>JAVJGJ010000047.1:82921595-82952059 GCA_035590215.1 Microhierax caerulescens | reverse complement strand
ATCCCATCCCATCCCATCCCATCTCATCCCATCTGTCATCAGAACTTGCTTACTCTACTTGGTCTTCTGAACTGAGTGTCCTGAAAAGCTGTGAGTGCAAGGCTTTGGGTGACCTGCTTAGCCAGATGCCACCAGCACATGTTATTCATATAACATTTCTCCTGTGACTTTTCCCTGTGGTGCTTTCACACCCTTACATGGGTTGGGTTTTTTAACAAAACCTGGGATGTTCATCAGTGTGACTGGGACCTTAATGAAGCCCCAGGTTCAAGACATGAAAAATAGAATTTTTTTGAATGCCATTTCAAAGTAAGATTTTTTTTGTCTTGCTCATTTAAATTCATTGCTCTTCACAATCCAGATGAGCTGCTAAAAGCTAAGGCGCTTGTTTAAACTGTTTTTCTTAAAGAAAACAGAAAAATGCATTGCCAATCAAAGGTCAAAAAAGTGGAATCCTAGGGCATTGCTGTTTAAAAATTACATCCTTGTCGCGACTAGCAATTAATTTCCATGACACATCTGGCAGAAAAGATCAGTAATCCTGAAAATTTATGGTAATCCAATGGCTGTTTCTTTCTTTAATATTTTTCTGTGCTTCAGGCCAAGGAACTAACATTTATTTTGAAAAAAAACCCTTGCTTCCTTGAGTTGTCCTTGGAAGACAGTCCCTGGAAGAATTAGTGTTTTGCATACTTAAAGAGTTTCTTAAATCTTTAATTGTTTCCTTACACTTCTGCCCCCATATGTGATCTGTGGTTTTACCTCTTTTATTTACATTAGCCAGAGAACAGATTTTATTTTCTGAGTTCATTCATTTATGTAGCTTTGGGCAAATTTAACTGCATGGCTCTGCAGACTGACCCTAGGAAACATCATGGAAATTATTAATCTAAAACATACTAGCCTTGATCTGCTCATTTAAAGTTTAGTGAGTAATCCCATCAAAGTCCAAAAGCTAGATGTGGTTGTAAACATTACTTGTAGGAGTAAAATTTGCTGATTCCTTATCTTAATTTCTGAAGGTGGCATTTCCTGTCATTTTTTTTTTTAGTGTTTGCTTGATATTAGAGCTATGTCCTCAGCTGGTGTAAACTGAAATGCTTCTATAAAGTCAGAGTTAGGCTGATTTAGACCAGCTGAGCCACTCTACCTCCCTTTATGTACAGAGATTGTGACTGCTCTCTGTGCTTTCAGCTGTGTGCTCCTTTGCTAATATTGTTGCTTACCTCATATAAAAATCTCTGTGAAGGAATGTTATGAACATAATGTAGAAAAATCTGAGACCTCCTGTCTAGAAGAAAAACCTCTGATTCAAGTTTTAAGCAGAGCAATGTATATCAAACTTTGTTTTCAGCTCATAAATGCAGCATCTAGCAACAGTCTTCGGTTTCTACCAGGCCGTGGCTCTGTGGTAATATTAACTTTTACTTTTCTGCATTGTTTAGTAACACAAATTTGGCAGAGACATGTCAGACAAATTACAGACTCCACTAGCCCTCCTGGCAAACTGTGGGATGCCCGCCCTGTTGTACCATGAGGCTGTTCTGGGTCGGCTTACCTAAGGCTTACCCTTATGGTTTGAACTTCAGCCACTTCCCTGCATGGAGTCCAAAATAAGTCTGGAACTGTTATCCCATCATTGGCAGGATAGCTTGATATCTACTTATCAAAATAATATCAGTGGGCTATTATATCTAAGGTGTACTGGGGCATGGTAACAAAGAATATCCCTCACTATGAAACACATACAGCAGATGAAATTACATGCATGCACTGCCAGGTGGTTCCTTACTGAATACATTAAAGTTCTGGCTTCCTTTCAGCCCAGCACATAAGTTCCAAGAAGAGGCTGGTGCAAGACATCCAAAGAAAGTTTTCAGGAAAAAAAAGAAGAATTTTCTGGAAATCTGTCAAAAACTCGGCAAAGTGAGCAACCTACACAATGTGCATTGAGAAGACAGTACCTAAGGCATTTATTGGGCAAAACCCAAATTTATACTAATCTGTTGATCATCACTTTGGAGTTAGAATGTTAGCCAGAAAGGTATTTGAAGAGATGACATCTACCTTTTGGGAGGTGCATTACCTCTTGCTACCTGCAGTTAGTTGATGAACATGCTGGAAACCACAACAGGCTTTGATTATGTGGTTACCTCTCGTAGGAGAGACATTTTTTTCACCTGTCTAGGTCTCCCTTGCAAATAGATGAGCTAGGACTGGGTATTGTTCTTTACCATGTAAGCTGTGCTTTACAGCCTCCAGTATGTTAGTTGATATGGGTGACAAGACAGTGCTGTTCCAACCTGGGGCTGGTCATGGGAAAGCAGAGCCAGCCAGGTCAGCAGCCGATGGTAGTGTGGATGAACACCAGCTGCAACAGCATTTCCAGAGACAACTCTGTCCTTCCTCCCAACCTACCCACACAACAGCGGTGTGGCACAGGCCTGCACATGTAGCTTAGGGCTCCAGCGCCCTGCACGGGGTATTCAAATTAGCACCTCCTTTGGCTCCCCTGTGGCAACTTCCAGAGAAGTCCTCATCTTCATTCTCTTTTGCAGAAGAGGTAAGTCATTCCTGAACAGTTGATTCTCCAGAGATTCCCTGTCACATTTCAGGATTTCAGCTTTGTATTTTTGTGATATCTTATAATTTCAGTTTATGACTAATTGGATGGCTGTTAATTATTCATTAAAAACACCATGAAGGCTGAAAGTTTAGAGAATGTTAATAACAATTCATTAAGATTTTACAGTGCACTGATAATTTCCTAGTTCTGTTGCTCTAAGGGTCGTTGCTGTTCTTCATTAAGTCTTCCATGCAGACCTTTTTTATTCATGATACACACAACGCTGGATTTCCAAATGCGTGCTTCTTCCTGGCTGAAATCACTTCTGCAGAACAGGCCCAGAAAGAAGAGCTCCCAAATAACTCTGAGGCTAAATTTTGTAATAAGTTATTCTGAAGATACTTTTAAAAAACCCACCCCTACATGCAGAGAAATCTAAATTGGTCAGCTAACAATTAATAGTCTGAAGAAATATCAAAGTGTGTTGGGTAGATTATTCATGGCTTTGAATATAAAATGGAAAACGCTAGCTTGTGGTAATGTAACTATGATCAGCTGCCTTGGCTTGTCAAAAATGCCTCTAATCTATCTTCTTAAAGTCTAACTATCTTCTTCCCCCAAAAAACACTGCTTGAGAAACAGATAAACTTAAAATTCCTTTACGGGAAAAAGACTTCTGATCATTAGCAGAAGTCATACTTAGTTTAAGGAAGGTCAAAGACTTCTAGAATTGAAATATATCTTGTCCTGTTTGGAGAGGAAATACCTTTAGCCTTTTGCTATATAACTTTTGCTCTTATCAGTTTGAAAAAGCACAACCATAGGGGAGAAGATAGCATGTGTCAGACTGTTTCTAATTTATATGACTCTTCCTTGTAGCTGTACATAGACAAGCTCTGAATCTTTTCACTCAAGGTGATAGTTTCTTCTGTGGGAAACAACGAGCAAGCTTGCTTGCTAGAAATTAGAAATCAAATTGCCTTGTTCTGCCCAGATTTCAGAATCGTTCAGCTGCTTTTCAAAGTTGTAGCCATAGTCCTTTTCCCAGACTTTATCAAAGCCCCAGCCCTTAAAAATAGCACAAATCCCATTGTCTGCTGTCGGTCACTGCCACAGTGAAGTCACGTGCTCTGTTACATCCTTTAATGTCTGCTGACATGAAGCCTAATATAAAATAAGATGGAGAAGTGTGTCATGCCATTTGACTGAATTTATTATTTAAATAAAGGGATTTGTTTCATCTGACTTTGGGCATCTAGAAGTTAGATAGATAGCCTAAGCTACAGGTCTAGGTGTCCTGCCCTGGTACTCCCGAAGGAAATAGGCAGACAACATTGCTACTGGAACTAGTGCCTTAGGCTCCTAGCTTGAGATGGAATGAAGCCTTTGGGGGTAAGGAGCTCTCCATTAATTAGAACAGTGATTTTAGCTGAAAGCTAAATTTAAGTATTGAAAGTTACATGGGATAAACACCATGCTCCATGGCAAGCTCTGAAGGCAGAAGCTGTGCAAAAATTATTTCCTATGAAGCAAATGTTAAGGAAATTGTGATCCTAGAACATCATATCTTAAATCCTTGCTTTCATGGAGTATTTGAATTTTTGTTCCTGATCATGGTGTTGCCTTGGTTAAAGGGTTTGGATGTTAACATCTGCTTTCTAAAATTACAGTAATAGCATATGTAAAAATAACCTGTGATCATTTAATTTACTGTACTGTTCAAGTAATCGTATGCTGCTGATGTGACCTTTCATGAGATAGGGATATAGAAGTAAAATAAGGTTGCATAGTGCCCTAGAATTTCAAAATATCAAGACAGAAAACCAGAACTACTCTAAATGTTTACTTCAAACACTTGAAGGTTTAGTTATAACATTTAATGGGCTATTTTATAATCATACTTGAGAGCTGGCTGCTTCCTATCATTTCTTGCCAGTGATGCACAGTTTCCTTTCTCTGTGTGAGGACAAGCTGTGCAGACAGGCATGGCAAGTCTACTGCACTTTTGACCTGCTGGTTGCTTTTGGTTCCTGTCCACCTGCATTAATATTGGTTTATTTGCACAAGTCTCTTCATGTACAATAACATAAATACAATCTCACAGTGTAGATTCTGCCTGTGATTAAATGGAATAATTAACAAACATTTCTCCTTCATTCCTGTATATAACTTGTACATGGAGGAGATGTTCAATAGATATAAAAAGCAAGGATCCACAGGTCTCTGTTCTAGGTCATTTGGCTTTCAGACTCTGAAGCTGGCCTTTCTTGGGAAGGTCTGATGTCTTCCAGTGGAAGGAAGGAGGAAATGAAAACAACTGTGTGGAAAACGAAAAGAGTAATATTTTTTCTTCCTTGCTGGATTATATTCCCTTAGGGCTCAGCTGGAGTCTGTACTGCATACTGAATATGCAGTCAACGGTTCTGCTCTTGCTAATTCTGTGGTAATAACCCAGCAAGATAGAAAAGCTAATAGGATGCCCATGTGTTTAAAATAGTCTTTCAGAAACATTTTAAAAATAAATGTATTCCAGAAGATGAACTGGAAAGAGATATTTTACGTTCTAATTGGGGGCAGGGGGAAGCCTCTATATTAAAATTGATGTGAGTTTCTCCGCTGCATTCTGTTGGACTAGATTTTCAAGAAGCAGTTCTTGAGAACTGTGCAGAATATGTAACACCAATGCAGAAGCAGGTTTATGGCAAATCCAGATAGCTGTGGAGTATGTTTTAACAAGGGTGACAGAACTTAATGAATAGTTACTGAACAATGAATGTCTGCATAATCCTATTTGTCAACTTCATTACATAGGACTGTAGCAAAAGGTTTGTTAGATTTTCTACCTACAATCCTGGTATTTATAAGTCTTTTGCTGCATGTCTATCCCAAGAAATATCAGTGGCCCCATCTTCTCTTTCGGCAGTTTCCATCCACTTCTCTGATATCAGCTGTAATAGCTTCTTCATTATTTTTTTGCATTCCTTCTGTGTGTTGCCTTCCCTACAAGACATATGTTTCTTGTAAAAGCTTCTGTTAACTTTTTCTTGATGCCTTCTTCCTATGGTTTCCATGTGGGAGCACACAGACTGTTCCCTGTTCTTTTTTTACCTTTCAGTGACAACTATCTCTAGCTGTCCTTATTTCTACAGTCCTTCCACTCCTCTGCCTGCAATCCCTAAAGATCTTTTCTATTCCTTTTTTCTCTGTAGACCTCAGTGTCTATGGATTTTTATTGTGCAAGATATTGTGTACAACAAAGGTCGTAATTATGGTTGGCTAAATATAATTCACTGCATGTGGAATTTCTGTAGAAAAGACAGATAAGCTAAGAAATGGCTGACATTATAGCATAAAAGTGTTTAATAGTTATATGAATGACATTAAAACAAATTATTTGTTTGCATGTCTGTGCAGGCATGGTTTTCTTAGAAAGTATTTTAGACATAAACAAAGCAACAATCCTCTCCTAATTTTTACTCTGCAGTTCTACAGAGTTCTATATCTACAGAAGATCTAGAGTTCTCCATTGCAATAGCAAAATGAATCTGCAAAGACTGTGCATGTATTTGTCTATCAATTGTGAAAAAATAAATGAGAACAAAATAAGTAGTCAGGATCAGAACTGAAGCCATCTTTTTCCACAATTCAGCCTGAAGTTTTGTCAGTGTGGCAGTGTGAATACACAGGTGCAAGCTAATGCTTTCTAACGTATCAGAGCAAAGACAGACTCTGGTCTTAAGTGGAATATTGGACCAGAACAACAGGTGAGAGGACTGTACAACTTCAACAGCTTGTTAAAAACCGGATCACATTTTCAGAAGGTTTCATCTGCCTTCAGTCAAGATCTCTTGAGAAAAATCTTAAATTACATAGTTTTTAATTGTATTGGTTACCTTAATAAAATATTTTAATTTTGACCTGAACTACATGTACAACAGAAGTTAAGAGACACTTTCAAAGGCACCTTAATCAGTTACTACCTAGAAGGCTGAAAATCAGGTATAACATCAAAAAGGAGAACTTCATGTTCTGCACATGCAAACTTTTCTTGTGCATTCTGAAAGTCAGATGAGGTATTTCTTTTCACAAGGTGACCTGGCCGTGTAAGTAGATGATCCTTTCACATTTAAGCAACAAAACTTGCATATTATTCTGTGATCAGTTTATCGTAATATTTGAGTGGATTTGGGGCATCCTGAAAGCTGGAAGATTATTATTAATGAATATATTTAAAACAAATCTTTATAAACACACCTATGTTTTGCAAGTTCATTTGCTATGTCATTAGTCTCTTATTTACAACCACACAGCTAGATCGCTCATCGTCTTCCCAGTTAAATGAATATAATTCATTTTTAATGTGAACCATTCAAAGCTTTTGTTTTAAATAACAGCTTTTTGATCTCTGAATACATTCATAGCATGCTAACAAAAAGAAAACTGTTACTCTACAAAAATGAAATGTGGTTAGGTTTTCTCATACGGATGCAATAAAGAATACTTCTGGTGGCTTGACATTGCACAGCTGAATGGTTTTTGACAGGGAAAATAACTATAGTTTAGTCTGAGCTTTGGCAGTACTACAAGTTATTAAATACTTGAAGTAATCCAGTAAGTGAAACTTTGTTATAGGCAGGTTGCTTCAAAGTATATTATCTCCATAGTTACAGACATTTTTGTGTTATCCTTTTTTTCCATTTGGATGTACTTCTTGCTTCTTTATTTTTGTATTGTTTCTGGGGCTGATTGATGACCTTTTTCAAGTTTTCTCTCTTTTTTTTCAATTTCTCCTCTTTCCTCTTACAAGGAGGATGAACTTGTTCTAAGAAATGTAACAGAATGTTCTGGTAAAAATAAAAAAATTCAAGATGCTGCTCAAATCAGCTATACTAAAACTCACTTTTTTGGTTTTTTAATGTTGAGTTTTATTTAGCTCCTTTCTTATTTTTCAAAAAATTGTACTGTATCACTGCACATATGTTATCTTTGCTTTGGGCATCCCCCACCACAGCATGAGACTTCATCGGTCCTAATGTATTTCTCCTCTGCTGCGGTCGAGAATCGCTGCCTCTAAGTGCGGGGTAGATGAGAACAGCGGTGTGGGAGCGCACGGTACACAGGGATACCCAGGAGAGTTACAAACGGGAGAGCGCTGATGCTGCCGAGGGAACTGCTCTGGCTCCAGGGCTGCATGCCAGTGCAGCTGTGCCGCTTCCAGGGTGCCAGGTGACATCTCTGCTGGGAGCTGTGTGGTGTCCTGCAGGTGTATTATGTGCGCCAGGTGCTGGCCCAGATGCAGTCAGGGCCTCTGCGTTGGGACAGGGACACCAGCTCCACATTGGTAAACTCCACATGCTAGTTGAGGAGCACTCTGCTGCATTCCTTCTCACCTACAAGCCACACAAGCTGGAGGTGAAGCATGTGGAAACCAACCCATTGGCTTTGACCAACTTTTGTTCAGGCTGGGTGAGAGCATGACTCCATAACCTGCTCACGGGGCGTTCTCGGCTGGGTGAGCTCTGCTGTTGTTCCAGGGTCACATTCCCAGGGTTTGCAATAAATGCCTTCACGCTTTGTAGAGGGAAAAGTGAAACCCCATTCTTTGGATTGGTTACACAGATAATCTGAAAAAGAAAAGAGGAAAGGATTCACATGATGGGAATATCTAGCAAAAGGAGAAATCTGTGGATGAAGGGAAGAGAACTGTAGCTAACATGTGTAGGTGATAAGAGTAATGTAGGATATTAAATGCAAAATGTCTAAATCACAGTGTCAATATATTTTACCAAATCATTCCACATACAGCTGTGCTTCCTTAAATAAAGTTATTGTAATTAATGTCTCTCTCCAGTGATGATAAGTAGGCTAAACTCATATGTAGAATGAATTTGTTCAACGAGCAACATTTTTACCCCTTAAATTATTAAATTATTAATTATTAAAATAATTATTAAATTAATTATTAGAATAATTAAATAATTATTTTATTTCTGTCATGCAGAAATGTGATATGAGGTGGCATCGAAGGTAAAACAAGGAAAGGGTGAGGAATGATCACTTTAGAATTCCAGAAGTGTTAGGTGAAAAATGGGAAACAGTTTCATAGAATCTGATTTGCTTTATACTACACACAAATATCATCTGCAAAACCAGTAATGGAATAAAGTTTTAATAACAGGAGTGTAGACAGTGAAATAAACAGTGCTGAAACTCTTACTGAAAACAACTGAACTACTGTGAATCATAAATGACAAGGTATGTATAAGGTCATTCTATATCATATTACAAAACAATTACAAATGTAAGATAAGTCATTCTGGTAGTCACTTATCATACGAGATGCATTTCTTAAGCTTTATTAGTTTTTAGCATTACTCACATTTCCATGGATATAACACAGACATTTTCCAAATATTTCTATGGGATAGATAAACTTAACTTTTCTATTCATTAGAATAATGAAATATTTTCTGTACAGTGGACTGTTTTGTATAAACCAAACCTAAAGACTCTTATTGTGTAGGAAGCCATGGAATTTTATAGTCTTTTAGGACTATGAAATTTTTTTCCTTTTTTTAAAACAAATTATTCTCATGCCCATAGTATAAAGTTATTGTTTTTTCTTGACATTCAAAAAGGAATAATACTAGCTTTCTGGAGCTGAGCCAAAACAGTCTTTATTAAGTTGCAATTGTAACCATTTTGCAAAAATTAGGTAGATATAAAGTAGAGGTGCAGAAACTTTTGTAAATATGTCTACATTTTAAGACTGTTTTCTGGGTTTTTTAACACATATTCATTAGGAAAATATTTACTAATTTGTAAAACCTTAATGGAATTAATGAGGGAGCTGATTATTATTCACAGTACTATGTATATAAGGCTCGAATATTAAAAGGGAAGGCACCACTGCAAGTGGGTCTTCTGTCAGGTACCTCGTAGGTGATAAACTGGGATACTGGTTAGAAGCTGACTGAGCTGAGGTTTATAGCAGTCGTGATCAGAGCTGGGGGATGCTGACCTCAGTCGTGCAGAGGAGGGTGCGGGAGAGGAAGGTGAGCCTTTGTACTGAGCTGTGAGACTGGTGCCAGGTTACAAAGGTCAAACATTTAATAGCGCTCTTTCATTTTACAGCTTTATTCCATGTATGAAGGCAATCTAGGAACCCAGCTTAGATAAGGAAAAGGCAGAAATACATATCTTTCTGTGCTTTGATTTTGGATCTGGTTTATGTTTCTTTTCTATAATATAGAGCCTTGGGGAGTGCTGTGTTCCCAACTCAACAACCTGACATAGAGCTATGGCTTAAATATCCATACTTCAGTGGTCTGTGTTGGGGAAAAAAAGGAGAAATCAGTTTCAGTTATCACAGTCACAGTGAACTCCCTTGTGGCGGGCCCAGAGCCATTTCTCTATTCTGATTAAAACATTTTCTGAAATCTTCAGGAATTTCAGAGTTCTGTAGAAACTCTTCCATGCACCCAGTTAATTTCCAGTTATAAAAATACAGCTGTTATCAAACATTATTTAAATTATATCATAAGTAAGTGTATTGGGTCTGGCTGAGACGGAGTCAATTTTCCCCGCAGCAGCCCTCATGGTGCTGTGCTCTGCACTGGTAGCTGGAAAGGTGTTGGTAACACACCGGTGTTTTGGCTGCTGCTGAGCAGTGCTCACACAGCATCAAGGCTGTCCCTCCAGCAGTGCCCCCCTCCCCAGTAGGCTGGGGTGGGCAAGATCTTGGGAGGGGACATAGCCAGGACAGCTGACCCAAACTGACCAAAGGGATATTTCATACCATATGACATCTACTCATCAAGAAAAGCTAAGAGAAAGGAGGAGCAGGGGCTACATTCATTATTATAGCATTTGTCTTCCAGAGCAACCACTCTGTGTAGTGAAGCCCTACTTCCTGGGAAGTGGCTGACATCGCCTGCTGATAGGCAGTAGAGAATAAATCTTTTGTTTCCCTTTGCTTCTCTGGATGGCCTTTGCTTCTGCTTTATTAAGCTGCCTTTATCTTGACCGATGAGGTTTTTATCCATCTTATTTTCTCCCTGCCCTGTCCTACTGAGAAGAAGAGTGATAGAATGGCTTGGTGGGTACCTGGTGTCCAGCCGAGGTCAACCCACCACATTAAGTACCTAAAAATGTGTTTAACATGTTTAAAAGCTCCTACCCGTTTCTCTCCAGCTAAGAGAAAATTCACCTAGTAAGTTTTATCAGGCCCACAGAAAGAAAATAAATATTTAAATCCTCAACTTACAGGTACTAAAAATAGTACTGTGCCAGGCGCCATTTCTCTGAAGGCCAGCACACGGGGTGGAGTGTGTGAATGCAGGATGAAGATGAAAAAGATTGCAAAGAAGTCCCGTCCTTGAAAATTGTAGCAAACCCCTGTTCACTCCAACAGCACCGATATTTCTTTTAGAGGCTCTTTGACAGTAGATCTGTGACCACACGGAAGATGTGTGTGTACCTGGAAATCTGGATGGTCCCGTTCAGAAATCAAGAGAGTATGTGCAGGCTCTTGTTTCCCATCATCCTGTAGGAGACCTTGCCTCCACTGACAGCACAGGGAGTCCTGTGGGACTAGCAGCTGACTTCAAGATTTCTATTGATTCTTTGAAATCCCTTTGTATTTTTTACATTACTTAGCTCAGTGGAGCTCCATGCCAGCTGATTCTTTTCCAGGTTACTGAAATATAAATATTTAGCCATAAGTAAAATAACTCTAGCATGGTTATAATGTTTAATTACATGTGCCTTTGTACCAGTTTCTCAAAGAAAAAGGCAACATGATCCATAACATGAGTCATATCTATAAGCAGAAAGAAAATATTCTCTGTAAGCTCTGCCAAAATCTTCAGCGTTTGTGCAGGTGCAAACCAGCAAAACTGCAAGTCTTTATGCAATATGGATAAATATTATTAACCAATATTTCCAATTAATTTACATTTTGTCCCACTAGGTTTATCAACATATTCCAGACTACAGTGACCTAACCTGTGACAATACATTTACTCAGAGAAATGAGTCCTTGCCCAGTCTTACCATCGATCAATCTGGGTTTGGAGAAGGGAGGGAGGAGAGGAGAGAAGAAAGTGCTGCTGTCTTGGTGGCTCAGAACTCCATTTGTTGTTATTAGGGCTGATGCCATTTACTGTTACCAAGCTTTTTGACCTGCAGACCAGAACATGATTGTTAATAAAATGCCATGAAATGCATCTATAATAATAATAAAATAAGTGAACAGAAAATGCCCCCATTTGGGGGCAAATAAAACATATTGCAAGAGTCTTTTTTTTTTTTTTTTCCCCTTGATAAAAATGGACTGCTTCAGAAAAGCTAATACTGAGATGTGTTATCACATAAAGGAACTGCATGTTTTAAGGAAAGTGTTCACTGATTAAATTTCAATGTCTTAAAGCTTGTGTAGATTTAAACTTTCTCAGGGGTCTACAGAAACAAGTAATTTATGTTTATGTAAGGAGGAAGGGATTCTTTGCACAAGTAGAGCAGTAATAGTTCTGGCATGTACTTCGAGGTCTGCAAAATTGCTTTTTCTGTGGAAAGCAGTTCATGAAATTTCCACAGCTAAGGCCAATTTGCACAATCCAAGTAAATGTTCTAGGGTATTCTCTGAGGGCTAAATGGCTGAATACACCCACCATACCTCCTCCCACCAGCAGTGGTCAGGGAGGCCTGGATAACAGGGGTCCTCTCTTACACGTTCTCTGAAGTCATGTAACTCCTGAACCTATCTTTATGCCCCATTCTCATGGAATTCTAATTAATAACAATTCTAGTTAATAGTATTTTGTTGTTCAATAGCACAAAGGCAAAATGCAGACTTATTTCCAGGGAATCAAAGGAAAATTTGCATTGTCTTTAGGGTGGCGGCATGTTTTTACACAGTGAGAGTAGATGTTTTTTGCAGGATTTTTCATTGCGTTCCTCTCGTTCAGTACACATGGGGAAAGGAGGGGAAGCACACAACTTCTCTCCCCACTGTATAGCATTAAAATAGAAAGAATATACCTCCTTTTCTTTTTGGCTTTGCATTAAGGGTTCAGCTTGCTCCCTCCATATTGTCCAACAATCTGCTAAAAATTTCCAGCAGCTACATTTTTCAGTGAAGCCAAGTACATACAGTATGAGGTTTTCCAAAAGGTGAATGAAATAATCCATTGAAAATGTCAGTCAGAAGCCAGAGTATAATTTTATTTATTTTTTTGATCTTTGTTCAGAATTCACATGATTAGTATGTGGCAAACTGTAAAACGAAGTGGAACAAAAGTGCCTGAAATAAATTTCACCTTGACCTGGTTTCCACTTGACTGCATTTGTTGTAGTAAACTGGTGACACATAGTGGATAAACAGTAACACATGTCTGCATTGGAAAAGGGAGAACAGATGGTAAACACACTGATATAAGGGTTGTTACACAAGAGTTTTGTGTATAATTCAGAAAGGTCAAATCCCCTGAAAGCCGAAACAACTTTGATAAGGGAAAGGGCTTCACTGACAAGAAGGAGTCAAGTGGGCACAACTGAAGCAGATAAGGCTTCCCGCTCCTCAGTGGGCTGCGCTTGGAAAAGGCATCTGGCCACATCTGTCTCCTTTTGCAAAACCACCATCAGAGGTGTTAATCACAGGGAGACTTGTGAAAGGCACTTCCTCAGAGGATACCACTGCTGGGCCACTGGTTTAGTTTGTGCCACCGTCCTGAAAAATGCCTGTTGTGCAACAGTAAAATTCACACTTTTTAAGGTTTGGAAAATATTTTGACCTTCCAAAGACATTGATTTACTGGGTCTTGGCTGCTGCAGTGTGAATTATCTGCTCCCACTGGTGACTAGTAGCTGACCATGAGCACCATGCTGGGTAAAGAAGTATTAGCTGAGTTTGGGAAGGCAGCTGCCTTCGAATGTCTGTACTGTCTGCATGTCCACTGGTGTGCGAGAAGGGTTACTGTCCTCATTTCACATATTGGGACCAAGTAATCTGCCCAGTGACCACCTGGGGTAATGAGCAGAACAGATTTCCCACATCCTAAGTAAATTCCCTGCACACTGAACTGCCTTCTGTCAGAAACACTCTGGAAGGATTTGGTCAAGATGGACTTGAAAAGGAAAGGAGCTACTCAGCCTCACAGATGGTTGAAGTATTCATGGTCAATAACAGAAAAGAGGGAAAGAAAGACAGAAATCCAAACAAGAGGTTGTTATGTAGTGGTGGTAGTGGTGCTCCTAGCCCACACTGCAGCAGTAACTCAAGAAATCTAAGTTGAAAAAAGCTCTGTACTTCTATAATATAAAAATATAATATAAAAAATATAATTTTCTTTGTAAGCACCTGTTTAATTTTGTAGTATGGTTCTAAAACCCTGGGTTTTGCTGCTCAGAAATGCACCAAAATATATCTAATAAGAGAGACAGGTAGTAAGTAATTTCACATAAAGCAATTTCTGCAGATTATTAAGATTTTAGTTTTCAAAACTATTCAAGGGAATTTTATTAAAATGTAATTAATGGTATAAGAGTTATTTTCTTTTAAGTTGGTTTCTACTGTTAAAAATATACCTAGAGAGTGTTATTTGTAAACCATATTTTTTCAATCAATTTTTGGCAGGAGACTATAAATTTAAAATTGCTCTGTTTAAGGACTCACAGAAAACAGAGATGGAGAGAAAAATTAGGTGCTGAAGTCAGGCACGTTGAATGTTCAGCTTGTATCTGTTTTCAAGAACTAACAATGCCAAAGCCATTTCACTTGTGACTTATTTAACAGCTGTCTGCAACTGGAGATTCATATTTAGTCTCTTATCGCATCTTTTACTTGTGGGACCACTTAGTCCCTTAAAACAAAAGTGATCCAAGCCAGCAATTTTTCCCAATAATACAAGATTTTCTTTTTAGCTAAAGCAGGGACTTTGCTGGTATCCCTGCCAAACAAAAGTCATCTCTCTACCTCTCACCAATGTATCTGAAATTTCTTCAGTGGTTATAGCTCCAAGGATAAAGGGTTTATGGTCTTCATACTTGCAGGGCCTAATATGGATAGAGGTGCTGTTCTATTTTCCTCCTCAGCTACTCAAATGGTGGAAAAGTGTCCCTTCAACCACCCTACACCTCCATCCCGGGCTGTTGTTTGGCATTTTGCTGTGGTGACTTTTACATATGACCTGGGGGACCCCAGGGAAGGCCGAAGCGCCCAGAATGTGGCACAGCTCTGTACTTCCTGGGGAATTTGTAGAAGGAAGTTTAAATGCACTTCGCTGTGCAGGTCTCGCTCTACAGCCAGCCTACATCTCCTGTGCCCCTGCATCATCTTCTAATTCAGCTTCATCAACCAGCAGCCCAGTTCACATACTCTGCACTCATTTTGCTCTGTGAGCCAAAACACAAATAAATGGAAAATTGTATGAGCAATTTTAAAAGTGCACCCTTAATCTAAACTAGACTGGGTAAGCTTTAGCTGTAGCTATAACCACATATCCAACCTGAAAATAATGAATATCAAAGAGCTTATTGGCAATTCTTTGGCTGAAATGCATTTGTATGGAGAAAGTCCTAAATGGAAAAACAAATCAATACAAATCTAGGTCTGTTTCTAAAGGATTTAAAGACATAAGCAGTACTGACTTGGGTGTTATGCATGTGAGAAATCAATTCATTGTCATTGGCAGTTGGCATATCATAAAAATCCAAATGTCTTTCTCTCATTCACCTGGGAGATCCAGGTGGATATGTAGACCATTAATGTATAAATTACATAGCTCTAATGTCAACTCAACAAACCAGTTGCTAAAATCTGGCCACCTGAGAATTAAATCAGCATTTTTATTCAGGGAAGAAATTAAATTTAAGCCCTCCAAGACAGAGGGATGTGCTCCAATGTGTGTGTATACAGAGGAGTTTGCCTCTAAGTTAGAAAATACAGAGGGTTTCTGGAATCAGACATGCATTTAGTAGTTGTAATATGGTGTCGTATTTCTGTAACGACATATTAACCTGGATGTATTACAGACATACCTTTATTCTATGAACCTGGAAGTACACTATGATTTTTTTCAAGTGACATTTAAGAGAAAGGATCACTGAGGTTACCTGGGTGTTGCTCCTTCAGAACCACTTATTAGTTCTGTCTTATAAAGGTCACCAGTAAAGGGTAAAGTTCCTGGCTCTTTGCTTTTAAGAGTATTTCCCCCCTTATTTTCACTTAAAGGAGGATGTTTTAAGTTTCTGTACCCAAAGATAGGGATTTAGAAAAGTACAGCAAGATAAGTGGCTGTCAAGTACAACATGTGTTTTGTAGCAGGACAATGTTATCAGTGTATCCTTCAGATTGCTGTCTGTTGCCCATAAAGGACATGGTATTGAATGGTGTATTTTTCTGTTCAGTACTGGTATGTTCCATCTGTGCATCGTACATCTCTATGGCTAGGTTAAATTTATCATCATTTCAGGCATAAGCTTATAGTAGGAAATATTATAGAATTAATTTGTGTCCACATGAGGACCACATTTAGTTTTCAAGTAACTACTTCATCTCTAACATTTGTTGATTTTTAATAGTAATCCAGTCTGGACAGAGAGAGAAGGCAGAGCTCACAAAACATTGTGTAGCAGTATGCAGCAGTATCTGATGTGCAAGAATAACAGCCCATTTGGGGAGTATTCCAGGAAAAAGGCAGAACAGTGTAGGATGGTTCTGATGAATATTACAAAATTTTGGACCAAGCATTAAGCTGTGGCTTTGAAACAAACTGGGATAACCCTGGAGGATGGGCAGAAGTGACAATGAGTTGACCACTTGGAGAACTGAGATGATAAAGAGATTTCCAAATTTTCCTCTGAAGTCAAGTACAGCTGGGATAACTTTTGTCACTGATACTCGCCTCACCACCATTACATGTAAATGACACAATCAGAGTTTTGAAAATAACAAATGATAAATAAAGTCATAAAATAACCATTAAAATATCTGCCAGTTCCTCATCTGATCTATGGAAAACACTCTTTTGACCATCCACTTTCACCAAATAAAGCTAATTGATACCAGCAATTCAGTTCTCTATTTTTGGGATAGCTCATACCCCAGCAAGGCCCAGTTCCATAAATGCCTACATGCAAATACAACATATATATCTGGCTTTCCATTAATGAAACAAATCTGTAGTGAAGCATACAAGAAAGATTCAACAGCTGGTTACTTGTTGGATACTTACTACATCCACACCATAGAACACCGACAGATATATCGAACACCTTATATTACAGCAATTTGGACATGCCTAAAAGATTATTGCCTTTGCAATTAGGGTGTCAGATCAAGAGGCCACTAAACACCAAATTCTGAATAATTAATATTGTTTATAACCATCTGACATGGACATGTCTTTAAAGGCTTATGGATTATATCACTAAGCTCAAGCACCAAGAGTCTGTGAGCTGTGAATATGTAATCTGAAGTCAGCTTCTGTAATAAGTTTCATTTACAGGAGCTTTTAAGAGTCTGCCACATGTCTACTAATCAAAAATTTGAAATAAAAGGATAAAAAGTAAATGCATGTGTGGAAAGAAAAAAAATTACACAGTCAGGTGATACCAAAATATCCAATACATTTATAGAGCAACATAAAAGGCTTTGTTCTATGTTACCATACCTGAGATCCTTGCAATGCTTAAGAAAGGCTATTTTATCATTAAAAACAATTGGATAACTTTTCTTTTTCTAATAAATTGCTGCTTTTTTTTGTTAATGTATTTGAATATTGTAGTCCCATTTATTATGATAGCTATTGCTAACAAAAGAAAAACAAATGATCTTCAGCCTGCAGAAAACCAATGTAGATTTACTGTAACCAACTTGCTTAGATAAAACAAGATAAAACAAATTCAATGTCTTAAAGATCAACTGTTATTTGTTTAACTCCTTTTTAGATGAGGACACACTTGTCCTCTAGATAATGACCTGTGAACTCAGAAATAAATATTTTTCCATTAGGTATTTCACTATGACATCTACATAAACTGTATTTAAAGAAAGCATGTGTTGCAAGAAATATGCCACCATTCAAAAGTTCTCCCTTCTTGCCTTTCTTTTTCTCTTTCTTTCCTTCTACTGGACTTCTGTTTATACTAGGGATATGCTTCTACATGATTTATGAACACTGTGCTGACAAGCCAGGTAAAACATGCCATAATTAAAGAGGAAATCAAACTCATCCAAAAATCAAACCCGGTTAAAGCCCCAAATGCCTCAGTGGAAAAGATATGGTGGCTATCACTGGAAAAAGTTCAGTGTGTAAGAACTGGATATCTTGTCAAATGAAGGAAACAGGAATGTCTGTAAAATGTGACAGGTTAAATGTAAACAGGAAATTCAGAGAGAAAAAAAATTAATAATAATTTGAAGAAGCTCTTTCAAAGGATGTTGAAACTCTTAGCAAACCCTAATTAAATCAGAAAAGAAAACCAGCTAGGGAATCAGTGGGACCATACAGTGAGAAAAATTAGAAACAAAGTACTTGGGGATGTTAAGACCATAACAGAGAAACTCAGTGAATTTTTGAATCAGACCTAACTGCTGAACACTCTGAGGAAAAGCCTATATTTAATATTTCTTTTTGTAGCAGATGGGTCAGAAGAGTGTGATAATCAGGAATTCTTAGGTGAAATAGACATTTTAGAAGTCAAAAGCTCTAGATGAATACCGAAGGAAATCAAATGTGAAAATTCAGACCTGCTGGCCAGGTTGTGCTATGTATCACCACAAACTATTGCTCTGCTGAAAGGCTGGGCATTTGCAGTGTGTTTGCTGTCTGGAAACAAGGCTGCAGGGAGATCCTGGGAACTGCAGACCAGTGAGTCTGTCTTCCTTCTATGATAAGATGGTACCATCGAGAACAGAGAATATGACGAAGGAGCACATGAATAATAGGTACAGGTTGTTGGAAAGAAGTCATCATGGTTTGTATAAAAGGCAACTTCACTAGATGGGGTCAGTTTGCATCTCTGAACGTGTTGATAAGCATGTGGGTAAAGAATAGCCACTGGACATCTGGAACTTGGATATTCAAAGAGGTTCCACACCAAAAATTACTGAAGAACTAAGTTGCCATGAGGTTGGAGCAAATATAACTTTCAGCCCAGGGGTTTGGCTGCCTATGATTCGGGTTTCATGCATCACAACCGTGTAGCTCGGTTTTGCTAAGGTTAAGGTTATTGTTAAAAGTGAGAGAAGGCACATGAACTGAAGGTATTCAAAATAAGAAAAATAGAAACAGCAAATGGATGAGATAGTAACTGCCGAGATAGTAATAATTAGGAGCTCAAGAATTCAAGAGGAAAATTACTGACATGAAAAGGTAAAATCTTTAAAGAAAAAAAAAAACAAACCCAGAGATTCTTAAGAGGGTAAAATTAGCAAGATTAAGGATCAGTGCATTCCAAGGGGGAGTGGAGACCTGAGTAGCACCATCTGGGCCAGGAGATGCTCAGTGGCTGTCTTTGTGCCTAGTGCTTAGCCTAGCAGTATTTATTTACTGTGTGTATTAGCCAATAAATAATTGGCACATACTTTCAAGTTCCGCGAAATTTCCTTGTGCATGGGAAAAGCTGTTAATGCCAAAGTGGCCAGAAGAGGAAATACTTTTTTATGGACTGAAAAAGGCTAAAGGACAGAATGCAAAGGGAGTCTTAATGGTCACTTCTCAGAAGAGTTATTAATGGCATCTACTATACTATTAATATTAGGACAAATTTAATTCACCATCTTCATCAATACCTTGGGGGGGAATACTAAGCTCTTCTGTGTAGTCAGATGCCATAATGTTCATGGTGATGAACTCCAGAAGGGCCTTGCTTGAGTGAGCTGCTGAACAGAGAGTAGATGTAGACAAATGTAAGGAAATGTTTCTAAGGTTAGATATACAATGCTGAATTTGGAAGAGGAAGTCACAACTGAGGAAAGAGGGTTTTGAGTCACAACTTAAAAGCCTCAGCAGCCTTTGCTCCATTTAAAATGGCAGTCAAGAAAACCAAGAAGGTGTTGTTGAGTAGTGAGATGAAGACTGGAAAACTAATTTTGCCATTGTACCAAAACATGCACACCCTGGTCTTGATTATTAAGTGCAGCTCTGGTCTTCAGGACACTGGGACAGTGAAGTCAAAGGCACAGACTTCAGCTAAAACGCTTTAGGGATAAAGCCTTCTGTAGAGGGACTAAGCCAGCTGGGATTCCACCCTGCAGAGCAGAAGGCTGGGGCAAGATATGATCAAAGTTTACACAACTGTGAAAAGAGTGGATAAAGAAAATGTGGAACCCACAGTAAAAGGACAAGACAGAGTAGGAAACTAAGAAAGGGAAGTGGATACCAGAAAAAAACCAGGCAGAGATACATATTAACATGACAATTCCGAATGCTGGGGGGAAATGAAAAGGGTACGCCATAGAAAGTGTCCACACTAAGGTGCTTGATTCTCTACTCGTGATTTCTGAGCCCCCGTAGGAGTGACCATAATGTTTTACAGGAATCCGGTTTGTGGAATACATTTGTAACGCTACCATGGGATTCACACAGTGAAGCTGTGTAGATGGCTCATTTCCGTATTGTAGCTCTATCACATTATGGTTTTCCCAGAGAAAAAAGAGATGTCTAGGACTCCTGTGATCCCAGACTTCTAACACAGTTGTCTAGTATGTAACTCCTCCTACATTTTCTGACAAATTCAGCACTACTGAGTGCTGTTATGGAGATCTTCTACACTATTGACTGCATTTTATCTTATGTAATATTCTTCAGAAAATCTGTATGAAAACTTATAAGCGATTATCTAGCAGAACCACAATAAGATTCTTGTTGTGACTTTATCTCGATGCCTATATGCAAAAAGAGAAATAAAAAAAAAGAAAAAGAAGGAAAAAAATCCTATGCCTGAAAGTTATTTGCACAGATTTTTGAGAGATTTATTGCAACACTATATAAAAGCCTAAGAATCATGTCTGCAGGAAATTAGCTATGCATTCCAAGGGACACTTTAAGTGGAAATTCAGAACTAACTCCTCTCTAATCTACTCTATGAGAATACAAGACTAGAGAAACTTCCTGTATTTCATCCAGTGCACTTAAATAAATAATAAAAAAAAAACTTGACAAAGAACATCCTATTTAATCTTCATATGTAGCAAAAGTTCTTTCAGTGTCTATCAAAGGTCTAATTAGCAGTCATTGTATCTCTGAGCCTTTAGGGTAGATTTATAATGGCACTTCTTAAAGAGGAGCGTGTTGTCCATCAGAAGTCTTTTTCTGGTTGTGAGGACACAAATGGACTCTAATAGATCTTGTAATGCTCAACTGGAGTTGCAGTCCTTTGCAATAAAATACATAAACATGTATCTAATTCATGTGTCCATAATGAATGGAAAAGGGGCAAAATGAAGTAAGAATAAGTTATGTTTGATGGTATGTCAGGTTGGGAGCATTGAAAAGGGAAAAAAATGAGTGTGCCAGATCTACCATAATCGTTTCACCTGGGTACTCACTGGTACCACCTCTCCATCTTACCCAGGTGCTTTGGAAGAGCCCTGACCTAAGCCCCACAGCCTGCAGCACCTGAGCCTCCACTGCCCCTCGCCCAGAGCAATGGCAGGATTCCCTACACATTGCTCACCACCACGAGGCAGACCTCACACCCCCATGGCCTCCCCTGCTGCAAGGCACTCCTTTCCCTGCCCACCAAAGCGCTGGAGAGGACTAGCTCTCCTCTGCGTCTGGGGTCACTGGTGTCTGTGGGTCGGGGAAGAGAAGTGTGTGAGGGGAGGGAATTGTCATAAGGGAGGCAATTTTGTATGTTGTCATGCAGCTTGCAAAAGAAGCATGCAGCAGGGCTGAACAAATCTGTGAATGGGATTAAAAAAGACCGTTGTGTCTCTCTGCAATCTTCTGAAGCATCTCTCCTTCTTCTGAAACATCTTCCTTTCTGCTCCCCAGATAATTTTCCAAAAGATTTAATATTGTCATAACAGATGATAGTACTGAGATGCTTTTTATAGATCTCAGAATTGGAGAAGTTTCATATGGCGCTCCACATTAATTTTGATTACAGACTTGGCTGACTGACTATAAAATGAAGTAATATCTCCAAATTTTTATTATTGTAAGGATCAGTTGTGGCTTTTACCTTGGGGACACAGAGGCCCATTTTCCAACAGAAATTTATAACATGGTAAAATCTTTCTGGATCTTATTTTCCTTTTCCCCTAAGTGCAGATGATATGTATGCTTACCTCAAGCCTGGCATCACAACCCATGGAACCGGGAAGCATATTGCACCTGCTTGTCAGCCCTACACAGGTAGTTCCACGGCTCACCTGAAATCAGAGACAGGCATGTAACATTGTTGGTTGCAGGTGGAAAAGGTCATGTAGGACACAGAGTATCTTTTTTTCCCTGTTTTCTGACATGTAAGATCGAAATATGCTTGACTTGCACTGTCTTGCTAATGTTTTGCTAATTGCTTTGCATGCTATTGTTCTCTTAATTTCTCATTAAATGATACACAGGCACGCACTGTTCTATTACAGGTGGCATTTTTTTAAGAACACTACCCACTAGAAAGCACTTAGAGGTGCCACAAGTAAAGATTGTGTCCATTAAAAGGTAAACACACTAACTAGTGGATTACATGTTATATTCACTGCAACTCAGCTTTTCTCCAGTATATTACTATAAACTTTTTCCTCTACTTTAACACTTCCCTGATATCAGTCTTTAGTGTACATGGCACTGGGATAACTAAGATCAACATCAGTAAAGCAGCTTTCAAAAAAAGTTCAGACCATACTTCAGAGACCAGACTCCTGTAACAGTGCAATGGAAGCAAAAGCAGTCTTTAACAAAGCAAATAGAAACTAGTTGCCACAAATGTATGAATGAAATTTTGTGTTCTCCATGAGTTGTTGAAATTGGTTTGGGGTGATTTCAAGCAACCATTGTCTTCTCTCTTGGGTTAATATATGTTGTTAAGACAGACTGCTAATTCGTTGTAGTCATTGTTACCAGTCTTGAGAGAGGACCACATGGTAATGTAGGCTCCAAAGCAACCTTGGCATGACTTACTTGCCAGGGCACAGGTTAAAATCAGAAGGTTTACATTTGCTACTGAAAAAACTTACAAGTTAGTTACCACTAATGAAGACCATTCCTGTTAACAGTGAGATTCCACAGATACATCCTGAGGCAGTCTAGGATGAGCTGGATGGATCCATATAAAACGATGGTCCAGGACTACTTCTGCAAAGCCGACTGTTATACGCTCACACCACATGTGCAGTGGTGGTATGTTATGAAGCGCTAGCAGACATAGGAAAAGATTGGATCAGAAGGTTTATGATATAATACACGATTAAACAGAGCTGGCTGTCATCCAGTTTTGTGTGCGACAATCAGTAGCAGGCTAGAATGGCTGAGTAACAGATGGCTGGTATGGATGTTAGAAAGGTTTGTGTTTAGGCACTCCATGCTAAGCCAGCTAATCTACTTCACAGATGTCCTTGCTTTTGCAGCTGTTTTCTTTAGATGTCCTTGAAAGTTCAAAGTCTGATCCAGGGCTACTCCTAGATACACCTGATATGACTTGCATTCCACGTTGTTTTCACAGAGTGGTAAATCCAGTGTTCAATACAAGCACTGTGAAGATGTGGTGTGATGGTCGTGTGTGATAAAACTTATCACTGCTCCTATCATAAGGCCAGATTGTTCATCTCAGCAGAGTTATATCTAAGATGCTCTAACAGAGAACTTATATAAGGAAGGGATTTAGGTTTTTTTCTACATAATGGTAAAGAAAGTGATATATTTAATTGGACAGTGTGAGACTAGCAGATTTGTTGGCTAAGGCAACTGCTATCAAATTCAGCATCCCATCAGGATCTCAGGGTTTCTGGGGTAAACAGAAATTAAACAAAGATAATAAGAAATAAGACAAAATGGCAAACAGTAAGACAGACGATCAGGTAGTTGTATCTGAGATGCTGAAAAGGAATACTCTTCCCAGGATGGCTCTAAAAAATTTGAGTATTTCTAGATAAAAGACCTTGTCAAAACAAAGGAAAAATATCTATAGTGTATGAAGCCTTCAGGTTCAGCTAGAGCTATTGGTGCAGGAGGGGCAGTGCTGGCTTTGCCAAAGATGGTCTGTGTTCATGGAGAAGGGCCCCATATGCAGTTCTATTTTATGAAGTTTCATTGCAACTTGTAGCTGTCAAAGTGCTAAGGTATTTTTGATGAAGGGCATGCAGGTCTGTAGCTACATGCAGATATTGGCTGCTGCTTACCCATTCAGATACCAAAAGGCTGTGGAAATGGCATTGGCACTAGTGAATGAAAACTGCAGGGATTTTCATGTCAGTTAAATTTAAACACAGATCTGAAGATTGTGAGATTGCATGGATCCTGGATTTGCAAGGGTCTGCTTAGATAGTGGACACACTAACCATAATAATAGAATTTTAAATACCTGTTAAGCATGGTGCTACTTTTTTTCTAGATAGTTTACAGAAAAGAGGTCTTTGATATATGAATTGTAGTGTACTTACCTTTGAGCATATGCTAAAATTTTCTATTTTATTTTCTTTCTGGAAAACCTCCAGAGAAACAAATCCAAAATTTAAGCAACTTGTAAGATAAGGCTTCTAGGTTTGTTTTTTTTTTTTTTTTTACTTTTTTCTCCACTGAAAATTGGAAGTGTTGCTGCAGCATTTTCCAGTAAAGACAGAAAGTGTCATAAAATAGTGAATAGTAGGGATAGAATACACTCCAGCCAGCAAATTTTGCAGAAACTGTAGTTTCTTCTCAGATCTACACTGAGCATGACCATTTTGTGGTAAATGAAAGAAAAACTACCATGGGACTTGGAACACACTCAAAAAAGTGATTTGGATAGGAATTGAATTATGGTAAGTTGAAACACTTCCAGAAGAGACTGCTTGTATATCAGTGCTTTATTTTTCATCATTGATAATCTATTAATTTATTTCTCTCTCTCTCTCTCTCTCTTTTTTTTTTTTTAACAGATGATTTAAGTGTGTCTCTTTTAGACCTATTGGAACAAAAAATGAAGCTACACTGGATTTATCTTTCACTAGAACTAATGAATTCAGCCTGCTTTTTAAGTAGCTGAAAAAGAGAGCTAAGGCTATGCTTGCACAAATAAACCCCCAAGTATAATTCCAATTCAGATGATCTGTGGGGAAAGATATTGCTTAATAGTGTTTTACTGAACTGTAAATGCAGAAAAGAAGCTTCTCAGTTGGAGAACAGAGGAGCAGGGAAAGAAGGGAGCTTCAGAAAAGCTTACAAAAGCCTGTCTTGGAAACAGTAGGTTTTGGGGTGGAGGTGTTGGCTGAAGGCTAAGAAAGTGTTTGTTTCATTGTATGTCCAAAAAAGAAGGATTTTGTACATTTTTGCCATATGTCTCACCCTCAGAAGTTGGTAGGAGGCAAGGACTTTTTCTGCTGTTCCAACCACATTAGAAGTGCAATATTTCTGCTGCATTTATGCTTTCCACTGCTAGAATTTAGCAGTATTGTTTCTATTCTAACTAGAGCTCCTTCAAAGGCACCCAAGTCTAACACCATTTTTTCTCCTAATTGTAATACCCCAGCAAAAACAACTATTGGTTAGCCACTCTGGCTAGAAGGGCTACTGCTCTAGCTTTATAATACCATTTGTGCACAACATCTTTCACCATGTGCCTAGAAAACTACATGCATCCTTGAAACGCTAAGAAAAGTGGCAGTTGCCTAAGTGTCTTTGAATAACCCACTACAGTTGTAGAAAGTAAATCACATTAACTTTTTGTTATGAGAATGTGGGATAGACAAATAAATGAAATTCTGAGCCAAACCAGAAGGCAGCCTTTGTATAAAGTAATGATTTAGCTGCTGGTCCAGATGAAACCGTCACCCTTAGCTTAGAAAGGAACAGTCCAGATAATGGAGCCTTGACAACCAATACATCCTTTCCTTTCACGTGTTTGTATTCTGCATGTCACTAAACTTCTGGACAGCTCAGTACACCTTTTCTAGTCTCCCTTCTTGTTGCCGTTATGGTCCTGGTGAAGAGAAGTTCCTCAAAGTCTGCAAGGAGCCACGAGTGTGTTCCGATGACTTAGCCACAAGTTGGTGCAGCATTGCAGAGCTGTAAATAGGCTAAATTACACCTCTTGTCCTGTGGAAAAAATGCATGAAATCCCTGAAGTAAAGCATTATTAGAGTGTCAGCTTAAAACCTCCTCTGAAAAAATACAGTATCTCCAAGTCAAGCTAGACAGATACAAAGAGGCTCCTGGAGAGGGGTGATACTAAATAGTCCTTAACACTGTTTTTTTTGCAGAGTGGTTTTTATTCTTTCTTATTTTTAACAGAGATTGACAGCATAGGTAAAGTCTAACTGTAGGAAATTTTTCTTCAAAAAGAGAAAAAAAGCTCTATTTTATGATGAAAAAGATCTTAAATTTTTAGAGTTTTTGATCCAGGATCCACGTGAACCTCTGTGTCAGAACAAGAAGATGAATCCAGATTTCCTAACTCTTGTCTAGGGTGTCCAGTACCAAACCATCCATTCACCTTCACATTTTTCTTGAAGCTATGGCTCTGCCAGATGCTTCTTGATGTATGAGAATCACAGGCAGAGGTGGTATGGCTCTTCTCAAGCAACCTACTTAAGCAGCTTGCAGACCAGGGTGGAGTGGCTTAGCTTAAAATCTTTGGAATTTTAGGGATAGACCAAAGAGAACGCAATTAGTGCAGCATTACTGGGACTCACTAGCATGCTGTGTTATTAACCTGCCAGGCATAAAATCCACTTTATTGTTGGGACTTCATAATTCCACAAAATCCTCAACAATTTTTTGTTTTAACATCTGAAGGAACCTTGATGTTTACAGCACAGGTACCTTCAAGATTTACGGAGCAAGTCACCCCCCCAAGATATGTTACTGGCAGGTATGACCTTTTGGGGAAGCTGGTAGTCTGGCTTAATGCTTTGTTTATTTCTTCTTCAAAGCTAAAAAGTAAGTAACACAGAAAGCAGTCTGCTTTCTCTGATAGTAGAAAAGGTTATTTTGATTCTGTAGCATGGACAGTAGATTTATGGCAATTCTTGCAGCATTTGTCTTACCAGCACGTGTTTTCAGAAACTAGAGGGTTTTTTTCTCAGTACCTGCAATATAATGGGAAAACTATGGTGTTTACATAGCAAATTTTGTTCAGATTAGATATTGAAGACAGTCTCCTGATTGTCCCCTGTTGCTGTACTTCACTGAGCAATGTTTCTAGGGCTTCTGAAAATGGATCCCTTTCGGATGAAGCTAAACTATGACAAGTTCCAGGAGTGGAGTTGATATTGTCCAGTCATCATTGGACATTCAGTCCACTGAACCAGGCTAGAGACAGGTTGAAATAAAAAGTCTCAAAACATGTAGTGTGGTCATCAGGTCCTTAGCACTAGGTGAGGGGACCAATTACTCAACCGATCCACTCCTATTGATCTGTGCTACTTCCTAATGTTGGCATAGTCAAGATGTCCCTTACAAGACTCTATTGTTACTTGAACTGATATAAAAAAAAACATCAGAAATTCATAACTTTTACAGAAAAAGTGTGTTCCATTTTAATTGAGTAGCAGAGTACATTTAGGATGCAGAAGTCTGAGTTTTGCTGAGGCATTTGACACAGAAGCACAGATCTGGGTCACAACAAATAGTGAGTACCACTACATGATAAAAACTGTACATTAGACAGCTAGGCTATAGCACAGTAGAAGGGACTATATCTATAGCTGAGAATATATAATAGCTCAGATACCTCTGATGTCATTTATGTACTTTAGGAAAGCTGTTGCACCTTCAAGTAGGATTGGAAGCACACAGTAGACAAATAGGAATTAAAAATAAAGCCTCTCCCATTTCCTATGACCATCTTAACATTTCTGGATTAATTTACCCTAGAATATGATATACTAGCTATACTTTTCTTTCTTTAAGACAAAACTGCAAGCCTTTTAAAGGATTTGACATAGTTCAAATGATATACTTAATATTTTATTGGATACAGTTGATCCTCTGTATCAACAGTTATACGCTGTTGGGAACAACTATTGAATACAAGTTGAAGACCTGTATTATGAGAGATTTTAAATGGTCCAAATGGTTCCTTGGAATCTTGGTACCCATGAAAATGTTATCTAGTTTTCCACCAAGTGTGGAGGGCTCAAAACTTCATGCTACCTCATGCTGTCTGAAATGACAAGATTAAGATCAGTCAAGAGAAAGCCATAGTTACAAAACATACCAGCCTCCTTATCCTGCGTTTAGAAAATGGAAGCGAGAAAACTGACAGAAGCACTAGATGTAGTGTATTTATTCAAATGTACATTAGGAAAAGTTAAATATATTAAAATCTAATTTGCCTTTCTTCCCAGTGGTCTTTTTTACCAGCTAAGTAAGTTGTGCTTTATGTAGAGACTTTTCTATCGGGTGGTAGTAATTCCTGGAGTTCCAGTAGTAATCAGGACCCCATGATTCAACAACTGCATCTGTATCTTCAGTCTAAAACTACTGGTGAAAAAAATCACAGCAGAAGAAAACAATGGGATGAAGTGATGTACACAGGATTACATAGATCTATATTGCAATCTTTACTATGCATGAAGTGCCTGTGGGACTATGAGAGACGTTTCTTTTGAAAGTAATATGTTTTAAAGAAAGCAAGATGGTGTAAAATAGGATCTCTCTTAATTTCAACTCAAGAGTAGAGCTTCCACAATGCCCACCCCTGCCTTCTGAGGAAAAAAAAAGAATAATAAAAAACCCAATATTGAGTACTACCGCTCATTTAAAGTTCTGAGAAGTGTTGTTTTTTCCCAGACCATAAAGTTTTGGTTTGAACCATATAAAAGCTAACAGAATGCCAATGAACGCATTTACACTAATGAATAGGGATGGACTTGGAGAACTGTTTAATAAACTCTATGCAATTGTCTACATAGTAGTAGTTGGAAGGAAAACTGTAATGTCTCTGCAGATGCAATACCAGCTGACCACAGTTTCTGCTCAACACGTCTTTCAGACACTTCAGTCCTATGACCCATCAACATCTGCCTTAGTTCAATACTCCTTAGACATAAAAGCTGTATTAAATGTTCTTTAGATCTGCCTCTGTACTCCAAGATTTTCTTGTAACATGGCAGGATTGCGCTATTTCTATACAAAGGTGTGTGTTGAGCTTCTTAAAACATGAGATTGCATTTGAGTTGTATCTATTGTGCCTGGCATTCTTTGAGGACAATCTATTAATTCCATCATTACTCTTGTCCTCCTAAATTCCCGTTTAGCCTGTCCCATTTAGATAACTCCCCCAGGTTATGCATCCTATTTTGTGCCACTGAAAATAAGTTTGCTGCCTCAGAGAACTCACAGTCAGACTTGTGTGGTATTTGTATATACATATGCAGTGGGTGTTTGCAGGATTTTCTTCTGGGTGCTCTGACGTAGCAGTGGCAAATGAGTCAAACCATCAGTGATTTACGTATCTACTGACCTATATTTTTGTCAGTCATTCCCAGTTCATTTGGACACTGATTGTTGACTGGAAATTCAGAGCACAAATATCCTGAGAGCTGACAAAGATCATGTGGCAGCAGGTCACAATCAGGCCCTTCCTTAGAGAAAAATCTCTATACAAATGTCCAGGCAGCCACAGGATTTCAGGCCCAGGTAGTATCCCACCCCTCAAAACGTGCAGAGGCAGGGTCTGGCTGACACTACAGCCTCAGAGCCCCATCGTGCTCAGTGAGGTTTTCATATCTCCACATGTTCGTTTATTTGTCGTGCTCCTATTTTTGCTTCTCAGTATTGATGAAAATAGAGCTTAAAGCTACATTTCCAAGGGTAGTGCCTTCTCATTTTTTTGGCACACATGGGTCATGACATTTGTGTTTATGTGTAACGCAAGGCTAACCAGCGATACGTGCAAAGCGAGGGATAAGCCGCTACAGCAGGGAGATCTATTATTAGCAAGCAATTGACTCAGCAAACATATCTCTATTTTCTCTTTGTGAGTTACCTATTGGTCCCCACTGGATGGTTCCCAAACCCACAGAAGTGTTTCTAATGACCACTACATACCTCTGGCATGAGCACTTCTGTAAGCTCGTAATCATGACAGCTTCTCATCTCATAAATAACTTTGCAGATAAAGCGCATGGAAAGTTTCACAGGAACTGAATGAAAAGGAACTTTCAGTCCAAATGACTCAATTGCAGCCTGTATCCAATCAAATTTCCACAACTGTTTATTTATGATGTTTGCTACCTACAGAACATTAAAATTATACAAGGATCATACAGAACTTATTTACTTCTACAAGATCTGTACTGTTATGCACTTGCAAATGTCCACGTCTGCATACAGTACTGGAAAATACATTGGCCAATGTCCTTTCGTAATGCAGTAATGCAATCAAATGTTCTTCTTGCGGGTAGATCTTACAAGGCATATTTTTAAAGCTTATTTCAGGGTGGTTCTTTGACTTTTGAAACACAAAAGCTGGTGTCAATGACACTGCCTTTATCTTCTGAGGTAGCATTGGACACAGTGGGCATACTTCAATGAAACATTAATGCTTGCACAAAGGAAAGCTTTTAATTTCTCAGCTGAGCTAAATTCCTTACTCTGTGCAACTCATATAGTAAAAAATAGTAGGTCTGTTTTCAGGGTATGGTACCCGGTCAGAGCTAAAGCTGTGGCATCAGGAAGCCCGGATTTGTGCAATATGATATTGTCTATTTTTTGTCTCTGTCTGTCTGTCTGTCTGTCTGTTTGTCTGT
>JAVJGJ010000047.1:82859385-82915278 GCA_035590215.1 Microhierax caerulescens | reverse complement strand
TACAGTCATGTTTAACAGCAGAAAAACTCTGACAAGTTATCTTTGCCTTAAGCTGGAGTATTGCAGGTAAAGATACTATGCTATTCAGAATGTAATTTACATTGCTATTAAAATTCTGTTTACAAAACTGAATGCATTTAAGAATGCAGCTAGGCAGGATGATTTCAGAGTTCATTTATTCAACTCTAAAAATATGTAAGTTGTATTCTTACTTCAGGAATTTCTTTCTGAAAAGTCTTTTTTCATTGACTGTGTCTACCAATGAGATAAATCTTCTTAGGTATAATGAAAATAATTGCTGCAGTATTTTTATTTTTGCTTTAAAAAAAGGCAGTTTATTTATACAATCATTTTATGTAAGTTTTTCTAAAACTGGAAATGCATTGCAAACTTTTCTTGCTCCTACTTCTGTAAAGTTTTAGGGAAACAGTTTTATAGAAATCTTCCTTGCCAAGAAATATTCAAGAAAATGAATTCTATTCAAACACCTGCAGCATTTTTGTGTATTCCTAATTTGGCAGATCTTGCAGGGGTGATTTTCATAATTTGCTTAGCACCACCCTCAGGAAATCTTTAAGATGTCTCCCATAAAACTGGAGAAATGTCTTATCACTACCTTTCAAAATACTTGTTTATTTCTTTCTACCAGGGAAAGCTAATTGTATGCAACATATGAACAAGCATGAGAACTCATGCATGTTCCAAGCTAAAAGAAACTTACAGCCTGAAAAAATCAAAAGAAGTATTTCCATAATGGGTAAGATGAGCAGCAGGTGAGAAAAAGATGTATGGGGGAGAACTGCCTATTATAGCTACCCATAGCTAATTCCTGTTTAGATGAAACATGTGCATCTGTTTTCAGCAATTAGTGTGGAGATCAATAGAAAACATATATATTTAATTAGACATATGGTTCATTTTACTGTAATTGGAACACCATGTCACTTCTGGCTCTCCATATGCAGTATGCTCTAAATTGTTTTCTGGGGTGTATTTGCATCATATGGAAGGTGAAGTGCAGACACCAGCTGATACTCAGATCTCATTGTCTTGTGGTGCTGTTAAATGTAGGCATTTACGGTGATTTAACCAGACCAGAAACCAATAAAACTTTGATTTTGAATGTCATTTAACCCTTTCCCTGATGACTGACCACACTACATGTCTTGTAACAACCACAGTTGTTAACATCACATCTGTTCACCAGTGTTCAAGCTTACCAATACCTTGAAGAAAACTGTTTTCCAAAACTAAAAATTAAAGAATTTTTCATTTCAACCCTTCTAAGAAACAGATACATTCAGAAGAAGGAAGAATGGTAGTGGAATTCTGTTATTTTACTAAATTAATGCCTCTTAATCACTGATTTCAGTTAAAAAAACAAGAGTGTGGAGTGGGGGGTGGGGGGGTGGGGGTGTGTGTGGATGACAGGCAGAAAGAATAAAACCAGAAGAAATTCTTCCAGTACAGTCTGAATAGACTATCTCATCCCAGCTCCTCAGATTTTTCCATTTACGTAATACCTGGTTACTGTAGGTCAATCTCATATATATTAAACTGTAAATGAGGGGATGCTTCCTCTGCAGTGTCCAAGAGGAGATATAAAAAGCAATAGAATTGGGGAGGGAATTAGTAAAGCTTCTTATTCTCAGTGTCCAAACTGCCTGTTTGTATATGTGTGATACTAAAAAATGTGTTCATAAATATTTTTGAGTATTTAACTCCAGTGTCTAACTTAGACTATTTTATATGCTAATTAAAATATTCCAATACTGCTTACTAGATGTTTTATTAATTCAGCAGATATAAAATTAATGAAACAGGAACAATTTAATGAAATGCATAGCTTTCACAGAGTTCTTGCTGAGAATACTTCACATTGTAAGCATGTCTGGTTCAGGCTGGTGGATCTATTTTAAGCAGAACGTCTAATTAATAGACAGAGCAAGAAAGCTCTGTTAGAAATGGTAAGGGAAATGGGAGAGGGAAAGTTGCCTCAACAGTAGTTGACAACTGTTCCTCAGACTTTCATGTTAAAATTTCTGTGCTCAGTCTAATAAAGGATGCAGACACCAAAAAGCACGGAAGTGAAAATATTCGTTTGAAAGGTACCTTTGACCTGTTAAATGACTCTGTAGCTAAAGCTTACAAACAGTAACTAAGAGCTGAACTAAATCACATCTTCTATCTGGATGAAAGATTTCAAAACCACATATCAGGAGAGCAACGTTGCAACCAGATATGGGATATTCTGGGTGAGGGAATTCTCAAAAAGTCCTTTTGTTTTATGCTCTGATAATGTCAGGAAAGGATTTCTGTTTCATGGGGAGAAAAGAACAGCAAAAGCATTCAAGTGCTGAATCTTACCTTTGGTTCCCTTCTATCTATCTATCTATCTATCTATCTGTATGTCTGTCTATCTATCTATCTATCTATCTATCTATCTATCTATCTATCTCTGCATATAGCATATATACATAGCTATATATATTTATATCTCTGCATATACATTTTCTAAGGTGAGATGTCCGATGTGAATGAACAGTCTGTTTCCAGGTTTATGTTTCAGGAATGGGAATCTTTGAACCAGACACTAAACATTGGACTCAAAACTGAGTATTTCTTCTCAGTGCCCTTCACCAGAATATTTGATCATGTGAACTAAGAATGTCACTTTTCAGTCTACCTTCCGTGTAAACTAGCCATGACTTCACTTCACCTTAATGTACTGGCCTAAAAACTTCTGAAGTCGCTGAGTAGCCTTTTTATAAGAGGTAGAAAGTAAAGATTTGGCATTCCTCAAGTTGAGGAAAAATTTTAACCTTTCTTCCCACTTCTTAGGGAAACATTCTGAACTAATAGTAGTCACCATCACCACTATTTTTGTGAAGTGGTCCTGACAGAGAAAGAGATCTGGGGAATTCTTCTCAGGTCTTTTATATGGAAAAATATCTCCATATAATTATTATGGGAAAAATTAGGCAAAACACTCTTCAAAACAAAGCAAGGTTGGATTTTGAGTGCCCAAAGCACGTTAAAATTAAAGAGGAAAGAATTTGTGGACTTAGAAGCATTTGTCAGGAAGTTTCTAGATTGCCATCTTGGGTATAGGTCCTGAAAGTCTATCCATGCTTCTCAAAAATTTAAGTCTTTTTTTTAGACACATCCCTCTGTAACTGTACAAGCTTCCTAAGATGGCTTTGGGCTCCCTTTTCCTTGTCTTTGTTCACTCCATATTCAGAGTCCAATGACTAAAGAAACCTTTGGTAATAAGGCAACAGCTGTATAAAGACACACTTCCAGCACACAAGTCAGCTGCTTTAATTTGTTTTGTCAGAAAGTTGTTCTTTGTCTTAATTATACAAATGGGCTCAGAACGGAGCAGACAGGGAGCAAGTGTTAGAAATGCCAGGAAACAGTGTGTAGTTCCTTTCTCGTGCACTACTTCTAAGATCCACTTTGTCCTGCCTAGTATTTTTCTTTCCATCCTGGCCCTTTAAACTGAAACTGTCCAGATCAAAAGTATTGTTCTTGGACTGATGATTATGAATAATGTCGGTAATTGCTCCAATTAATGGGAAATTCCTAACTATTATTGCTGTTGAATAAATAGCCATCACTATCTGTTTTACAAGGTGTAATTTCTTTCACTGGTACCTAAATTTTTGCTCACCTCACCTCATGCTGCAGCCTCGGGTATTGTTGCTGGACACAGGCCTGGCCATGGAGTGCACTGAAGGCTAAATTTTTTATTTATTTATTTATTTATTTTCCAAAAAATCCCACTAGAAATCTATTGAAAGTGAAATTCTGTGTGTGAAGTTGTGAAGTTTTGTTTTTGCAGAGTGCAGCTTTTGGCCAGGGGACAGAGAGGGCTGTGCTGAATCCTGTGTGATGCTCCACCTGCGACAAGGGGTAGGGGACAGCTCATGTGACAGTACCAGTCTGGTTTTCAAGAGATACTAACAGTGGATTTCCTCCTTCCCTACTTGGTTCAGAATGGTTGTATAACTCAGGATAGCATCAGCTTTTGTGGCTGACAAGGCCAGGTTTATTACAAGGGTCACTGGGGCTACCTTTGCACCAAGTACATGTCCCCACTCAGGATCTGTTGGGCTTCCTGACCACATCTTGGCTGCACAGCAGGATGCAACCCACAACTGATGGACATAAGAAAAAGGCATACTTAGATCAAGATTCACAAGTGAGGCTGTTGCTCCTAGCTCTCGCTCAGAAAGTGGCTAGCTCATTGTGTTGATAAAAGCACTGCCAGTCACTGGGAGTTGTTTCAGTAGCAGGCCATGGAGGAAGGCAGCAGAACTCTGTCTGTGTGCCAGTGCTGCCAGTGTCTGTCTTGCACTCATCAGGAGCCCTCGCCCTCCAACCAGGACTTAAGCACCAGACTGATCCAACACCTTCTGCACTTTTCTACCCATATAGAGATTATGCCTCTGTTGAGGCTGAAAGGATTACTCTTTGCCTCAGCCACTGCCACGGAGTAGATGTTGGCAAATATTGACTTTCTCACGTTTAGCACTGCTTTTAAGGATCAAAGAAAATTTAGTCCAAATAAAAGGCTTTAGCGCCATCTTGGGATTTTTTACATTTGATGTGTAATTTTAACATTTTATGGGGAGTGACAAGCCTATTCTGTTCTCTTTAAACTGATTTTAAAGTTATTTTGGCATCAGGATAGGTGCAGACCAGGTAAATATTTCTGGATGTAACTGCATTGCCTAGGCATCAGAGATCCATGCTAGGAAATGCAAAACTATTCCTGCCACCTCAGTGAAAAGCCCCCTGCTTGTAGGCATCTCACTAGCAGCTTCTCTAAAGACTTAGCTGCTCTGAAGAAACAGGAAAATGTCATGTCCTCCCAGCTTGAAGTTATTTAAATGCTGCAGTGTCAACCAATATTATTCTGCTTTTATGTTTTCTCCATTAGACAGCTGCTGGTTCTGCCTTTATGGGAAAGCCACCCTTGAAGTCACTTGACCTCTTGGTGCCTTAGTCAACACAGATGGAACATTGAATAAAACCAGGATGTTGCTAGAAATCATATGACTCATTTGAACTGGGGAGGGAGGGCATTTTGGTGAGTTGTTTTTTCTTTCTCTTTGTGTAAATAAAACTTTGGCTTATCTAATTATGTGCAAAGGTGTACAGATTCTGTTTTGCAAGAATGTATTTTCACAGTCCAACAATCATCTTTGAAAGGTCAAGAGCGGTGTAAGAAAAAGTAGCATAAATTTTGATCTGAAGCAACATCCTGGATTACTTGTGTTTAGATACCAGGATCACTGTATGGGAAGCACTGGCATATAGATATCTGCTTTCTATATCAAGAATTTAATTTGTTTTACAATTCTATTTAGAAGTGTAACAGAATTCTTGTTACATGTAATACAATTTAATGAATTTAAAATACAGTATTTTCTGAAAGACAAAATATCACAACCTGCGGTAATGACTTTTTCACTGTCATGACCAAGCGGTCTCCCCAGAAGCTGCCAGCAATTGCTTGGAGGTCATGAGCTTGTTTCCTTCACTTTTTTCTGTCCTGCCAAAGCAGATTTGTTCAGACATTAAAACCAGCTCTACTTGCTGCTTCAATATACTAACAATACCTGATCATCCTACTCTGACAGAGCATGGACTGGATTTACGGAAGTCCCATGGGCAGTAAGCCTAAAGATACTGTGCTGCTTTAGGAGTGGGCTGAATGTAAAAAAGTATGGAGCCACAAAATCAAGAACCAGGTGGCAACACAAGTGGAAGCAGTAAAGCTTGCAATCTCAAACTGGAAAAATGCATGTTATGTATTAATCTACTAGAATGACAGTGTCTAACTGCTTTTCTCATGTCTATTTGACTAATGTTAATTAGGTTCTCCATTGTAAAATATTATATCTAACTGAAAAGAAGTATTTAAATATTGAATTGGTGTGATGCTGTCAAATGGTAGGCAATTCCAGAAGTCACCCTTTCATTTAGATGCTTTTAAACGGGGTGAGAAGTTCTGGAGGAGCATGACAGGAATTCTATTACAACCTCATCATTATGTATCTGGACAAAGAAGATCTCTGATCACAAGTGAAGATCAGAACAGCTTTGATTGCAATGCAACCTGCTTCTACGATCGTTTCTTACTGCAGTGCACTGCTAAACAGTGTGTGGTCAGAAGTTTTCCTTTCACAATCCCCCACAAACCCTTTTTTTAGCTTTGGCAAAGGGAGCCTTCATCTCATCACTCCTGAGAGTTTAATTTAGCTTTCACATTTGATTTCAACATCAGAAAAGGTTACAGTGAAGCCATGCAATATTTACAGCTTCACATGACTTTTGGGACCACCAATACATTATGACAGGTTTGTGAGCTTTAGTGAGTGGATCAGTTGACAGCCCTGGTCTGCACTATCTTCTGAACAGGAAAAGATTGGATCAGGATTATCTCACAAACCTAAAATGCCTCTGATGCTGTGGCCATCTCAAAATTCTGATATCCATTTATTGGGACAAACAAACTCTAAAATAAATGGCTGCACACACAGTATGAGAAAACTGCATATACTGGATGACTTGAAAAGTCCATAAAAGCAGCACAGAAGAAACAGATGAGTCAGTGAATCAGGAAACAAAGGGCAATAGTTAATTCCAGAGGAAAGGATACATAAGCAGTTTAAAGTCATGGCTGGAAGCCCAAATTTTAAGAGAAAGCCATTGTAGAAAGGGTGACATTAGTACAGCTAACTAAGTAGGGGCTGTGCTCAGTCTTGGGGTCTACCGGTTTCTGCTCACAGGTGTTGATGGTCTCACTGAGATGGGACCAGCCCACTGAGAGTGACAAAGCACAGGTTTGCAGCTGGTGCATATGCCAAGTCCACATCAAGCTCAGGAGTCCTGGGAATTGTTTTCATCTCTCCAGACTCCTTCATTGAAGGTAAGACTCAAGATGGAGCTGTACCTAAACACCACAATTAATCTCCATGTTAATATGACAGATATGCTTCAAGTTAAATGTACTTACAAAACAAATTGTATTGGTAAGGCTGTTTGCTATTTACAGGGTACTCCACTGAGTCCCAGATTGTCTCAGTTAGTGTTGTGTCCTGTTAAGTACCCTATTCATAAGGCAAATAAAGTTATATTGGCCATGATCATATGTTTACTTACCTAACCCCTTGCCTTGCCTATTGTGATATTCAGTGTAATTCCGAGACTTCTCTCCTGACCTACTTCAGTGATAACTGCTTTTTGCTCCATCCTTTGATAAACATCATTTCACATCTGGAAGACAGTCCCACATATCTGAATATCTGTAACAGATGTTCTGTATATAATTTAAAAATAGTTTTAAAGTGAAAGTTTAAGGAGTTGCTGCGTATTACTTTTATTTTTGTTCTTATTGAAAACAAATAATTTGTAAGTTTGCTTCCTCCACGATTACAGCAATAGAAAAGCACAATAAACTCTAGTTAAGTAACAGGTTTCCACCCAGCACAAGTAACTGTAATGAAGTTTCATAGAATACCATTGCTATTAACCATCGATGCAAAATCTGAAAGTTATTAAAAGTGTATATATTCCTCATAGGCTACAGGTAGCCAAAAGTTATTGTTTATCAACAAACTTCATAAGTGGCTTAAACTTTGATACTAATGCTGTTACAGCAAGGATTATTTTGTACGCAGACATGCATTCTCTAGGCATTAAACTTTGAGTAGACTTCACCCTCTTTCTTTCACTGGTATTTTTCCCCCACTAACTTTAAAATCTGTTTTCATTATTTCTTTTCAGTTCCTAATGAAGCATAACAGAAATCAATGCAGCAAATGATGTCAGTAGGCCTTTTATTTGAAATCTCAAGGACAGGGTAAGCATGGGAACAGTGGTATTATCAAAGACCTATTTGACTCTCCACAATCCACAGCTGAATCACACTAGTCAGTGGCTCTGTTGCATCTGTTCTGTGCATTTAAGGAGTTTCAATCCTCGGTGTGCTCTAGATGGTACACACTTTAAGGGCACATGAATCCATTGAGGAAATCCATTCTCACCCAATAGTGTAAAAGTAAAGAAAAAAGCTGCGCTGCTCAGTAATTGTTAAAGTGGCTAAACTCCGTTACCTAATTGCCACCCAAAACTATGGCTTCATAAAGTTGCTAAATTGTTCATTAAATTAGCCAAAGAGTTGCTAAACTTTATTGTTATTTGGATTGAAATAGTTATTTACAATCAAAACATTAATTTCTTCAAAAACAGTAAGGAAAAGAAAAAAAAATCTTCATTTTGCAACAATAATAGCATGAATATGTACTGGAAAGTTTATTACATTATAAATCACTGTTATAAAAGAGTTTTCTTTGGAACAGTTATAAAATAAATTGATGAAAGAAGATAAATAGAATGATTCATATGTTCATGTGAACTCTGTTCAGCTACTTATGAAGTGAATGAGAATTAGTGGTTTGTAAGAAGTCTCTGCTTTCTTAGCAATGAAGTTTTGGTGTTTGATGGAAGAGTCTGATTGAAAATAATGACCTCATCTACTGATTTACAATTGACCATTCTGTTATTAGGGATATAATGAGGCTTTCTGCTAATTATAGCTTATTGAGGCTCATTATCTAGAGACTGACATTTCCCATAAAATAAGAGGGTATGCTGGAGACGTGCCTCAGCTATAGTCTGATGTTCTGGTATCATTTGAGGCCTGCAGTTTTGAAAAATAACTGAAGGCCTCATGGGCTGTGAAGAGGAGGAAGCAGACAGTATAAAGGCTGGGCACTATGCCACTGTAAATACAGAAGTGTTTGCCATCCATCACATCACTGGTCTGGGCAATACCCAGAGTTATGCCTCCAGGCCAAACTCAAAATCAGGTTTTGTGGCTCTCAAAAACTATTAACTGATTCTGGTATTTGTTTAACCCCTTATTGCTTATGGAACATAAATGAAATGTATCCATAGATCAACCACATATACTGGCCAGCATTCATGTAAGCCTAAAGAAAGTAGGGTATAGAAAATTCAGATTAAAGAGCTTTAATGCAAAAAATTATTTCTTCCTAAACGTGGGATCACAGAGAGTTAAGAAAGCAGTATTTGATCCTCAAATGTTGCAAGGAACATTCTAGAATAAATATAAAAATGAGGTTTTTCTAGTTCCGCTTTTATAGGGTTTTGACACATTTCTAAATGTTCTGCAAACCCAGTGAATTTTCTTAGGTATAACTGAGGTGGAGAATATACCTTCCTGAGCTTTGTCTTGCTTCCTCTTTTCAGAGTAAATTTAGACACCTGTAATTATGAAAAATTCCTGTCAAACCATTTGTATTTTCAAATGTTTTTGTAATATTTGCAAACAAATCTGTGAAGTTTTGGGCCTTACTCCGTTCCGATGCTTGAAGAGTGGTGCATACTTAGAGTACAAATGTATCTCTTGTGGCTTCCTTCTGAGCAAAACAATGATTAACCATACATTCCTTTTCCTAACTGTGTAGAATATCTTGGCAGATTTCCTACCTTTAAGTATTTGTATGTCTCAGTGGAGGCATGCAGTCTGACAGCACCTTTTAATATTAATACAAACCTTGCCATAGCATCATGAGTGTTGCCACAAAAAGGTCACTCATGTCATTTAGAAAAATAATTTGAATTACTATGGGGAAAATTCCGGATTAAGCCAAGCTTCCCAAAATTGTTGTAAGACACACAATTGTTTCAGTCCCAGACTAGCTCAGTTTTGCATTCCCTGTCCGTTTGCAAGGAAACGGCTTCGTTTTTCATTACATCTTAATAGCAAGAATAGAATCATAGAATCGTTTAGGTTGGGGGAAAAAAAAACTTTTAAGATCATCAAGTCTAGCCATTAAAATACACAGGACTCCAGCTTTAATTGCCAGTAATTTGTGGCACTTATGACTGATTTATGGTGAACACATAGAATCACCCCCCTTAACCAACGTAGGCCCAGACACAAGGTAGATGTTCTTTCACTTCATGGCAGCCCTCAGGGAAAAGTCTCTGTAAGGGTGATACACCTCCTCCAAGTTCTCAGGGCTTTGTGAGGGGATGGAGGGAAAGGACTCAGCCCTCAGAGCCACTTCAGGCAGATGCAGGAACCAGCTGGTCCAACTGTCAGTACTTTAGCTGATCTGTCTGATACACTGTAGGACACAGAGGAGGGAACTAATAAGAAATAGACCAAAATGTGGACTAAGAAATCTACCAGTGCAGAGCTGAGATCTGAATCAGGCAACAGACAGTTTTTATAACCTTTGAGTGCTCCTGACTTCCCGCTCAAATAAAAGCAGGGGATTGATGTTGTCCAATGTGAGTCTGACTAGCATTTTCATTGCAAGAGCATTTATTACAGTGGCAGAGGAGAAGTTGGGTTCAGAACAAACAGTTCACATGACATTTCTTTTAATCTGTCCCTTCACTTACTCTCTGTTCTGTGAATCACCATCACGAGATTTTTCCACAGGAAAAGTTGACGTTAACAGGTGAAACCCTTGATGTGAAGAAAATAATGCTGAAATCTTTCACCTCCAACCCCATGCTAATAACTCCTACACAACTCTTGTGGTTCCTGAATTCAGGCCAGAAGACAGCCAGAAATATCATGAGAAACCATCCCTGCTTAGGCCATGCTGCCAAACCACTGCCCACACCATAACTCCACAGGCTAAGGTAAATTGTGAGGCAAGATTCACTGTGCCCTTGTCTTCAGTTTGCCCATGCATTAAAACCGGGAACGGAAGAGATGTCAAAAAACACAACCAGAGGAGGGAACTCCAGCTGTACTCTGAGCTCAGCTACCCTGAGGAAACAACTCTTTGCATGCTTCTTTGAGAACACTAAAGAAGCAACAGGCTTCTGTTTTTGAATGAGATGCACCATACAATTTAACTAGTCTTTTATTTTTAAGCTTTGTAAACCCAAATGCCTTCAGAAAGATTTTTCAGAAACTGCGGGCTTTTCATAGCATCTCTATTTTGAATTGGTGCTTAAAGATGCAAAATCTCTTTGCCTGTTGAAGTCCACTCATCGTTTGTTAAGAAAAGTACTGAGGAAAATTTATAGGATGTATCTGTATCTGTATCTTTGGGCAAACATGAAAAGATTTATTAGAAATGAAAGGAACCATAAAGTTTACTTTTATCATGTGCTCAAGGATCAGAAAAAATATTTCACAAGAATCAAATAGCTGGAATGGGTGTGGCTGATCTGAAGCAGCATGAAAAGACAAGAAAATTCATCTGTGCTGGGATCTTAAGCTGCTGCTTGGTGAGTATTTTGTGTGATGACAACAGTTTCAGTGCTGAAGCTATGGAAGGTGCTACGAGTGGCAGCTACAAGATGATCACGTACAGAGAGTCTGTCACCATTGCTGTTGACAGCACCACAGAAGAACCAACTGTGGAAGCATTATTATCCATGTGAAGATGTGGAGACCACGCCCTTCAAGGGACCTTGGAGCTGAAAATTGTCCCAAAGGGATCCACAAATAGCTAAAAGAAGGCATCATCCTGGACCAGCTACATCTTCGAGTTTTGTCCTGAAAAACAAGCAAGCTAGAAAATTACTGATCTGTGATGAAGTTATTAAGGCTGCCAACTGAAGCATGGAAAAGGGTAATCTCAACAACCAGCACCACCCCATGTATGTATGGCAATAGGGATTTTCACTAACCAGTTTAATTGTTCCTAAGACCAGCTGACTTGTTAAGTGTACAGGATGGTGATGAAAGAGCACTACTGAAGAAGTCCAGGTCCTCCAGTATCCTGTCAGTTGAGACTTGAAGGCACAATGCCAGAGCCCACTGTGTGCTCCCAGATTCCACTGAGTTAGGAAGTACACAGACCCTATCCCACATACGCACTATGGTCCTGAGGATCACAGGAAAAAGCAAGGGAAAAAAATAAATTCTCTCTTGACTAGCTGTTATGGTTTAACCCCAGCCAGCAGCTAAGTACCATGCAGCCACTCACTCACTCCCCAGCCCCCTCCGCTCCCGGTGGGAGGGGGAAGAGAACTGTAAAAAGGTAAAACCTGTGAGTTAAGAACAGTTTAATAATTGAAATAAACTTAATAGCAATAATAATAACAACAACAATAATAATTGTAATGAAGTGGAGAGGGAGAGAGGGGAAAAAACCAAACAATGCACAATACAATTGCTCACCACCCACTGACTGATACCCAGCCAGTCCCCAAGCAGTGATTGACGGCCCCTTGCCAGCTCCCCCGTTTATATACTGAGCATGATGTTCTATGGTATGGAATATCTAGTTTGGGTCAGCTGTCCTGGCTCTGCTCTCTCCCAGCTTCTTGTGCACCTGTTCGCTGGCAGAGCATGGGAAACTGCAAAGTCCTTAACTTAAAGTAAGCACTATGTAACAGCAACTAAAACATCAGTGTTACGAACATTACTCTCACAATAAATCCAAAACACAGCATTGTACCAGCCACTAAGAAGAAAATTAATTCTATCCCAGCTGAAACCAGGACACATGTTTAAACAGTTTGCAGTAAATATGGCTGGGGACCACACACTATAAAAACACAGAGAAATCAGATTTTTAAATACCTGCTTATTAGAGACACCCCTTCCATGCTGAGCGTTGGACAAGGCAAGGGTGATCTGGAATCCTACCTTAATGCATACGCACAAAACAGCTGGATTACTGTCACAAAGACAGCCCTTAAGTCTAACATTTCCTAACTTCTGAATTATGTGGCTTTTAATATTGTGTTTTTCCAAGATAGGCTGTGTGTGTATAGTTCTAACATACGGCAGCAAAAGAATTCAAATGAGGAGATCCAGCCTTTCTATAAACCTGCTGAGAACTTTTATCTTCCTTGCAAACCATTCTTGCCAGAGGTTAAATGGATTTTTGTTTTAGTGTAGATTTCTCACTAGAGCAAGTGACTGCAAATTAAGACATCTTTCTTCTGTTACAAATTGAAGCTAGGAATATTTGGAGAGATTGATTGAACTTAACTTTCTGTTCATTCAGCTCGTACTACTTCCTAACTTACCGATGATGCTAAAATCTTTAGGGCCTTAATTCTTGCATGTTTCTGTCTAAATCCTGACATTATAAAACATGTGTGTAACTCATGACTAAGCTCTAGCACATTGCAGAAATATGTTAGCACGCCTTCCCTCTCAAGTCCTTTTGGAAGACTATGTGACGCTTTTTAAGCACAACAGTGATTAAAGCCCATATCTTCCCCTGTTCTTCATCACTGAGAAGTAAATGTTGAGAGGACTTAGGCAGGATAGGGGTATCCAAGCACAGATCTTTCCTCTGCTTGATTTGTGTGGGGGATTTAAATCTAGGTCCTTTAACCACTGCAAAGCTAGAGATGTTCAGTTCTGATATCCTCTCAGTCTCTCTTGTCCTACTGCATAAAAAAATACTTAAATATTCATTGAGCTTGGACAGAGTGTTAAAATGACTATATTTAGATCCCAGCCTCTGCTCATACAGCTACTAATGTGTGTGTGTGTGGACTACCTTCAACAAATAGAGACTTTGCTCAGCTTATTCTATGGTCTAACTGTAAGGGAGATATCTTGGGAGGAAATCAATTTTATTTCAAAACCTTGCTTTAAATCAGATGTAAGGAGGACTTGAACATAAGGATTCAATGCTTTTATTTCAGCTACGATGACAGCCTTCCTCTCTTGGCTTTCTTTAACACTTTTGCATCTACCCTACTTCTGAAAATTATTTGTGTCTGTGAAATATACATTAAAGGAATCTTCTGTCTCTCAACTAAAAATTTGCAGATGATCCACCTTTTAGAAAAGAGCTAAATCCTGCTTTTGCCTGGGAATTCCCTGTTGGCCAGCTTAAGTTGCCTCACATGCATCTGGCTGTCTTTTCTGAGCCTCATGGGCTTCAGATATTTAAATGCACTCTGTCAGTTGCCTGGCACTAATCCGGCTGTTGAGGATTGCCCATTTGTGCGTCTGGGACTCTATTCCCCCATATGTGCTCAGGACAGACAGGAGGCAGGGCGATGGCTTTAGTGGCTCTTTGGAGGTTGCAGGGACAGCAAGGGTGACACTGCCTCCTTAGTGGAGTACAGCACCTAAAGGGGAAAAGTGCTGGGGGCCCCAGGGCTAGGGGGTGTCACTAGGTGGGGCACAGACCCCACCCTCTGATAGCATCTGGGGCACAACCCAGCCCTGCAACATCAGGCAATTGTGCAAAAGCCAAGTAGAAAACATATGGAAAGAATGAAATCAGGGAATCTTGTAAAAAGACTGCATTTAGAAAGATGAAAAACATGGAGAACAACCTGAGAGGCTTAGCCTGAAGCCAAAAGCTATGGGTACTTCCAGCCTTTTTCTGTGCAAATAGAAACCTTTGGCTAAGATTTGAGGAATGAGGTAATTGTTAGCAATACCATGGCTAACCAATATCAGATTGGTACACTTGCAATATTTTCATTTTAGAAGGCCTGATTTTAAGAAATGGAGTGAAGCTAGACTTCCAGAACTTCTTACACTTGACGAATGCAAAAGAAAATAGTTTTGGTTCCTCAAAATTGTTATTCACATTTTCCTCTCCGGTTCGCATTCCTTCACATCCCCATAAGAAAGTGTAGCCTCCTAAACTGTGTACCAAGCAGAAGCTTCAGGTCACCCCAAGTAAACTCTGTCAGGATATTGCCTCCCTGCTCCATTTGCTATTGCTTGTTCTCTTTATTTGAAAAGAGAGTGGAATGTGTCTTGCCCCAGTGAATCTCCTCACCATGGTACAGCAGAAAGCCAGCAGTACACTTGAACCAGTGCAGCTAAGCTATTCTCAAAATACTTTGCTAAGCTATCAGCTATGGCAGGATGCCTTGCATCTTTCTTGGTGATCACAACCAAAATAAAAGCTGGCAAAGGTAGTGTGCTGTTCATGGCACAGCTGTGAGCACAGCCACAAATGTTCACAAATATTTTGGTTTGTGTGCATACTGCAAATATGAGTGAAGAAGTTTCTTTCTTTGAATCCAATTGTCAGTCATCTTTCAATGCATAAAAATGTTTTGGGATGAAGTAAACTGTAAGCATTCAGTTAATGGAATTATTTTTTGCAGTTGAACTGCTTAGCAGATTTCATCTGTACTTACATTGCACAGGTTTCTTTATTTTGCTTCCTGTTCTATGTTTGTTTTATGGTATGTGAATATATCACAGGAAGGTTATTGTTAAGGGATACATGAAACTAACATTTCCCAATTAATAAATTAAGAGTCAATAGTGGATTGCACCTAATCCTTCTGAGAATCCATCTTGGAACCTTTAAAGCTGATAAGCGTACATCGTAAGTGAATAAAGCTAGCAATGATCGTTCTCCTTAAATAAACCATATTTCCCTTCCACAGACAAATTTAAGAATCTTGCTTATATAACCAGGAAAACTAAGAGAAGTTATTTATGCAAAAAAATATTAGTGTTTGAAAAAGTACCACACACAAATTGAACAAATGAACTGATAAAAGTACATATGTTAAAAAAAAAAAAGACAGAGAAACCCCCAAAACCATTCAAATTGAAATACCTTATTCTGACCAAAACATATTTCAGCCCTATTCTGTAACAGTCCTGAAAAAGACTAGCTCGTGTCAACATTCAGCTTTCAGCTAGTGCACCTGAAATGCAGTGCATATGTTCTACTATTATCTGTACCTGTCTGAACTTGCTGTACTACTCCAGGGCTGCCTCTCCACACTAGCATGTCTGATGTCTTTGCTTTGAAATAACCAGCCTATATTGTGGGAAATAAACAGGTCTGTGGCACACCTACTTAATTATTTTGTTATGCCTGTGTTATCAGAGAAGGAATGTATACATTGCAACCTGTCCTGTTTTCTGTTAATGTAGAGTGACTATAGAATTCTTTCTGGATTACTCTGCAATCTGCAAGAACAAGCAATTACAGTAGGTACAAGGTATTACCTATCAAATCCAGTGTACTTATCGTGTAAGCAGTGAGTGCTTACATGATAGCTGTGCTCTGTAACTTAGTTATCTAAACCCCTGTTAAATGTTTTAAAGACCCTTTCACAGCGTTCCCCCCCACTATCAAAAAGAAAAAAAATAAATAATGTCAGCAGATGATATGTAGCAGCTGTGTTTTTAGCAGGTCTGGGCACTGAAAAGCACAAAAGATAATGGTTTATGAGACCCAGACTAATTCTTCACTTAAAAGCACAGTGGGCATTCTATTACTCAATGCAACTAAGATGAAAACTTTTGCTTCAATAACATAATTGAAAACATCAGAAAAAATAAACAAGTTAGTCATCTAAAATGAATGCAAGCCATCTTTGATCCTCAGTTTGACAGTTCCAGGAATACTTTTCATTCTGATCTAAATAACACTGGGACATCTAATTTTTTACACTGCAGTGTGTTTTCAGCTCATTAAAAATAGACATTAATAAGCATTTCCCATGCTGAAAGCTATTTCTTCTGGCCTTATAGCCAAACCCCTACCCCATGGTAGAGCTTTGCCATCTATGCTGTCACCATTTTGTTGAATTAATATTACCTTATTACCTTTAATAATAAGTATATTTCTTAATAGGCATTTGATTTCTTTATAGGCTATTCCAGGATTTCTATAAGCCACTTATGCAGGAAACATATTTTTGTGCATACACTGAGATAATTCTGATAAATTTAGCTTAATTTTCCATGTATGTAAGAGTAGTTCAACCACAGTGGACAGACACCAAGTGTACATGAGGGTTCAGGCTCTTGTAAAATTACTTTTCAGCTCTCCTAGGAGTTGTCAGAGCCTTTTCCACTCACGTTTGTAACCCTTTAGAGCTGGGATTAAATTCCACTAGTAGTAGTCAATTTCTTCACATAGGTGACCCTGTGATTACCCTGGCAGTGCTGTCCAATGAGTTCCACCAGGTCATCCTTTGCTAGCGGAGCACTGTGTAACCTACTTTCTTCCCCCTGTCAACTAGCAAGAAGACTTACTTTCCTCTCTCCTAACTCCCTCAGATGTGCTCTGGGACTGGTGGGGGATTGGGTGCAGGGAGCTGAAAGATGTTCAGGCAGAGCAAAGAAAGCGGGGACAGTTTATCACATTGCTGGCCACTGATGGAGAGCTTGTTCTTGCCCAAGAAGTTCTGTGTTCCCCGTAAAGTATATGCATATTACTGAATATAATGAAAAATAAAAATATATGTACTTTGCAATGGCATATGATGCATAAAACACCTATTCTTGAGCCTCCATCACAAAAAATCTTAAGATCAGCATCTTCCCGGAGACAACATCTGTCCTTCATTATCTTCACATGCAGGCTTCTCTCTTGTGTTTGTGAATAGCTATTTTTTTTCTGTGATAAGCCTGACATTACAGGACTCTCACTTACAGTAGAAAACAAGGGTTCTTTTTGTTGAATTACTAGTACTTTCAGAGTTATGTTTTTAATGAAAGTTTCCATAGATGGTGGATTTTATTTGGATGGCATTATACTTCTTACAGTTGTTTTTTGAGCTGGTCACAGGAAAAGCTGATGTCATGCAAAACTTCTATGAAGGGATGTTCCAACAGTTTTTGGAATAGAGAAGAAAAGTATCTGAAAGACCAGAGGAATTCTTACTAACTTACCTTTCTCATATTGAGGTACAAGGCTCAGCTTAGCTGTTCCTGGCCATGCTTACACCCACATGATCCACAAAAAAAACCAGTGAGTGTGGTGCTCTCTCTAGCCATGGTTAATTTTAGTGCTAGGTTTTAATTTCACCTGTAGTGTCTGCAGATCTCTACACATAAAACTTCCGTACACTTACATATAGTGAGTTCTAGGACAGTGTATAGCACAACAGACACAAGTCCTATCTCCTTCCTGGTCTCTTGATTAAAACAAGGATGAACTGTGCCTGTAGTTTCTGCTTAGCCATGTCAAGTACATAGGATCTCAAACTCCATGTATCTGCAGAAGATATGAAGGTGTTACTGTTTTCCAAACTTTCTGAAGATACTAAAATAGCTACATGAAATAATTTTGATGCTGTTAGGCCAGGGTAAGAATTTTCCATAGTAACTTAGGGAGGGGACTGGATTAATCTCTTATGGGTTTAGCCACGTAAGTAATAGTCACTGTGTATAAGCCTAGGCTTCTTCTGCAGGTCCTAGAAAGAGATAAGAACATCTATGGGGCAATTTATCTCACTTAACAGCCCTCAGAAGCCTTTGGATCTACATAACTGTCACACTTTGGGGTATAAAATTGCGCTAGGCACACTTAAAAATGTACCTATACCAACTATGTTGCCACAAAGCTAGGGAGCCTGTGCTTACATATACTTGAAAATCCATCCTTCTTATTGGCATCAGTGGACAGATAGCATAATTTGCAACACGATGGAATAAGTGACACAAATGAGGCAAGAACTGAAAGAAATGTTAAGCATATCTTCTCCCTGTCCTTGAGACTATGTTAGATATTCATCAGCAGAAGTGTGCATGGTACTTTGCAGGCATAAGAGAGCTCCCAGGGAATTTACCATCTAAGGTTATTTGTCAGTGCTTTACATGAAACCAGTAAACTTGGCAGGATCCATATTCTTTTCTAATATTACGAGGGATAAAATAAGCAGCCAGGGATCCCACAGACTGAGTAATGTTAAAAGGAGGTGTTTTATACTGTAAATCTGGCACCCTCCACTTCTGTATCTTGAAAGTTGAGATGCATCTGGTCTCAAGATGGCCTGGAGTGGAAGTGGACATCATGGTCATGTATAAAATTCCTCTATCTCAGCTTGAGAACTTGGCTGCTCCTGAGCCGCAGGTGGTCCTCTGCTGGGGACACCGCCTCTTGCCAGGAGCCCTTAGTGGAGATGGGAGAAAGGAAAGCTCCAGAGTTTCCTGTTTTTTTGAACTGAAGTGTCAATGACCATTATTTATTAACTGACAAAGGGGCCTTTTTTCCTCTCTTTTAATTAGAAACTACAACAACTTGCTTTTCAAAGCTGAAAATTCTTGAAATGATCCCAAGTAATATTCCAAAACCACTAGCCTAAAGCTGGCAGTTAGAAACCTAATGAAATCTGATCGACTGGCTGAGCCCTCCTTTCCCTACATACATACTCACATGCACACACACACTTGCCCTGTCCCGGCACCACAAAAAAAGACCCCAGACGAGGCGACTGCATTCCTTTTGAACATCCATCTACATTTGTTACACAGCGGATGACTTGGGATCTATCCATGAGAGACTACACGTACTGCTTTGAGACGCAAAACCTTCATGAAACCTCACAAAGCAGACTAAGAAAAGCACATTAATTTCCCAGGCTATTTTTAATTTTATTCCAGGCTCATCCCGGGGCTTTATAATCCTCTTCTGTGGGGAACATCTTCATGGTTTGCACTCCTCTTTAGCGGGGTAGATTTAGCATTTGCTGTGGGAGAGGGAGAAGCTAAATGAAGCTGTGCAGAGTTGCAGCACCTGCTCCATAACAAGCTCTCTCCTTCCCTGTTCAGCATGATTGCTATTCTAGCATAGGTCTCTGCAGCACACACACACCCTGGCTCACAAGATGTGAGGGTTGGGGTTTTTTTTCATGGCAGAGTTTGACAGACAGCTTGCTGCTGAGGTTCAGCCAGATACAGCTGGTCAAATCAATGCTGCTCATTTACATCTGTCTCCCATGTGCTGAATTCTGTCAGGTTTTATTTGTCATGGATGGAGTTAATTGCGAAATGCTTGATACTGAGAGAATATGGAAGATACAACATAAAACAAGCATCTGTTCTATGAGAAAAATGAAATGCTGACACAAAGCTGGCCTAAAGCTCAAGCAGTTTAAATGGCTGCATAGGCTCCATGCCTTTGAGTGGTCCAGGATTATGTAGTCTGTCCCATCCAGTCCTCCTCCTAGCAAGTTCCTCTGCCATAGCCTGCCCATGGAAAAAGCTCCTGAGCCCCTTCCTGCACCAGAACATCACAAGAGGTGCTTGAGGATTGTGGTAGGATACAGATAAGTAAGGCTATGCCGCATTTGTATAAACAGTGATAAGGTTAGAGCTGGTGTATGGCTGAAAGAGGGACTTGTGGGGGTGCAAAGTGGGAAGAAGTTGGGGAGGCTGGACATGTATCAGTCACGAGACAACACAGAAAAATACTTTCAAAACCTGAAGCAGCACCTCCTTGAATTGCTTAAGGCATGGCCCCATCACCTCAAGCCTATCTGGCGTAAATGGGCTATGCTCCTTCTGCACAAGAATGCATCTGCAACGTGCTTCCTTGAATTGGGGTTAGATCATCTGTGTGTCATCCAGTTGTTCCTCTTCAGCAACAGCGGGATCACTGTTAGCTAGCCACAGAGCCTTCATGATATATTTACCACCAAGTGGTAAATAATTTTTAAGGAATTTTTCTGGAGATTGTATGTTGTCCAGAAGTTTCCACAAGGTAAATATTTAACCTCTCCAAAAGCGTAGAAAAAACTCTTCTCTATAGACCTTCAGTCAGTGACTGTCTCTAGGAAATGATGGTTTGTAGGAATATGTAAAACTGGCATGTGGCACTTCTCACACAGTGTAAAGACCTTTTCCAAAAGCACACTATCAGAAATCATGTTCCATTTCCGTTTGCACAGAGTTTTACCATGTGTTGTTATATATATGCTTGATTATAACATGTTTGATGTCTGTCTGTGAAAGCAAATCTCAAATGAGAAACTTTCGAGGATACTCATATTCTGCAGAGCTGGAGTATACTTTTTCCTGTGTTAGTCTTTCTATATGCACAGAACCATCAAAATTTGCAAAATATTCACAACGTATCACACAATGTGTGTGCCAAGACATACACTTAAATCCTATTGATTCAAGTGAAATTTCAGAATTTTAAGTTAAACACACACTTAGACTCTGCAAAATGGTACCTCAAATACCTGTTAAGGCCTACCTATTTTGTACCAAAGGGTCATCGTAATTTGGAGTTAGTGATGCCACTTCTAAGTACTTTGATCTGTGTAGCAGTCTCCTCCTTGTTGTCTGCTGCACATCTGTTTATCTTCTCACCCCTGTTGCACTTCACAAGAGCCTGTGGGCTCATCAGAAAGGCTAAAAACATTGACACTCTTGAGCCGGGAATTAGAAACTGTACCAGATCTGAAGAGAAACAAATAACAGCTAATTGCAAAAAACTGCCAGCAATCCACGGGAAGATGCAGAACTCAAACAGAAAATTCCACAAACTTCAGGAACAGAGAAAATATCTAACCCATGGTGGATTTACAGTCCTTCTTAAACCCAGCCTCTAGTCCTTTTAATGTCAAGTTAGGTACCCCTTTGATTCTTTTGTGTGTATCATTCTTTGCTCCCTTTTTTCACAATCCCTTTCCCATCCTCCTCCTTACCTCCAATAATATACAGGTAAATAAATAAGCAGTGACTGTGACCTCTCTCTGACTTTGTTCTGCTTTCAATAGAAAGATGGTGCAGGTTGATGCTTGAGCAGAATTCATGATATTTTTAATCTTCTTGAAACAAATGTTTCCCTGTTTTTGTCACCTAGAGCCTTAGGATAAATATAGGAACAAGAATGTGCTGTCTACATTTGTTTGCATTGTTTTCAAGATCTTTAGCTGTATGTGGTTTTATTTGTATACAGTATATTATCTACTACCAAAAAGAGAAGGGAGAGTCTCTGTGAGTCATGTATGTCTGTGGTAAATCATTAATTTTTCTGTGCTTCAGAAATTTTAAATTCTTTTACATGTTTAGGGAGTCAAACCCCTAAAGCAGATCAGCTTCACCATCTTCCCGAACAGAAAAAGCAATATTAAACCTGTGCCAACCACTGTTTTTTCCCTTTCTTTTGAAGTGTGGAAAGCCTGTATGGAAGCCTGTACAAACAATATATTTTTTCTTAATTTCCTTATGTTTTTATGTCAGCAATTCTGCATCTTTTCTGCTCATATCATTTCTCTCACACCAGCAGTTCCAGAACAAGAAAACATGTCTTGTCTGTCAAAGATGTGTGAAACTCTGCCATATCAATAGAAAGGCAGTTTTTTCATATTGATAAAGCACTTGACACATAGTAAGTAGACCATGTGAAAGGTGTCATACACCAAAACTGTGTGATTGAGCACAGGGCTATGAATATTTCTTTTCCACAGCTTTCACAACTCCATTCCGAATGCAATAGGTAACTGGTTTTGGGCATTTTGTCAGGTGTTTTTCCAAGGTACATATGGATTGCCTGGAATAAGTGAACTGGATTGCCAGACTATGTCAGTTAGTGCTTTCTGATGTTCTGCGCCAGGCTCCGCATTGCGAGTGTGTGCTTGTGGGTTCCGCTGTAAGATAATGCAAGGCCAGATCTCAGCTTGTCCAGCTGACAAATGTCAATATTTAAACATCCTTGTCTACACCTACATTAGAAATTCATAACACATTAATTTAGAGCACTTTAATGTAGGTACCTAATGTGTATTGATTTCTTTGGGCCCATAAATACAGTTTCTTGTTTTTAAGAAATCAGAAGAAGGATTAAATAAATAAAAACTAACAAGCGTGCTTCAAATTTGCCCACACTTTACTAGTTGAATAAAAAGCTTTAAATGTGTAGTTATTACTAGGACTTCCAATACCAAGTCTGAGATAAAGCAATTTAAAAGAACATAAAATTTATTGGAACCGTGTTTAGCTTGTTCTTAAAAAGAAACATTTTGCCTTATAAGCTCAGATCATTTTTGTAGTAAATTAATGTCTACTGCTAGTAGGTGGATTCAATTTCTAAGAAATTACTCCTGAAGGAATCTTCTGATAAACAGTTAAAGAACACTTGTGAATTTATCACATGGGCCAGATTTAAATTTCATCAGGTTCCCTAGTGTCTTCTTTTGTGTTAGTGAGAGCTAATTCCAGAATTAAGGGGCTTAGATGGTTGCAGATTTTTCAAGGACAAGGATGATGTTGATTACTACATGAACAAAGCCTAGGAATTTTGAAGAACTTAGTGGAATTAAAGACCCAGCTTGTGGTGGAATGTAGACACCTAAAGCTCCTAAAGCTTATTTATGTTATGACTGAAAGATGTTTTGTTACAGTTACCTTCTTCCAGAAATGTCATGCTAACTGTTAAAGTCTTGACTAGAGACCTCTGTTGTAGGCAGGAACATGAGAAGTGCATGAGCCATATGCAGCACTGTCTTTCTAGGATCTCCAGCCACAACCCATTAAGAAAAATGCCAGGCGTTAACCTGTGCCAGGGGAAAGCTTCTTATTTCACATCATACTGTCTTAATAGGTCATGGATATGAGCAGAACAGGGACAGCTGAGGAGATGCAAACTCAAGGTAATGGTCAATGAGTGCACGTTAGCTTCTGCCACCCCAGCAACAGTGTAATGCTCTCAGCTATTAGAACATCTTACTGACATTCTCATCCACCAAGAATTGCCTTAACAAAACTTCAGGAAGAGATGGGAATAAGAAAAATAGTAGTTTAAAACATGAGGGAGAATATAATAAAAAGGCCTTCAACTTTCTTTTTGCATTTGACATGTTCTTGCTGAATCCTCAAGTTTTCCCTTAAAATGTTCCTTTCAGCTGAAAACATGGCACTGCACAATCCTGTATTTTGGGTATAGGGGAAAAAAAAAAAGTTGTTTATTAATGTTAATTTCAGCCAGTTTTTGCAAATCAAGTTGTGATGTTTCTACTTTGCATGTTGCTGTCTGCAACAGAGTTCTGCACGCTAGTTTGTGATACCATTCACAGCTCTAAAACATTCTCTTCAGCTGTGCTGGCTGGGGCAGTGGGAGCTGTAAGGTCAATTAGGCATCACTATTTGAACCTGATGGCTGTTAGCAGTGCCCATGAATGAAAAACATTAAAAGTACTAAGTAGTTCTTTCAGTTGCTCCCCTGAATCCTGGGTACCCAAGAACAGCAACTGCTTAGTGAAGTTCAAGATCAGGCAACGTTTCAATCAAACACTGCAATCTAAGGTAAAGGGGAAAAATGTCTTTGGTGGGAGAATAAGTTTGGTGATGGAAGACACGAATGTGAAATGAGTCTTTCCACTGCTGTATAGTACAATGATTTTTGAGATTGACAAGCTGTGAAATGCATAGATTATTGCATTAATTTTATTGGTGAGGTATAATAGGATGTTATCTGTAAACTTATGGGATTTTTCAGCTCACACTCTCCTATAAAAAGGGAACTTTTTTAGCTGTAACTAATCATTACAGAGCAATAACTTGGAGTTCTGGTCCAGCTCCCAAAGAAATTGTTAATACAACATTTGCCAGATGAGGGCAAGCTGAATGCCCATCTCGACTCAGCCACCCGTGATAGTCAGAAATCCTGACAAATCAGTGTTGTTATTTCCAAGGTGCAAATGTAGAACTGGGAATAATTGATGCAGTTAAGGTGACTTTGGTTACTTTATATGTGTCAGCTCAGGCCAGGTTGCTGTGCCAACCATCATCACTGTATTTTCCCTTGACTCCGATTGCTAGCAGTAGCATCTTATGAACTGGTCTTGTCTGTGTTACTAACTGAAAAGGTGAATATGCACCACCAATGTTTTAGACCCATTTTTAGATCATGCTTGGTAAAACTCAAAATGGTTAACATACACACTGTTACTTCAAATTATGTTTCAAATTGAACTGACCTCTCTTTTTTCCATTTACTTTAAAAACAAATAATAAATCATTGACATGCCCCAAATGAGCAGCTGGCTAGCCCCATTATTTTTCTTGAGATGAAAAATACCCACAAAACAAAACCTAATAACCAAAACAGAACTAGTTTACTTGCAACACAATATACTAAGATTTTGGCTGTAAACCCCATTTGTGGTGTACTATAGTGTTAGTAATTCTTCTACCCCGTGGATAAGACAAAAATGAATATGGTTGTTCTAAAGCATATACACACAAAAAAAGCTCTGAACTTTATTCATTTTGGATGTGTTTGTGCTTATCTAACCATAATGGTTAAAACTATTTTGGCAGTGTAACAGTACATTATACAGTTTATTGCTTTTTGTTTTGGAAAATGAAAGCTGCTAAGATATTGTGGTTTGGAAGCTGTCTGCAGAGTGTGTACAGTGTTTCTCACAGGCATACACTTTCACTATGTTTTCGTTTTCTCAATGGATTACAGACATGTCATATAGTTAGACTTTTATGTACCTTTTTAAAGCCCCTTAAAAAGCGTAGGTAGACTCTCAGCTGGTTTGAGTCACTCCTATGCTATCAGGAGAGCTATGTATTATACCACAATAAAATTAATAATAATGCATTATAACCACAGAAGCTATTGGAGTTTTATGCATTATTATTACAGTATTTGGTTATTTTCTTTACTAAATCTGTATGCTTCTTATCTTTCCTTGAAGAAAGTTTCCTATCTATAAAAAGATATTCCATTCTGAGATTTACTGAATAAATAAAAGGAATGAAATTCCACCATTTTTTTTTTATTGTGTGTAGATGCCAAGACACATACAGAAGCAGTAAATGGAGAGGTGAACAGAGCAAAGAAATTCAAGGGGAAATGACATTAGGGGTGTGTGGTGGGAGCTGATTCTGATGGAATTGCAACAGCAAAAATAAAACCATGTTTCATGCTAAGGAAGAATCACTATGTCTGTGGCACATGGCTTTTAGGTTATTTTTTCAGGACACTGAATTTACAGAGAGATATGATGGGGATACTGTCAGGATGGAGAAGGAGCTTAACACTTATTTGGGGTTGGGAAGGCTGTTGAGTAGCTTTACATGTATGGACACTGGGACCATCAGAGTTGTACCAGAGTCCTGCTTTGGCTGAAAACCTGGAAGGTGGCCTGGGGTTACCACTGGGGTGTCAATGGATCATATACATTGTTCTCACCAGTACTTTCAGTGTGTTTTAATTACCTCTCATGTCTTTAAATCAGGATTTATCTTGCACTCAGTGTGCTGGATGGTGCTGGGGAGACTCCTTCTCTATTTTGCTCAAAATGAATGCAAGTGTAGTAAGATTCTGAGTATTACTAGGAGAAAACCAAGATGTTTCAGTCCAAAGATTGTAGCAGAGGTACAAACTCTGTCAGGTCTCCATGGACCAGACCTCTTCATTTCCCAGCATGGTCCTAGTGGTAATTCCTATCTTAGGATACATAAATTTAGTCTGAGGAATATTTCACAGATTTCTGTGTTTCCTCCCCTTTACAAATGAAAAGGCAAGCTGGCGTTTATGCCCATCTCAGCACCTTCTTCATCCTTTTTCTCTCCCACTTGTTTATCACTGTCAGTGGAGCAGCAGCTTGAGCAAGAAATAACTGATAGTTTTTTAAAAGGATAAAAATACTCTTTGTCTATGTTTATCTCAGGACAGAAAGACTGGTGAAAGTACAGGGAAATAAATGACTACCACTTCTCAAAGAGAATGGACTCCCATTCTGCATATTCCAACACGAGAGTTGAGAGGAAGTGGGGAAATATTTTTCTAGTAGGGAAATACTATCTCCAAGATAGTAATGAGAGTGAGCAGAGGCTAAGCATTGCCTCTAATAAGCAATTCCTCCCACCACAGCCATGTCTCGCAGGCAGCTTGTCTGCTGGCTGTGCCTGGCAGCAAGGTAACCCCCCAGTACTCTGGGGCAGGCACCCCAGATTATGGGCTCCAGGTATGCCTGGGGTCATGTCTGCAGGCACACAGTACATGGAGAGGAGTCCGGCCATGAAGAAAGCCTGTGTGGTGGAGGCATGGCCAGAAATTCAGAGCTTGAGGTATCACAGTTTTGAGTGAGAATATAGGTTTCAAAGTCTACAACACATGGGGAGTACAGGCTGCATTTTATGTCTAAGTAAAGCATGTACTTAATAACACAAACAGCTACTTCAGTGACTGCACCCACCACGGTGGTTGTTTAACACTATTCCTTTGTAATTGCTTTCTGTTACTGTGACCATGCATTGACATATGATAAGGATATGTGGGTTTAAAAAATATTAGGGTGCTCTTATCTATGGGTATGCTACTGAGGGGCGTAAAATCAATAAAGTAGAGATAGAAAAGGATGAGTCTTTGAGTGTGAAGCTATAAATCAACATCATGTAAAGTGCCAATCAGGTTTATTTGGTTCTTTTACTGCAAAAATACATAGCAATAGGAATTGGCTTGCATGGGACATAACAGCAGGTAGGGCTCACAGCCCCACCTTTACCTTTGCTGCCAAGCTCAGCCCCTGCCGACACAACTAACTTACTAAGGGTCTCCTTTTTTTATGCTAATCTATCTATCAACACCCAGGCATCTGCACCGGGAGTCCCTGGCAGGCATGTGGGCAAGCAGACACCTGGCTATGGGAGCCAGCATGGCTGGCAACCTGGAGAGACACTGACCATGCAGCAGCACTCTCACAGGCCATGCTGCTGGGCTGGTTCACCCCCTCTTTCACAAAAGCATCCTCTGGCCTGTCTCTGCCATAATGCAGCCGTGTGATTCCCCCAGATTTGTACAAGATACTAGTCCAGGTGGGGCCCACATACTCCTACAAACTGGATGCAAACTTATTTCCAACACCTCTTCCAGGGACCATAGCCTGCCTGCTGGCCCGACTATGAAAGATAAGTGTAGATCTAGGCTCGGTTCCCAGATCCCGGAGAGAGCTGCTGGGGGAACAAAATGCTCTTCTGCAGCCCAGGCAAGTGCTTAAACACCGCGAGCATTGCAAATGGGCCCCTCAGCTCATGGTAGTGTTTAAAGGGAAGCGGTCACAAGTGTGTTTGGCATGCTTTGCAAATGCCTCTCCAGTCGTGCCCCTTTGGGGATTCAGGCTGGGAATGCCTGGTTTTCCAGCTCCCAGCTGCTCGGTTCTGTCAGAAATGGGCCCTTTCTGGTAACACAGGGAGATGTGAACCCTGACACTGGAGAACCGCAGCAAGAGAGGAAAGTGCCTCTGGCATTTAGGTGCCTGCAGGCTTCTGCAGCAGCTGTACAGTGGTATTCGGTGTCCTAATTTTACATCCACCACCCAAATTCTGTTTGAAACACCTAGCTTGAATCCAGGCTCTGTTTGCCTCTGATGCATTCAGAGTGCCTTCTCTGGTGCACAGAATCATCCCTTCCCTTTCGCAAATGGGTCTTTGCCTCTCTGTCTGCTTATATTGTTTTATTTCACCTCTTGTTAACTTCATCCCTCCCTCTGGCCCCTAAAAGTTAATTCTTCTCCTGACTCGCAGGCCTGGTCCCACTCTGCCAGGCCCCAGCCCTCCCTGCAAGGACCTTGTCCAGACCTGGCCTTTCCTCCCAGTCTCCCTCCCCAGAGCCTTTCCTGGCCTCAGCCATGCACCACACCTGCAACTGATCTGCCTCAGATTATTCTACAAATGTCTCCCAACTTTCTGCAACATTGCAGTCAGGATCCCTCCATGATCTCCCAGTCCCAGCAACAACCACTGCTCTTCCCCAGAGCTGTGGAGAAAACCTGAATTTCCAGAAGAAAGGGCTGATTTCACAAAGGAACTAAAGATTATTATTTTTTTCTTTATTAAGTGTTTCTTTCCTGAAACTTTGTGAGGGGACCGCAGGTAACGCTCAACAGTATATTGTGTAACCTGGTGCAATTATGTTTTTTCTCTGATAAACAAACAGAACGCAGAACGCAGCCAGTTCCCAGATTTCATACTTTCCCCAAATGTTTTCACAGGAAAGAATTCACATTTCACTTCCTCTGTTGTTGCAAAGGTTCAAAGCATTCATACTTGGCATATGTTTTTTATTTTATTTTGAGTTTTATTTATCCTTGTTTTCCCTGAATATAGAAGCCACCATAACTAAACTGTACTGTAATTCAAATATACGTTTAACTACATAATAAAATAATGAAAAGCAAATCTAAACAAAAAGTAAATGAACTCGGCACTAAACCACAGCATATTTCCAAATGAAACCATTACTGCCCCACAGAATCATTACATTGCCTGTGTGGTGGGATAAAATGAAAATTGTCTCCATGAACATTTTCAAGCAAAATGACAACGGAGACCATATAAATATATCTATGTATGTATATATGCATATATATAAAAAAACCCATAACATTGGATAATATAATTTGAACTTTATTCCTCTCTATAATATCCTTGATTACACAGCCGTTACCTCTGATTTATGTCAATACAAGTGAGAGAAGGACCATGCCCTACCACTTATAGGCAATCCTACCATCATGTTCTCAAAAGTAACCTCTGAAACAAACATGTTTTCCATTACTTCTCTTTCTTCTCATATTGAGAGCTGTACTTCACATTTATCTCTCTTGTGGTTTGGGGTTTTTTTTTACTTCTTAAAAACCGACTCCTTTGTGGGAAGGAGGAATGAACTGATTAAAGCGGCTGTTGAAATTTTCAGAAGTAGAAAAAACATTTATTTTCTATCATTTCTAGTATAGGTTTATATGAAACAGATAATTTTGTCTAAAAGTCATATTTCTGAATATTCTGGAAACAAACTGTACATGGCACAAAAAAAACCCTGAGCAAGAACAGAATACATAATCCTACATTTTATTCCACCTGAGATTCTTAAAAAAGAAAGCAATCTTCTTTCTGTGAAGGAGTGAATTCCCTACATTAGGAAGAGAATTCTTTTTTAACTAAAATAGCATTAGACATGGGATTTATTAGTGCAGGCAGATTTCAGTCATTCATCCTATTTGTTATTACTTCTTTGAAGCCAAATGCTAGATGTGGGTTAATAGAATTCCTACCAGTCACAAAACCCACTGTTCCAACAGGAGAAGAAAATGTTGGCAAAAATATGGGAGAGTCATAATTAATCTCATGGAGAACAATGAGTTCTTCAATAAAAAAATGGGAGTTTCTGCACTGCAGTAATTTTATATCCCCCATTTAAAGTGAAATAATGATCAAACAATTTGCTGTGCAGATGCATTCTCATTGCATTAATTGTGGCAGGGTGAACAAGTTCTAACAATATGGTGATTAAAAACGATCATATTTCAATCCAGAGCTAAAAAAGACTGGAAGGCTTCAGTAGATAAGTATTGCAAGACAGTGTTTTTCATCTTTCTATAACTGGCTTGAAGCAGCCCAGGTCAGTAGTAACCAAAAGTTTTTATTGTCCTTGATAAAGATCTTCTGAAGTCTGTTGTCTATGTGAAATGAAGCAGCAGTTTCAGTTCCAAGGGCCAGTAAATCTCTCACTGTCACCATGGGCTAGCACACTAGCAGGAGTTTAGTGTTTGGGATGTGCACTTACTTCTCACCCCTAGAAATACTGACCTGAAGGACAGGTTTGGGAAAGCTTGCTGTGGGAACATCTGAAGGACAGGCAGCATTAAAGTCACCCATGCTAAACTAACATGTAAAATATACAAATTGTTTCAAATAATTATTCTTTTTTATTTGACCTGTTGAGACCTGCTACAGTCATGCTACAGACCTGCTGAGCATCTTTAGATGCTGCAGGAAATGTACTGTAAGTCACATGCTGAATGATCTTAACATGAAACTGGAGAGCGTAGGAAAACAGCTTTACCTTCACCTTCTGTACTATTTCTGTTGGTTGGTCTTTTGTATGTGAGTTATATTAAAGCTCAGTGAGAACCTTATACTGCTTGTTCCTGAATTTGAACCAGTCTGGAAAAGGTCTGCATTAAATTTAGAGAGAAAGCTTTGCCTTCTTTCTTTATTAATGTAAATGGTTTTGCTCTGAGTCAACACAAACCTCAGAGCTGCAAGACTTACAGGAAATAAGTAGACCTCTGCTTTGCATGTAGGAGAAAAAGGCAGAAGGGACCCCCCCTCTGACATATTTGTATGAATGACTATTTCTCTTTTACCATGCTGCACAGTGCTTAAGGAAGTCTTGCTGCAGAGCTGATGTTCTAGTTGTGGAAATGAGATGCTGTAGTGAACCTAAGTAGATCTACAAAACTGTTGGCAAAGAGAGCAGCTGGTGGGAGGGCAGGGACAGCGCACATCCCCGTGTAAATAGGTGCAGAACTCTTGCTTGAGTAAAATACAGCCTTCAGCATGATAAACTGGTTGACACAATTTTTTCATCTTGTCTTGAATCACTCAGCCCTATTTAGATGTTGCTCCTCCCACTGAGAGCTTCTCTGTGGGACTGCTCAGGCAGTAGCTGAGTTAACGAGCTAGATTTGTGAAACTGGAGCATATAGCTAACACCACAGAGATATCTCAGGTCAGACTCCTCCTGCCTCTTTGAGTAGTCGAGACAGACATGTAAAATCAATTTGGGGTGAGAAAGAATTATTTTATAATTGTCCTGAAACTAATCAATTAAATTTTTGGACAGCAGATTGGACTGCATGCCTGATAGTTATTCTCTTCTAGCTTCAGATTCTTTAAATATCTTCCCAATCAAACCCAGCCTGTATTTCCAGAGATCTCAGGATGCTTTCACAGAATCACTGAAAACACCACAGGTGGCAAGGACTGCTTATGACCCTCCCTTCTCCAATCTCAGCCTGAAAATGACCCTACAGGAATTTCCCATGTGCTGAGAAAACCAGAATGTTCCAGAGCAGACAGGCAACTTGCCTTCTTGGGTTTATGTCCCTGTCACATCATGTGCAATGAGGACCAAAAAGAGGGGAGGATATGAAGTTAACTCTGCAGCTGATATGTCTTTTGCAAGTAACACAGGCAGGAGCCTTAGAGACAGATTTTTGCTTCTGCTCTTGAACAGTGGTAAAAAACTACTTTGGACAAAAGCATCTGCTTGACTATTTTCAAAGTACAAAGTGTATTTTTTGAGAGTTGGGAAAAGAATAATAATAATAACTCCAGATTCAGGGAATTTAATCTTTCAGAGTATGAACAAAGCACTGGCAGTCTTGTACAACAAAGAGTTTTAAGAAAATAAGCCAAATAGATACACAAACATTTTTTGACAGTTGCTGCTTATGCTACCAAGGAAGATGAGAAAATCAGAGGGTCGCTTTGCACAATGTCACTTTCTAGTCAGAAATTGCAGCTCTGTGAAGACTTTTCACTCTGAAGGCAGGAGCCTGAAGATACTTTTCTATGGTGCCCACAAATAAGCTTAAGCTTGGGCAACAATGAATTTGATTATAAGGAAGCTGACTATAAGGCAATCAGAGAAATTAAAAGTACTCACATAGAAGTGTTCATTCTGCAAATGAACCCCATTTTGAACTCTAATGGATTCTGTTTTGGCTACAGCATTCTGTGCAAGCTTGATTTGTAATGTTTTATGTATATGCAATGGTAGGTTAAAGTTACATGTTTATTAAAAGAAAAGCTACAGGGCTTAGCCAGTATATGATCATCCTAGATAAAAGCTGATTCATTTTGGCCCAAGGGCAGAATCACTGGAATAAATCCTACTAAGCGCTAAAATCAGAGAGAATCAAAGCTACAAATCTGGCATGCAAGAGCTTTAATCTAGAAGCACTATATACATTGTATTATAGTTTGGATTTTAATGTACTCATTGCTTGAGGAAAAACCATCTGCTTTATATTATGCTTATGGTGCAGAGTACATTGATTTCATCACATCTCTGTACAGAATAACAATAAATGGACTGTGAACCATTCTTCAAATAACTTTTTTAAGACTACAACAACTAGTATAATATTTCAAGGTATGAAAACACAAAGAGAATGAAATAGTATAACTGTAAAAGTGCACTTTGAGAGCATGTTTCAGAACTGTCTTGGTCCTGTTCCATTTATTTTATTCTTCTTTTTGACAGTTGGCTATCTTCAGCTGTCACTGAAGAAATTGATTCAAAACTTTCACTTTGTTCCTATATTAGAGATGCTGTATTATATTAAGAAGAGATATTCTTCTGCAACATGAAGGCTGCAGGATATGTCCTGTGCCCCCTCCCCTTTTTTTTTTCTAACAAGAAAGGTATTACTTACAACATTAAGGAAAAATTTAGCAGAACTTCAGATTTTCAAGAATAGATTAAGGCAGAAAACATTTGCTAGACTTTACAAATAGCCGGGTTTAGAAAAGGTGGATGTCAGGTTGCTTCCTGGAGCAGGACTTTCAGAGCAAAATAAAAAACTCAAGAGCACGATGCCTGCAGGTGTTTTGTAAAGGAAGTTGGTAACATGTTTTGATACAGAAGCAAAGCTAACTATCTGGAACTTTCAGGAAAGCAGAACTGATGTGATGATGGGCATAATGTTACATAAGCTGTATCACTGTACAGCATAGAGTAACATACATGGTTATTATGGTCACTGGCCAGCACAAAGAAAGTTCAAAGGATGAGGTGAACAGTCAACAGAACAGTTTTCCACTGCTTTGATGAAGAATGTGGGGTTGCTCCATGCAGTGCAAGGCAATAGCATCACAGCAGAATCTCATCCAGAAAAAAATGTCAGATCAGAGCCTGAAATTTCTGTAGTAGTCAAAACAGTAATGAGCTGGATGTAAGTGACTACATGATACGAGGAGCAAGTCCTTAAGTACTGTTGTTCTATCACTGTATGATCTGGATTCCCCTGCTACGGAGGATAAATAATCATTGACGGCCAAGATAAGGCCATTAATTAGAAAATTTGTCCTAGGCATCAAAAAAATTCAATGGTGCTTGATAAATTTGTGTGTGGGATGATATGACCACATTCCTTTAACACCGAAGGGCTAGCTCTTGTGACCCAGAAGTCCTCCTCAGCTGGTATTGGGGAGCCATTCTGTTTACACTGGACCAGACTCCAATGTATGAATCGCTTTCCAGAGTTCACTGACTGGAGATTGAGGCCTTTGCTGACAATAATAATAGAAGTACTGACACCAAGGTCCCATGTAGATTCTAAAATTAGGTGTCTTCACCTGGTGCTGACTCTCCACTCCTTCACTCTGCTGTTATTTCTATTGCCCTTTTTCAATCACATGAGTTAAGACAGCAACAAGTTATGACCAGGCAGACCAGCTGGTACAGATCATTCTGATTCAGCCATGAATCTGTAAATCAAAAGAAGTTTCAAATGCTCAATAAAATGGTCTCAGATGCTGAGGTGTGCATACAGGGAAGGGAGTATGAAAAAAAAAAATAAATTTGACTCAACCTTAATAGAGGGCCCTATATTTAAGTGGGGACCTAGAAAGTAGTTACATTCTGGCACTGGGGTAATCTCCGGTGCTTTGGGTCAGCGCCATTACATGACTCAGTGCTTCACAAGAGAGCAACCAGGACTGCAGGCTCCTCGTTTTCATCAAGACTTAGTCATAATTATGGGGGAGGTGAACAGCTCACTTTGGAATGAAATCTGCTTCTGCAAAGGCAGTAAAAGAAAAACAAGTAACCTCTTCCATGGGGGCCCACTTATTCTCCCTGCTCAGACCAGAAGGGTCCATCTCCAGCTGTTGTGTGGGGTTGCTCAATGCCTGTGCCATTTCACATTGGTAATACCTGTCCCTTCTCCTTCCTGATTTCATGAAGTGGCATTGACGTCTGCCTACGCAGTTTTGAAAAACAGAAAGTTTAGAAAGAAACTTAAGCAGTTCTGACTTCAGCAATTATATGCCAGAGATGGTCAATGCTGACTTCTTTGCAAGGGAAAAAAGGCGATGGGGATAGACAGCAGTACCTGGCATCAGCACACCTGAACAGAGATAGGGATTGTTTTTCCATTTTTTTCCAGTCCTCTCTCACCACTTACCTCTGCTCAAAATCTCCTCTTGCTCAAGCATCGCAGCACCCCTGCCCCAGTCCTGCTGTGCATGTCTTCATATCCACCATCTCAGGTGCTTGGCAACTCAATTTCTACCTGGTTTTGGAAGTCCCGCTGCTGCCTCATGTGCCCTGACGTTACATGTTCTTGCCCATGACTCTGTTGCTGCTGCCAGCAGCTTGTCTGGCTGAGCCTGATTCTATCAGGACAGAAAGGACCAGAGCACTTCTGTGAATACATCAAAACACTTATTTGAAGCTATTTTTGAAAACAGAAAGAGCAGGAAATGTCTAGTAAAAAATGAAATATTGGTACTAGGACCCCAAACTAGTCTACATTTATTTTATTTTATTTTTAGCCTGGAACTGAAAATGCGGTTGATGCAGGAGATCATAGAATCAGAATATCTCGGTTTGGAAGGGACCCATAAGGATCATGTTATACCCTAGACCTTCATTTTTCCATTTTGTGGTTAATGCACACTTCTTCAGCTGCAGTAGGCAGAGGAAGTAATGATACATTTCTTGTGCCCTTTTTGGCACCCAAAAAAAGACTATGAAATTAAATGAAATTTTGCTAGCACTTTGCCTGATGTGAAATTGTACATGTTCTTTTATTCCTTAATGTAAGTCAGTGGCTTTCAGCAGAGAGCAGAATCCAAATAAATGTAATAAATAATGATAAACATAGATTCAAATACAAGAGGAGGCTTTCACAAAACTAATCAAAGTGATAGGGAAAGACTGCTAAATGAGTCAAGGGGGTGAAAGCAAAATATCACGCTATCATGACACTAAACACAAAGAAGGACCCTGAAGACCTCACCCTACCTAGCATCCATCAGGACTCAGACGTCAGAACATATCTGTGATGCTGAGAGTCTGGCACACGTCAATGGCTTAAGAGGACAGTCATTTTGTGTGTAGGACCCCAAGAAAAATGTGTCGTACAAAAAACTCCTACGTAAATGACCTTTCTGGCAAAGATCATGTTGGCATTTCAGGTAAATCAGACTGTGCAAAAAAAATGCCGTAAAACCTTAATGAATGCCTCTGCGATTGGCACTAAGCCAAAGAAAAATGCTGCACCACTGCTTTTCAGAGAAAGTGAAGTTATTATTCACTTCATGGGTGTGGGATAATTATTATGCACTTCTTTGAAGCAAAACTTTTTCAAAAGCAATTTAAAGCATCAGGTAAGTTCCACATGTTTTAAAAATAAAATACCTCTTCTACTAATGATGCACACATTTGGCCAGGAGGAAATATATAAAAGGAGCAGGTTTTTGGAAGAAGTGACAGAAAGGTTTTCTGAAGATTAAGAGTCTATAAAATACTTTTTTTTTTTTTTTTGTGACTCTTACTGCATCTATTCCCGCAAGCTTTCAGTAGGAATTTGGTTCCTGTATTTACATGTGTATATGTGTGTGTTCATATACACACATATAAATCTAAATCTAAATAAATATAAATATAGATACAGATATAAATCTAAATATAAATATAGGTACATATATAAATATACGTTTAAATATTAATATTAATATATATATATAAAACCCTGCCTGATTAACCAGTGAGCCCAGACCTTGGTGAGTGGTATGAGTTCTCAGCGTTGTTCACTTCATGGAGGGGATGCAGGTTCTTAGTACACTACCTAGAACCCTTCTGCTCATATTTTGATTCTATTTAGAGTAAAATCTTCTCTGGTATAGGCAGCCTGAACAATTTAATCACTTGAAATAGCTAATATGAGGACTTAGCATTATGCATCTGTCCCAGGCAAGCTTTTCTACACGCATCTCTGAGGTTCTGAGTCACAGATCAGCCAGTTTGCAAAACTGCAGAACTGACCACAGAATTTTTGGCCTGGTCAGCAAGCTTGTCTTTGGCCAATTAGCTCATCTGCAAATAGAAAGACTTTTCAAAATGAGAAATAGGAGATAAGAGGGTAGCAGTTATGGCAGAGCTTCTATTGGAGAAGTGGATGCATCATCTATAAAAAATATCCAGCACTGTTCCAGCTAGCTGACGCTACCCAGATACATGCAAAGCATATGCTTGAGGGATCACAATCAGCTTTAAAAGTCTTTGCTTCAAAAATGTCTCCTCAGAACTGTTCTTCCTCCCTGACCAGGCCAGAGTGCTGGAGGAAGAAGAATTAGCATAGAAAACCGAGCTGAGTGCCAGCAGTTCCAGCAGCGATGAAGTGCTGTGCTCACTGTATCTGGCTTTCATGCCTGCCTAAGGCAGCTCGGACCAATTGTTGTAACACCCAGTGGTACTGGCAAACAGTCTGCACCATGTCACTGTAAAACCTTTCTGGCTGACTTTCTTATCCCCTGTCACAGAGAAGGGAACAGGCAAGATGACATCGGCAGCAGCAAGTGGGTGATTCCCAAGGTCTTTCGCTCACAGAACACTTATAAGCAGGATGCAACCTGGCTGAACGTGCTGGATAATTGATCAGAATGGTTTTATATTGAAGGCCAAGCACCAGAGGTCAGAACTGATGTACTATCACGTAGCCAAAGTTTGGACAAAAGCACTCCATTTTCTTTAGTGAGATGTCATTGGCCTTTTTTTGAACATAAGTATGTAAGTTGCTATGGCATTCCAGATACTTTGGTGATACAATTAACTTCTTCAAATGTTAGTTTTATCAGTACAATGTTAACCAGTTAAGAGCACAAAAGGACTATGACATGGTGATGGATTAGAAAAATAAGATTATACTAAATTCTATTTTTACCTCCTAATTTCTTGGTCTGTGGGGATGTAAAATGGATGTAATTCTGATTAATTTGTTTCCTCCTAAGTGTACCTCAATAATGCAGAATGCCCCAATGTGGCAGTGATTCATATGCCTGGCATAGGCATCAATCTGTTCTGGCCGAACAGCTGCAGTTGTAAAAGGTTTTGAGATTGCTTATATAGATGCTTTGGATAGCCTATAGCTAAAATGGCACTAGATGCCTGTGTTTAGGTCCCTGAATATCTTCCTGTGTGTAATTCATTGATGTGGGTAGGAGATAGAATTTACAAGTTCAGAATTTCAAGATCTGTGTAACCACTAGCTATGTATAATGCTGCGTAATTAAACAGCTGATCTTGATTTTATACCTTAGTCATGCTCTTGATATTCTGTAAAATACCAGAGAAAGCTATATCTAGCATTACATCTGGTAACAGATCCTTTCGCTTTGCAACAGTGAGGTATTTCACATAGTCACTCTTCATTCCTCAGAGTTAAGAGTAAAATGAATGATGACATTATCGCTGAGCAAGAAGGAAAGGATACATACCAGTAAGACTGTGTCAGTAGATGGTTAATACAACAAAGATTTCAATTTCTCAGTGAAGGACAGGCATTGCATTCCTTGAAACTACACAGATGCTGAGGAGAGGCTGAGTAGCTGAGGAAAAAAATAGAAAGAGGGAAAACCAAAAAAGCTGATTTCTCCATCTGTAGAAAAGAATCTTCCAAAGGTGTTTAGAAAACCAAGTACAAAATTCTTTCTATTTCCAACCTCTTCAAATAGTATATCATAATTTATGAAATATATCTGTCTAATGGGCCTAATAGTGGCAGGACTAAAATGTGGAAATAGCCTGGTTTTGCTCTAATGTAATATTTTCTATCTTTTTCTGCTTTGGTGCCAAAAGGGTTGTAGCACAGATAAGAAAACTGGGGTTAAAAACCCCCTAACAGTCAGTTTTTTCCAAGCTTGATCCATATTCATTTTTAAAACGGGCATAATAGCTTTTCTCTGTTTTGCATGAATGACAATCTTCAGTTTAAGAGGCATTATCCATTACTGCTGGGATGGGAACAAAATTAGGACACCCAGAGGTGAAATTCTGAGCCAGAGACCGCCAGAACTGTTTTAGGTGCAAGCAGAGAGTACAGTTATTTTATAAATACGGTCTGTATTTTTCTACATGGGTAGGCAGAAGTGATCTCTTTCCTGAGGCATATAGTTTCTAAGTAGGGAAGGCTACTTCTAAACTCACCTGTCAGCTTTAAACAAGGTAATTTTCTTACTTTGCAGACTGAACTAAATCCGCTGTGACTGGGCCTCCAGGTGAGGAAGAACAGTTAGGGTGCAGACACCAGCAGGAAAAGAGGGGAAGACAGAAAGTGAGTGGGTAAGTCTATACCTATATTTTTGTTTGTTTTTTCCCATAGGCCAAAAGGATTCCACAAAACATTGCCAGAATTATTTAGAAGTAGCAAGTGCAGGATTTACATGCAATTTTTGTACAGTCTCAGATAACTTGTGCTGCAGTTTGTCAAGTTCCATGAGATAAAACAGCATCATGAGCAAAGGAAGATCTATGTTCAGCTGCTATGAGAGCATCTTGGTGATAGCTGAGAACACTGCTGCAGGCTGAGATATGACACACAAAGGCTGTCAGCTAGGGAGTAAACACCTTCCCTTTCCAATTTTTCTGGATGGATTTTGAAATGTTTGGGTGAGTCACATCCAAAGGTTTTGTATGGTTTTCAGAAATACATGAAGCCAAAAAGAAAAAGCAATTTGGCAGGCAACTATGAGCCCTTTAAAAACACACAGGCAAGCATCCACTGTTGGGCTGTGCACACATGTTTTTCCCATAGAATGAAAGGCCCCAGTCATGGACTAAGCAGAGTCATGAATAAAAGATGGGAGAAATCCATTAAGTCACATAGATTGTTCCCAGAGTACAAGCTAGCTCAGTCTAGGTCTGAGTGCCCTACACACTGGCACCTCTAACTAACCCTCAAGGGACTGTCACTGGGTCTTCTATTACTCCCTCAACTTCCTTAATATTTTGGCCTATCTTTCTTTCACAATTCTATCTAACAGTTCCCTCCTGCATCCTCTTCTGTCAGAACAGTCCTCCCTTCCCTTTTTATCTTTATTGTTTGGGAAATGCAGACTGTCACCTCTTTTAAAGTATGAAGGAAACAAAGAAATCTTAGTGATGGAGAAAGACACACTGGACAGGCATTTGACACGAGTTTGCAACATAATGTTCAGTAGAACCAGACCAATATAAATCTGGCATGCACAAGGATTTTCTTCATATAAGGAAGGAGACAAGAGCTTTTCCCATGTATGTATGTCTCTAATATGATGAACAATTGATTCAACCAATGTCTCTTTGTCCAGCACTGACATAATGGACTGTATTCAGTTTCAGAAAAACAAAAAACAAAAACCCCTCAAAGGCCCAGCTTTCTAAAGTGAAAGGATTTTGGAAACACAGTAATAAAAATGGCCTTGTGTACCAAGGGAAAGTATTGAGGATTTTTATTGAAGAACTTGCTTTCTTTTCAAGAAAAAAATAGTGGCTTATCTCCTGCCACCTTTGTTGGATTGGTCTATTTCTTTTCATTTCTCTCTTTATACCAACTATTTTTGCATATTGTATAGAAATACCAGTCCCTGAACACATACATACTGTTCAACTACAAATTGACTAAGGCTAATAGTCAAGAAATATTTTGTTCTGCGGCTGTCTGGGAGGCAGTATCTTGAGATGCTCATCTTGAGGGTGAATGAAGGGAAATCTTTCTCCCAGGGAGAGCTTGTACAGGCTGACCATACTCTTGAGTGAATAGGATTTGCCACAGTTGCCCTAGTCAGACAGATGAAGCCTTTATACAACAACAAGGCATCCTGTTCTGCCAGTGAGAGAAGAGAGGTGATGTAAGAGGTCTTTGCATCATTCTGTGATTCACTACTAATATTTCTGTTTACTGATGCAGTTGATTAATCAGGTGATGTATTTCTACTAAAGGCTTTGCTGTGAAATAACACTTTTGAAGGTTTCTGACTGATAAGCAGAACAGTCTGATCACAAGCTACAGAAAGCCGTAGGTCATATCTTGTTTATGCAGCTCCTCAGGAAACACTCCAGCAGAATGATGACAACATTTTACGTAAGCTGAGTAATGAGCACAATATAGCTGCAATTCACAGCACTTGACTATTTTTAGTTTCTAGTGTGCCTAAAAAGCAGGCTTTGAGACATTAAGAATCAGAAAAATCAGAATAGGATGCAATTTATTCTGCAAGGCCAAAAATGTTAGCCTAGAGACCTGTTTAATGTGATCTTAATGGTACTGTACTGATATGAATAATTTTATTTAGGCAGACTAAAAAAAAAAAAACCAAACAAAAAAACCCCAACCAAAAAAACCCCAACCTTAAAAGCCACAGAGCCTGCACTGTGGTTACAAATGAGCATGATCCTAGAAGCAGATAAGTAGTTGATTTGCTCCCAAATGTGCAGGATCTCAAAATACATTCACGGTGGGTGAGACTTTTTTAATCTCTAGCCAGGAGTTACTATTTTTTCCTCCTTCTGCTACTAGGCAAAATGTGCCTGGACATTTTACAGTGTGTCATAAATTAAAGAACACCAAAGGGACCTTTCCTCTTTATTATAGCAATCTCCACCAAAACCGCAGTCTGATTTTATATTGTAAATAAAACAACATATCTGGTTTCTAATTCCAGCAAGCTGAGCAGCTAGTTGTTAATGTGGTTCTGAAAAAGCATTTCATGCATGATTTAAGAAGCTCAGTGTAGGTAATTGCATCTGAAATTATACTACTAAAAATATAGTATGGTAAATGAAAGGTCAAATATTGGCTCTTGAGGGATGGAAGGAGGTCCTTCATCATTTGCTACATGCTATTTTTGAAGTAGTGTTTCTCAAATTTTGGGTTACTACTCGGAAGTTAAAAAAGGCTTCAAAGAGGTAATGGGTGGAAGTATATATATATGTTCTATTCCTCTACTGTGGGGAGTGACGAGGGAACATGAGTGGGCTGTAATACCTGGCTGGGTATGTTTATCTTAGCCAGGGAATTGCTACTTACCTCTCACATCTGTCAGCAGCTTGGTTCCTCCCGGGCAGAAGAATTGACTCAGGGCTGCATGGAGACTGACAGGCCAAGAAGTTGAGAAAGATTGCTTTGAGGGAAGACATGACTCAGAAGTGACTGGCAATAAGAGAACTAACTATTGCCTCGAGTCTGGCTCTGGGGCAAAGTCCCTATTCCCAGCACGCAGGGGGCAGAGGAGGAATGGTGATGACAAGGGGTGCACCTAGTACAGGCATTCTACTTGCCAACTCTGCTGTAAGACTCATGGCCAAGGCCTGAACAAAACCCAAAACCCAATCTCAACACTGAAGTTGAATAAAAGACTATTATGCAAAAAATCCCTGTATGCTGCAAAGTAGGAAAAGCTGTTTAAGATAACTAACATACACGTTTACGTGTGTTACCTGTGTTATTTTCAGCGTTACCTGCTCTGAGTTGCCATAACAGGAACCACACACCGATGTGCCAAGGTAAAGAGAGCGGCTGGCAGGGCAAGGCAAGGAAAGCAGTGAGAAGTTGCAAAGAACAGTAGCAAAGTGTGGCAAAGCTAGAAAAAGCAGATAACACAAGCAACTTAGCAGCTGTTCAAATTGAGTCATGTTACCCAACAGGTTTTATCAATTGAGGGCTGCTACTTAAGTGATATTGCAAAGTGGACAAGGGTTGACCCAACAGTTGCCACATCAGATGAACACAGACTCTAAAATAGTTTGGTATTTGCTTTAGGCATGAGGTGTTATAAATCATCCTGTTTACCCTGGCTGTTGGAATTCCTCCCCCTTAAATAACAACTGTTAAGTGATCTGTGTTTGCAAGCAGGGAAGTCAGCTCATTTTGAGCATCAAGTAATTCAGATCAGTTATTCAAGTTCCTGGGTGTGAGCTCAACTGGTGTGTTTGTTGCGATGCCTTATGATGCCCCACATTTGAATGCCGTTCTTCCTGCTGCCAGTCAAGCCCTGGCAGAAGGGTTGTACTAGAACCACAAGGCCATTGCATCAAAGGCACTCACCAGTTTCTCCACAATTCTCTGACAGGTCTGGTCGAGGAGCTTACAGTTGGCTCTGGGCCTGTGCTGTGAGCAGTACTTAGCAACCCAGACCTCCCCGCAGTGCCTATAAATGAAGAAAGAGCCTTGGCAGCAATTCTGAGCCGTGTTTGTCCTTTGCATGTCCTGCTAGTGACTTCAGCTACTGTGCAGCAGGTAGCTGCCGGAATCTGGCTACCTTGTTCCCTGAGGAAGTGGGCAACTGCTCCAGGCACGAAGCAACTGTTCTTGCTGTGCAGACTCCCACAGGCTATCTAACCATCTCCATCTGGGAGCAACCTGCCAAAGTGATCTGAACAGACTTTCATACTACGGCCCTTTCTATGGAAGCTACAGCTGTCTTCATTAGGAAGAAGCAAAGGACACAAACAACATTAATAACATCTAAATGAAAAGCTTAAATTGGTCTTATTTTGCTAGCATGTATTTGAGCAGGTTCTATGCAAGTTTTATATGACTCCTGAGAGTAGGTAGACAAGTGGGTCCATTAATACATAAATACCCTACTTCTAAAATGAAATAAAAGCTAAGAAAAAAGTTCCAGTGGTGCATCCACTCAGATCTGGATATTTTGCCACATGGTCCCATCTTGCCCAAATTTTATCAATAGAAAGCAACTGGCATGCTGACTTCAAAGCATTTTGAACTTCTACAAGTTTTAAAGTCAGAGCTGAATCAAAAGATCTGCATTTCTCATCTGTAGCAAGAAACATTTTAAATGCTGGCTTTAGATGTCTGCAATACAAGTCGGGAATGGAACAAACCTGATGAATGTGACTACACACAGCTGTATTTGAGGGGAAAAGCAAGAATTTAGAAGCATGTTAGTGAGGTTTATCTACATTCTTTTAACTGATCATTTCTGTATTTCTGCTTAACAATAATATTCTTGTTCTGAAGTTCCTGCCATTGTTTCACCTAGCAATATTAAAATCAAAGCATTAAGTTAGCAAAACTTTTCTTTGCCTGAGAATTTCCTTTTATTTATTTTATTGAGAACTATTGAGGGACAGAAAGTAGAGCCATAAAGGTAAGTACATAAAAGTTTATGTGCTGATTATTAAGTCTAGGTCTGAAATTTAATGCAGATCCTTCTTTACGTTGAATGAGGTGTCACAGGCTGCTCTTATTAGCCTTTCAAGGTTTGATTAGATGCCAGTGTAATTAAAACATTCTTTGGCACATGTTCATGTGCCTTCACGATCACAGGCTGCTCTGTGAGCTTGCGTGTGCATGTTACACAGCAATGCTACCACCACCCACCATGGACTCACAAATGCTATACCACTTTGTCCAGTAATTTTAGAGACCCCTGCAAGCCAAGGACTGTTCTATTTTTTTATAATGATTGGCACTACCGTGAAGCCTTCACCAGCTCTTAGCATTGTATTTGAAACTCTACTGGTAGAAAGTCATTCTCCTCTTCTCTACAGTTCCCTTGGAAGAGCAATTTGCAGCTTCTGCAGAAACACATCTTACAGCAGGGGTCCTCAAACTACGGCCCATGGGCCGGATACAGCCCCCCAGGGTCCTCAATCCGGCCCCCGGGTATTTACAGACACACCCCCCACCAGGGGTTGGGGGGAGAACCAAGCAGCCGCAGATGACTGCCTGCCACTGAATCCATGCGCTGGCCCCCTGGTTAAAAAGTTTGAGGACCCCTGTCTTAGAGACACCAATGATTATAACTATGAGAACTTGGAAAATATGTGCTTTAAAAACCATATACAGCAGCATGGACAGCTAAAATTAAAGGGAATAATCTCTGATAAGCATATAGCATATTTCAGCTACAGAGATCCTTCATCTGCTGCAGATGTAAAACCAAGCATGAAGGTCAGGCCACTTGTTTGTTTGTTTGTTTGTTCTGGGGCTTTTACACTTCCACCTCCATCCAGAACTGAAGACACTTCTCTTAAGAGAACACAAAAATGATGGCGAAAAGCAGAATGAGTGCCTTAATTGCTGGGCCACCAGCTGCCCTGGGCACCCAGCACCTCCTACTGAAGAATTCAGTTGTTGTAAATGCATGTCCTAGTTCCTAGACTGAAGGATACATCCCTTGCTCTGTCACTCTCTTCAACTGGAAAAATGTAAGAGGACAGTTTGTTTCATTTCAGGGTATCCTATGAACCATTGTAGAGGCCTTGATTTCATTCACATCCCAGCTCCAAACAAGGTAGAGGATGGAGATAATCCGTGTCTTGCTTGTCCATTAGTTCATTTTGACAGAAGACTTTCTGCCTGCTTTCTGTTGAACAAATTTCTTCAGTGTGTTCTGAAACCACTTACCAGTTTGGGCCCCACAGAGATGCAGGAAACACCTGGTGTGCAACTTCTTGAGGGTTTGGTAGACAAATAGCTCAGTGTTGCCAGAAAATGAGTGGTTATGGAAGAATCTAGGTAGTTGGCAGCCGAGTAGAGACTCTGAAGCTTTAAATTTTGCTCTTTAAAAAAAAAAAAATGCCTAATGATTTGAAAACTATAAAAGAATACATATACCGTCAGACATCTTTCAAGTACATGAAGGGTAAGACCATCCTGCCTTTTCCTCCACTTCCCTCCCAAAACTTTACTGACTAGTGTAACAAAGCAAATTCAATACCTTTCTAACCTGGCTCTTACTTTTATTAGCAAGGACCCAAGTTCCTCTGGCTCATACCACCTACCAGAAGATGCCCACTATTCCACATTGAGGGAAGTTTCTGTGTCAATGGTCAGCAAAAAAGGGGAAAATTTGATCAAAAAATGTTTCTCTTTTCCCTTGTTTTTCTGTAAATACAGGAGGAATTGTTATATTTAATATTATTCTTCTTCAGTATGAAGGATTCCAATTAGTCCCACCATTCCTCAAGGTTCTGTTTCTATATTTTTTTTCATATATAATGGAACTTGTCAAAATTATTTGTATGGATTTTAGACATTCAGACAGTTATTACACACTATCTGCAAACAAGTTATTAATTTCCGAATATTGCTTATACTTTTATTTGCACCCAGGGTGGATTAAAGAGAAAATAAGAGCCTGACTGCTTCAGCATAAGTTATAAAAACCACAATAACTTTAATGTTGAGGAACCTCTTTCTCAGAGACTGGCTACTTCAGAAACTAAAATGCAAATAGCTTTGTCTAATGCCAGTAACATTCCCTGCTGGACCCTGACTGAAAAGGTTAGGTTATAAAGAAGAAACCTAATTTTCTCATAGAATGATCACATGTTTGATTTCCTATCTGTGGTTGAATCTTTGAAAAGTTTGCATTTCAATGCTGATGCCTCGTTATTATGGTCTTCCTTTACTTGTCAGGAAGATCATCTTGAAGAGATCAGAGGATTTACAAAACATAGGTTTACCACAAAAATCAATGCACCGGAATTGCTTGAGAGGAGGAATGGTGGTTTTTTTGGGAGAGCTGGCTCAGTTTCCCTGGTAAAAAAAAAAAAAAAAAGGAAGCATTGCTCATTGGAGGTAACAAATGAAAGGTGAAAAGAGAACAGTGGCCCAAGCTGGAAATCATTAAATGTTCAGATTATGCAGAGTGTATGATGGGTGGATTTTCATTATTAGGTTTTGATGTCAACTTGCATTCTGGATGTCTAAAGCTGTTTTGGTCTAGTATTACTTATTTAGCACTAGAACCGTCAGCTTGCAGGGAAAGATGCCTATACAGAGAGCAAAGAAGGCAGAAAGATAATCTGCCAATTTAGTCAACGAACAGAATAAAAATATTAAAAGTGGAATCAGGCTCTTATTCTAGATAGTAACTTTAACCTAATTTAATAAGTCAGTTCTCATGTGAACAAAATCACTTGAGAACAAAACAGCTCTCTGTATAAGTGGGAAATGTGGCTCCTCACTAGGAAAATGCATCTCCAAAAGAGCTACTTGGGAAAGTCTCCCTCTGATAGAGCTTTGAGTAAGATGATGAATTCCACCAGCAAACTGCCTGAGCTCATGACAAAGTGACCTACTGCAAGTTAGGGACCACTATGGTTAACTTGCATGCTGAACTAGAAATACAAGTGGATTTCCATAAAACATAAAGAAAATGGCTTAGTCCAAAAGAAATTATCATCCTCCTTCAAACAAAACTGGTTACACTTCTGGTAACAGGTTGATACGTGGGCTTGAAGGTATCAGAGTACAAAAACAGATAGCCTGTGTTGCTTATATTATTGCCTATTTCCAGATGTTAATAGATTTGCAGCCTTGTTAACTACTCTTGTATCTTAGCTTGTCTTTTTGTGCTATGCAAGAGTAAACAAGAGGACCTACACACAGAGTTCAGAGCCTACTACCGAGTCTGGATATAACCATGTTTCTTAATACATTACAAGATAGTAATGTAGTTGAAACCAATTAAATTCTTGTCCATCACGTCACTAAACCACAGAACTATTTTAAGTCTAGTAAACTGCATAGAGAATTACAGTGAACCATTTGATTCAGCATAACAACTGATTTTAAAAGATTATCACGCAATGCCAATATAGCACATAGGAAACAGTAATATTAGTAATTAGAAATAAACTAATTGTTTTCCTAACTTAAACCCACTATTTATGAAATAGAAATAAACCATGAATAGATCACCAATGATCAGCTACAACTTTCAAAAGAGAAAATGCTTATTTTTAGCAGCATCTATACAAAAATCTATTCCTGCCTCAGTACTGTTCAACTGTGGATTTATTGTCATTAAACAATGAATATAGAAGCCTTCCAACTGCTAATCGTGGCTTACTATTTACAGTTTATTTATAAACTCATTTTCATGCAAGTATAAAATACTAATTCCATGGACAAATACAGATTTGTTCACCACTAAATTATATACATTGTATTTGCATCTAATATTCAGAAGTGCAAAGTCCACAGTGACGTAAATAACAATAGTTTTGTAAACTATTAGATGACAAGCCTCTCAAAAGAGTAAATAGCAACTGAATGATAACGTATTTTTTGTATACTGCAGAAGTCAAACATTTTTGCCGTAAAAGAACATACATTTCAGCTACATTCAAGTGATGATTTTATTACCATATATTATGTCTTACAAACTTTACTGGAGATGAGCAAGAGCGCTACAAAACCATACCTTAACACAAGAGGTGTATCGCATGGTATGTGCAGGCATAGCAAAGGAGAGATAAGACTTAGAAAGAAAAACAAGCTAAGAGAACTTGTACAAAAATGGATATTAATACTGACTAACACTGGGTTATAATCTTACTTATAACAGACCTGAAGGGCTAATAGAGATGCAATTCAGAAATATCTGTGCACTGTAGGTACAGTTTGGTGCAGAACGAGAGTGCACTAATACAGTCAATGTTGTACGCATAAGATAATGCACAAAATACGCTGATATGCATATAAACAACTAATTTGTTTACAGTAAATAGGGCAGCACAGTTGTAGTACTGCATCCTTGGCACTTAGTGATAGGACAACATGTATGTGGTTTAACTGAAGTCATAAACAGGATATATACTGGTTTGTAAGATGTAGAATATACATTATCCCTTTGAAACTTCTGGGTTTTTTACAGCATTTTTCCAATTTTCAAGTTCAAACGCAAACATGATACACTAGCTAGATATGGAAGACGTTTCAGATATTGGCTTTAAACAAGACCTTCAATAAAAAAAATGACAATCAAATTAATTCAAATTATTTTAGTTACTGATGGCTTGTGCTGAAAACAAGATCTGAAACGTTAAAAAACAAAAGCAACCTTGTAATACAAGCCACAATGTCTTTATGGGCTTTTCCTGAATAGTAATTCCTTCCTTAATGTCCCTTTCATATATGGTAATTTCACTTAAAAGAATTGCTGAAGTTATTAATCTGAAAAAGTTCTAACTGAATTAGAAGTTTGGCCTAGCATATCATGACACACAGAATGGAAGAAAATATGCTCTTCTTCAAAGAAAGCATGTTTCAGCTATGAAAAGATTCCAATTTTTAGTGATTGTCCTTGTACTAAACAATATTAACAACCGTCTGGAGGGATCCAATTTACTTTTGCCCGTTTTAAACAAACTGGCTAAATTGCCATTTTATATTATATATATAACAAATGTAATAAAATTGTTCTTAACATATAATGATGTAACACTTTAAAATTAACTGGTTTAAAATATTTTACAGAGACATTTTATTATATATGAACTATACAACACACGAGTATGAAATATTTCGAACATATACACATGTATTTTTCACGTAGATTATTATTTTGCACCAGACATTGGTGTCTGCAATTCTAACAATCCTCTCAGATAAAAACAAAACAAAAACCCAGATTTTTTGTGGATGCATTTTTTTTTTCCTGAAAATAAAACTTATTACAAGGAGAATGTCTCTAATGACTTTTTCCTTTTCCCAATTTCATATTTTGCACAAAGATTTTCAAATGGACCAACACACATAAAAAGAATAACCTTTCTATACTTTGCAGTGCAATTTGCTAGGGATAAATTCTAAACCAAAACTGACCCCTTCCCCACTATGAACATGGAAAACTGCAGTCAAAGTAAATGTCAAAACCAATCGCTATTGCGACTCCTTTCCCCCTTATTTAAAATGCAATCCTTTTCAATATCCATTTTAATGAAAATATTTGCATAGAGCAGCCTTGTATTATTTCTAAAGAACATTATGAGCATTTTAACACAAGATAAGGCACATGTTTTTCAGCATTAATAATCTAAAACTAATCCTGAGGATCTGCTCCTCCCCCTCAGCAAAATCTGCTTTTTAATATACCCTGTATTACCTGAAGAAAGCAGAAAAGCAGTATAGAACAAACCAAAACTCTTTAGCTGAACTAAATTCAGAACGCTAATAACTCCTGATAATATTCTAACAAATCCACAGATAAAGAATTAAGTCATTTGATAAACAAATTATATTTAGGGGGGAAAAAACAAACAAAAAAAAGATACTGCCAGTAGCACTGTAGATGTTAGATAAAAGTTCACATAATATGGATGACATTTATAGTGAGTTTTGCTAAATTAAGCTCCCATCAGAAACAAGGTAGCTAAATTGTGAGGCACTTAAGGTTGACAAGAAAAGGAGGAATGCAAGGGATCTGTTTCATAGAAAACCTAAAGTTGCATATCATATCCTTGTATTAAGCCTTCTATTAAAGTGCTAGAAATGGAGACTTAAAACAAAAGGATTTAAATATAAAGTAAGTGATTAAAGAGCTTAGTATGCATTAAAATTAAGTGCTTTTGAGTCTCATGAATTCAGAGATTTTTAATAGTTTTTAAAAATAAAGTCTGGAAATAATCCACATGTGAAATCATCTTCCCTGTGCCATTGATGCTATTTGTAAAGTGCCCAATTATTTTCTAAACAACAAAACCATTTGCCTTATCTTATGTTGTGTAGCATGACATAGTCTGTAGTACATATGTAATCCATACTGCAACGACACAGTCAACCCAATGGAAAACAGCACATGCGTACTTTTAGTCAGAAGTTTTAGATGCCACCTGTCTCTCTAACAAGCCAGGTCCTGGATTACATATCCACCCCTATATAGTGCAACCAATCTCATATTCTCAAAATGTAATTTAGCAGTTAAAGTCCGATGCTCAAAGATAGACTTATCAAGCTTTTCCTCACAGCATCCTGATGCCCAGACAAAATCACAGATGGAACTCTAGATCTGAATCACATAAATCCACTAGATGCCAAATCTGAGAAGGATCTGGGTTCTGTCGGATGATGAAGAGGCTGAAGATGTGTGGCAGTCTGTGCATTACTGATCACATCTAGCTGAGAGGGATATGCTTCATTTACATTTCCTCCATTGAAACCGTTTTGGAACTGGCAGGAAAAAAGACAATATAAATGGTTAGTATGGGAAACCAATTTATTTATAAATTTTACAAAATCCTCCTAAAGAAACAGGTGGGATTAAATAATCTTAAAATACAATAAATAGCTTTAAAATGTTTTGGATTTTTTTTCCCAAATGATAAATGATAAGAAGTTAATTTGTGTTAAAGTAGGGTCAGAATCATCAGTGAAACCTACCCACGTTGAAGTCAGTGGGAGTCCTACTTCTGGCTAGGTAAAGAAACATTGCTATTACCTAAAGCATAACATAGTTTCCATTTGCAGAAAGTACAGTTCTGAGCACTCCTGATTTCCACATCCAGCTGTTACATTTTAAAAGCAACCTATTTACATATTTTCATGTCTGCAATGGGATCCAGACTTTACAGCTCTTCCAGGAATGCACATGCTGCCCTATTACTAAGCTGAAGTGTACTGCATTCAATCCAAGGCTGAGCTGTTGTAGGGTGGGCTTTTTTGACAAATGCTCTCCACATTAACAATGCCAAGCAAAAGCAATGAATTGCTTTCATCAGTCTTGACACAATTATTCATAGGGTTATTTTAATCATCTGATGTAACACTTCCTGTCATGCTACGGAAAAGTCACTTTATCTACAAAATACTTCATTCAGTCAGGCATACTTTAAACACTTCCACCATCTCTTCAGGAGTAGCTCATATCCTAAGTACCCATTAATTCAAGGTTTGTGCTTAAAAACATACATCATAAAACATATAACATAAAAACATCTATCAAACTATGCTGGGTTTGGAAACTTCTGGTTTTCCTTCTATGCAAACACTGACATTTGGCTAACTATACATTTTGTCTAAGTTTTTTAACAAGACTACAGCCATGTGAAGTATGTTTTTAATCAAAGTTGCCATACTTTTACAGGCAGCTACAAGAACATAAGCTAGGATTACTTCTGACAGAAGCAGATTATTTCAATATTCTTCATTAACAAGATAAGCACGCTCATTAACATTTCTAAGAAAGTTCTCAACACACAATCTAGCACTTGGTAAGGTTTCTCCTGCTTAATAAAGGAATACTGACCTCAAACAAGCAATCACATTATCTAAGGCCCTCCTGCCCTTCTCCATCACTGAAAGTGTTTTTAGACTACACTGGCTATGATCCTACCACAATTACCTGTTAGGCAGAAGGTCAAGGCAGATGACCACAACAGACCCTTCTGGATTTCTAATCATCTGGTCTTTGCACATAGAAATTGATGTGAGTTAAGAAGGCTGAGGAAAGGATAGCAATCATGGCTTGCATAGCAACATCTGTCCTCTCTCCAGACTCCAACTGCTGATAGGGCTGTCAGTGTGCTAAATCCAGCCACAAAGACTGCCCTACTTTGGTTTGGCTGTGTGAACATAGGCTCTGATGGTAGTATCCTATCTGCTTAATGGCATCCTTACTGAAGTTACCAATTAGCAATAAAATCAGACCTTAAGTTTATTATCATAAGCAGTGATACATTCTCCCTATTTACAATAAAGAAATGTACATTATTTGCAATCATGGCTTTGGCATCGGTAATATTTTACAAGATTACTTCAAGTACAGCAGCTATACTTCTGACTTACTAGTTCCCATGGATTAACATATGTTAAAGTTCTTAACTCTTCTGATACAAGACTAAATACAATTTCTGTAATATAAGCATATATAAATATAGGGTTATCTTTCTCTGGAGCAATGACATTTCTAGGCAAAAAAAAAATATTTCTACATTAAATCACTCAACATAACAACTTTGGTTTATACAGAGCCTTACTTTCCCCTCCATCTATAAAAATGTTAATTGGCAGATGTGACTAGAGCTCAAAACTGAATACAATCTGGTGTAAGAGATGTTGGATTTTTTTCATGTGAACAATATATAGCGGTATGGGCTGCAAAAGACAATGCTATTTGGTTTATGTCTCTTCCCACAGCTCAGGGCACCCAGCTGGCATACCTAGGTTTTGGACCCACAAGGACTTGGAGAGCTATCAACTATCTACGATCACTCTTTTACAAAAGGAGTTGGGAAAATAATCCTTCCTTATCTCATCAAGAAGCATGCTCCTCAAAATCATTTGGACAGGTGCTCAAACAGTTCTCTTCAGAGGTAAACAGGAGCTAACATGCACAGGGGGAGCATCAGTTCTGCACCAGGCTTCTGCTCATGCAACACTATCCAGATCCACACAGCATAGGTATACAATAGCAAGAGGGGCTGAATTTGCCTCTGAACTACTTAAGTAAGGATAACTTTTCACAAAGTGGCCTTTTTTCATTGTTTTTTTTTTTCTGACAAATAAGCTAAACACAATATTATTACTGCAGCTCGGCATTCTAAGTAAATATGAAGTAATAGATTATTTATTGCATTCACAGATGCTTAGTCATTAAACTTTTTACAGATAGATGAAAAGAAAAAGCAAGAAAATAACAAAAAGGGGGTGTAACAAAAAATATTAAGACAGCATAACAACAAAATAAATGTAATTGAAACCAACCATTAAAATCAATGAAATCGAATTGCTCATACACTGGCTGTTCAAATCATACATCACAGCAGTATAGCTTTTGTGAAAAGAAAAAGTCTATACTATAGGGACAAACTTGGATGATGCTGGAACTACGTTGCAACCCTATTACCAAGCACTGTGAAGAAAACAGTAACCACAGCCAGGTGACACAGCCAAGCACTGTGCAAGCTTGCACATTGCAGTTTGCCAAAGTCACTTCGTGGTATTTCAGCCCTTGGGCACTCAGGCAGAGGCTATTCATCTTGTTGAGCTGTCCTATATTTTAGCTAGATTTCTGCAATTCTGCAATTGTATTTTTGCCACTAGTAAGGCAGTTCTAAAAAGGACGTTTTTTGTACTTGTATTGAGCATACTGAAAAACTGGATATTTCTACTTGCATTCCTTACCTCTGTCTTGTGTAGGTTAAATACCAATTAGTACTTTAATTCTGTAAATGCTTATGCATGTGCACAAGCATTTGTAGGATCAGTACTTTAGAACATTAACTCGTTGAGGTTTAAAAAAAAAAAATAATTTGTGGCTCTGTACTTGAGCAGCGTTAACAGACATTAATGGTACAAGTTAAAGTACTTCAGCAAAGGTTATTCAGAATCAGAAACTGCCTTAGTAATATAATTTTTTTTTTATTTCTAAGTTAATTTTACCTATGAAGAACTGTGCTTTAAACTGTAGTCTGTGCTACAGCCACGCTCCTCTCTTCTATAGCTTTTACTGTGCATGCTCCTTCACACAATGTGAAAGGGTCCAACCCATTTATTGTGAATATAATTTTTTCCTGATCTTTTGTCTTCAGCAGACAACTTAGCAGCTTGAAGAACAAGGTGACTTTCACTTATGGCAATATATATAAATATTTTTGCAGTATCATTATGTGTAGAAATTCTTCATAATATTTCATGCTATTTATGTGCTATTATAATCTGAAACTTTGAGTGATCCTAAAATCAGTGGAGAATCTGAGTAACTAACAGAACACTAACATTTTAAACCCAAGATATTCTTCCGGATCCTTACAATGTATTCCATGAAAATTAATGTACCAGACAATATTACTGACATTATTCCACTCCTCTAAAAAAGGTGTATATGCAAATTCCAAGGTTTTGACCAATCTGCTTTTCCTTTGCTCCTGCTGGGAAAATTACTGGTAGGTTCAATAGACTAGTTCACTCTTGCTTTACTACTGCCAGAGAGCTACCAGGCTGAGGATACATGTACATAAACACAAATGCAACTCTCTTCAACTTAATGAACAAATAAAGCAAGGACATTCACACATGGCTAACCCATCAAACTCAGCGATTCAATTATAACAAACTCTGTGTCGCGGCAGCCACCCAAAACAATAAAAACACGATCCAAAGCACAAGCAAGGTAGCAATGCCATTTACCTTACCTTGTTCAACAACGTTTGTTGACTTGCCATCACAGGGTCATACTGCATTTGATCCACGCAGCTGGGCTGTGCTTCTTGTGTGCACTGGTACATAGAAACAGCACCTGCATAGCACGTTTGAGGAGTTAGCATAACCGACTCAGAGTTTATACCACACTCATGGTTTTCAGGGACTTGCTGCAAACAGCTGAGAAAATCCTCCAGGTTGGAAGAAGCAGAGTAAGTCGATCTGTCAAAACCTGCTACAGGGAAATCCATTTGAGCAAAATTCGAAAGCTGCGGCATCATTGCTGTGGGTTGCTTGTAAGGAATAAACTCTTGCCTACAGGCATAAGGAGAAGTGTTTACTTCTGATTTGTAAGCGAACTCGGATGTAGTGGCATGCACGCCAGGGAACGCGTATTGCTGGGGCTGCTGCTGCGAGCAGCTAAGAGGCATGCTGGTGCCAGAGCTCCAATTTGTGAACATCCCATTGACTTGCATATGTTTCATCTTTTGACAGAGCTGCTGCTGCTGCTGCTGCTGCTGCTCCACGAGCTGTTTCTGGTGCTGATGAAGTTGATGTGGCTCTAACTCTTGCTGTAGCAAGCAACCTTCATTCTGGACAAGAGGTTGCTGCTGGTTACAGCCTGAATATAAGAAGTCAGACTTATTTAAGGAATCCTGAACATAAGTCAGGATTTCGTCAGTTATGTTGATGTCCCCAATATCATCCACATCAGATAATTCAGTTTTAAAAAACTCCTCATCCTGCTGAATACACTTTAGATCTTCAAAGTCAATACCCAGATTTTTCATGATGCTGTACAAATCACTGGTTTTGTTATCTTGAAAGAGTGCTGCACTGTCTTCAGGAAGTGGAACAGTATTGTCCTGGGAACACTCCATTAGCTCCCGTTTGAGAATGTTGTGATTTCCAGCAGGCAGGAGATTATCCATCCAGCCACTGTTAACACTGCCCAGTTCATCCCTGCTGTCTGCAAAGAAGTTCCGCTCAAAGGAAAGTTTATGTGATGCTGGAGGGCAGAGATACACAGACTCATCTTGTCTTAACATGGCACCTAAGAGGGAGTTTGGGTCCACAGAATCATTGTGTAGCGTTGCTTTGGCTCCTTTTCCTGTTGTGCTTTTGTTCTTCGGCTGAGAGGGATCCATAAGGCTCGACATGGGGAAAGACACCTCATATAACACGGCCTCACCAGTGGCAAACATGAAGGGTAACTTCATGTTACGCTTCCGTAGATGTTCTGCCCCTTCTTCATCTCTGAAAATAAATCAGATATATAGCATAATACTGCAGTACTAAACAGTTACTGTAATCTTTTTGTCCCCTGGAATTAATATAAAAAAATAATAATGAACTATTCTATTTGTAGGCATTTTTCAAATTCCTAGCTATTCCAGCTCAACTTGGCTGAGTTAAATCAAGAGACAGAGTATGAAATAAGGAGCT
>JAVJGJ010000047.1:82824722-82859285 GCA_035590215.1 Microhierax caerulescens | reverse complement strand
GACAGATTATGAAATAAGGAGCTTATGACCATAATACCACCTTTAGATATTACATTTGTAATTAAATCTAGATAGCATACACCATTTTCTGTGCATTATGAACTGAAATGAAAGTAAGTGGGCTTTGTTCCACACATTACGTTTTTCTCGCCAGAGCAAGTAAATGAGTACTTCAATACTGAAGTCTCTCTCCATTCTACAGAATCATTAGCAAAAATTATTTAACCTGTATAATAACGCTGAATTCCACATCACGTAGAATCTAGTTCAGCACTATAAAGGACATAATTTCTTTATGTTATCTGTTGTTTCTTCTACACAACTGCAGTTAGATTTCTTAATTTTTGCTAACAAGGATAATGAATTAATGGATGGAATTAATCTTATTAATTCCTCTTATTCCACCTGCTCTTATTCTTTATATGAAATCAAAATGTCTAAAGTTTTACACATACAGGACTATGGAACGGTAAGTACTGAAATATTGGCTCTTTTCAATGTTTGTTAGCAGATGGAAAGAGGTTTTCTTTGTGGAGTTCAGGACTTAAAGGGGGGTTATTTAAAATTGGATAATTCATTTCTGAATATAAACAAGCTCAAAAGTTTTCAGCTTTTGAAGTATACTGCTTTATGAAATGATGACTTACGTTAGAGGTCTTTGTGTGGCAATGATGTAATCCGGTCTTCCATTTTTGTAGACAAGACGTGCATTTGCCTGTACCCAGGCCCATCGATTTTCTTTGGTTAGAAGCCTAAATACAGTCATTCCACTCTCACCTGTCTTCATCACTAAAGAGGAAGCATACCGTTTACTGTCCAGTGAACAAAAATAGGAACATCTGGCATGGCATGAAATTAATCCCATTTGTAGAGCAATTTTACAAATCTCATGTCCTCAATCACCCATTTCTGTGTGACACTAATGTGCTTCTAGTGAAACAGGATGATTGATCACTTTAAGAAGTCTACTTTAATTTACTGGTAAAACAAGAGCCAAAACTGCAAACAATTATAAGATATTCACTACAGATTACCAACATCCTATATGGAGCTTCAGCCATTATTTCTGCAATAACAGAAATTAATAAATACTAGGACATGTAAACGACAAAAGCCTAAATCTCTTTTAAATCTGAGAAGTGATGACTACTACTAGAGAAATTAGAAAACACATTAGCTCTGATTTCAGTTCTTTTACATTTTGACTGGTTAATGCAGAGGTACTTCAAAATTCATTATTTTTCACTCCCACTATCACTTCACTGGTAGTGCTTGACAAACATATATTTTTGCCATGCATTCCTGGAAACACTGCATTTCTAGACAGAAAAGTTAAATAAAAATAATAGGACAGTTTAAGAATCCTAACTAAAAACAATTTTTGCTACAAGACTTCTTTTTTTATCTTAGCATAAGAAATGGAGCAAAAATGAGTTTTAAGACAAAAGTTTCAACCCAAAATTTCAAACCAAAGTTTCATCCCATTCTATTATGGAAGTATCTCTTTCTTATTCCTTTCCAAACTAACAAAACCACTAGGCAACAGTGACTGAGCTATACTTGAAATGGATATATGCCTAATATAGGTTGAGAACTAACCTACAGAGGGGTTATTTAATTGTACACAAGGGGATAAAAGAAAAAAACAGTTTTTCAAGAGAAGGTAGTAGAAAAGAAGCACCAAAATATCCTGAAGATGTTGCTGTAACTTTCAAAGAAAAAGAGCTAACAAAAAAGTAAAGGAAGATGTCCATTAAATAGTTATATATCAGATAGCTGCTACTTACTTCCTTAGCTTAAAACATTATACTTCTCTCCTTAAGTTGTTACTTAAGCCAAATCCAGCTGCCAAGAATCAAAACCAGAAACACAGGACACTAGCATGCTAAATCAGAGATTAATTTCTGTTAAAAATCTTAGAGCGATATCAAAAGAAAACGCTTTATTTAACTTCCTAACAGGAAAGCTATCTTAGAAATAGCCCCTTTTCCCAAAGGAACTTGTTGAAAAAGCAGAAGTTGGATTGATCAGAGAAGGAAGTGAGAAGAGCACGATGTGAAAGAAACTGTAATATATAACCTAAAAGGGTCTAGATAGATAGATATACTAAATATTTCTCCATCCAGTATAAGTTTCTATAGGGAGGGAAAGATCATGTGAAATGAATAGTGTTCTTCTGTTAATGACCACCTTTTTTTGTTATTTTGTTTTAGTTTAGAAGGGTATTTTGTAGTCTTTTTTCACTATGAATACAATCCACACTGATTTTTCAGCCTTTCTTAGGAAATGAAGCTTACTTCGGACATGATTTTCAGCACAATAAAGCATATCAGCTGCATGCACAAACTGGTATCCTGTTCCTCTCATACACAGCTCTGCTTCAGTATATCCCAGGACAATCTTTCCTCTGAAAGGTAAAAACAAAAAATGGCAACACTGCTGATGAATCAACTTACAGAATGAATGCCAAGCAAGTTAATTACGGCTAGAACATTTCAGACACAAGTGCTAACTATATTTTGCTTTAATATGAATTGTATGCAGAAGCATGACAGTTCTACTAAAAAATACAGTAAACAAATCAATTTTTTTACTAGTCCCTCAAGTTGCCTTCAGTGACTAGAAATGGGTTCACAAAATCATTAGACAATTAAAAAAAAAAAAGTATGCCTAAAGTTCAGATGGACTCAATGCCATACTTTTGAATTTACTTGTAACAGGCAGCTCCCATCTGTTGCAAGGAAGACAGTTTGCTTAGACCTGTTCCATAGCATTTGCCTATAGGTGCTTGCACATACAATTACGTAGTGGCTTAACTTTAGTTATCTAAGGCTTCCTGCTTAAATTAGTATTTTTAGTAGGTCAAAATTCAAACCAGGGTGTATCTCAGAACTAAATCCCTCTTGCTATTGAGTAGTTTGAGACCCCTGTGTTTGCATTTAATCTATTTGCCTCAGAGGAGTACTGGCAATAGTCATGTTTGACCATGGTAGCTAAAATTGGAGTACTTTACTAGAGGTCAGGCGGATGAAGAACTTAACAGCATTTGTGTAAGCACTATGAGATACATGATAGAATTAAATAGTCAAAAAGTGATTGAAATAGGAATTGGAACAAAAAAACATGGAGATCCAAAGATAGAGGAAAAAAAAAAAGGGGGGGGGGGAGAAGTAGGGATGGGGAACAATATATGCAAAACTGTAAAATGTAACAAAAATTAAAAGGTTTCAAGCGATGCATAATGAAAAAAAAAATCAGAGGAAAAAGGCTGTGTTAACATTTTGTTAACTTTTACTTGTATCTTGGGTTTTATAAACACAAGAAACACATTTAATTTTATCACTAGACAGAACACCAAGTAATTTGACTTTTCATTATCCTCTAAGTAAGCATGGAAATCCATATGAGAGATTCCACTGAAAATGAGTCTGAAAGCTGAAAGCATTTTCAGTCAAAAATAAGAGGGAGAGCAGAAAGAAGGGAGGAGGCCAGAGGATTTTCTTTTTATAAAGAAGCATCTTAATGGGCTTCTTGCCATGTCGATTCATAGTTACATTATGTTGATCTAGTAAAGCAATGGTGTTTTCACAGGTTTTACATAGGAGAAGAATGGTTTGTAAAATCGGTAAAAGTCATAGTATGAAAAAGGACTTCATTTGATTATTTAAGTAAATAACATTTCCATTATTTTGCATCTACTTAAACTGATGGAGGAAATATGCATGCAGATCAAAATGAACATGTGTTCTATCAGTTCTAAAACTAAATTTCAGATTCAAACATTAAACTTTTCTTCTTCCCTAATTTATTAGCATTCTGTTCCTTTGGGAGTTCCGTTTCGTTCTGGGGATTTGGGTTTATTTTATTCTTTTAATGTTTGAGAGTCAGAAAGCAGTATGCCTTTTCAAGGAAGTACACTAAGACAATCCCATTTCTCTTTACTTACTAACAGGGCTGAAGAAAAAATCCTAACAGTCCCTAAACAGTTACCAGTATTGACTGAAACAGTAGCCAGCTTTGTATTTCAAATATATACTTTAAACCTATCTTATCAGCAAATTATTAGAGTATTATGCAGAATAATTTACACTTACTTTGCATCACAGCCAGTAGGCGTGAAATCCAGTTTGTGTTTTGTTCTGAAGATGAAGTTTTTCGTTCGTATCTCAAGGATGGATGGTGGCTGCAGGGGAGTGGCTACTGCAAACAGAGCAAGCTGAGGAGACAAAGTAGCTCCATCTTTCCCTTTCTTGTTTTGTCCATGAAGGAACTTTAATCGTCCTTGAAAATTCATAGCCTTAGGATAAGGAAAAAAGTAATTGTTATATGTTGGAGATATTTAAGAGTACGATATTTCTGTTATGTAAAATATATTTTTGTTAAGACCCATCAGATTCCAGCTTTGTAGCATGGCATACACAAAAGTTAGCAAGCAAGTACAGAATGCTGTTGGTATACCCCTGAGTGTGTCACTTTGAGATCTGCTAATAAACTTACTGGAAGAAGAATTAATGGGTAGGTTGTTTTATGAAAAAACAACCCAAACATGTAATAGCAAATGCCAACTGGATCATCTAATATTCTAATGAACATGGCATTATAGATACATATAATTAACATATCAATATTTCTCTTGCATTTCTGTCAATCATCAGTATAAAATATGCAAATGTGTATAACTGCAAAATCCTATAGAAACAATTCTGTTTGTAAGAAGCCACCTAGAACGTGATAAACCCGGATTTCTTGTAAAATCTACAGCAAACAAAAAAATGTATTTAAAAAGAGCAAGCACAAACTTTCCCAAGTAAGCGAAAACTATGGTTCTGTTAGTTATTATGACTTACTGCATCTCATGATACCCAACAGAAAATAATCTTTGTAATGTTTCTTTATCTGCAAATCACACAGTATTTTACAAAAGCAGATGCTTATTTGTATTTCAGTGAGGAAACTGAGCCACGAGAAATGAGAGAACTTGCACCTGGTTGTAACATCATCATCATGTTGAGGAGGACACATTCAGTGTCACTAACATACATACTGGCTCAGGCAGCTCAGATATCTATGGAGACTTAACAAAGTAAGTTGCTTTACATATTATAAGAATAATGCAGATTTCCAACTTGTAAGTGTGTGTGGAAGATTTTATATAACTCCATACTCACCAAGAACCCAGATGAATTATCCAGGAGGCATCGTAACCTGCAGATGAAATTCCTTTCCATAAAGGAAGAATTCTCTGGAGGAAGTTGGTCTGGGTTATAATAGGTTGCTGGCTGTGAAAAGCCATTATCTCCTACAGGAAAGGATTATTTATAAAGATTATTTTTAGAAGAACACCTAGTGAAGGCTATCTATAACACATCATCTTCCGTCTCATAAACAAAGGGCTAGGTCGTGAACCGAGCAAGAACAATGTAAACTGGAAATATTCTCAGAACCTGTACCGATTATAACACTAGGTTAAGTATTAGTCCTTCTGTTGGGATTATATTTTACAGGCTACGGCATTTGAAAACTGCATGCAATCTTTTTTTTTTTTTTTTTGTCGTTTGTTTTAGGGTTTTGTTTGTTTGTTTGTTTTAAATGTATTCACTATGTTTGTCAACAATCTAGATTCTGAATCAGTCACAGAGAGCAGAGTTCTCAGCAGAGAGCACAGCCACATTTCTACAACAGCAGGATCTGCAAAAGGCATAGTAACTATATGAACTGGGTATTCAAAAACACAGTAGATGGCATCAAACTGTGAAGCTGTTATTTTCCAGGCAGCCAAGCGAAAGCTGTAGCAGTAAATAAAAAGAAGCATCTTTAGGGAACCACCATGACAAGCCACCTCTAATGGATGTAAAAAGTTCCTATTAAATAGTAAAAATATTTCTGGACTGTGCTGACCAAGGAAACACCAGTTATGTCTCTAAAGAAACCTGGAGCACTTGTGTTTTGTGGGTTTTGTCTGTTTGTTTTAAAAACAAACAAAGAAACAAAAAAACAAACACCAAAAAGTGACTCAAAACCATGATTGACAACTAGGATAAAAACATGATATTCTTCTGCCACTTCAGGAAAAGAATTTTCTGCTAAGTGGCATTTAGAAAACAGACTTAAACATTGGCAATACAAAGTAAAACCAGAAGGTAAATCAATAACTTCCATACATACATTTTGCACAAGACTACATACACAGAGATACCAGAACAGATCTACTAACAGCAAATCCAGCAAAGTGATCTTGTTTGTAATACATATAAAAAACCACAATCTGATCATTCCCTAGCAGTTCATACACACAGAAAATTAAGATAAAACAGTGTAAAATGCTGTTTTAGAGTGCCAAATACTCTGTAATTTTTTTAAAAAATTGCCCATATACTCTGAGAGAACTGATTGCCATGTACGGGCAAAAGAAGGATACTGATTTTAAGAAAGAATCTACATTGACCTTCCAGACTTGGAGATGAAGTCAGGGACAGCACATCACTTAATCACACACCACATGATGTTCTTTGGAACATAGTTTTGTCTCTTGGACAGCTGAAAAAACTTACAGATAGGCTAGGTGGTTTGTACAACCGCAAATAAATCCCAAAGGAAAACACATCATGACCTGTATCTACACATCTCGGTACCAATACATAAGCAACGTTTCTCATTTGTTTCTCAATATACCAGGTCACTTATGTGTCAGTCATCTAACATGAAACAATCTGATGCCATAACACACACAGTATTTGGTCTTGAAGGCTCATCTATTTCATATTTTATTTCTCTTCCCCTTTTATTCCCATGAAAAGTACTGTTCCGTGTGGCAGCCTGCACATAACTGACTGGAAGTGTAAGGCTCCTCCACATTAGGAATGCACTATTCCAAATATTAACACCATAATAACACATTCTTAGTCATGGGGTCATACTAGCCTAAAGAGCTTAAAGAAGCTGTCATACCCGACTGTCTGCTGGCCTTCCTAAGCTAATAAATTTGGTGTCATGATCTGTAACCAGGAGTAGCAGATGTAAAAGAGAGATCATTGCTTCAGAGAAATCACTTTCTCATTCAGTGATTAAAGACAAACCATATAATTGAGGCTGAACACAGAAAAATCAAACTTCCTTGTTTCTTACATCACCAAAAGATACTGTCCACTTCTGACTGCCCTGTTTGCAACACAAACATGCAGGATTACCTGCTTTGCTATTTACCACAGGACTACTGATCAAACATGCAAGACATTCAGTCATTTATGCTCCAAATGGAAGTCTTCTAATTTAAAGAGTAATTAGTATTTGAATGGTGTTTCTGCTGTGAATAGCAGTTCTTTTTTTGAAGTGGAAAAAAAAAAAAAGTAATTCCCACTGTTGGCTACACACATCCATACAAGTCAAATAATTTTAAAGATGTTATTACTTCTTTGTTCATATAAAAGAATCTAAACTTTTTTACATAAATTTTTAAACAACTCATCTAATCAGACTGGCAAACACTTAAGTTGGGTGCAATCTCACCTTGTATGCTTGGTCCAGAATCCGCAGACTGGGCAGGATTTAATGCCCAATGTAGCTGTCGTTGAAACTCAGGTCTGTCTTCTGTGTGAATCAATTCAAATACACTCTGGTGTATAATATCAGACTATGTGCAAAAAGGAAAAGGGTGGGAAAGAAAGAGAATCAGAAACTTACATGATAATACGATATAAGTTGCCTGGTTGACAACACTACTATGGATATAGCAAATTCCATTTTGCTTGGTGTTAAAAACATACACTTGCATGCAGGTGACAAAGCTTCACAAACCAATTTTTAGCAGCAGAGAAGAATACAATCACACCCATGACTGCAGACATGTGAAATAATAATTTAAAAAAAAATTACCTTAGAAAAAAAAACATTATGTCAAACTTTTCTTTACCTGCTTTTATCTGAGCAAGCCTGGAACCGTTATGCTTAGGTTTTGTTTAAATCATTTAATATTGCATACTGGTAAATGAAGTACTTGCCAGCTGGTACTTGCATCTGACCCATTCTAGGTGCTACAGGAATACAAAAGGAAGCCAAAGGCCCTGAACAAACAACTTCCAAAACTAAGTCAAGTGGATTATGAGCATTGGTTTTGTTTTCCTGAAAGCTTTGTCACTTCTTAAGGATGCATTAAAATCTGTAATTGTTAAGCTCTTATATCACCACCAACTGCATGGTTAGGAATGTGGCAAAACTACAACAGCCAGGATCAGTGGTTGAAAGAAATTAAAGGGAAAAACCCCACCAAAAATATTTCAGAAAAGCCTCAGTCAACTGAGAGAAGTTAAATAACCTGTTTTCTGCTTGGATTGAAATAAAATAAAACATAGATCTAAAGAAATTAAGATGGGCTGGCAAAAGCAGAAGCCTAGCGTAAATTTTGCTTTGATGAATTTCATAAAAGAATCAGTATTTTTCAGAATAAATTGCCAGAAGTGTACTTCTAATAACTTTAAGACTTCACTTCTATATAATGCACTTGATTTATTGACATTACTATGCAAATATTATGCCAAATTTGTTTCCCAAGCTCTTTTCTCCATTCCCCAACACCAAAAGAATCTGTAACCTCAGGAATAATATTTTGTTTGTAATAACAATGTTTTGTTTGGAATATTTTCTTTTACACAAATATTCCCGAATGTCTTATCAGTTTGCTAAAACTGCATACCAAGCAGAGTTTTTCCTTATTTTAAGACTGCAACTGAATCTATCATCATCCAGTACTCAAATATATGAACTGATAACAACAAACTAAGTTTCTATCATCTTAACATAAACTAATCCCAGCAGTTCTGTAAGGAAGGCAACATGTGTTCACTGGGTCTTGGTCATTACTACTTTGGTACCTGGCTTGCAAGCCCAAGGAAGTTAGCCATATGGGATCTACACCATAAATTGAAAATAACAAATGCTTGTTTTGAAATATGTAAGTAAATAAGAGTGAGAGAACACTAAAATTCTAAAAATAGGAAAATCACTCAGTTGCTATTTAAAACCTCAGGGCATATGGAGAGAATTTGGTATGAAAGGTTTCTATTAAAATAATTACCTTCCCATTGAATTATGTCTCATTCAGCTTCAGAAACTGAGTAACACCACAGTATAAATTTCAAACAGTTGTTCCAGTAAAGACTAATTAAGTGTGAAAATCTTCTATCTTGCCTAACTCAGCTTTGGAAATTATATCCCTGTTGTGCTTGGCCTGAGGTCCCATTTCAGCTATGTAAGCTGATAGAAAAGTAATATGGTTTTAAGGCAATCCAACCCAAAGTACCTAACTGAGATTTTTATCGCACAAACTATCAGACCCTAAATATGAATACTGATGCCCTCTGAAATTAAGCAAAACCTCTAAAAAAAAAAAAAAAAAGAAGGAAAAAATAAACTTACTTGTTGGAACCCCAGATAGTCTTGGATAGTAGAAGAGACGTAAAAGACCAGAGCATCGGCCGTAACAACTAACACAAAACCATTTAATGCCTGGGGAGGAAACACACCAATCTGTCAGCTTCAGAGGCAAAATTCCAGGTAATTATTGTGGCTGCAAGTCTACTAATACCCTAGTTTCCCAATAAAATGTGAAACATGCAAAACCATATCATTATCTAACAGCATATACAGAAGGATTCTTCATTGCGTCTCTCTACAGTATACATGGCACAATGAAGAAAACTGCACCTAGTAAAAAAGTAAAAATAAAATGTTATTTTGGAAAATTCCAGGGGGGAAGCCAAACCCTGCTGATGACTTTTAATTAGTCTTGATTGTAGGAGATGAGAGCAGCAGTGTGAACACTACCAGTTTATCTAGTATCAGCCGTAGCTCACGATGCTTGCGTGGCTCAAGCCCTCGGTACACGCTGCTGCTCGCAGCACGAGTGGGAGCCATGTCACAAACCCGTTCCCTAAATCTGTTTGATTCATAGCGCAGACAGGCCTCAGTGGACAGGAAATCAAGTGATCAAGATCCCCTATATAGTCCAAAAAAACATTTTATAGCTTACTTAAAATAGAAAACCTCTGCACAAGCGGACTGTTGCAAGTAAACAATGTTTTTGAAGAGATTTCCCCCTTCACAAAGTAGCAGACTAAGCGTCTCCTTACTCAAAGTCATGCAAAGGGCATTTATCTGAACTCCCAATCAATACAGTTCATGGCAATTGTTGTGATAGCAAACAGTACATTTGTGACTTGGCAGCTCATCTGAAAGGTGCTGATTTACTTCTATGGATTTCAGTCAAGATTTAACAAAAGGCTGTCTTGAGGGACGGATTAAGTATATTGTGCCACTTCATTTCCTCAGCTGCATTCAAAGTCAAATTTGGCCAGCACACTTAAAAAGCATTTTAAAAAATTCTTTATTATGCAAAATTATTATAACATAGAAATGAAAGTAAGTGAAGTATAACCTATATCATAACCTTACATAACCTTATGTTATATATACCATATATATAACCTATACCATAACCTTACCGTAACAACATACAAATGTATTTTTATTACAAACCAACATCATTCTTCCACAAACTCCCATAGCCCCACACAATGGTTACTACCACAGTTGCTTTTCCATATTTTGCAGAGGTATCGTCTTACTATTTGTTGTTCTTTTACTAATACTGCCTAACCAAGTCAAGTTAAATATCTGATTAAATGACTGGTCTTTAAATGCTGAGAACCACTCCTATTTAATGTGTAGACATTTTTTAATCTATTCTGATAACCAGCTGTGAGCTTTATAAAACTCCTTATATAATTTTAGTGAACGCCCCCTGAAAACAGTATGAACTTAAAAGAAAATAGTAATAATCTGAAATTAAATAGTGTAGCCAACCCAAGAAATCTTGAGTAGTTACATAGAATCCTTGATTGTGATGAAGTTCACAGTAATTCCAAGGGAGCAGAATGCTGCAGTGGCAGGTGCTTGTGTCCTCTGCTGACCTCTTCTGCAGGGCATTTCACCTCAAGTGGTTGATATAAAAAGTCTGCAAGCTGCACAGTATCTAATTCTGGCTCACGTTAAAATTGGTTATTCTGCTCTGTTTCATACAAAGCTATGTACAGCTCCTGTACCTGGAATTCAGTCAGATTTTACAGTGGCTCTGGTATACAGTTCATCTTGAAACAGGACTGTTACTACAGAAATCAGATGCCTTCTGTTAGCCAAAAATTTCTGTATAATGCAAGTTGATTGCTCAAAAATCTAATGCAACAAATTACTGGAAGTTCCTTAAAACATGCAGAGATCCAGATACACCAATAAATGGAATACTGGTTCTGATGGAGGTTTTGGCAAAATGCAACCCTAAAATAATTATCTTAAAAGATAATTTAAAGATAATAAAAAATTATCTTTAAAGGCATAATGAAGTTTTGCAGTGAGTTTATTATTCTGGAGGTTGGAGATAATATTTGTGCTTCCACAAAAATACTCTCAATACTCCTAATACAAAGGCAATTATAAAACTGTTCATTACTGGTGAGAATTAAGATGTTTTAAAATTTCTTAGAGGTCATCATTTGACTTGCAGCTCATAACATAAACTTGCTTAGACTGTAATAGATTATGTATCCAAAATAATAATTTGAAAGAATTTATATAATTTTAAGGGACATATAGACAAACTTTAAGGAAGGCACATCTATGTATTTGATATCTACTTCCCCAATATATTGAATAGTAAAGACAGTTTCTACTTTGGGAATTAAAGACAGAATTTTCTGTTAGAAAACAAGAAAAACACATCTAATAAATGAATTAAAAAATATAAACAATATTGTATACATTCATACCATCTTTGCAAAAAAATAGAGTGAGAATAAAAAGGAAATGTTCATCACCAGTTGGTGATCACACTATGGAAACCTCTGTGACAAAGACTTCCAATCTTAGGCAGAAGGGAAAGATTTTACCAATATTTAGATTTTACTGATGCTCAGTATCTTCTAAATAATTCCACTTTCGTCACTTATCATTTTTTACATTCCCTATGAAAAATCTATCTGCATATTCATTGTCATATTTTTATATCTATATAGATAAAATATTTTTTTAAAAAATCATTTAAGAAATTCAGTTCATTTACTTAATTCCCAAGGGGGTAGAATTTACAGTAATGAGCACATCACACATTTAATTTTCATAATGGAAAGCTGTTTGCTATAGCAGTTCCATCATATAACTTCTATTCAGAAGTCATAAAAAATAAATAAATGTCACATCAAATAGATTAATCAATATAAACAATATACTTTACCTTTTTAGATCATTTCTGTTTAAAAGAAAGCTCTTCACCTGCAGTAACTCCGTAACAGTTCTTTGTCATACTTCATTCAGGTTAGAAAATTGCACACATGTCCTATTTTTTTGATTGGTTAGGAAACAGTTTTCAACTAGTATTCGTTACAGTAATTGTTTTGTGGGATTCTTCGAAGCTATTTCATTTTTACCCTTTGAACATTTGAAAATTTTGTTCTAAGCAAATGATTGGTTCTGAATGACCTAATGATTTGCCACTTCTGACAGGTACATCAGTGTGAAACCTGTGTACGAGACAGATCAACAACATATTTCAAATGGAGCTGCAGGTCATAGTAAAATGTATTTTGTGAAACTAATTAGAACACTGGTATACTTATATTAGTAATTTATTGAGTTTAATCTGGACCTACTACTATATTGTTCTATTTCATGTGCTTTGATACTCTATGACATTAAAACAGACAATATAATTTAAAACCACCTTCTGGTTTTCATTGATACTTTCCATTAGTTCACATTGCTAACAGTTATTGGCAGTATTTTAAAATTTTCCCTGAACCTGTACTATGAACCCAGTTATTCGAAACCACTAAGAAAGCAGGATATTCCAGCAAGCTCAAAGTCTTTTACAGAGAATTATTTTTATGACAATTGGTTACTAAATTTACAGTTGAAGACTAACCTATCTGACCTTCATGAAGATTGTTTCCTTATATTAATATCTTTATTAACCATAGATGCAATGAGATGGGAATAAACAAGTCTAAGAAAGTATTCCGTGTTAAGAGGACCTTCACGCACTCTTCAAAGTCACTAGTACCACTAGAGAAAGTGCAAGAGCTGTACAGCATTAACCTAGAGAAAACGAGGAAAGAATTTGATGATGATAAGAAAACTTTATTCAACCTTATCACAGTGAATAACTGGTAAGTTAAATAATAAAAAAAAAAAAATAATTATATTGTAAGTGTACATCCATTGCAAAACGTACCTGCAGTAAGAGTTCTCCTTCCAGGATCTGCATCCCTTCTCCACATTTTGCTGTTCTACAGTTTTCCTGAATGCCATTTCTTTCTGGTCTCATAGAGTTAGAAGATTTTAATGCAACTAGAACAAAGAAAGAAAAAAGTTGAATTGTCTTTGGAAGTCTCACTAGACATTTATGTGACGATGTGTTTTGTGTAAGAAAAAAAAATATATTTTAAAAATGCTTATAAAGTCAATCTAATGAAATGTTTCAGGTTCAGACTTTTCCCTTACCTTTAGAGATAATACCCAAATTTTTCATCTATCTCCTTTCTAAACTATAATACTTTCAACAACAGAATCAGCATTATTGAAATAAATTCAAATCACATTCATTTTTTTCTTCTCCTTCTCTCTACTATTATAATATATATATATTATAAACTAAAAGGCTTTTAGTTTATCAGTCTTGTTAATAAAGGACATTTTTGTTTTCATACAACAACCTTCTATAAACGATAATAGCTCTGCTTTAAGGTTTGACAATGCTTACACTTATTGTTATCCCATTCAATTTCAGATATCACACTATGGTACCTCGGATATAAGCCTGCTGTAGACCTAAAGCTCCCTTCAGATAAAGGAAAGAAAGAAACAGGAACTCTAAATGTGTATTACACATTAAAGAAAACACAGAAAGCCATTTCAAACTCAAAGGTGGTGGTGGTGGGGGGTGTTCTGCCCTAGTTAAATTTTAACCATTTAAGCAATTAAGCAAACTTTCCAATTCCAGATAAAATACTAGAACTATGAATCATCATTATTCAGCTCACCAATACACCCAATTGAAAGAAAAAAATTGTTCTGTGAAAAAGGGATGAAATATCAGACCAAATTGCTCCTAAGTACCTGAAAGAGATACTACCTCCTATTTCTGCACCATGTCTTTTAATAAACAGGATGCTGTCAGGTAAAAGTAGATACCCAAAGATTGTCCATAACTCAGAATTTGTCTTCCTTCCACATAGTTCTAAAAAAAAAAAAAAAAAGTCTACAAATCTGAAATCAGTCTGAGTGGGTCTGTAGTGTCTAACCAGCTTAATATTACTTGAGTAATTGTTCCTTAAACATTTACTGTAAAGCCAAACACTACTGCCACCCCCAATCCCAAAATTTCTAAGTTGCAAAGCAAAGGAAATTTATAAAAACAATGGCACTTCTCCAACATACCAACAGTTTATCTTACAACAATGAGATATTCACCCTAAATTCCAAATGATTTTTCAACTGCTGAAAACCTTAATTTTTCAGCTGCTCAGAACTTTAGTCAGGAATCCCGAAAAGCTACTCACTCAGTTTTCAACTAGGTTAAATGATATTTTACACAAAGTATATTAACTGAAAAGAATTGTGCCTTTCAGGGTTTTTTTAAGCTATCACTGCAGCTAACAACTTTCAAGCCAGACAGTTGTTATTAAAATAACCCTCAAAGGCACCTCAGAGGAAAAACATGGTTGAAAAAGACATTAACTGATTAATCAGTCAGGAATTTATCTGAGGATTTGCTTTGAAATTAAAACCTTAATGCTCTTCCTACCAGTCAAAAAGCCCTGTAATAGGCCACACAGAGCTGCAATTGCAAATTCATTTTAAATTCAAGTGAGTGGAAGATTTATCCATATTTTTTTCCTAAGTATTACTTTTGAATGATGTCTAGAATAGTCACTAACCCCCCCTGAAGTCCAGCCAGTAGAAGAAAACTTAGAATTCTTTTAATTCATATTATATGATTATTGAGAAAGCCCACATACAGCTCTGGAAACTACAAGTGAAGATACCTAATCACACTTGCCATTCTGAAAAATACAGTTACATAGAGGTGTCTGACTGATAAACCACAGGCCTGCTAGCACCTGTGCCAAGCCACTCAAGTCACTGGAATTTCTCCCTCAACAGCCATAGGTAGGGTGAAGAGATAGCACTGCAAAGGACTTCACATTCTGAGACTCTGGAGGTGCATCACTGACAGCTCTAGAATGCCCACATGCTTTTAAAGACTAAGTTGGAAAAAGGTTGATGGTTCCATCTACAGAAAGGAAAATTTTTATCATGCTTCTTCTTGATTAACAGAGGCACACCAAAACTGAAGTGCAGCTATTGCTTAGGTAGATGTGATTTCATTAAAACTAAATTCCCATTATTAAATAAAGCTGAACTTTGCTTAGCTGGTACTAGAAAAAGCCAATTTCATAAAAATCAAAAGACAAATCACCTAGAACCAAATAATTGCAACAACAAAACTGGTTTCTTGTTAGGTGGAAGTGATAAAAATACAAGTAATAATGTAGAAAAAAAAAAACAACAGGAAAGATGACCAGATGTTTTAATTTAATAATTCTGAGAATAACAAGTGACATATTCATACTTCATGATGAAGTCCTTTTAGTCCAACAGAGCTAAACAGAAGTGACTCAGTATGGATATTTCAGATCAACAAGATTTGATACATTTTAGATAAGATTTTTAAAAACAGCTTGTTGAATTTCCTGCTGTGGAGATAAGACAGTGGAATGGATGATACAGAAATTTGAATAATATATTTACAAAGCAGTATTAAAAAAAATAATCAGTATTCAAACCAAGTATACACGTTAATAAAAGAAATCATAAATCTAAGTTGTAAAATTTGCAATGCTAATATAACTAAGGTATGGTAATTAAGAGCCCTGTGTGGTTAAACTTCTTTATCAATACTCTTCAAGAAAACATTAAAAAGAATTACTAGTAAGATTTTAGGTTGACAAATAGTGTGACAGTAACACAGAGACAACATGGGTCCCTGACACGGAGCAACCCCGGCTACCTAGATACAAACAGGCAATGTGTGGTTCAATACAGTCAAACTGAAGGCTACCAGATCCCACCAACAAGTGGCCTTACAGCACGGGACGGCCATCTGGCTAAGCAGCAGTTCTGAACAGGCTTGGTCCCAGCACACAATGCTGCTAAAATCCATACCTCAGCCAAAGGTAATACTACAGTCAACATCACCTAGTTTAAAATCAGCCATGTATTCTGCTGCTTCTCATAGTCTTACTCATGTAGTCACACAAAACAATCCCAATAGTGCATTGCATTATCATCGTTGAATCTCTGAATTAAGTACAACTCATTTCAGCCTATCCCCTCTTAATTTTCAGCCACAGGAAATTAAAACATGAATACTCTCACAGAGTAAACAGAAAAAAAATCTGTATACATATTCTGAAATACATGAAAGACACAATCAAATTACTTTGCAGAATTTCCATTGATAACTTTAAAGCAACAAAAATAAAGCAAAGTTGTTTATACCTGTAAAAAAACCCAAACAAAAAAAAAATTGCTACAGAATTTTAGCAAGAGGGCTAGATTGCAAGCACTTGCTTTTCAAGTAGGTTAATGAATGTCACTTAATCCCACATCCAGCAACAAGCATCATTTCCATTGCCCAGACTTTCCTGATTTGAAGTAAAAGCTAAATCCCAAAGACAACAAAACTACATAGTGACCTTTAATAGGTTTTTCTAGACACAGAACAGCATTTAGTTTCTGTTACATTTGGTTTACGGTTGTGAAATGCCTTAGCACCCAAACCAGCGCGTGTAATAGCTTTACATTATATCTACAAAGGCAAATTAAATAACAATGGTAACTTCAGTGTTTAGCAGCTTCTTATCTCTGGTTCTACCTGTTACATTCAGGTGATGAAAAATTTGTAGACATGTAGTGTACTTTATTACACTAACGGTATGTCGGGGTGGGGTGGGGGGAAGTCTGACATAAAACTAATTCTTAAGGTCTGGAACAGAATTCAAGCAATTGAGTTCTAACTACCGTCAAAAGCCATCTTTCATTTTCAAACCATGTAAATATTCTTAAAAATTATTTTCAATACCCATGCACAACAGGTATTATTGTCTTCCTCCTTTCCAAGGAGGAAAGTCTTCCTCCTTTCCAAGGAATATCATTCACTATGAGAAACTGCTTTGGGAAATATCCCTATGGGATACATGCACAACTTATAAGCAGCATGCTGAATCAACCAATAATAATAAATGCTAGATTAATTTAATGAACTATCTATTGAGATATTCAGAATTTAATTTGAGGAAAAATATTTAAAATAAACCAAGTAAGTCTATCCATCATCTCATTTAATCTCCATGCTGTCCCCCAAGAGAGGCTCTAGACCAGGATGAAGGAGGCCTTTTTCACCTTCAAACACTTGATCTCTAGGGTTTCCACCTGGTAGATACGCTCCCCCCAGCTGCAACCCACAGCAACTGTTGTCCTCTTCCTTCAGGGCTGTCACTCCTGTTCTCAGCAAGAACCTTTGCCAACACTTCCTCACTTGACAGCCAGCTGCTTTGAAGTTCCATCTCCACAGTTCAGCTGGTAAAATCAATGACCATGCAGCTATTCGTAGCTACCAGATCACCTTCAGCAGGAATCCTGTAAATGGTGATTCCATAGTCTGTTTACCAGAAGTTACAACAGCAGAGAATTGCAAAAATGTCACAGAGCAAGTTCAAATACACTCTATTGACATACTCGACAGGGCACGCTACCTGTTGGAATGGTTGCAAAGTTAATAACGTAACTAGAGATATAGAGAATTCAGCATAAGGTATATGTCAGCAACAATCTAGCTGACCTTCTGACAACATTCATATAGAAGCCTGATTTAACAAAAAATACTTGAATAGTCTACTTTACTGTTACTTTAGGAAAAAAAATATTGACAGTGAAACTTGCTGAAGTAATACAGAAAGGCATTCAAAAACCGTTCCAGTTCCCCCTTCCATAAAAGTGACACACCTACAATACTTGTACAAATGTTCCAAAAGAGTATCAGTAAAAATGAAATCTAATAAAAATGTCTTTAACCTGCACATGGTTACTGTCTTATGGAATATTTGGTGGTCTGGCCATAGACCAACAGATTAGCATCCCTAGCAGTGTTTATCAGGACACTGGTAATACTCAGCTCAGCCAAACCAAGTTCTATTATACCATTTTCCTCAAATCTAGAAACTACTGTGTGTGTGTGTTGGGGAAAAAAAAAAAAAAAAGTGCATTTTTGCAAAGCATCAGGAAGACCAAAATAAACAAGACAAAAATAATGGCTATTTTTCCTGTGTTGAGTGAATAAAGGCATTTTCCTGACAGAAATGAAGTAAATATAACACATTTATAACACATTTGCTGCTGCTCAGCCATGAGTCCATAGAGATTATTCTCCACTGAAACCTTAGCATTCTCATGCCAAATGACTCTCATTATTATTAAAGGAGTGAAGAGATGTATGATTAAACAGACTTTCCATCTCAAAATTCATCTAAACCAGCCCCTTGTTATAAGAGTGATGAATACAAACCGATTCAGTGATTGCTGGCTAAAAGGTTTCATAGAAACCATACCAAGATACTCTGCAGCAGTTAGAACCTTTTCTCTTTCCTACCTTTTCTTCCCCAAAGAAAAAGCATAGCAAAAATTTTTGAGGAGCTAGGGTAGCTCACCACAGAGAGGTGTAAAGAAAGGAATTTTAAGATGCCAGTTTTCAACTGGGCCTTTTAAAATCATACTGAGATGCAACAAATTATTTAAATCAGGCTGGAGATAATTTTTACTTTTAGGTGAATAATCTGTTCAAGCCTAAAACTATATTGAAGTAACACTTGCCTAATATCACAAGTATATCGTTTGCACATCAGTCATGCAGTCATGGAATTTAATCTTTAAGAGCTTTATATCAAATTTTGGCACAGTTCCCACAATTTGGCCGAACAGGTCAAAGTTGGCACTCAGAGCCAATTCAGAATGTTTCATAACCTTTTCAATAGAACTATAAATTCAACTAGTCTGGTCTAGATTACTTTAAAAAACAGCAGTTCTCATAAGGGGGTGGTCTTACTCGCTTCAGCAACAAATGCTAGCCTCCAACTCGAAGTTCACCATCCAAAACAAGACACAGAAGGCACTACTGAGAAAATCAAGTTTAATATTAAACTATTATCTAAATCATTAACGTATGCTAAACTTTATACTGGCAAAAGATCCATTATAAGTGGGAGAAAATATTACATATATATATCCATATATCTATACGCAACATTAGCGTCTGCATTACTTAAGATTATATGAAATATTTTGCACCTGCTATCTCTGAGACTGTAAAGGGGAAAACGTTTATGAAAGTTAGTAACAGAGGAAAAAGCTACTAATGATTTTTCTAAGAAAGATAAAACATGCATTGATTGCATACTTTGTAAACAGCTACACCTACTATGTAGCATAAACTGTACATTTCATTAATAACACTTGCTAATGACTGCTCTGTACTTAAAAGATACAAGAGACAATAAATACCATTCAGAATTATCATCACTATTTCTAAAGTTTTAGTTATGTTACACAAAGAGGTAAGATAGACTTCTGTGTAGGCTGCAGGTACAAGGAAAATGTATTACATATGGGGGGGCGGGGAGAAGCATTTTCATCACATTTTGCATACTTAAGTTTTGTATTCCCTAGCCCTTTATTTATGAATTCTGAATAATTTAAGACAGCTCTATACTGTTTATTTATATCCTACTAAAACCTGAGCAAATATTTACACTAAAGTACTAAAAAAAAATAAAAAGAAAAGGCAATGTATGGTAGACACATCCTTGCTCTTAACATTGACAAGTTTTTTTATAATTGAAGAGTTCCGTATTTTCATTTTCTAATTCAAATATCTTAGTCTCCAATTATTCTGCCATCTATTAACAATTAAATCTGAAAGCTGTGATATGCATCAGCCTTTTTATTTCTTATATGTCTGATGAGGAATTAATTTAAGGGCAATCTTCCTTATAAGCTGCATTACAATTTATAATACAGCTTGTAAATTACAGTAAACTGTGGATGGATGGGTGGATAACAACATTTATTTTCTATTACTGTCAAAACACCAAAACATAAATACATTAATAAAAATGTAACAAAATACATCACTGTTCTGACACAGTCCAGAGCAACATATGCAGAAAACATTTTACAAAACTAGTCATGGAAGTTGAGTACCTGGATTTTGTAAACATAAGCAAAATGAGGGTGAAATTGTACATTTGAGAGCAACTAGCAACAAAGGTACCTTTTTTCCTCTGAAGCATGTGAATGACTGAATGCACCCAATTATGACAATACTGGAATTGCTTGCAAAGAATATATTTTAATTTTAAAGCAGCAAAATACCAATAAAACATATGCAAGAGCTGCCTGTATTTGATATTTCCATAACAAAAGCCAAACAAAGGTTAAAAAATTTGTAACAACCAACCTTCAACCTTAGAGGACGTGGTGTTTTGATTCATGACCACATTTGCAGCTAATGCAGAGACATATTTAGGAAAAGGAACTGAAAGAACCTATGAGCCATGGGAGATAGGTATTTTCTTGATGTGGACTCTGACAAATTATTCATGGTTCAAGAGACAGAAAACACCGCGAAACAGCTATCACAAGAGGATAAATCACACCATCGTGAGTACTTTCAAAGAAATATTAGTAGGTTTTGGCTGGTGAAGAAAATAAAAAAGAGACTGAGGGGGAATAACACTTTCACCAGAACAAGTTTTAACAAGAGAGATGGGGGGAGCCTAAAAAAAGTGTTTCCACTAATTAAAAAAAAAAAAAGAGAAGAGAACAACGATGAAAAGTAAGTGGTCAGGTTCTGTAAATTTCCTGGGCTTTCTGAGCATCAGTAAGTTAGCTGCTGTACAGATACAGATCGCCTACTGATGGGTACAAATCTCTAGAAATGAAGAAATTTCCAGACACGTGTCACATTTGCAATGCAGATTTTGTTGTAGTGACTCAAACCAGAGCCCCTCAGTCCCACAGACCTGCACTGAACATGATGCAAATTCTGTGCATGTGCACGCCTCAATTTCCAGTCATCCAGTACTTCCTAGTTTAACCCAGATTTAAACCACATAAAATGAAAACTCATCAGCTATACGGACATGGCAGAGAGAATACAAGTCTACCCCGCTGTGAGAATGTTCAGGTATACAAGAAACTGTTTAAGGAAATAGAGGATTTGCCCCAAAATGCTTAGGCTAAAGAGAAAACATATCACAAGGGTTAAAAGTGCCTTAATACAAAAGGTTTCATTAGAAACCATTAGGAACCTTTAGGCATTGCCACCAAAGCAACCACTACAATAAAGCTGTATGTGTTTGTTAGACTAAAGAGAACTATTTATACCTTTGGGATAATCAGGATAAAGAATTTCCAATATTAAGGTTCTATTAAGAATCATCTTTGAACATTTCACAGACCACTGATGAAAACAGACTGACAAACCAAAAATAAACCAGTAAATATTTTGTCAGCATTGGACTGAAATTACTCAAGGTACAGCTCCAGAACTTCCCGAGGGCCCACTGTACTTACACTTCAGACATGTCTTCATACATATTTTACACTCAACAACAGAAAAGCACAGAAATGGTACACATTACTTGAAATGCTGCAGGAGTCTATAATATTCTCTTCATTGCAATCAATATATAACAAATGTACATGAGAAATAAAAAGAGTACACAAGGGTTTTTTTCAATGTCAAGGTTTTTGAATGTGTGGTAGCCCAGTTCCGCCTAACAAAACCCATTGATTTTAAAATGACCTTGGGTTTCCCCCACTATATAAAAAAGGTCCAAAGTGCAAAATATGATATTCCATATATCTGTGATCAAATACTATGCTTAAATAATTTAGCACAAAAGCTATTTTTGACATAGGGAAGTCTGTTGCTTGCCCTTTCAGAAGTGACATGTCTATGAGCTCAGACCAGTGCTACTTGGTTTCCAGGTCTATAGCAAGGATACTGTTCTAATGTTCACAGTTATAAATCATAAGACAGACTAAAACTTGGCAGAAGTATCACCTTTTTTTCTACCTAAACTTCAATGAAAATTCACTGGCCCAGACTCAAAAGGAGCCATGAATTTCCCAGAAATTACATTTCTGGATCAACATTATTTATGAGACAGTAAATGAGTTTACTGTTCTACTTTGGAAAAAAAAGACATAAAATCATATTTTCATAAAACTAGTTTTGCTTCTAGTAACGGTAGGTAAAATTTACCAATATTAACAACAACCAAAATCAGAAAAAACACTTTTCAAAATCTTTCTGTATGCCTATTGTTAATAGGCTACCTTATCTTGGAATAGTCTAACACAATATCTTAATTCCCCTTTCTTTAGTCTGGTTTTGATATGTTATACATGTATGTTATACAGCATGGATTTGAAATTATATCTTCAAGAAAAGATCTGCATTTAAATTAATCATTTTTGTCATTATTAAATGACATCTATTACAAAAAAATCATGCAAATGTTTATCAGCAACTTTTTAAAACATCTTAAAGTTTTACACAAGGTGAACCAACAAGTGAGTGGTTTTGTTGTTGTTTTACAGCATGTAAAGCTATGCATTTACTGAAACACAATTTCAATCATGAAACTAATTTAATAAAACTGGAAGATATATTTTAATAGTTTGTTGTACTGATAAGACATTGTTCTCCTAAGTGCATAACTACATGGGTAAATACTAAACAGGTGGAAGAAAAAAACACAATCCCCTTCTTTCCTGAAATACAGGAAAAATTCAATCCCCTGAAATACAGGAAAGCCTCTACAAAAAAGCTCCAGCTCTCCCTGCTATTATTTTTATACCAGCAGAAAGCCTCTTAGAAGAAATGAACCTTAACCTTGCTCTCCTACGGAAAGCTGAATAGGTAACAGCAGGTAACCAGGACAGGAATTAGATCTTACCTAACGAGTTTATTTGAGATTGGCAACTTCTCGAGCCAGAACTTGGACAAGACAATGGGTTTCACTGTTCTTTTGGAGAAAGATCACAAACTTCACTGTTAAATATCCTAAAAGAATGACTGCAACAGTCTCCAAAAGTGACAGCTGTCTTTCCACACAGCTTCAGTCATGGCAGCATTTTAAGACAGCAGAACTACATACCCAAAAATGAAAGAGGCAATAAACAGTACAGCACTGGTGGCTTAGGTATATATTTCACATGGTAACAGGCACGGTTACACTTTTTAAGTAAATACAGAATCATAAAGCACACTACAGAATATAGATGTGTGTATACAGGTATCTGGTGGACAGGTGAGAAAAAGAGGCTGAAGACAAGAAGGAAGTTATCAAAAACATGCTTAAAAGATGAGAGGATGGATGGTTTTGTGATTCTGACACAGCCTTCCTGTGCTATGTGGTAGAAACCATACAGGCACTTCACACTTCTCTTCCTTAACTATGAAACCAGAATAAGAGCACCTTAACTCCAGCAGCACTGCACGGATAAACGCCATAAAGATTTTGAAGTTCAGATTCTCTTAATCGGGAGAGAGTGCCTTATATGAAAATCATACCAGATAATACATAGTTTAAAGCTTATGATTGCACATTATTTCAATATAATCTTCCTGACAACTTTGTTTCGTTATACTGAACTGTAGGGTTTATGCATTAAAGACCTATGAATGGTTATAGCCTGAATATAACACAGTAAAAATGTCAATGGCTTTCTACATAAAGAGCGAAGGAATGGACAAAAAAGTCAGACTGGATTTATTCCCAGGCACTTTTACTGAAGACTGTGCTTAGGAGGTCACACAGGACAGTGGCCAACAATTTTGATCAAGCATCAGAAAGCAGAATTAGCAGCAGCTACCATTATATAACGTATGTTGTTGAGGGTCAGACTGTGATGCAAAGGAAAACTATATTTTATTCATTACAACCCTACAGAGGGGGGAAGGAGAAAGGCAAGGAAGGCCGTAAAGAAGGTGAACTGGAACAAACAGGTTAAACTCTGGAAGAAGAGGATTTGAGGGAAACAGGAACCTCTGCCTCCTGTCACCTGCTGTCCCCCACTGGGATGCATTCCACTGAGGGCCTTTTTTAGTCCATCCATGAGTGAATCCCACGAATACCTCCATTTTCAGACAGAAGTGGTCTGATAAAATCACAGGCATACCATAGCTGTAAGTTTGCAAAGCTTATTTCATTAATTCTAATGTTAGAGGACTTTATACTACATATTAAAATATACCTTAGATACATTACACTAAGTATTAACACACACATTCAACTGGACAACTCATTCACTAGACTTCCAGAAAAGTAATTGCTCAATCGAGTGGGAAGTGATGAAGACAGCCACAGTAAAGACAACGCAAAAGCCTAGTTTGATTAGTGCGTTACCAGGCACATCTTCCAGTAGACAAAACCTTTATTTTGCCTTAAAAATATTTTAACATATTTTATGTTCTTAAGATTAAAAATTCAGTCTACAGTTTTACTTATGATTTCAATAATCAGTCCAGTTAAGGCTCTATTCCAGATAATTCTAAACACAGAAATGATACACCCCTTTCACAGCACGACCTTTTCAGTAAATTACAGACTACATAAAATTATCTCCTTATTTTCAATACTTCCATTCTATTGTTAAACTGCCTCAGAAATCAAGATAGATACTGGAACAGTATTCATTAAGCATCACCGCTTAATTGATCCACTGATACACATAAACAAAGCTCCTGCCTTGAGAAGACTGCCCTGGAGAGCAATCACACAAAACCAAAAGATAAACGACAATATCTGAAACTTCTAATACGGGATTTCAGTATCTTGTAGTTTCACGCTCTAGAAGAACTACATGTCTTGTGACAACTTTGCAGAGTCTTTTTGGTTGGGGAAGGGAGGGGTTGGGGTTTTTGTTTGTTTTCTGTTTGTATTGGGGGGTGGTGGTGGGGGGTATTTGTTTTCAAATTATTTAGAAATGCAATTTACTGTGACAATCTGACAGTACACTGGACCTTTCCAGTGCTGTGACACTATTTGGCCATGCCACTGATAAGCTACCCATGATGTGTTGTTGCACTAACTTGTATCTCTGGAGCTGACAATTCTACACCACAATTTAAAAGTGGAAACAGATGGAAATCCCATTACCTTGTTCCAGCTTTACAGAATATATGAGACTTTGCTAGATGCACAGAAAGAACAACCCACTTCATTGACTGTTTCACACACATTCCTTTCTCATTTGGGAATTCCATATATTCTTATTCCTAAAGAAACTTTGACATTTGAAAGGCTGTACATAAGTAACTACCATTTCCTCTTGAAATGTTTTTTGAAGAATATTCAGCCTTCACTGCAGCTGAAATGCCGTTAGAAAGCTAAGCTGGAAGGTGTAACGTCTTAAAGGTGAAAAAACAATGTTTTCAGTTAGTAACTGCTGTAAGAACTTAAGACTTGAGAAGTACCACATCACCACAGTAAATATCAAGCTAAATCTTTAGAGTACTTAGTCCCTCCTCTTTTTTTCTGAAATTCTAGTAAGGCTTATTTCGCTACTGGAAACCTTCAAATCTCCAGTGCACATTTTATCATGTCCAGTTTATTCCTATGTCCTCCTGTGACAACACTGCCCATTAACTTCAACAGCTCTTCTGCCTTCTCAACGTTACCCTACCTGGTATATTCATAGACAGCAATCATAACCCACAGCCTTAATTTTGCCATACTAAGCATGACAAACTCAGAGTCACCTCCTGTAATATACACTCTATAGGCCTTCTCTGCACCCGTTCCAATTATATTCATAAGACCCTAACTTGATTTTACAAACTGAATGACATTTCTCTCTCTCAGATCTTCTAGAGATTCTCACTTGTTTTAAACTGAATTTGATAAACGGAGTAACCATGCGTTATGGGAACACACCATCCAACACTGTCTCCAAGATTGCTTCAAGAGACTCCACCAAAATCTTCAGAAGAAAGAAACAAAAAGACAACTAGTGCAATTTAATTAACAGCCCTCCCCATCACTGTATGTAAGTCCCACCAGAAAAGCTGGAACAAGAACAATGAGTTTATAAAAATACTTTTCATCAGTATTTATTAACTGTAGCTACTGAAGCAAGAAACATTCTTAACATTTTAGTAGGTGGTTTGAACAGTTATTATCTGGCCCCCAGATTTCTGAAAACAGTTACACAATAGGAAATCCTGTTTTAACATAGACAATTGTATTAGAGATTGATATTGATATAGACTAGAATACTGTATAACTCAACTCCAGAAGGCCAGATCTGTATAAAAGACCTCATAAATGAAATTTGGGGTTCTACGCCCTATGTACTATTTAAAAACCTCAACATCTAAATACCACACATACTCAGTTTCATAAGTTTCACCATAAGCTCCACCATTTATAGCTGCCGTACCACCCTCTGGATAGGAAAGAATGACTTGACACCCAGTTGACCCTGACACCAAGCATGGTCCAGAAACTAGGCGTTCCCCTGACTCCCCCATATGGCATAAATTCAGGTTCTTCTGACAGCTGGCAGCCACAGATTCTTCTACATGTCTGTAGAAAACTACATAGCCCTTCTTTACAGTATCAGGCTGTGCTAACCCCAGGTTTCATTCACCCCTCCGCTACAGGTGGTTCCCACTCCTTTCTTCCACTGCAGCAGAAGTCAGTCTTAAAGCTGGGGGTACAGGTAATACCTACTCCTCCTGTTGAAAAATTTCTGTCTTACAGAAAAGAATAAAAAAGTTTCTTGAGCCTGAAAATTAAAGTCAGAAAGCAGGTTCCGAGCTGGGGCACTGACCACGAAGGACAAGATCAATCCCTAATCCAGTCCTCGCTGAAAGGGATATTCCACTCTTATGGGACGGAGGCTTCATGGGAAATGCATAACCTAGTCCAGAAAACTCAGCTTTAAAAGGACTTTAACTCAAGGAAGTTACTTAAGAGAAATCAGACGTTTAACAGGACACATACTGAATTATTCTTGACAGCGTATTTCTTATGATGTAAAAAATTGGGGGGGAGGGTATAGATAGGATTACGACATCAGTACAGGTATCTGGCCACAGAATGGACACTGCAATGGAGAATTAGCATTCACCAATGTTGGCGTCTGAATAAAAAAGTAAAACATAAGCTTAGAGCCAAAACTTGACAGCAGCTTTATTTACAATGAATGTAATAATGTGCATACATTTGATTGTGAACACCTGCATGATATTAAACTTGTTTTTACAGTTACATAGATTGTTCAGGTTCTTACCAAGATAAATGTACTTTGGTTTCTTTGCTTCAAAATTTCAGTTAGAAGTTTGTGCCATGCCTTTATCAAGTATATTCAGATTCATATTAGAGTAAGCACAAATCAACTAATATTTAACGATGCCATCTGTGGGTTTTTTTTTTAATCTTCTGCCAATACAGTGGAATATCAAATGGAATAAAATCTAAACATGAGGTTTCATTTACCCTGCCACAAGAAATAATGTCCAAGGTGGCAAAGACAGATCTGTTTGATAATTATGTATTTTGTGCTAAATTGTTCCATATGCTTAGAATATTTGGGATTTAGCCAGGAAGAAAAGCAAAAGCATTTCTAGTAGTTCAGCAGTTCCTCCCCAAAAATGTATGTCAATTTATCTTTGCACAATTGATTGTTACATAAAGCAATTATTTCTGATATTTTCTGATTTTCACCAGAAAAAAAAATTACGCAATTCCAGAGGTATATGCATTTAGCCTAACAGTTTAAAATATAAGCAAAAATTGTGCAAAAATGCTCTGACATACTCTATTGACAATTTCACTCAATTGACTCCATCTGCTTTACTAGGCCTTTTAAATTACTAAAAACATTAAATTACTAAATTAAAAAAATTAAATTACTAAGTTCCTTTGACAACTGTCATTAATTACAAGATATATTTTTATATAAAACAATCCAATGCAGTTGCAACTATTCACCATCTCTGTTTAATCTTTTGTTAGAAATTAAGTTTTACTCCCATATCTATAATTCAAGACATTTGCTTTAGTTCTAAAATTAATCCATCTAATTAAAGACCACCTTTGATAAGACAGAATGAGAAACTAATAATTTTAATATGATAGCAAGGAAAACATATAGAAGACAGATTTTACAAGCTGACATTGAGCTATCCCCAGGATTCAGACTATGGCTGTTACTGGTAGGAGCCCCACTTCTTTCCTGCATTCCAGGCCCAGAACTCATCAAGACTGTTTTAATTAGTGGTTGTAAACTACATTATGTTCTTATAACTTTTTTTTTTTTTTTTTTGCTGCTGTGAAGTGTTTTGTAGAAATTAGTACCAACTGATTCGGAGCACAGCTTTGTACTATCACCGTAACCTTACAGTACAAAACAAGGAACAACAACATAAGAATTTTTAGTAAAAGCTACGTGCATCTATTTCCCTGCGCAGCACTATTTCTGTAAAAAGACTGACAATCATAATTTAAGGAATTGATTTTATGTTTAATACATCATATAAGTTTACAAAAGGAAATAAAAGAATGCCTCTTTCTCCAGCAGAGATGAAAACTCCTTAGAAGAGTTTGACAGCATTTACATACAAACAAATTTTGTTTCATTAGTTTATTAATGCTGCAGGTCAGTTTCAGATACCTGCATTCCAAACGAGTATAAAGTTGAATGATAGTCTTTCTTACAGCAAAACACAAGGAATAAGATAGAAATAAATGCAATGGTTCAAAGAATAGAAGGGTTTGATTTGTGAAGGTAAGAGCCATCAAACACTACCCCCAGCTTGGCTTCCCACCTGAAAGTGGACATTGCTAGGTCTGCAACTTGAATAGCTTTAGCAGGGGACATATTTGCCTTTAGGCTAGAATAGTTCACAGCATATGGTGCTCATGGAAAACAAAAACAATAGTGGTACCTTAATATGGTGAGTAGTAGACCACTGCACTCAACATTCACAGCCACCCAGCTTCAGCCACTGCTGCAGAGCTCAACAGTTAATGCAAGACAGAAGCCTGAATAAAGTTTAATCAAACATATATAGTAACGTCAGATGCAACCTCCCCATTTTGTAAGCATCCTTGCATACATTAAATGACACTTGTAAATATGATGGCCAAACATTGTGTCATCAAATCCTCATTATATTTACCAAAGAAATCAGAAGATGACCATTACTAGCTTTTCCCTACAAGTGTTAATATTCCATAAATAGCTCAACTCTCTGACCCAAACATGATTCAATTAAAACAATGAGGCTACGTAAGGCTGCTGGAAAAGTTAGTGAATTATGTTGTTTTACCAGTTTAGTAAAAGCCTGTACTGTCTCCAGTTTTGTGGTACACATGTATCAACTACTCGGCAAAACAGAAAAAAAAAAATATTTCACCCTGCTAAAAGCATAACCTCTGACTGGTCTCTCAGGTATGTTTAAACACAAAAGTTCAAGTGCAAAAGAGAATTAGAAAAGCATACTACTAGTGATGACTATACTAACATGTGAGCAGAGGAAGGTACCAACCAGTACAAAGCTAAAATAGCAGGTGGGATAGACATGCTGTTTTGCACAAAGCATATCCAGAACCTCTGAGATGGAACCCATTTTATTCAGTCTCAAAAAAGACAGACACAAAATTGCCAAAAAAAGTTATCATGTTACTATGAACTTTCCTAGCCCACTTCTAGCTTTAGCAACAAAAGAAGTTATAATAAGAGTAGTGTCTATAGTATCAGATCTGTTTTCCTGTTCTTCATGCATTGAAAGTCATGAAAAGTACCAATAGTTGCCTCTCTCCTCAAACTTAACTGGCATAACTTAAGGCCAAATAATAAATAAATAAGATGGAGTTCAGTAACGTATTCCTTAAGAAAGGAACTACGGGTGTTTAGTCTAGTTAGTTCTGTAGTAATTTACAACTTTCTGCTGTTAAGTACCAAATGGCATTTCCACCCTTAGATCCTAGTGCCAAAAAAATCTACTATTTCATTCCAAGCATTTAGCAGTACTACACCAACTGTGCATACATAAACATATAGCTGCCAGCTTTGCAGAATAAATTCAAGAGACAAAATACTTTAAAACCACCCTGTTCCCTGGAAGCAACTTACTCTGCAAGCGGAACAGCAAAAGCTTCTGCTATAAACAATTCATCCTGATCATAAAACTAAAAATCAAATCTGGGTATCACAGCTGATTACAACCTTCATTGTAGCATGGCACAAAAATACAAAAATAATCAGCTTTTATACCATTCTTTATTTGCATCTCAGTTCCACTTATTTTAAGGATGTAAATTCCTTATACAGAGCCTTTTAAGTGCAATGACAATTCATTTTTAAATTCAATTTGCGAAACACACAGTCTATTATCACATTCAGAAGGAAGATAGAAACAACTACTTCAAAAATGTGATGCTGTAGCAATGTCATATTCAAACTTATTGCATTAGCTAACAATTTACCTGGTTGAGACTAATTTTTGAGTTACCAGAAATTACAGAAGTATCTTTTAAGTGTAAATTGCTTAAGGCCTTGAGAGGAAAAGAGTTCAGTTTGTGGTCTTAATATACACCTAAATGTAGTAAATATCCCATAATATGCATTTTTTACTTCCTAGGCTAATTTTTGACAAAAATTATCATTTAGTGGTTTAGTGCTTTGGTTCCTACTGATTGTAATGATGAAATCACAAACAAATAAATAAAGCTATTAAAACACAGAACTGATTCCCTAGACATCCCACAATGCTGCCAAATAAGCTGCACCCTCTCTTAAGCATTAAGTTTCTAATTAAGGAAGATTAAGTTGTCCTGTGTCATATCAGGGTGGTAACACTGATGCATGTCTTCCCAGAGAACCTTTCACAACATATCTAGACATCTGAAGTATAAAATGGAAATCATACCATTCAATAAGTCCCTCAAATCTGGAATTCAAATTCTTCATGCTAAGAAGGGTCCTAATAGCACCTAACTGGGTTGTTCCACCAGAGAAGATGAACAGAAACGAGAGAATCTGATCATGTCATATGAGGTCAGTAAACACATATATGAAGGCAGGAATTCCAGAGAAAGATCATGGAGCCCTAGAAAGATCCCTGTAAGAATCATGTAGCTGTGCAGATAATGCCATCATGAAACCCCCACGTCAGAAAAAACTGAGTGTCTGAAATATAGCTGTGTTCTCACTGTTGTAACTTGCTACAGAGGGAAATAAAAAAAAAAATAAAAAAATTAAAGCAATTCCTCCAAAAGTTTCTTGAACCTTCCATTTAATTTGACATAGTTCTAATTTGACATTTACTTTAATATGGCTGTGGGTGTGGGGTTGGCTAATGCAGCCAAAGAATCTTTAGAATACTTGACAGATACCTCAAGTATGAAAATATTTATATACAGTGTGAATTCCCACATTTTATTTTCATCCTGAGAGGAATGTGACCCACTTTACAAAAGAGAGCAACTGTAGGCTTGGGGGCCATTACCAAATCAGAAGGGAGACAGATCTTTTCCTATACAATTTCACACAGATAACATCCCATAAAGTTTCAAGCAGCACATGACTTCAAACAGCACTGAAAGATTCTGTGAAGGGCGTTTTCTGAGACAGGTTTAAAGCAAAGTGTTTCTCCTGCTTCTGGTTATAACCATCTCATAGTGCATCATTTGAATCTGCTCCCTTCCACCTGATATCGCCTTCCCTCCCTGTTAATTTCCATTTATGCTCCTTAATAAGACAAATCCTCTCCAAGAGATTATAAAGTAATTTACATATGGGTTTCCTGGGAAAGAAGAGGCAACAATGAACGTGGCTATATTCCTTCCTAGGACAACTGGGGCTCAAACTGTGAAATTAAGGTGAAGGTCTAAAAATGAGGGAGAGTCTTAGTTGTTTATTACCAGGCTGGTCACTAAGTCAGGTATGCGACCTCAAAGAGAGGACTACATCAGATAATCTGTCCCCAATCTTGCACTTCAGATAGTGTCTCTCTCCATTAAAAAACAGAATGAAACCACCTATAAAATGTAATAACCTTCCCAAAAACATGGCTTTGTAGCTACTCGTTCAAGCCCTGCTGTTCCAGAGATGAGATGCATTTCACAACGCAAGCTGCTCCTCAGCACTGCTGCTTGAACTGATGAATGGAAACAGGTTTCTGGTGCTACCATCTCCTTAACACATCCTTTGCACGAGACAAATGGACTGAAATGGATGTTGCAAGTGACGTAAAATGACAGCAAAGTAATCCAAAATTGAGAGGAGTGGAACAGAAACACTTGCTAAGGTTCCTCTCAAACACAGCCATGTTTCCCCATTTTGTGCAAGTTTTTTGTCGCATTCTTCTGCTTTGTTCTAATTCAGACAAATCTAAATCCTGCAAGAAAAAAAGCTTATAAAATTCCTCCAGTGTTTTTGCATACATAACGGGTAGAGCCTGATGCCATATTATTTTTAAAAGTTTGCCTGCTCAGGCACTTCCTCTTCTGTCATTAGTATCTCCAACACTTTCTTAAGTTAGAAGAGGTAGTGTAAGTCTTTCTACATTTTTTAGATTATTAGTAATCCAACTCTTTGCTTGATTTTTTTTTCCTATATAGCTAATAATAGTTATTACGATATTCCACCATTCCATCTTTTTCCAGCCTTCCTTATGGCTTAAATGTAAAATCTTTGTTAGTCTAACTACGCTTTTAAACTTCTCATTTGTATACACAAATTTTATAGCTTTCTCTGTTTTACCAGGTGACTGCTGTATTTAATTCTCTTTCACCAAGTGCCTGTCTTATTTAATTCTCTGACCAATCATCTTAATTATTTTGTAGAAGTGTCCTCTGCTTTTATCCACCCTTGGCTCCAAATTCAGTTCAAATATACAAAACTCATAACATCAGCAGTATATCCTCCAAAATTTTTTGACAGATCTCTTGACCTTTGAGGTACTAGAAATGTCACAAGTCTGAAAAAAAAAAAAAAAAAAACCCCAAAAAACCACCAAAACAACTCACATTCTACTGCTAGACCCACTAAAATGGAAAACTAGCATGAGCATCAGCAGTATAATGCCTGAGCTCTGTCTTCTCCTCCCACCCTGACAAATCCTACAAACTGTAGGCTAAATCACACTTCTGAAGACACAGCTGCTACCATCTATAAAATTGACTGCTACCAAGCAGTAAAGTCTTATTAGTGACTACAGAAAAATTATGACCAAAAGTAATGAATTAGGGTTGTTTTTTTTCCACATCTGTAGAATTAATTTAATTTTCAATACCTTGCATAATATTCTAGTCCTTCATGGGAGACGCCAGAAAAGGGATAATTTATCAAGTTAGTTACATGGCAGACAATGTTAATCAACCCTACTGGCTTATACAAAAATGCCTGCTGCTGCTGTGTGCTTAAAGTAAAATGTTTTGCAAAATATGTATTGCAGAATAACTGAATTATTTTTCCTACAATATCACACCCACATAGCATCAGTGTCTCAAAAGCATTAACAGTAGCCATGCCGTTCTCTAACACGGATGAAGTTACGACATTGAAGAAACACATTTACTGGTTTTAAAAGCACTTTACAGAACCAAGACATTAGATTTTCCTAGATTTGCCTAATATATGTTCCATAAAGACATAAAAAGCTGTTTTACAACATTCACATAACACAAGAAGTTTAACCTGATCATGTACGAGATTTTTCTCAATTTCATAAGATACTTTCTTTTGAGCCATTCCCAAAATGCAGCTAAGCAAGCCCTGAAGTTCATTGAGGCAGATTAGTGCTTCTCTTAAGACAGTTAAGAGATTAAAATAAATAAATTTTGAAAATTGCCTATTAAAGATCTGAAAAAAACATTATACACCACTGGATTGCTCACAACATGCATTAAAACCAACTCACGCTCTGCTATACAGGACAGCCAAACTCAGGGTTTTAAAAATGGTAAGAACATATGAAATGTTGCTTTTTAAATAAAGAGTAGTAGCATTATCAAATATGGAATGTCAAGTGTTTATGCAGTAGTCTCCCTTAAATGGGGGACATATCTTCATTTGCCCCAAAGTGGTACTTAACACACTGCTATGTTTTCTTAAGTAGAAGGAAAACCAACAAGCAAATTGTGTATTTTTTCCCCTTAAGTGACTGAGTGATGCTGAACTTAGTTCACAGCCTGCTAATTAATCACTTCAGAAACACCACAACAAGTCAGCATGTGTCTACCTCCAAAAATAAGAGTTCAGTCATTGCATGTTGAAGACTCAAGACTGTTTGCACAAAGATTTGCACTACCTAAAGCAGATGTTCCCAAACTGTGCTATGCAAGACACTTCAAAGTTATTTTATGTGTGTGGTAGGCA
>JAVJGJ010000047.1:82807409-82824622 GCA_035590215.1 Microhierax caerulescens | reverse complement strand
GGCATTAAGAGCCACAGAGCTGCTGGGGGTGGGGAGAAGAGGGGAAAAAAAATAAAGGGGGGGGGGGGTCAGAAGCAGTCACAAACACTATGCAACAAAAGCTCTCTCTCCCTTAAAGCCTACAAGCATGTGTGTGCTTCTTGCTCAGAATACCCCCATCAGGCTCCCAGATTTGGAGAATGTAAAAGGGAGACAGGATGAGATTTATATGGGAGTTGAAAGGCAATCAGCCATTTCTGAGAGCAAGAATAGGCAGAAGGTTACAGGACGATGAAGTGTAAGATCAGGAATAAACTATTATGTCTTTGTCTAAGAGGGTCAGTGGTATCTATATGCTGTCTGGGAATTTCTGAGCTTCTAATACATCAGTGTTAGTTCTCTTCAACTTAAAGTAGAGCCTGGAGCTGAGAAAAAAAAACCACAACAACAAAAACACAACCCTGAAGAATTACTGTACATGACATAGCTATAATGCAGCAGAACAGCAGTTACTGTGCAGTGCTTCTGCAGCTAGCCAGTTGTACCTAGTCACCTGATGCCAGAATCTTAGTTCATTATTTTTTAAGCACACACAGGGAATATAACTTTACTTTTGCTTTTGTCATTTACCTTAAACCAGAAAAATAAATCTCAGGAAACAAGCAGTTGTTCAAATTTATGAACTCTCACTTGGGCTTTGAAGCTCAACAACCACATCCCAAACTGTACAGTGCTTGTGGTTTCCAGATTTAAAAGCAATGAACTCTTGTTCCATAACTATCACAGAGGTGACAGTCACCTGCTGAATCACCAAAACCATGTCCTGGCATATCCATATTTATTCTGAAATATTTCCCATTCAGTTGTTTGTCTGGGTACATCTTCCTTGCTTCTACAGAAAAAAAAAAAAGGTCATCAAGAGGTGCATGCTTGTAAATTGTAATTTACCATCAGACCTGTTAATATGATATTGCTTTAGCCACAAAAAGGGGAGGAAAAAAATCTTTCAAAATTTTTTGAAGAAAGGGATAGAAAGTCAAAGAAGAAGGTGAAGTGATTCACTTCCTTCTGGAATGAGATCTATGGGAAGCTGAGCCTAGATGCACAGAGGCACCTATCTATCACATTTTTGGGTTTTTTGAACCATTTGTTCCTAAAACAGAGTATTCTTTTCCTATAACTTGATTTTTCTGTACGTTAGAGCAAAACAGAAAGTTTATATGCATAAAGCTAATCAGACATTACATAATTAAATATTCTGACATTATATTTAAAAGTCATCATTTATTTGTTAATGCTTTTGATTTGTAGAAAAGACAGGTTAATACCAAATAGAAAATGATAGTTAACACCACAGATTTATTTTTTTAAAAAAAATTAAATCACTCATTCCAAAACAAATGGTTAAACTCTGCAAAAAACCCAAATCTTACGAAAATAGCTGTTCTTTCAGTATTATACATCAATAGTCATTTTTTATTATAAAGCCAGGAATCTAAAGTGATTTTTAAATTCCCGTTAGAGTTCACAGTTTCTTACGTATCAGTTTCAGTAAGGAACTCATCTCACTCAGCTTGGACCTGGTACTCACTGACTAACTAAAATCTGGTTTGTTTGACCTTTTGTTTCCTATTGAAACAATGCCTTAACTTTGGCTTCATCCAACTGATAGCTTAATGGCAACTTCATAGAATTTTTGTCTGGGGAATTTCGGTATGATTTTAACTGAAAAAAAGAAACAGTTACATTCCACATATGAAACAGTACAGTTTAATTATTTTACTAGTAAAATGTGATGATGGGGTTTGCCACTATTACATTAAAAGGGTACAGAAGTGGTTTGAAAGGTTTCTTTAGAAGATCATTCAAGTTCAACCCTTGCAATATAAGGGTACTAGTGAATAAGCACTTCCTAACAGAAATATCCCATTTAGATGGATGAAAAAAAAAAAACCCTTACATACATTCCACCAAAAGAAATGAAGTTGTGTTTTTATGCCAGCTCAAAACTTTTCAGTAATTTAACAGAAGACTTTCTGCAACGACTGAAGCATGGCAAGGGAATCAAGCAGACTTTTGGAGGGTTGCTTCCTTTCCAGTTCAAGACTTTCTTTTCTCTACTTGGAATATGAGACTTACTCCCAGTTTATTTCACTGTCAAGGCCCATGGATTAATTCTTTTAAAGCCACATGCATATCCTCATTCTGAAAGATGAGTCCTTCCTCGTCCCTTGCAGAAACCTTTAGTCACCCCTTGTATTTCACAGGTTGCCCTCGAGGTCAACACAATTAGACCTCCACTGTACTATACAGAGGGGAAGAGGAACAGATCATTTGGGACAGGATTAGAGGGGTGCTCTGGAGAAACCGTAATTCACCAACTTGGTGATACAAAAACAATGAGAGTCAACACAGAAAACTTTGTTGAAGTCAAGGGAAACAATACCATTGCTCTCCTGTTGTCCACAAAACCAGGTACCCTTCATAAAAGGCAGGTAGGTTTGTCAGGCATGATTTGCCCATAGTCTACAGATGCAGAAGTCTTATTCTCAGAAGGTAAAATCTGAGGAAGAATTTCTTCACTTAACTAAGGCAGTAGCCATTTCAGAGTAGTACATCCATGTTACAAGAAACACTGAGGGGTTCAGGGTAGCTGACACTCCCTGCACTGAAGGCAAGTAATTGCAAGGGTGTCAGAGGGCCCACGGTCTGCTGATACAGCCTGAGACAAGCCTGAGACAAGCAGAGGACAGGGGGACACTTCAGAAATACTCAGGCTGATATATTCCTAAAAACTCTTACAGCTGCAGGAAAGCATAAGCCTTGCGTTCTATCTTCAAATGCTGATGTGACGCCTGAAGAGGGGCAATTTTTTTTCCTTCCACATCACTAGGTTTAATTCATTAGCATTTATAACACAATTAGCATACCAACCAGGAATTCATATCTGCATTTTTATCCTTCTGAAGGATCAGCTACAAAACACAAAATTATGAGGCTCCACCAGTCTACAAAGCTTCCCATTAAATAGGTCAAACCTTCAGCATCAGAGTGCTGTATCATGACAGATACATTTCAACATCCTTTAATGTGATCAAATCAACAGCCCAGTCTCTGGTAAAGACACTACATACAGCACTACGCAGAGCACGATGGTATCAAAGGAAAATTAAAAGCAGTTGTGAGAACAAGAAGGAAAGACTGGAATTGTTTGTTCTGGCATGTCTCTTTATCATTGTCTGGTAATAAGTACACCAAACAACAAATGGTACAAGCAAGGAGGACACTAGGGGCTCCCCTTAAGTTTTCTTCCAAACATGCAAAATATTTATGTGGCACATCCTAAAAAAAAAAAAAAAAAAAAAAAAAAATCAGTAAAGGAAAGAGTTCATCCTTCGACTTGTAACCTTGTAACCTTGTAACCTCCACGTAGACATCAAGGGGCAAAAATTAATTCACTGAAATGGAATACTTCAGCAGAAAAAGCTAGTGTCTTGTGCTAACCCACAGGAATTGTATTGCTGAACACGTGACAATAGAGTCTGATGGGGAGTCAGAATATTTGCCCATCTAGGCCATGGACTTGCTTCAGTAAACTCCTACTTTATACAATCAGAATTTTTCTTGAGGGGCCAAGCACGTCTGTCTTTCAGCTTATTAGATGTTATATGACTCCACACATAAAGTGTGCATTACTGAGCAATTCAAAAGGCAGATGGGTTGAATTTCAAGAGGCAATTATTCAGTGGAAAAGTAAGCATCTTCTTGTTTAATTAAAAACAGAGTTTAGCATGCATCACTGAGGGCAACTAATGCATATTTGTATGTTCCCTTTAATGTTCACAGCTGGCAAACAGCAAACCTACATTTTCTCAAGACAGTTTCAGAAAATCCTATTGTGGTTCTTACAGTTTACTTCATTTAAGTTTCTAGAATAACTAAGTTAAGTTTTATCATTAACAGAATACCTGTTAAAATACAGCTTGGACAGTCCATCACTGTACTGAGGTGCAGGAACTCCCAGGAGGCTTCTCCCAGGAAACATTTATCAATACACCACCTGAAACTCTGAAGAGCTCATTTGAAATTGGTTATTTTTTAACTTTTTCAGATTCTCTTAAAAAGAAATTATAAATGAACCTGTTACAACCACTGAGCTCTGGTAACTAGAATTAGCTTCCAGTCTTCTAGCTAGATTTCCAAAACTATCCACAAAGCAATCATTCTTTAACTAGTGGTCTATCAAAGCATGTATGAAGCAGAAACTGTTTTAACAGAGCTAAAGTTTTTGTTTACTCAGGCAAAATAAACACTGTTATAACTGGTTCAAACTGTAAACATCTACAGAGCTCAAGCACACAAACAAGTCTTACTTCCTTATCAGAACACAGATAAAGTCTAACAGGAAAAGCTAGGGCATTTCTCCTGTCAACAAGCACACACAGGAGGAAAACTGCGGCATTATAAAGGCACACAGCATTAAAAGCTATTCCAGTATTAATAGACTATTTCTACAAACGTTTAAAGTGTATTCATGCCGAAGTCTTAAATTACCAGGACATATTTTTAAAGTCATAGTCAAGCTAACTACACTTGGACAAATTCAAATGGGTGAATCACAAAGCCCATGGAAAACAGATCTTGAGAGCCTGGTGCTAGCTCTAATCATACTTCCCCACTCAAACTGTCTTTGGAGGAGGGATCAGTTACCATGATTTGTATAACAACAGCAAAAAGCTCCAAATCTCATTATCTTTAGGTGCTACAGCATAGTAATAAAAACATTAACAAAGATTGCAAGATTCAGCATATACAGTGTCAGAGAACCAGGGTTAGTTCCCAAAGCCAGATTTTTTTATCTTGGTACCCCATTCTGGGCTTGAATGTCATGCTAACCCTAACAATGTCAATCTTCAGAACACTTACATGGTTACCGTAGGATAAATTATATTTTAGGCTCTGATCTTGCAAATTAGAGAGTATTCACTGCAACAGGTATTCAGAGCAAAGTCTAGAACAGTATGCTGTAAACCTAGTCTTCCTATTAAAAACAGCTATGAGAGAAGACAAATGCTCCGCATACTGGAACAGGGTTTTGAAGAAATTTTACAACAGCTTTGTGGAACATATGAGGCTTCTACAATGGCTTTCCATATGCCTTTGATTAAATCATACATATAGGGCAGAGAAGAAGAGATAACCTTTATTTCTCTTCCTTGCAAAGGGAGTTCTAACAATGATTAACGTTAATTGCTGAAATACTAAAGTGCAACAGGAAAAGAAAATCCAAAGAGTATATTATCAGTACTTGTACCCAGTTCCTCCTTTTTAGCCTACAAATATATTGACATATTAGGCTCTTTGTGATATAAACAGAATTTTCAATTTTAGACGTTTGACTTAGGGTATATTAATGCCAATTATACCAATCCATAGGGGTATAGGGCTGCCTAGCTTGTACGTGCCTAGTGACACAGCAGTCCTAAAAATAAAATGTTTTCAAGACAGCTAAGAATAAGCATGTAACAATGAAAAAACATACACATTTTGAGATTTAAGGTGATGTCACAGTTACATGGCTCTAATAATAATTTTTGAGGATCAGAATTTAGGACTTCAAAGCCTAAATCCCTACTTATGTTCTGTTACGTAAAATACAGGCTAAAATAGCCTGTAGCAGACAGTCACAAATGCTCACTATGAATCGCGGGGGATTGGGGCGGGGGGGGAAGAACAAGTACAGCAGCGTGGAAGAACAAGCATGGATTAGGAAATGACTTGAATGGTATGATTGACTGATACCAAAATAACTACAGTTCCAAAGTTCAAATTTTGTAATAAGTTTGGGTTGGGGCTGGGGGCAGAGACAGTATAAAAGGACACATAGTGGGTTTGTTTGGGTGGATTTTGCCTTCCCCCCCCACACCCCACACCCCCCAACTCTCAGATAAGATTCAAAGCAGCTCAATCAAAAATGTGAAAACTAAATCATGCGCATAATAGAAATTAGAAAGAGAATGACATAACTTTCAAGGCTGGAAATCAAGCAAATTTAAATCTGAATAATATTTTAACAGGATGATATATCTGTTAGACTAATCACCAAGAGATGTGGTGGATTCTCCATTTAACTTCTTCACATTGAAATTGGATGATATTCTACAAAACCCACAAGAAATCCGTCTCAAACTACGGGCTGTTTTCTACCTTGAGAGTACAAAAATGGCTCAAGACGGAGTCATAAATTAAGTAAGTCTAGTCAAGCCCACCAGAAGCTGCTGGCAACAGTGAATTCCTATATGGCATCAGCATAAACCCTTTAAAGCATTAAGTGCAGCGTGACTCCACTGCTCTGCCCTGGAGGGCTTTAGTTTTTTCTGATGTGCCAGTCAGGTGTGTCCATGTAGGCAGTATGAGGAGCAGGGAAAGAGGGTAACGTGAAAGGGTAGTCACACTTTCAAAGAATGCATGAGGAACACGGCATTAGACAAACAAGGCAAGTAAATATAGTAACAGTCTGAAATAAAAGCAAGTCAGGCCAGATCTGCTGTATTATCCTGGCCTTAACAGGTTGAGTTGTAATCAGTTGTTCCACCCTTTCAGGTTTCTGTTTCAGACCACGACAGACCACTGGGCAGCGAGGCTGTCTACATGTTGCAGCCCTTCTCAGCGCAACAGCATGTACACATTGTCTCCCACTTTGCCTGTCTTTCCCATCTGCACATCTTATCTTAAGCTATACTCCCCAGAGCAGAAACCACATTCAGTCTGTTCTCTGCAATACACAGTATGACAGAACAGCAGGCATCACAAGAAAAATATATCAAAGAACGTATTTTATGTGATGACAATGGGTGCAAAATTTCAGCCATCTTATGCCAAGGAATGTGTGTTAATTATATTACAAAGTAAAATTAGGCAACACAAACTTACTGGAAAAAATTCTTAATTATTTTGTTATTGCTGTGCTTGCCAGAATCACTTGCATACAACATAAGAAACCAATTCTAAACTAATTTTGAGCAGAAACTTTCTTCTGTAATTGCAGAAAACTGTCCAATAAGCAAGAGGGGAAAAAACACATATTTTAAACCACAGGAATTCTTAGCTAAATGGATGAAAGGATAATTAATAAGCAACATGTTAAATTTCGTTTCTAATGTATCGATACATACACACAGAGCACAGCTACTTCATTTTAGATCCTGCAAGGCTCTCCTTAATTCTCAGTATACCTTTAAGATGAAAAATCATGCCCTTATTAAAAAAAAGTGATCAATCACACAAAGTTTACTTTTATCTCTTTAATCTATCTGCTTCACCAAAACCCCAAGATGACTAATTATAAATGTTCTTCCTTACTGCATTAAAGTATTTAAATGATTATCAATTCATCACATAAGGACCAAAGCTAGAGGCAAAAGGGCTTTTTCCTTCAGCATGTATGGGGAACACAGGCTATGCCTAAATGACTGTCCAGTTGTGCTCCAGATGCTGAACTCACACTAACCTGCACCCACACAAAGAGCTGTTGTCCCATATTCTACTTCATACTTTTCACTGCTGAATGCACACATGCACGGGCACTTAGCATCAAAACAGTGAACTAATACCAGGAAAACATACAAAGTCTTTCTTTACCGACTGTCAGCAGACACCTGCCTGATTTATCCTAATCTCTTAAAAATAAAAAGCTTGCCTTAAGCCACTTCCAGAAAGTATCTTACATGCACAAAATAAATACTCCAGTGGTGACTTAAGCTAACCTGCTTGACTTTGAGGACTGCTAATCCACTTTAGTACAGACAGGTAGCACCGAACAGCTGAGAAGCAACACCACCTTTAAATCACTTTTTAGCTTTGACTCACCACGCAATAACTTTGACTTTATAAAGAAACAGACTTGAGACATTATTTTAAGCCACTACTGAAACTTCCTTCTTGACTACAAGGTCAAATTCATACATAGAAAAGCATGCCAGAGTGCTTGACATGGGGATACAGAAAGCCTTCTGACACCACACCCACTTGAGACTAACCTGACCACATGGAACTAGTGTATCTAAAGGGTAGTGATACAGAAGGATCGCTTAGCAGAACAATAACTTCACTAACAAATTACAACAATCAAAAGCACCTTAACAGAAGCTTAACAGAATACAATCACTAACAAAAGTAAAGAAGATGTTTTGAGGTTGTGGAAAAGGAAAAAATGTAAGCATGCAAAAGTACCATGTTTCAGTTGACACTATGGAAAAACTCATCTGTCTTCAGCTCTGGGGCAGAGGAAGATGCTTTTCTGTTTGATTGGGGGCAGTGGGGGGTCTTTCTTTTCCTTTTTTTACATATATACACTTAGCTTTTAAAGTAACAACAAAAACCCTCATAGACATCTAAGTGAGGTACATTTATTCAAATTGATATAATTTCTTGAGATGCCTTTCACAAAACAGGGCTTTTTTTTTCCTCCCCAGACTTCCGCCTTCAGAAAACAGGCATTCGCTCTGGATTATTTAAACTTGGAAAAATGCAAGTGTTTTCTTTGAAAAAATATCTATTGTTGCAGCAAAAACTTGGGTTTCCTTTCAAGCAAGATCATATGATTGCGCGTTTATATTTTACTTTCCGCAGGAATTTACACACACCCCCATTTGCATCCTGTTATTCATTTAGCGTTTCCCTTCACTTCAGCACACTGCATTAATACAGTGGACCTGTTGGCTCAGTCTAGGCACTCAAGGTGACAATCAGTGCTCACTCTTGCATTTGTCAGATTTATTCTATAGGGCTTTCTGCAGGTATTTAAGTACACAAAACATTCCTTCAAAAAAAAGCAGTTCTGTAGGAAGCACTGCATAGACAGATCATGAAACTCCAACCTAGAGGTTTCAGGGTATTTTTGTTAATTCTGTCCTTCAGAGCATTAATTACTCTTTTGGAGGGTAAGGTTCAACTGAGATAGATTCCATGTTATTTAAGTACATTAAAATATCAAAAAATATCTTATTTTTGAATACTGGATCTGTCATAGATTGATTACTCTTGTTTATCTTCACTTTATTAGCCTTTTAACATCTTCAGCTAGATACTGATTACTAACTTGGTTGGCAGCCCTACAGTTCAAAGACCTGAATAGTAGTAGTAAAAAGCCTTTTTCTGCTAAAAAAAGGTTAGACAGCTTCTGTTGAAGCTATTCTATATGAAAGTAGAAGCTAAATGTGCTTTGTCTTCACTATTCAATGTCTTGCACAAGACAAACAACATCAAATAATTTATCTTTTTATCATTTATGAGGCTTTTTTATTTTATGGTGACTATAGGTAAAACATTCTGCTGTAACGCATCTAGTATATGCACTTGTTTGAAAACTCCTTTCCTATGAGGCAAATCAAAATTCTGCTACTTAATTCATTACAACACAATCAAATACCCTATATTCTAAAGCTGTGGTTCAGTATGGTTGCATTAGCTTGCATATGATTGTCTGATGTGGGTAGCGTGCTAATAGCATGCTACTGAGTTGAAAACACAGGTTAAGTTTGCTTCAACTCTGGATCCACAGTAGTTAAATTGCAACCTGAAATAACTTCTCTGCCACTAAAGCACATCTAATTCATCACTACGCTAAGGAGTTGAAAGCTACCTTTGTGTTCAAATTAGATAGAAGCAACTAATGTAAATTTTGGTCTCTTTACAGCTAAAGCCACAGATTTTTTCCTATATAGAAATCATAGCCTTAAACCCTTTTATTCCAGGACCTTCAAGTGCAAATTGTCTGGGGAGGAGAAACAAGAATCAAGCATTTCCATTGCACGAGAAACTGAGATTTGCTATTATCGCTCCATCCCAACTAAGGCAAAAACTTGAAATCTTTACTTGTTTCAGAAAACTATTTCTTAAAAAAAAGTTCAAGACTAGAATTTCCTCTTCAATTCACCAAGACAACACTGACAAGCCAAATCACTTGTTTTATTGCAGTCCACCTGAGATGACATCTCACAAAGACTTTGATGAACTGATGTGCCAAGAGAACTCTTTTCACAGGACTAAATATTTTCATTTGAAAAAAACCTGCTAGAAATATTTGACCAACTCTAGCCTTGAGTAGATTCCATACTAAGAATTGTCCTGAACAAGCACAGAAATGAAGACACTTGCACAGAAATTAAGACACTTGCCTATATTCTTCAAGCAATAAAACACAGGATATAAATTTATGAGCATTACTTATTTGAAGCCAGTAGACACAATAAATGAAAGTAGAGTGTTTTGTATTCCTGCAGGAAAAGCAGAACAGTCTTCTGCTGTTAGGTTTCTTCAGTCCTTTCACTCGTGGTATAGAGTCACTTATCAAGAAGCTGAAACACTAAATCTTCAACTGATGAGGACAGAGGCTATTTTAATGTCCAAAACCTTATTAAATTGTAAGGTTGTTTTTTTGTTTGGTTGGTTGCTTGGGTTTTTTTTTACTATCAACTCCACTGTAAGCAAGATTTCATAGCTACAGCTGATCAACATAATACCATCTTCAGTATAACATAGATAATAATATAAACTTCACAGGCTGGTAAAAAAAGGACAATTATTTTAATAGAAGCTCCCTGGTTTATTCCAGCAGTGAAAAGGACCAAGACTATTTCTGCCCTTGAAGAAACAGGCATGAAGCTAGTCATCAGATCTCACCCTACGAAATAGCTCAGGTAGTGAGGGAGAAGGGTAGAGGACTCCTTGCCCTGCTCTGAGATGGTGTAAGGGAACACGTCCTTGTGGCCTGATTACTATTCCAAGCGCTGCTGTATTACCTTTGCCAGGGCTGGGATCACTGAAAACCTGCCCACACAACTGGAGAACCTTAGCTGTCATCTTAATGCCTCATGCCCTGCCTTAATCAGGGCTTGAACACAGGAAAGACTTTGCCTTTCTTTCTTTACAAGTCAATTTTGTAATAAGGAAGGGGCACTAGCAATTACTTTACATTAAAACAAAGTAATTTGTGATGCACCATTAAGCAAATCAAACAGCTAATGGGAACTCGTATGACATTTTAACAGTAATAGTTTTATGAAGGTGATTTTCAGAAGGGAAAAACCAAAACTGCTTAATTATCTTTGATAGTCTAGTGAAAGGGACTGGAAGACTTATGGGCAATATTAATTCCAAATGCAAAGGCTTGAAAGACTGGTGATTTAAGTGAAATACAAGTAGTTACATTTGGTTTTCAAGAAACTTTATATGGTTACATTGTATATACCCATGCAACTGGATGTTCCCTTGAAATACAGATAAATTTAACAGTTTAAGTACTTAAACAGCTGAAATCAACATACAGTACCAACAGAATTTTACAAGCAGTCCAAAACCAAATAAATTTCCAATCCTTACCATCAAAAAAACTTTTGGCTCTCAGGTAACTGACACTGAGCCTAAGGACAGACAGCTTATCCAATTTGGCGATAACATCTTGAGGGAAAGGCAGAAGGCTAGCCAAGCGGTCCAACTCTGCATTCAAGCGGTCTCTGTGTCTTTTGGATGGATTGGACTTGACTCCTTCAGCTGGCGATGGCTTTACTCTGTGGCAAAAAAAACCCAAACACAATATAAACATAATTTCTTTCCCAAAATGAAGGTAAATATTTGCCAAATCTAATGTTACAGATTGTCCTTTAAAATTTAACAAGCAAAGTGTTTTCCCCAAGTGACTTCTGTTTTCCATTTAAAAACAAAAACAAAACCAACAACAATGGTTTAACATTGTGTGTCCCCCCACACACACACAGTTAAATGAAGCAGCTAGACCTGCAATAGCTATTTGAACACATAATGAACATTTGAAACCTTTGAGATTCAGCATTTTTTTATAAAAAGATTCCTATACTTTCATTCAAATGTTACTTGAATTCTTCCAGATGTTAGTCTTACAAATAATTAAATAATTTTTAGTAAGATTTGTGTACAAATGCATTTGACAGTACACTTTTTCACTTCAGTTACAATTTTTCACAGGTGCCCTTAATTTTTGTCAGTGTTTGGAACATGATATTGTCAACTGAATACAATAAAAGTTTCAGTAACTTGCTAGACAAGAAGGCATCCACAACTGCACAAGAAAACAAGAGATACAGCTCAGTCAACAGGTACAATCTTTGTAGCAAACACTATTGAGCATATCCTTTAAGCCACCTCTCAACTGACAGAATTTCGAGTACAGCATGACAAAGGCACAACTTTCTACCTTACAATGCACAATTAAAAAAGCTTTGTTACGAATTACATAAAGTTTTTGTAAACTTGCTATTTGCCATTCATACCTAGCCTGAGCCCTAATTCCAGATACTTGGATACCCATACCTTCCCATACCACAGACACAGAAGTCTAAAAGCCAGGTTAAACCCCTACTCATCTGAATTAAAATTAGTCATTACAAGCCAATACTGAAACAAAATCATTTGTCTGCATGAGCCATAGTAGATTTTATTATGTTTATTGAGCAGTTTTCTAGAGTGATTCATTCTCACTTTTGCAGTACTGCAGTTCTACTTGAGATCTGCAGCAGTTATCAATTTGTGCTGCTCTCATAGAAATATTGGTTCTGCAAGACATATCACTCACTAAAATACTATGCGTAAATACTTTCAGCACTTAATTTCTTCAGTATTTCATTTAGTCTGCTTCCAAGCTTCGTCTTTGTGTCAATCTTACAATGAGAAATTGCAAATGCACCAATAGTTATTTTTGCCACTGCTGAAAGTAAACCATGCTGAAAAATAATTTCAACTGATTCTTCCAGTCAAATAAGTAGCAACAGAGTGGACATACCTATTTTTAGCTTGGTTTAACTTCATGTTTCAATTAGTTTTCTTGTTAGTTTATAATCAAGCCCTTCTTTTTATAGGCATCATTGAATAATACAGACACTTGAATAAGTGTCACTTGTCAAAAATAAGTCTTGCTGCCTGTTCCCTAGCGCTACAGCCACCCTTTTGCATACTGAAGGAGGCATGCTCCTTATGAGGATGCCATAACACAAGATGTTGTTAATACACATTAATATGATATATCAGCAGCAACTACTTACTCCCCAGATGGATAAAGTTAAGCTTGATGGATAAAGTTAAGCTTGCTGCAGGGTAAAGACTGCCTAGGACATGATTCTAATAGACCTTTATCCAAAAAGCACTGGAAAACTGGGAAAAACCAATGAATCATGAAATATAAAAAATTTCTCTTGAAAAAAAGTATAGGTTCATCATCAACTGCAATGGATGACAAACTAAATATTTGGTTAGATGAGTGCTTCACTCACAAGCCATGACTTCGAGACCTGCAGCTCACGACATCCCCAAGTGAATATTAAACATAAAATAATTTCGTAAAGCTTTCTTCACCTTCTCACATTCTGGTAGAATATTCACTTGTACATGCTATATGATTAATACAATTTAAATATAACCCTAAAAAATGAAGTTTTAAATCACCAAACATTACCAGTAACATTAAAAATTATCTTGTAAATTTCTTTTAATGTATTAAACTGCCATAAATGTAGAGACAGAATAATAAATTCCTAACTTTAGGCAGATAACAGTTGTATAACAATCAGTGAACAGCTCACCCAGACCTCAAACAGGTCTGCTTCCAAAAAGTGGAGTTCCCCATGGAAACCATTCAAAACACATAAACTTTTCCAAATACTATAGTTCGCTATTTTACCAACTGTCCTTCACTTTGCTTAAAACTTCTATAAGCAATTTGACAAGTTAGTTGAAACTAACTGCGCAGTTATCTTGTCAAGTTGTTAGACCTAATTGCTTTTGCTTTACATGCTAACATTTTTTCTTTTTTTTCGTAAGTGGTTCAAAGCATAAAGATTTTGTTAGTATACAACATTTCTAAATACCAAGTTACCAGTATTTGCAGCATAAATCTTACCATGTTCTCTCCCTCCAAATCAAAGTGATTTTCGCTAATTTTCCCCTTTGTGACTCAACTAAAATCCATTACATAAAAATGGATCCTCCCATAATGAAGGGAATAAGGGCAGAAATGCCAGGTAAACCATTTTCCATCCACTTATGCAAATCCTTGATGCTAAAGACAGCCCTAGCTGCGTTGCAGAAAATTATCTTCAAGGGAAACTTCATGCTATGTCAAGATTAAATCCATGCATGTGTTTTACTTAAAAGAACAGGAAGAAAAAAAAATAAAGGAGGGAATGGATTTTAAGCTGATCTTTCCATTCTTGATCTTTTACCTTTCACAGGAAATTTGAATTCCCTAATCAAAGGCCAGCGGTCTTCATACACTCAGTACCTCCAAACTGAGCTACAATCTTTCATCCAACAGCTGCAAGACAAGCCAGCACTCTTTAATTTTTGTTTTAACAATTCTAAAGGATGTGCCACCGTAACATTAGCTGGCTACTATTTTCACATGTCTGCTACAGCCTACGTAATCAGAATTTTTCATTACACATGCTTACCATGTATGCCTTTACAGAAATTATTAACACTAAGAATGTGTGCGAGTACCTAAGTCTTAATTATTATCACAAGGCCGAAATAATTTGCAATTTTTACATGATACCTTATTTTTTTTTAAAGTGGCATTGAAGCAGTTATTTGAGAAAATTAAAAGAAAGCACAAATGTAGTTTATTCATAATATGAAAACAAAAACTTTGAAAATAAGGAAAAAAAATAAAGCACTGAAAAGCATGATACCTTATTAACAAGGTATGAGAACTTTTTAAGGCCTGAAGCTCAAAATGAAATCAGGAAATAAAAGAATGTGCAAGAAGAGAGCTAAAGCTACAGCAACATATTAAAAAAAAAAAAAAAAAAAGTAGAAGTTAGAATTGTTTTATTGCTTAGGAAAAAAAAAGACTGAAGAAAGAGCATACATGTCACCTAGCTAATGGATTTATCTTTTTAGCTACATGTATTTTTCATTTCATATTTAATAGTACATGCAATAAAATGTTATTCTTCTATATATGATTTAATTCAGTGTAGGTCAGGTATATGAAATGCACGTTACCACTGCAGTTAACATTACAGTAGGTGACATCCTCAAAAATTCTCTATTTACTTTAGCAACTGAAAAATACTTCTAAGTATTTAATCTTATTGCCCACACCAGATTTATGATTACTGAAAATCCAGCAGATGATTCCTTTGGAAGCAAAAGATATGACACAGACTATCAACCCCTTCAATCAAACGTATTGTCAATCTATCTTGAAGGGGCAAGAGACCTTTTCCAGTAGTTCCTTCAGTAGGCAACAAAACCAGCAAAGATTTATGCAACTGTAGGGATAAAGCTGGTTTTACTGAACAGTTTCAATCAGCAGCGTGGTACTCATCTGATGCTACGAAACTGTTTGTCCTCTAGTAGTAAACAGTTTAGTTGTTTTGGTGTAAGGATAACTCTACCAGAGTGACAGACACAGCCAGAACAGCAACCAAGAATGAAAGTTTCACACTCAGTTTTAACATTTCATTACTGTTTAAGATGACAAGCCAAGGCTATTTGTAAAAAGAAAAAAAAAAAAAAAAAAAAAGGTATTTTCCTATTTACTGACCATGTTATCTACATTTGCCTATCTATATTTGCTACAGATCCTCTTTCTATACTTTTGCAAGAAGCACTGACCAAAAATCCACCAACTAAAACACCCCGAAAACCTTAAACCCTGTGAATTTTAAGTAGCAGTCTACATGTAATACACAGGTACCCCAAAACTGGCAAAGTTATCATTGCATATGTAGAATAAACTTACTACACATAAAACATCTTTATTGCCTCCTTTTCAAATAAGAAGTGCGAACTGCTGCTTGTAACAGATAGTGCTTTACACAAGTCTCTTAATGATTATTTTTCTTTTCTGATGAACTTCCATTTTTAAACCTTGTTCTGGAACTTCTTGTTCATTTACCTTGAAAGAATACATAAATATTTGCATATTTAAAATTAAATTATCTCTGTACTGCTTTCTGAAATTACTTTATCTCGTTACAATTAAGGATCGACTGGTCAAACATTTTCCTCTAGAATACAATATCACACATACATTTAAGCTTACACAGAACAAAACCATAATAATTTCTTATTTAGTCTGCTACAGAAACATGCCTTTATGCTTTTTGCCCCTGCAGAGTATGAAACATTTATATCTCCCCAACCCTTTCCTTATCTATTACATTTATCCAGTTATGCAGAACAATTGCTATCCAAACACTGAAAAAAAACCAAACAAATCAAGGCAAATCAGAGCTAGTAAGCAGAAAAACATAAAAACTACAAGGTGGAGCTACATTTATCTAATATCCATCACCTAATGCTAGAATCTATCAACAGTAAGCCCCACTTCTATAAAATTTGCATTTTATCCTTCCTGCTACAATACTAGTATATTAACTCATCAGTTCAGTTAATAATCACTAGAAAAAAGGAATTCAAGACTTAAAAAAAACCAAAGCACACCACCAAAAAAAACCCCAACAAACCAAAAACAAAAAAACCCAACAAAAAGCAGGGGCCACCCACTGCTTCCCAGGCTTCAACAGGGAGTGAAACACCCCAGGGACCCGCTGCCACCAGGGGCATTCGCAACGTTCAAAAATTACATAGGGAGGAAATTCGAAGGTTCCAAGGGTTTAAGAAAGTGATTTCTGTAGTATGTTACACATAATTATAATGCACATGGTTTAGCGGTTTGGGGTTGCTGGGGTTTTTTTTTTGGTGGGTTTTTCTTTTTTTTTTTCAGATGACAAGATAACAAGATGAACTGTAGGAATAGTTGCCTATTAAGTGCCCCCACGATTGCTATCCTTTTTCAGCTGTGATACTGTAATTCCCGACTAAATTAGAAAAAAGTACATTTCAACACTCGGCACTGTCAGGCAATAGCCTGAGATCCCCTCTCAAGTTCAGTTATTTATATGGCACGTAAAAATAAGGAGCTGCAGAGGGGGATTTTCTTAAACTGGTTTTGAGTTACCATCATGGCTTTAAAGAGTTATCTGTACCTGAAACAAGAAGTATTCCTACTTAATTTTTTTTCCATGGCAACTACAGCATTATATTAATAGCTTCTTCCATTTCTATAAACTAGTTGCCTGTTGTCACAGGTTACCAATTATCCTGTTCTGTTTGGAATTACATACATGGCAAACAAAACATCAGAAGATTTATTTACATAAACAGTCTCTTCTATGAACAATACTAGTTTGAAC
>JAVJGJ010000047.1:82779494-82802922 GCA_035590215.1 Microhierax caerulescens | reverse complement strand
CCCGTGGGACCGGGCGTCCCGCCGGCCGGGGCTGCTCCGCGGGCGCTCGCAGCTGGGATTAGGCAGCACAACGCGCGCTTGTTCACCGACTTAATTGCTCGGGTTTAGTTCCCTGGGAAGCTGTCCCAGATGCAAAGTATGCTGAAGCTGCAATATGCAGATAAAATTAATTCGACTGAACCTTAACGATGCTAGTGTGCTTGCTAGTACAGCAGGAGTTGATCAAATGGTGTTTTGAAACGTGTCCTCAGCAAACAAAGTCTTTGAAAAAAATGTAGCAGAAGAACTGTATGCCTTAGGAGGTCAATGCCTTGCAGTCACATTCCTACCGCATTCCTGGCCAAACACCTTTGCAGCAGACATCAGCTATTCTCTAGCTTCTGTCTCTCCTCAGTCCCTTTCCTCTTTGTGCTCTTTTTCTCTCCGCAAGACCTTACCAGCATGCTGGCAAAAAGGCAAGCCATACCATACACAACTTACTTCTTCAGCCCCTTTCCTTTTTTTTTTTTTTTTGGTTGGTTGGTTGGTTGGTTGGTTGGTTTTGGGGTTGTTTTTTTTTGTTTTAGAGCTGAAACTGGAAATGTCAGCATTTTCTTCACTCCAAACCCATCCATCTAAGCGCTCAGTCTCTTCCAGCCTAAACTTCCCAGTTCCTTTCAGTACTCTTTTCACCACTACTCCTCTCCCCACTCACTGGTTTCTTTGTCAACACAAGCGTGCTGTGATCACTCCATATACAACATAAATCGCTCTGGTTTTGTTCTTCTTTTTGGTTACAGTAAGTTTGTGTTGAAAGCTTACAGTCATTGTTTAGGGCTGCTCTTCTTTTAATTTTTGATATAATTGCTTCCAGTCCGTCTTACTTCCTCACTGGGATTGAACAGTCTCTAGCAACTTCTTACTCTTCACTGGACCTCAAGAACTCAACTGTTTCTTGACTTTTTGTGCTACATAGATACTGTCAGACACCCCCATTCTTATGCTGTCTCATCTGCCAGCTCCAAATCTACTGGGGACTACATGAAGAAGGAAATATACTTTAGCCTCCCATGATGAATTTCATCTCCCAGTTCCTTTCTGAGGCCCTGGGAGCTTGCATGGTGCCAGTGAGTTGCTGTGGTTAGTCTTCAACTCCCTGATTCGGAAACAGAGCAAGGAAAATTCATACTGCTAGGCAGAAACCACATCTCTACATTTGCAATCCACTGCCTGCTATTGGAAATCTACTTCTGTGGGTCAGCCACCTATTTAACAACGAATCTGAGATTTCAGATGTTCAGCACACAGAATCACAGAATGCTCAGTCATTACACATTTCTGGGGCCTTTTAGACACAGTTACCTAAAAATTTCTGTATCGCACTATCCACAGCTTTTGCAAATCTGTCCTCACCTGATGTTCTTACTGTCTCTTTGCCTAATCCATTGTCTCAGTATTTACTTTTCTATTTGATAATTTGGGTACAGTAGAGATCTGACCTCATATTCAGTATAAAACAAGCAAAAACTGTACAACCATGATTCAGCAGTCTTAAAGCTTTATTTACAGATTAAGTATTTTTGTCAGGCTTTTCTTGTTATTATTTTTTTTAAATTAATATCTTGTCAGGTTTAATGACATGTTTGGTCTTGCACATGATGACCGTGGCTGATGTCATGTGAAGAATTAAAATTATTTAATTCCTATGCAGATCGGTTTTCATGTGTATTGTACAGTTCTAACTAGTCTCTTCTCATTTTATCTCTAGGCTACTACCAGGTAGCTTACTAGGTCTAAACTAAAGATCACATCTTCCCTTAATAAATTCTCTCAAACCATTAGTTATCACTTTTTTCCTCATCACTCAAGTTCAGATTTTTTGCCTTGATGCGAATCATGATCATGATGACGTGATCTTCATGAATCATGAAGACTTCCAGTGATGAGGTTGTTAAGAAAAATGTGTTTGTGCATCTAATGAACCATACCTTTCCCTATCCTTGGCATGTATCAGGTGCCATATTAATGAACATGTTCTTCTGTATCCAGTATGCTTTGTGGTTATCATCCTCTGAAGCTTCCAGAGCTCTTGCTTGTCACTAGTCATACCTGCTGCTCTGACTGCAAAATGAGCAATATTCTTTTGCTCCACACATCCATTCTGCCCCATTTCTGCTTCTCCTGCCCTGCACAGTCCCCTCCTCAGCTCTGTCTCCTGCCCCCTCACTCATTTCACAAGATGGGAGCTTTTTGGAAAAGGAGACTTTTACTGAACAAACAGAAATTCCTGAGTGCACTGGAGCTTCACAGGATCACCATGAGACCAACAAAAATCTTGTCATTTGGGAGGAATTTGTAAGAATTATAAACACTGCTTGCTATCTTAGGGTCATCTCTGACTCATTTCTAGCCTTTATCCTACTCTTTCTATCCATGCCTAAAATTTTACTTCCTTCAGCTTAATTCTGTGTGCTGACTTGTTCTAGCTGTTTGCAGTGCAAATAACACAGAAAAAAACCTGTTTTGGTTATCTGTGATTTCTCTTCTGCCTCCCTGGAGACGAGCAAAGAGGACTGGTGATTTATGCAGCTCAGATTTTGGAGATCTACAGAACTACCAGTGATTTAGGTGTTATTTTCCATGCATCTTTGTTCTGCTAAGAAAGAATATCTATGGTAACTCAGATGACTGTACTCATTTCAGGAAACTGATCATCTAGGGAAGTTGAATTAGAGTCAGTGAGTAGCCTATATATGGATTCTTTAGTGACTGGGAAGGTCACACAAACGTTTTACTGTGAGGAACCAGGAACAACTTTGAGGGGTATTCTGCCTCACTTAAAAACTGAAACAGAAATAATTATATCTAGAAAAATGAAACACAACAATGGGACTAAATCATCATCTGTGAGGCAGGATCATGACTATGCTCATACCCTATGATACATAAAATGAAAAGCTTGTTTCACCTGTAAAAGCAGGAATAAAGGAACAATATTGTTATAGAGGAAGTATAAAAAATCAGTACATTGCATACTACTCTTTGTTTTTCTCTCATATACAGAAATAAGCAGAAGAGAACAAGTTTATACAGAAACTTCCTCTCAGTTCAAGAGAACGGTCTTTTTTTATTCTAAACAAAAAATGTTCTGAAGAGCTATACAGATACAGTAAGGAGCTTAAATTAACCTTGCCTGCCTAAAACATTCATTAGCCCTCTTCCCCCACAAGCATTAAAAGTAAATTTTATTATATAGCTAAAATAATTTTACATTATCATTCCCAATGATCTTTGTGGTTTTGTCCTGAAAGGCAATGAGCCACTCAATATTTCAGTCTAAAGTAATCCACTCCCAACAGTACTGAGAGCCAAAAAGCAATCAGTGGTAAGAAGTCACCCCTTCCCATGGGCAAGTGAGGATGACCTGGTAGAGCCTCTTGACCAAGACACCAGCAGTCAGACTGCCAACTGCCACTCCTTCCTTCCCCCCTCCTTCCTTGTTGAAGGAATAAGCTTATGTTTGTTACATGAATATACAAAGAGTTATGTCTGCAACTACAAACCCATTTAAAGAAAAATATTGCACATATTGTACAATGTTTCTGACAGTCAGACTATTGGGACTATACAAACATCTTCTGTTCCCAGGATCCTTCCCTGCCACTGAGGCTCACCGGCACACAATACATCAGATCCACGCTATTGTATTTTCTTAGTTTCCAAACTAGGGTGGCTGTATGCAAACTGCAAGTGGCCACTGGCCTGTGCTAGCCCCTGAGAACGATGTGGGAAGATGCAAAAAATTGTGTAAAGGACAATTCTAACCATTTAAAACTACTGATGATTGGGTTTAAACACCCATGGAAGTTCCGTGACACTCGTTAAATTTAGTGGTACAGATATAACCTTAAAGAAGATTCTTTGGCCATAAATGTTACAAATACCCTACAATTATTAGTGTGCAGAAGCAGGAAAGTTTTGGTTACAACAGTAAATCACCATGATAATCAGCAAATGTGGGCAGCATATGATCCAGCTGCACCAACATATGATCTTCCTGCACCAAAACCTTCTGGGCTGTTATACACAGAACAAATACATAAATGGCTGATCATTTTACCTCTGCTTTAAAACCGCTACTGAACTATATTTATTGTCAGGGCTTTGTTGCTAAATTGGCTTATAATATTAACAAAACCTGTGGTTTGAGAGGGCCTGAAACAAGCGTACAATTATGATGGCTAACTCAGTAGGCTGTAAATTCTCTTTCTGCTCTCATTAAGAGGAAAGGGTATACACAGAGTAAGACTAATGAATAAAAAAAATTATCTAAATTAGAAGTGACAATGGAGTTACCATGCCAGAGCTTAATTTCTGTACCAACAAACCTGAGATAATTTTAATAAATATAGATAGTTCTCATGAATTTTAATTTAGCCTTATAAAACCTTCCCATGACTAAGACAAGCTACAGGTATTGTGTTAATGGCAATTGCATTCTTTCTGATGGGACTTCCTATCAAATCTAGGAGGTATACACAGAGAAGAATATGAAAATCCAGCAAATATATACACAGATGTCTGAATGCCAAAGGCCAAGGCTAAAACCAAAACAAAACCTGTATAATTACACAGGGATTTCCATGAACATAATGTGTAATTAATAATAAACAAGAACAAACAAACAAGAAAGCCCAAACCCATGATTTTAATGCTTACTCAGGAAATAGTCTGCTTAAGAACAAAAATGTGCTATGTGTTAGTTCCATTCAAACTATTTTCATTGACATGACACAAAATGCAGTCATTTACTGAGTCCATAGCTCTTACAAGTATAGCAAGCTGTACCTGCATCATACGTGATGGCTAATTGTCCTTACCCATCATTTACAGCCTTCTGTCACAAGGAGGCTACAGCCTCCCTGGGTAACCTGCCCAGGGCTTACTGCCACAAACAGTTTCTCAATGAGCAATTGTAATTTTTTTAGGGTTTGCAATTTAGACCTGAAACATCTTTTCCCATGCAGAGTGACTACAACTTTCCATCATTCTAACAATATGTTTTCTTTGATTTCAGCTGTGACTGAGGCACCTGAGGAAGTGTATGTAGAGAGGAGAGAGGACAGTAAGTCTGTTAGGGCAGGAAAGCTGGGAAACAACTGTCTCTGGAGAATTAAAGCCAGCCTGAATCCAGAGAGATACCACATTACATAAAGCAAACAATAACACTGGAGAAAGGGTAACAGGAGTATGTATCTTTGCTACAGAAAACACTCAAACCCTTTTATTCTACAAATAATAGTCATGGCATGTTATTTCTTCTCAGCAGTACAGGAGAACATGCATCTACTGAAAACTGGCCACAAACATTTGACATATTGTTTGCCTTATCCTTTCTTTTTTTCCACATTTATCCTGTTAAGTGTCCTAAGTGGACTGTGTTTACATGTATCTCTAAGCAAGCCACAACTGTTGCTAGCTACATATCATCTTTATAGTCCCATTATCTCCAGTTCTCCAAATTCAGTCTGGCCCACAGAGTAAATATTAACACTTGCTAGTAATGAGTCTTCTGAAAACCTTCTAATCAATGTGCCCTGCATGCAAGATAAATGTTTAGCTCCTCAATTACGGTAACTTACCTGTTAATTTCCACAACTAGCTATGCAGCATCAGCCTCAATGTAGAGCCTCAGGTGCTGTCTGAAAAGTAAGGTTTTAACAATCTCAGCTATGCAGAAGTTGTCTCTCAAATGTTTGTATATTATTGACATATAAAAAAACCCACCAATGTCTAGAGTGTCCTTTTGCAGTTCAGAATATTCTTTATTTTTCTGTTTACACTAATATCATTGAAGATACTCAATTAGAAATCTATCTGTCCAGAGAAAAAAGCTGTCCTTATGGTTCTTCTAAGAGAAGTTGCCTTATTTATAATTTGTATTATATGTATACTACGTACGTAACATTGTAAAATCCCTGACAAATAAAATATTGGAGTGGAAAAAAGCTATCATGGGCATTCTTTTAATAAAAGATCTTTCAAAAAGAAATGCTTATTTTCAGTGTATGTCTTTAATCTTCTAGAAAACAGTAGATAAAAACAGCTTCAAACCTGCACGGTGCCAGTTTTTATGACTGTTAGTGTTCTTAGCAATTCCAATGATCTCAGCACAATAGTGTTCAGAACTGCTTCTTCTTACTGCATCTCTATAGCTACAATAGATTGCATCATCAAGATATTACGAAGATTTAGAAGTTTATCATTTCTCCTAATTAGTCAGTGGAACTCCTATCTGGTCTATCTGCCAGAGATTTAAAGTTGCTCATTTCAGAGGTGTAAAATATTGCAGGTTTATTTCTGAGGGCATATATCGAGAGACAGTTTGCAGTTTCTTTCATAAGGAAGGTTTACTAAAAGACATGTCCTAGAGGCAGCAAGACTCCAGCAAGCATGATTTTTTCATCCAGGATTTCCCTTATAAGAATTCCCTGACTCCACACTTGAAAAGTTCGGATCTGGGCTCTTTCAGATTACAAAATTAAAGATGAGGTTTCTCTAATATTGGGTAGCATGATAGATGGTCCTTCAAAAGTAGTTGAAAATCCTTTCAAAGAACGCATGACAATATTTTGATGTAGAGTGGCATTTGGAAAGAAACCAAAAAATAAGCACAGAAATTGGGTGACATGGTCTCATCTATGTTAAGAAAGAAACAAATAGCTGCAAGTTAGTCCATCTGAACCTTTCAGCTGACCTTCAGGCTTGGCTTACCATGGCCTGTGGTGTGTATAATTCATCAAGACTGGTGTGATTTGTTTTATAAGTATGTTTCCAAAGATGAAAGAACTAATTTATCATCTTGTTACTACCTCAACCCTCAAAGAATCAGGAGTTACAGCTGAAGGTTACTTCAGTTATTGAAGTTATGTTATTGAATGAAATGCAACAACTCTGTTACATTTTAATTTTTCTGTTTACTAGCAAACATTCCTTCTATCCCTACTAAAATTATAAATGGTTACAATAATGTGCAATAAGTTGAGTTTGTTTCATCCAGTTTCCTGATTTCATCAGATCAGAAAATATGGCAAATAGTCTTGTTCATGCCAAGTAATAAGAAAACACCATGTTGTTCTTGGTGCAATCATGCATTTGTTATGTGCTAAAAGTAACTAAGCATCTCTATACAATCTTGAGATGTTTAACAACAAAAATTTCTTGTAGCATTTTGTCAGTCACAGACCCTTTAAAGTCTTACTCTCTAAAAGTGGGATTCATGCAGTGCATTCCTAGAAATGCAACCAGAATTGAACAGGAAGATAAAAATTTTGAAAAGGAAAGAGAATAAGCACAAAGACAAGGAAATCTGGAAATAACAATAAGTCAATAGTTAAAATAGGTGATTATTGAAAAGAAAACTGGCAATGGCTGAGAAGAAACTTGTAAACAAAAAGAAGACATAAAAAAACCCTGAAGAGACAAAAGAGAAAATGACAGAGTTCCACTAGTAGCTCATAGAGCCATGGAAGCTATTATTTCCTAATAGTTCATTTAGGAAAGTCACTGTCAAACCTAGTGATCAATATATTGTTACATTAAAAAGACCTTTCTTAGAGTTTTCCATGGCAGTAGTTACATACTGGCAGAGAGCCATACAAGGAATTCTTCAAATTTAATAGTGTGTGTGTATGGGTCATTGCCAACATCTAGGCTCTACTTAATTTCATAGGTAGATGTTGCCTTTTATGTCCATGTCCTAGGATCATCCAGTCCAAAAAAATGGACAAAAGAAGGGGAAAATATGGGAGTAATATTCAGCTTGTTCCCATAGAGTCTTCTGGTGGCCTTTCAGCTCTGAAGAGAATTTGGTCAATTTAAAATAATTCTTCCTCAGTGAAGCCTTCAGGGAAGGGCATACACAGGGAAACCTCCACCTCCCCCACCACACAGTCCTTCTGGAGTAAACTGAAAAAATAAAGCCTTTCTAAAAGGAGACCTGAAAAAAAAGATTTACTTTGGGAGATTAGTCTTCCTGTAGGAACCTCTCCCCAGGCACAATTGTTTCAGCAGTCCATGTTCCAGAATGTTATGGCTACATAATGTTTGTTCAAGATGTATTGCCACCCTTGTATAAAGTATTTAGGTCATTCCCATAACATTCTCAATATGTAGCAAATATGTATTTCATGGTCTTTATTGTTTAAGGCCAAAGTTTGAACTAAAGTCACAACAACATTTGTAATGGACACAATGAGGCATTATCTTGATCAGGGCAGAACCTGGTAGTTACCTTGTGCATTTTCCCCTTGTTTTCCTTCCCTTTGTAGCTACACAGGCGGAAGAAGCACAGTTCAGTGGGGTTTTTGCCCTTCATTTCAAGTTTTTCTATCGTAGGCAGAACAGAACAGAGAAAACTGCCAGTTTAGGATTTTTGGCCTAAAATGTTACCATTCCTGATGGTTGGAAATATACTTACCTTAAAATCACGGGTGTGGGTCACCTGAAGTGCTTTCATTAGATGAAAAAAACATTAAGTACAAGCATTTCAGGTATGTTTGTGCCATAATATTTCTGCTATGGTTATCCATGTTCTGACTTTGCTGAGTTTGTTTCTTCAGCATCTATGTACAGTCTACACATAAGCAGCTGAATAGTTGCTATCATAACATGATTAATGTCATGAAGCTTGATGATGATGCTATCTACTAGATGATCTTTAAGGTCCCTCCTAACCTAAACCATTCTGTAATTCTATGAATAATCTTTGAACAGTACTCCATATTCTGACTCACCTATGTCTTCTTTATGAAATAAACCATCATTTTTTAGTAGCTAGGTCATTTCCATCTATAAAAAGCACAGAAATCACAGTGTTTAGTCTGGTAATATTTCCAATCCCTTCAATCTATTTAGCTTAACAGATGTAGAGAGGCACACAGATGGAAACAAATCAGTCCTTTTCAAGCTTGTTGTTCAAGAAATAATCAGGACAGCAAACTGGTGACACTATTCCTGTCTTCTCTTGTAACTGAAACCATTGCAATGGTGATATAGGAAGTAAAATCATATTAATTTCTAGAAAACTATAGCTTCCGTGTGGCTTATCTAATATCCAGCCTATCTTAATCCCAGAAATCACTCCAATATAACAGAAGAAGTAGCTCTCCTCATCAAGTCTGAGCAGAATGCTGTTTTGAAGGGCTTCTGTTGAAATGAATGGTTCATCCAAACTGCAGGTGCTGTTGATCCTTGAGCCTGGGTCAAGGTGTATGCTGGCTGCATCCTACGGCAAGACGAGGTGAGCTGCGATTGAATCTAATTTTCTCTCTTCCTTTTCCCTTATTTCCTATACTCCAGTTTACACTGGAAGAAGAAATACCAATACGAAGGAAAGTCAGTGTGTGCTGTGCTTTGGGATAGCTAACTGCAGGATCAGTTACAAACTACTCCAGCTCGGTAGCCTAAATGCAATCCAGAAAGAAAGACTGCTGAATATAAAGTTAACAGAAGCTAATCAATGATGAGCACTTTTGCAGGTTCATCACACTTTTCTAAGGAGTGATAGGATTCAGAAAAAAAAAACCATAGTAGTGCTCTTTGGTATGATGAGCAGCCACCTGTACTGCCAGATGTACAGATCCTCAGGCTTTTGTAGCTTTCAAATCAGTGTTCTGCAATCCGGTCACTCCAACCAGTAATCAGGTAACAGTCTCAAACATTCAGCATGGCTCACTCAGGAATTTCAGCTGGGATTTGGACCCTACAGGACTTTTCTTGGGGAACTTGTCACAGCATGTTTGTGCTGACAGAGGTCTTTAGAAACAGACTAAGTTGTATTACTTTTTGCGAGGTAAAAAGCCTTTAGGAAAAGTAATAAATCAATAAATCCTCTTTGTAAGCTAATCTCATCACTGAAAAGAAAACAAACAAAACCCCACCTTGTTGTTTTGAAGAGATATCAAGGGCACATTTTTGATAGCTTCTCCTTTCTTTTCAAACTTCCTCCTATTTGATTCTTGAGATTTTTGGCTTCCCCTGGTCTGAGGATCACTGTCTAATGCTGTATTCCTCGCAAGCATTCTTATCCCAATACACACAATGTGCAAGCAAATTTCTCTATAGCTTTGAATAGCTATGGGGAGATTGTACCAGTAATATTATTTTACTTTTCTTACTCACTTTTTTAACTCTTCCTTTGTTGCTTTCTTTTATCATACTCCTAGCTGTTAAAGAGGCAGGCAGCAATACAAAGCTAAACACATTAGTAATTGAAAGTATCTCCACCACCCTGCATCAAAATGTGTTTTGTTTCTTCTGCAGCTGTACACTGCACAAAGACAGATTCATGAAACCACACACGACTTTGGTTATTTTGAAGGCATAGGGGAAAAAAGCAACAAGAGCAAAACAAGCAAAGCATCCAAGAGTAGACATATCCTCTTTAATTGCTTTCTTAATGAAATTAAACCGTATTCTTCAAGAATTAATGTTTAAGGTGTCTAACTTAAATATATGGAAAGTGGTATTGGGTGTAATTAAATGCTTGTATTTTTTAATAGTTCTTATGTCAATGCTTACATGCAATTTTACTTACTGTGTCTCTCACACAATGGAAAATTACAGGTGTAGCGTGCAAGTTGAGACTATTATAGTGCAGACATTTTTTTTTTTCTAGAGGGGGAAAAAGAAAGTGAGAGAGAATCAGAAAAATCATTGACTTGGATTGAACAGAAACAGAAATAACTCATACTTGTTAGAAAAATGAGCACTTCCTTATCTCCAAGTTTCTTTTCCAAAAGACAATTTCTTCATTAAGGCATCAGTTAAGTTTTACAGCCTTTGGAGTAAACACTTTAAAAAGCACTGCAAAGTTCCACACACACCCCCACCCACCCCAGTGTCAGTTGAAATGAAGTCAGGATTAGTGCTCAGCGGATTTGCTGAAATAAGTGAATCTCATATACACAATAAATAAACTACTTGGGTCCAGCTCTACTCAAAATGTATACAAATTTTCTTTTTGCTATGGGTTTATAAAGTACTATGCACAATGAACCAAACACAATTCAGGCTCAGATTTTGAATGGACTCTCAGGCACACTTTCTACATGTTATCTATTTCATTTGAAGCTATCAGGCTGAAATAGATAGGCATCAGCTTATATTCTGCATAATAATTAATAAATACATTTGAATTATCCTGTGAAGTTGAGTTTTGAAAAGTCAGAATTGAACTGAACATCCTGCCAGAAATCTAACAATTGCAGAATACCTTACATTCCTTAACATACCATATTACAAATTTAAATACCACAATTAATACACAACATAGGTAATAAAAAAACCCAAAACCCAGTAGTAATATATGGATATCCAGTTGCCAGATTGCTCCTGAAGAGCTATTGCTATGCAAATCAGGAGAGGAGTTCACAGGGAAATGTTATTTCTGAGGAACTGTTGCTATTAAGTGGTTATGCTGCAAGAGAGCATATGGATAATAACAACACTAATTTAAATAACTAATAAATACTTCTTGAACCATAGGCATACTGCACAAATGCTGACTAAGCAAACCCCTAAGTCATGGCTATTTTATTTCATTCTGTATTTTCACCTTGGAAGGAAACAAAGTCAACCTCCCCTCTCAGTTCTCCCTGTAGGGTCTCCAGGAACTAGGTGTTTCAAGCTCAGCAGAGGCAGTGAGAAAGCATGGGATTTTATGGGTTGTTGCAAGCAACTTCGGAGGGCAAACAGAACATGAAATCCACATCTACCCTATCAACCACCATACGAAGCATTTAAAAACTTCTATAGAAGTGAGCTAAGATTCATAAACCCATATAGCCTTAGTCTTAAGGTAAAACTCCAATTGCTCTGAGATTTCAGCATGCATACTGCGAACAGCCCTGTTATGAACAAGGAAAGAGATTATTGTTGTTGTTGTTGTTGTTATTATTATTATTATTATCAGTGTAAATCCATGTTATATGTATGGCACAACTAGCTGTTACAAAGAAAGTTACAAAAATGAAGGACAGAAAAATCCTAAAATACAGTGCTGAAGTGTAATCCTCAGAGTCAGGCCATATGGTAGGAATGGGCCAATAAATATTAATATAAATAAATAAAGCAATAGATAGTAATAAATAAATATTGTATCATGACAATAAAATGGGAAGAGTAGCCTGGAAATAGCACACAAACTGTTTCCAAAATCAGGCAGAACTGATCTAAAGCTTGGAGGCAGGGAAGTAGAAGAGAGGTTAATCTGATCATGCAGCAATCCTTATGACCCCTTTATGTTGATAGGATCATTCCTCCTAAGAGGAATTAAAACTTATGCAGGAATAAATATGCGAAACTGTGCTGAGATGAAAATGCTTATCAAATTGTATTTTGCTGAAAATATCTGTGCTGTGAAGGCTGCCCATGAGACACCCCTGCACTGCTGCCTTGTGAAGGCAAGGTGCTCGTTTTGAACAACTTGCTTGTGCAGGAATCTCTTGATTTGCTTGGTGTATTGCATCACTGCTTCAGGAGCCTTCACTCTTCTTTGGTGTTTAGCAGACCAACGTGAGGCACCTGGGCGTCCATTTGCTTCCACTAAAAATAATGCTAATGAAATATCAACCAGCTTCCATTCATGACTGCTCTAAGATTGCCAGACTGAAATGAGTAGGTGCTATTTAATTTTTGTATCACAAGTTCATAGGCAGACCTGGATATTTCAAGAAAATTTAAATTAAGATGACTATAATTTAACATTTAGAAAGAAATCCAACAAAACCAGAATTTCCGATACAGGTAGTGAACACAAGATTGTGCATCATGTGTATAAACAGTGAAATAAAGTTGGAAAGCTCAATCAACCTTCATGCTTTGAATCATCTGGAAGTCAAAGAAGATTTTTACAAGAACAGCAAATGGACCAAATAAGAGGGAAAATAGATTTAATGAAAACAATTAAGTAAATATTTTTCTTTAATTACAATGTATTACTGTTAACAATGTTCACTTCAAGCTTTTAGCTTATTATGTTTGTGTCTTCCTTTGGACACAACTTATCAGATTGCCTCAGCATAATTTAATTCTTTTGGGCATAATAAGCTTGATGCTTTATACAGCTTGGCTAAACCTAAAAATTGTTACACAGTCCTGTATACACAGAGAGTAATAGGTCATCCTATAAATCATCATGTGCAAATAACCCAATTTAGACAAAGCTATAAACTACTTCAAGTAAGAATTGAAAGGTGTCAGCACATGGCATGACACAAAACTATTTGTGCAAGAGATTTTTCCAGGCACTAAAAATGTATTTACAAAACACAGATGCATTTTTTTTTCCTTTTGCAAGACACCACAGCACAGCACAGCACAGTATCTACTGCACTCTCTACACACTAAATGCTCAGGTGAAATTTCAGAAATATTTTAATTAAAAAAGTTATCAATGACTTGAAAATTAAAACCTTCAAACAGTTCCTTACTCCCTTCTCACTTGTTAAAATTTCTGAGTAATAATGTTTTCTGAGAGGGACATGGGGGAAGGAAGGCAGCTCATAGATATTTTTACTGTAATGCTGAAGGCTATGTCTATAGCTGGTATGAACTATCAGGAGGTCTGTTAATCTTTTTTTTAAAACCTGATAACTTCTGAGTGTATTGACAAATCTCCTGTGAAAAAGCAACTAGCCTTTTATTTAAAAGATAGAAAAATCTTACATGTATAAATATACTTGTAAAACCTTTCTTAATCAGAAGAATCAGTATTTGCATTTTTATCATATGCCACGTCATTAGCCATTTATTTTGGAGTTTAGCTACTATTATTGAGATATATTCACAATATCTTTTGATTCTGGATTTCTTTTCCTAAAAGTTTTTCTTAATTCTCTTAAATTGAAACTCCCATCTCCTCCTCCACTATAAAAGATCAGTTCCAGTAGACTATTTCAAATAACAATAACAAAATTTGCTACCTATGTTAAGTAGCCATAGTACTTTGGATTATTAGAAATGAAAGGATATTTTGTATTCCAGTGCACCTTTTGCAGTATTTGTCTACCTTTTTTTTTTTTTTTTTTAAAAAAAAAAATGCTTTCTTTGTCTTATACAATAGAAAATACAAGAGTTGTGAACAGACCTAGGCATTTCAGGATTTTGTGTCATGATGTAATCATATAGTTGTGTGTGTTTGTGTGTGTGAGTTATTCTGCAGAAAATTGAAATCCATTTGTATGGTTTTCGTGGTTATGCAACTTGCTGAACTGACATTTGAAAAACACATTTGACTCATACTGCCTCCTATTTTGGGGAAAACTTCTGGAGTCTCACAGCTCACAAGAGAAGAAACCTATGCAGACCTTTTGAGTTGACTAGGCAATGTCACCAAGTTCAACCACATCTCCATAAAAGACACTCAAAAAGACAACAAAAAAGTTGTCTCTCCTTTTACTGCCTTTGTAGCAGTGGACACTAAATCTAACATGCAGGGGAAATATGGAGTTTAAACTTTTTTTCCAGATAGAGCAGCAGAAAGATGGACCCCTCTTTGCATTAGGCTGTTGGGAAGATGCTGAATGAAGGCATGAACAAGAATATAGTCCTAAGGTCAGCATGGGGATGTAAGGTTAGTGTGATGCATAAGGGTGTCAGCTCTCTTAAGGATTAAAGCAAAAGAAGCAAAAGCTTCCAGCATGCTGGGGAATTACCTCTTGTTCAAAGGGGAAATTTAGTATCCATTATAATACTTCACTATTTCATCTAAAGAGAGTGTAGCATCAAACAAATGCTGCTAATTGTAAAAATTCAGTTCTCTGAACTGCAAGGGAGAGTGGAAAAGGGGGGGGGGCAGAAAGAGTGTGACTATAGTCATTCATTCAACTTGATACATTTGCTCATTTTATTATTTTTACCAAAACAAGGAAAACCAAGCAAAGATTTTTTTTAAAAAAAAAAAAAAAGGAAGAGCAATGAGGTAAAATGTTTCCCGGGCTTGTCAGACTTCTTTATTCTCAGAATTTCTTTGTCTGTTTTCACACAGAATCCACACAGAAATACACTGGCAGGGCTGACAAGTCCACTCCGTTCAGGTTTACTTCCCTTTTCCCTTTAATGTAATAAAAATGCTAACAACAATAACAAATATGTTGCAGTCCGCTAGTTTCACAAGAAATCCAACACATATCTGTGACTGGTGTGTACAAAATAAAAAGTGAGCAATACACTTTTATATTGTAATCATAGCCTTTTCCTAACTTTGAAAAAATTTCTACTATAGCTTAAGTGGTTTGGGGAAGGCCTCTGTTTTTTTGTTGTTTTTTTCTTTTTTTGTGCAGCAATATGAAACAGCTATTCAGAAAGATGGGAAAAGATAAAAGACTGAGATCCAAATCTGCTATTTGAACACTTTCAGGATCTGTGCACATTCAAATCTAGATATGAAAATCCCTGTATGTCTGCTGACCCTGACCTGAACACTTGCACCAAAGAAGCTCGTATGCAAAATGAAAACTGATGGCTAATGCCTCTCTGTATTTAATGACTTTTATTATAGTTTTAATAATCTAAAACATTACCCTATTTCCTTTACAGGAGACCCTTCCAACACTCTGAATGATGACAGCACCTCCACTCAGGAATACTGATCGTATGCTCATTGACCTTTGGGAAAAAAGAAAAATAATTAAAAAAAAAAAAACAAAAAACCCAAACACGTTTGGACCTATACTTTCCTAAACAGGGATGGATTTCAGAAGACTCTCAGGAGTTTCACCAGCTGACTCAATGTCTTAATCAATGTGTCTTTTCTCTTGTCTGTCATGCCAGGGAACGTGTAAAACATTTCTTTAACCATCACCCAAGAGCATTCTTCCTCTGTTGATAAGAAACAATATAAAGAGAAAGTGGTATTCTTTTTATCCTCATCTGTGTCTAAAATGACTGGATATAGTTAATCTCCCAGGGTGGCAGTAAGAAGACTGGACAGATGTACCCATCCCATCAGCACTGAGGAAGCTAGCCCCTAAAGCAGAATAGCCAGCACATAAACTAAACAAACTTAATTTAACTGTAGCAGTTAGGAACCGGAAGGGCTGATTATAGATTAGAGAATCCAATCCTATGCTAATGTATGGTATAGTCACCAGACAGATGTTACAGCAAATAAAAATTAAGGTATCTGACATACTCTAAAATATATTTAATACAGGAAGAGTATCCTCTGTAAAATGAATTGAAATGCAGAAAGGAAAAAAAAAAAAAAAGAACAATGCTTGTTTTGACAACCTGTACCATGATTGTTATTTTAGGGATTACTTAATGATTTACTCAGCAGAGGCTCGTATGTAAATCACCCTTAGGTCTTCTGTGTGTGCTTTTCATTATGTAAATATTGTCAAATATGATATTCTGGCTTTTATTTTGTGCTTCCGTGTGGCTCCTGTGGCTGGAACAGTGGGAGTGATGACCAGCTCCCCAGCATCTTGCTGTAATCATCACTTCTCCAGAGAAAGCAGCTCCCTGCAAATCAGTACCCACTCTACTCAGGTGCTTTCCCACAAAATCCTTAGATTGGGGGCTTAAAGTAAGCTCTTAAAGGGATCAAATTGTGCTCCTGAGGATCAGTTGCTTTTATATTCTCTTCTTTCTCTGGAAAAGGATCAGCAAAACATCTGCTGTAGGGTGTAAGGTAGGTAGAAAAAGAGGGTTTTGATAGGCCTAAAGAAGAATGAGGAAGAAGACGAATTCTAGAAACAGTCTTAACATGTTGCTTGAATGTAGTTTTGTAAACTACTGAAGATGCTTCTGCTGTATCTACCATTATTGTATACAAAAATATAATAAAATTTTGCTTACTGTAAAGTAAAAAAGTGAAAATCCTAGTATTTACAGTAGTCTGAGTAACCTTAAATCTTTTTTCTTATGTAATTCTCGAGAGGTCAGAATAAACAGAGTGCTATAGAATAAGATTGCACCCAATGATGTAATTGAAGACAGTATTATAATCGGTATATACAAATGCAGCATAACACTACCATTATCTTTTCCTCCACTATGAAGCTTGTCATCTAGACTCAATAGTGTGTATCATTTTACACTAAATAGTCCTTTCTTCATGCATTTCAGTTCTATAACTCATAAAACTAGAGATAGCCCTCAAACTATCAGCTGTAAGGCACCTCGGCTATGGAGTAACTTTGCCACTCCACATGATGTAGTTTTAAGCATGTTTTCATCTTCTGGAAAAAAAAATAATAATCCAAGATGCATAATAAGATTGGCAAGCAAAATTAATTCCTATGGCAGATACCTGCATCATCATCATATATGTATAATGTCTGGAAAAAAAATCCTAGAAGAATGTTACTTGGGATGTAAAAGCAGCAGCTGAAATGTAGCTCTCGTATATTATGCAAGTGACACTTCAGCTCTGCAGTGCATTCAGGGTTCCACAGCTGCCTACTGCGGCTAAGGTTTGGTTGCTCAGCCTTGGAGGTTCCAGGAAAAATACATGAGAAAGAGAATATATCGAGACTTTTGCAAAAGTTTTGTGACGGTAGTCACTGATGTCTGGGACTCTTCCTAGTAACAACTGCCCTGAGGAAAGAGCACAATCAGCAGCTATAAAGACCAAAAATTAAAAATTAGTTTGGCGTAGAAATCAGTAACTTTGAGGAAAGGAGCCAAATGAAGAACACTTTATGCATATATGGGCAAAGATTTGAAAGAAACTGGAGACAAGTGGCTTTAAACCAAGTCTTCTGGGGACTGAGAAATATTCTGTGTTGATAACATTATGGAAAAGTTAGAATAAGAGGCTCCTGTGAAAAGGGTGAACCACAAGTGGCATTGCTAGGAACATGGCTGAACAGAACTAAATATCATTTCCTAAAGCTTTAGCATGCAGGTAAGCTAAAAACACATCTCTCTCAGTAAAGACAGCAACTGAGATTATTAATACATTATTAATTACATGACAAGTAGAAAAAAAGTTATTTTTAATGTGCAAGAAATACGAATGTTAACCTGTCAGTTCTTAAAATTTGCCATTTTCAGTGCGAGTGTGAAATATGGAACTGGGATTTACCATCTTAAAGTGTCTCTGAATTATTATTTAAGATAAGGCATTGTATAGCGTTAGATAAAAGAAGGCTGTGGATAAACTAATGTTCCTTAAGCCCTAATGGGATTAAGGCAGCAACATGATGCAACTTGATTAATCTTTCCAATAAGAAGTTGAACTCATTTGGTTTTCACTGCCATGAAAGTATCACTCTTTTCTAAGTGGTTTTTATTTTGATGAGGTAGCCAGTATAACATGATGTGGATCAGCTTAAAGGCAGTTGTGTTTGATTATTTTCCTCTTGTTATTTATTATGTTCCTACTGTTATTTTAAATAAAAGGATCTTTGCAAGGCTGAGGTGGACAGATTCAAAAGCTGTAATTAACAAACTCTAGACATGGGCGACTCTGAATGTATACAAATACAAAGAAGTCTTGAGCTAAATCTGAGCATGATGAGTAAATTATTCAAAGAGCCATTACTTAAATATCATCAGCAATGCCAGACTGCAAGGAAAAAATTGCAAATTGAAAACATGACCTTATATATTCCCTAATTGCAAGCACTGAAAATTTGCAGAAACTGGCCTGCTTTTAATTGAAAGCTCCTAAATGTCTGGTTTTGACCTGGGGCACCAGACTGTGACCACATCAGTTTGGGTTTTTTTTTCCCCACTCCACCACATCGTACAGTGATGCACGTGTAACTATGACCTACCAAATGAGTCTGCAAGGCTCCTTTGGCCTTTAGCAAGAGCAAGTTCTCCACCCTCTTGCCTTCAAGTTTTTTCTTCAGCTTAGCCTCTGGTTTTAGTGTTAGCCTTTTAACCAAATGAGCGCTCATGTTTTCTGTGGTCAGCTTCTCATGGAAACACCTACTACACTCATCAGCAGACACTGAACATGTTAACGTTAACGTTCTCCTGCACATTTGTACTGTATTCACCTCAGAAGCCCACTTGTCTGTCAAAAAGAGAAGGTGGTATTTCTATTTTTGTTAGACTATAAGTCTGTGTCTTCCATATACAAGAAACAAAAATTAAAACAAAAGGCAAGTGTGGGGAGTCAGTCTGCTTCTGCTGTTCTCAAAATCCATAGCTTCTGTCCAGGCTGAAGGGCCTCCAAGCTACCACTGAAACGTAAACACTTATTAGTGGCAAAGAAATAATGAATTTTGCTTTGGGACATTGCAGTGTAAGAACCAGGTCAAAGGATTCAGAGAGTAGAGCTTTTTGCTGCTTTCAAGTTGTCAGATCTATCTTGCGCTAAAAGCCACTGTGGTCCCTGGTGAAAGTTAGGAGGCTGTTTACACCTCACAGAGTGAAGAGATGACCCTTGGCTGATGTTTGTGAGATGTCTCCTGCAGCCAGAACCCTTCATAGTCCAGAAGTCTGGTTCCTCTCCCCTAGCACCCAGGCACGCTCCCTCTTCTGGGGATTTCCTCAGCTTGTTGAGGGAGAACTTGGCAGAGCCAGGGATCAGGAATAGCTTCCATTGCTCCCAGTTTAACCAGACTTGGCAAGAGCAGCTTTTGTCTCTAAAATTTCCCATTTAAAAGCTATGTTTAAGAAAACACGCGAACAGAGGTTGGGGGCAGGGAGCAGGGTGGTTATTATTGTTAATTTAAAATTTATACTTGAATGGATGTCCAGTGAGCAGAAAACGTTAGTCTTTTAAGGCAGGGCTGCATTCAGTGCGGTGGCGTTGACACTGAGGTCTGCAATACTGCAGCAAAGCATTTTTGTTTTGGTATTGGCATTTCAGTTTGGCATCCTTGGTAGGCTCTAAAAAGTCCGTAAAAGGGTGGCTGACACCCTCACGACACACACCCTTCCCTTTTATACAGCCCCGGCCGTTGCACAGTGTGCATTTGGCTGGGTACGTTTCAGACCGAAGCAGCCTAGTAATGCTTTAAGGCTCACCCTCCAGACCCATTCATCCACCTCATTTAGACAGGGGCTGTACCCCTACCTTTTTTGGCAGAGTTAAATACTCAGGCATATCAGCTCAGAAGTGAAAATTTCTGCCATTTCTTGACATTTATACCACAGAGATGCTAAACCACTTGATAGACAAGATGTTACTATATTTGTTAATCAGATAAAAATGACGGAAGTCCAACCACGACTGAAAAATCATGTTTTCATTCTAATACCACGTTCTCACTGATAGAGCCAAATGGAGAAATGTAGAACTGAAAATACACCCGTTGATCCTGAAGCTGACAAAGTCTTCAGTGCAATTTCTCCTCCCACTATATATTTCTGTTACTCCTGTGTTTTTTTTAAATCCATAGGCTTACACGCTCACACAGAGCAACTAAATGAATCATTTTCCTACACAACTTCCCCCATGTCTACAAAAGAAAAAAAAAAAGAAAAAAAAAGAAAAAAAACTTAAAATTGAATAACCAGACTGTTAGCAGTCATGTATAAAAATGAGAGACAATCAAGGAAACATGATTTCTCAAAATGTCACCAGTGCCATAAGTTCCATAAAGGGCTTTGAGTGAGGTCACAGCTGCATATAGAGAGAGCGTATGTTCTGCTGATCAGGCTGTCAGTTCCCTATCCAAGGGAGGGTCCCTCTTAAGAGCATCTGATCACTTCCATGCAAGAGCAATCCCATTGAGGTAACAGGAATATATGATTGTAAAGTTTAGCTCAGCTTATTAAAATGTCAGAGAACAGGGAACACCCACTTCACTCCCTGATTGCTTTCTTCAAGCATCTCATACCAAAAGCATCCTTTTAGTGCTGGCTAATACCAAGAAAACATATATGATACTCCTACTAACTGTGCAAAAGCAAGCTCCATTTCAAACTGTAAAAAAGAAAGAAACCCAAAGAAAAACAGAGAAAATCATGGCACAAATGCACTAGGGAAAGTTGTAACAAATGATGAAATAATCTTTCTTAGGATCATAGCTGAATTCATCAGTCTTTGAATACTGTGCTGCTTACCAAACATAACACAAATTTCTGCTTTTCAGTAGTAGGAAGCAGCCACAGAGAAAAATCAGTTTAGGAGGAGGTAAGACATCTGTTATATTAACTACTTAGCTGTGGGAATATTTTCACATGTTTTGAAGAACCAGCCAGGATATATGAGCACATATTTTATTTCCTGTATTCTCTAAAACTTAGAATGCAGTTTGCAGTTTAATTTTAATAATTAAGAAAGGAAGTTGAGCTTTCCTGTGGACAAGTGAGCATACTATGTGTTACCCCTAATGTGTAACATTGATTTGAAAAACTTATTTAAATATGATTAAAGGACTATTTTCAGCCACTCTATTTTTCTCTTTTCTTGTGAAAGTAGTGCAACTTTTTCCTGTATTGCAAAGCATCAACATGATACTGGGGGAAAAATTAATTTCAGTTGTATTTTATATGGTATATGGAGTAGAGAAAGCGTGTGCATATGAGTATTCTGGGAGACAGTTTTGAAGAGGATCTGTGAAGTTTCTGTTAAATTTTTGAGGCTAAAGAAACAGGAAAAAGGGAAGGCTAAGTAGGAAATGATGTATGTACACTGACCGAGTGAGTACTTGGTTTTCTAGAGTGAAGTCTGTTACAGACATTGCAGCATTATCTCTTTCTTCTTGACAATTACAGTGGAGTTGCTTGGGGTACCTAACAAAGCAGATGAAATGCTGGGGAATACTTATACACAGGGAAATTTGTAACTGCTAGGAGCTAGCACACTATTTATTTTCTTCTGAGAATTCCGTCAGGCTAGATCACATGAAGAATTTTAAGGGACCCGCTTAAATACAAGGATGGGTTTCACAGAGATCTACTTTTGTGTTGTTTAAACTTAGAAGGTGCATAGACACAGCAGAAGGGTTGATTTATACAGTACTGGCTGCTACTGACTGGGACTACCACAATCTCCTGTAAATCGCTCATCTTGTTACTGTCCTGTTCAAGGCTGCAGAGACGTATTTACCCTTAGAGACAGTTAAGCATCTGCCAGCTGGTATTCTAATGAAGAATTTGTGGCAGGAAGATAATGGTCTTTAAACAAAAAATTTTGCTTTTGCCCTGTCTTTCTTTTCACTTTCATTATGCAAGGAACACATTTCTTCATTGTTATATGCCTTTTGCTTAAATAACTAAACTAAATAGCTTAATATCTATTTAACAGCTTAAACAGCTACAACCAATAAAAGTGTGTAATCCCAGAAAATTCTGTCGGATTTTTGCAGACTATAACCACTTCAGAGAAGAAAACTTCTTCCTCCCCTCATTACCAGTCTGCATACCTGGCTCTTTCCCTATTGCATTTAAGCATATCAGCAGAACCACAACACTCAGATTTCATTGGAACAAATTATAACCTTAAAGCAATTGATTGTGCTGTCTACCCTCTCATGTGATAGCCAGGCAATCCATTTATATCTGTGCTGTTAAAATAAAGTATCAATAATTTAGAGGAAGCAATGTACATCACAAAGACTCTGTGTACACAGAAGAAATCTATCAGTAAGCAGTATTATAGTGATGCTGGCATTCTCTAACGAGTTCCTGGTTTTCCCTTTGGCAGAGTAGCAGTCCCTTTCATCACACTGCAATGTGGATTTCTAGCAGGGTGAGTGCACTCCAGCAGTACCTCTTAACCAAAAGTGAAAGCTGGAGGCCCATCTTTCTCTGTAAAATGTGTTACACAGAAAACAGTGGAGCAAACTCCTACACAGTGCTTGCACTTTTTGTGGGTGAACGGGGAGCTCATTCTCCCCTTTTCATCCACATTTGCTTGCTGACATAACAACTAAAAAAAAAAATAATTTTTTTGGAAGGGTAGTTTTATCTGTAGGTCTGTCAGTGGTGTACTGCACCATTTATACACCAAAAACAGGACTGAAATGTAACCTTTTCCTTACATGATAGCAATTATTAAACAAATTTTTTCTGGCAACTCAAAATTAGTACTGAAATAGAGAATAAAAGCATTTTGGAAGTATTTTTGATTCATCCAAAAGTCTGGCAAAGCCCTTGACTAAGAATGTAATAGAGTCTGTTTGGGCAGCTGATGGTATCAGAGTGTGACAGACACACAAAAAGCCATGAGTTCTGTCTTTTTAAAGTTCTTCCTCACACGACTGCTAAAAATGCTGGACGACAGTGTATTTGTGATTTCATTACCTATGTTTGCACTAAATACAAACAATTTTAAGTTGCTGAAGATATGCAAATATACAGTGACCCAGTTAAGGCAGCCTGAATTTCAAAATCCTCATGAGCTGCTTGTCCATCTCAAAATATTAGGGTTTGGGGGGACATGGTTTGGTGGTAGACTTTGCAATGTTAGGTTTACAGTTGGAGTTGATGATCTTAAAGGTCTTTTCCAACCTAAATGATTCTATGCTTCTATGAA
>JAVJGJ010000047.1:82767522-82779394 GCA_035590215.1 Microhierax caerulescens | reverse complement strand
TTTGATGATCTTAAAGGTCTTTTCCAACCTAAATGATTCTATGCTTCTATGAATATTCCTCACACCAAAATGTTGTGGCATTCCAGTTCCCCTCTGCTTTCCAAAGCACAATGGCAGCGTTGTCTTGGCCGCAGAGGGATCCCAGGAAGCCCATCTGTATCCACCACCCTGTAAGGTGAACAGTAATACCATTTCTCCATAAAGATAGTGTTGAACTGTGGTACCAATTCTACCTGTTGCAAAGGAAACCATGCGTTGTTATGAATGTACAGAGCAAGGAAAAGCTGTTTCTGTCCCTCCCCAGGTGGCATGGGTGCAGTTCAGGCAATCTGCAAGTGGTGCAGGCCTGGGCTGCTTTGAGATTGGAAATATGAGGTGGGGCTCCAAACTGGTGAGGAAGAGGTTGCATTTCTTATCTAAGAGAATTGCACAAGCCATCAAGTATTGAGGACTGTAAGGTGGCTGCTAGATAGACATGGAGCATGTAACGGGAATGTTGGGGGTCTTCTACTCCTTCTGGGAGTTGTCCTTCAGCTGAGAAAGGGGTTAGAGAAGCATAAAGATGCAAAAGCATGGATTTCTGGTCTAGACATACAAACTCTATTTGGAAGCTTGGGAGATACCACCAGCAATATGTAGCTCCTGTCAATGAATATTCATGTTGTAACATGTTAGATAGTTCCCATCACAGCCCAATAAACTGTAGCCAAATAAGAAAAACTCTGCTCTTAGGACTTAAAGCTGGATTTCCAGTTGAACAAGTGTTCCTTGGTATTGTAAGGAACCTTTGCTCTATCTAATAGAAATTATTATACTTTATGGAACAATAATTTTGATTGTATCATCTTGAGTGATAGAAATAGTCTGTCCTGCAACAAAAGTAATGTATATATCTACAGCCTCGAAATTATGCAAACCATACATGTGTAAATATCACATGAAAACTTTCATTCTAAATGGAAATAAATGTTTGATCATACAATTAGTAGACAATGTGCCAACTTGACTGCAACTGTGTGAACAGTGTTGTCACATGTCTTGTGATGAGTCTATTCTTACTGGAGAAGGTTATGAAGAATACATATTTCATCCACACACCACAAACTATCTACATTTCAGCAGATGTTTTCTCACAGCAGAAATTTTGGAAACAAAAGCCAGTCTTTCTAACCACAAGATATGAATCACACTGCAGTAGCATGGAAACCAAGGTTCTAATATGATGTGCATTCAGAAATAACAAATAAAGGACAAAGATAGCAGTCTATCATGATAATTATACTTCTCAAGAATTTCTACAGGAAATCTTGTTTGCTCTATGAACAAATAAAACTTTACAGTTTACTTATGAATGAGAATTCTTCTGTCTCTGAGTAAAAGGATTTTCAGCTATTAATTATGCTTTTTTGCAAGTAATTCTATCTGTAGTCTCATATTTTAAGTTATGTCTCACTGAGTTTTACAGACGTGAGATCCTATTTGCACTGAAATTTTAAAATTGAATACTTTGGAATTTATAAGATTTAAAAATAAAGTTAATCTCCATTTCTTGAATCCCTCCATCACTTTTAGCCATACTGTGTGGTGTGAATTAATTAATTAATACTTAATCCCATAGAGTGTGGTTTGGCAGAAAAAAGAATATGTTTACCCTCCTTTTCCCAGCTCTTGCTAAGCAAATCTGAATTATCCTGCATTTAACGACTAAGAATGACATAATAAACATGTATGTATTCAACAAAATCCTAATTAAAATTAGAAAGATCAAGTTAATTCTTGTATCCTTTATTGTTCTTACATACTGCAGGGCAGAAACCAAGCAAATAAATATATCTGAATACAACAGACCTCTGCCTTCAGCTAAAGTTGGGATTATTAATGTATGCAGACAGGTCAAATAATGTTGTGGTTTCACATCAGTTTCTTCTGGTTTACTTCCATATTTTTGAGAGCTTCCCTTAGGTAAGGAACACATCTGTTTATGTATGAAAACAATAGATATGCTCAAGCTGGAATGTGGAAGAGGTTTCTCTTCACAAAACAAGCACAGCACTCTCCTGGCAGGCTTGCCAGAGGGCACAACATAACTAAGAATATGAAATGCTCCACTTACTGTCTCTACAAACACAAGGTTTTTCTCCAGACATGCTCTTGATGATACCAGGAGAATGTATCTGAAGCTAACACTGGAATATTCCCTCGTACTTCCTGACACTGAGATAACCTACCCATCAAACTCACAAAAGCAGGTTACTTCCAGTGTAGTATTATCCAGATTATTACAGTGGGGAAGGAAAAGAAAAAAAAAGTAAAAAAAAAGTTAAATGATCAATGTGCCATATCAGCAATAAAATTGTGCATAAACAGAGCAAAATGCCGGCCACCCTACAGCCAGAGAGTTTTTGTCTTCATTTTTACTGAAATTAATATTTAACCTTAAATGTCTACAACTATTCATGCAATTAAAGATGTAGTCTATTGAAATGAAATCAGATCTGCATTCACATGTTAAAAAAACCCATTTGGCTAAGCTTTAGAGAATCAGTCATGAAAAGGTTACATGTACACTACTAGTACGAGATCAATGTTAGAGATAGTGCCTTGGCAATGATATTTCCTTCAAGCTATGGTGAGAAGAGAAAAAAAAACATTTTTAGTGCAGTCATTAAGTTAACATCTTTCATAATTAATAAAGAATTATGCGTCACTTTCTGGGAACAGTATTAAAGAAACTTCAGGACGTAGTATTTGAAGAAAGAGAATTTGGGAAGTCCTGTGCTATTGTGGTACTGCATTTCTTAATAATTCAGGCAAGTGATTTTAAGCAACTTTGGAGGAGGTGGTAGTGAATTCTTTTAGTAAAAATGAAACACAGAAGTACGGGATGCTGGAACCTGACAGTCAAAATGAAACATCACCAAATAATACAAGTAACTAGCAATATAGTTCTGAGATAGAAGCCAACCACAGGGTCCTGGCAAGTGTTTTATCAAGAAAACTTGGAGTAGTTACAGCAATATAAAGCACAGAGCAGGTAGGTTGTCTCCTGTTTTAACCACTGAAGCCTTAATGATTTAGCAGGCGATACTGATTAGGAAATTAGGAAAATACTGCTGTATACATGCATGTTTATACATATATTTACATATATTTATAGAATTTGTTTGAGATCTCGGATAACACAGTTGTTAAGAATTCAACAGTGACGGAAATCATTCTATCTAATTCATTTGCTTATTTCAGATGTAGCTTCAGCAAAAGGTCGGGATTGTAGCCTCTGCTTTCAGGACTGATTTTTATTTTATTCGGCAATGATCTAATATAAATGCATACATAATCCTTGCCATGGCATTTCAATGGTGTCCCTTAGCAGGGTACTCCAACCGGTGGACTAGGCTCTCTTTTACCTGCTTTCCTTTTTACCCCATGACACCTCCATTCTCGGTGGCACAGGTGAATCAGCTTCAGCCACCATAGCAGCATCTCAGTCAGGCTGCTACTCAGCCTTGTGGTTAGGACAGATAGTTGGACCTCAGGCTCAATTCTCTCCAGTTTGAAGCACCCAGTACTACCCACTTCCTACAACAATATCGGCCTCCATCAGACTTAACTGTGCACTTGAGCATACCAAACTTCTCAGATTTTCCTGCAAGATTTTGATGAAACAGCTTTCCACCCACAGGAACACCAAAAAAGAGGTCAGTCTCTCCCTCTGTCCCAAACAGCCTCTGTGAGCAATGTTCTGAAATGCTGAAAATATTGGGGAGGGGGGAGAAACTGAAAATTCTGAAATGTTCTGAAACTTTTACTCAGAAGGCCTCACAATCCCTGAAACTGGTGAAGTAAATGTCCCAGATCTTTTGGGTATCATACAGGCAGATTCTGCTCTATTTTATTATGGAATTCCTTATATAATCATGTCTGATAAGAAGGCTGGTTCTGCTTGCATCAAGGAAGAGGAACTAGATCCTGTGCTGTATTTTCACGCTTCTCTAATTTACTTGAGCATTACTTCCTGACATGGCTTCAAAAGGAAGGAAAAACAGATTAGTATGTTCCCCTCCTCCTTCTCCAGCCAAATTAAAATTCTTCCCTAAGGCCTCTTCATCCATCAGAAGGTTAATAGTAACAATAGTACATTTAAGAAATGGTTCATTTTATTCAATAACAAGTAAAGATTTTTACAAAGCAGGGGAGAAAGTTTAAAGGTAAATGTAAAAGAAGGCATAACTTATCTTCTCATCTTCCTTTTCCATTCTGCTCTTTTAAAAGTCTTTCTTCCTGAAATTGTTACCTTTGTCTCACATTCCAATTCCATTACATAAACACTCTTACTAAGCCTTTTTTTCCCTCTAGTAATCTCCCCTCCCCTAGGAGAAAGATGAAAGGCAGGTAATTTGTTTGCAGAGTCTCCAGAATTATGAGAAGCGGGAGATTCTGTGCACAGATGAAGTTCTGTGCACACATGACTAAGAAAACGTCACAGAAATGTGTTTACCAGTGACACAAATACTATTTGGAAGAAGTCATTGATCAAATTATATATTTAAGGTACTGCAATGAGAAAGTAAGAGTCTGTATTTTAAAAGATAACGTTTCCACTGAAGGTAAAAAAATAGCAAAATGTTTTATTTTGCTTGGGAATAAGAACCCCAAAATAACAATCATGTCTTTTCAATCTTCCATAATAGAAGTAATAAATCCTCATCAGTAAGAGGAAGCTTTATGAGTATATCTTGTTTTAATTAGCTATTCTGTAAATATATTCTTCCTAATTTAGGAAGAAAATTTGAAACGTTTGTTCTCAATGAAATAAATATTTACTCTTAGAAAGCTGAACACATCCACACACTGCTTTATTGAGCCTGTGACAAAGTTTGAGGTGCAAGTTTTAGTAGACACATCTGTGCTTTTGTCTTTTGATGGAATTTCAGCCCAAAGTGTGGAAATAACTGAAGTCAGATTACTCCTGCAGGTGAAGTAAATAGGTCCTGACATGAGCAACAGAAACAGACAAACTAAATTACTTTCAAGAATATATCCTTTTATCTAAAATAAGTAGTCCACCTGCTTTTTGTTTCTGTTGTTTTAAGACTGATTCTTCACTTGAAGAGAAGTTTTCTTCCCTGAAGGGGAAATATAAGGAATGGGAACTGATAACAAAAGATAACAAGCTTTACAAATGTATCCAAGGGACACAAGTGCACAGTGCCTCAGGGGGGAAATGAAAAAAAAAATATTTCCACATATTTCTATGTTGTTGTCAATGACAGTCTCTCAGTAAGAGGTGATATGGTTTTAACATAATCTTCCCCTGAAACAACCCACCAAAATCCTCTGGCTTAAGAAAAATCTTTCCAGTTCCTCTGTTTTCTTTCAAATGTCAGAAGGGAACCTGAGGTATAACTCAAAGGTAGGTAAAGAGAACATTAGCAGAAGACAAAATTTACTGTTTCACTATGCAAACCAGCTTAAGACTTTCAGTGCGGCTCCTGGTGAAGCCCAGAATGGTCCCACTGACAGCTCAGTGCAGGGGCCGGCTGGGACCTGCTGCTGCCCACCTTTTTTTTGCCTTTGTTCTCTTTCACTCCAGAGACAAGCGGGAAATGCAGGTAATTCTGTTCACATTGAAATAACTCAGATTAAAGAATGGCCTAAATAACTGTACTTATTCTATTTCACAGGACTGAAGGAAATGCCATTCCTTCTCCTCCCCCCTGCCGCCCGCTGTTATTTCTTTTAATTTTAACCAAGCAACATAACAGCTACACATCTACACAGTACAATCAACAGGTACCTTCTCAGAGATCACCGCCACCCCTTCCCACAGCTCCTCTTCCAGCCACATCTCCTACCCCAGTCTCTCTTCCCACACTCTAACCTCCCACCACTTCCAGCATGCCCTACGTTGTTTCAGTCTCGGTGGAGTATCGCAGTGTCATTCAAGGGCTACATTCATACAAAACTAACCCTTATTAGCTATTTCCCTGATAAATCCTTTGGCAGGTATGTGAAATACAACTCAGACATCTGGATTGATTTACTACATTCAACTCTTAAAACATAAGCATACTTCAAAAAGTGTTGGCTAAACATATTTGTCTTCCTTCTCCGGGGAATAATGTTAAAAAATGAAGATAAGGCAGATGACCCCTGCTTTGTTTTATTATATGAGTGATCTAAAACAGTCTTTGTGCACACACACACACTCCCCCAAATCAGACTCCGCTATCATCAAGCATTTAAAAGATGAGAGTAAATACAAGTGATATAACATTGACAGAATTACACCAGGTTGCTTTCCTTTACACATGTCACAGGCTAAAGGCTCTCCTGCTCTCCTGCTTTGCCTTTGCTGCTTTGTAGTACTTAGACATGCTGGAATAATTAATTACACTGTGTGCCTGACTGTCATTAACTGGACAAAGTAAAACAGCTTCAAAATGAGGGTTTAGGTATCAGCCTGTGAAACATGTAAGTCCATGGTTTCAGATGAAGAATCTTAGTGTAAAAGTTTGCAGGTGATCTGGGAGGAAAGTAGAAAGCAGAAAGAAGAAAAACTGTGAGTGAGTTTCTCTGTCATCAAAGTATAGGTCTTAATTTAAGAACATATATTATGATACTGTTCGGTAGTGCCTGAGGGTCAATAAAGAACGAAGCCCTGCATCATCCTGTCTAGCATCTATACAAATAGAGACATAGGTTTCCTGTAAAGCTTATCAAGCAAATAGAAAGGGAAGACCCAAGGCAGAGGAAGTGGTAAAATAATTAGATATATTTGAGCTGTGTGAAGGCAGCACTTTCATGTTAGTTTCTTTATTGATTAGAAAGGAGTAAAGTAAACAGAAAAAAAAGACGTATGAAAGGGTGTTAAAGGAAAGAGGGTAAGAATTAAAATGTAAAATGAAGCTGAGGAAAGAACAGGATGGTAAAGAGCGAGTCATCACAGGGCAAAGTGTAGCCAAACTCAGGAAGATCACCTGAATGCCAAAGCCCCTGATTTGGTTTTCATGGTTACATCCAAAAGTAGGTGCACTGCTACACACTCCTCTGTGATATTCCCTAAAATTTCATGTAATGAGAGCAAGAGCATCTTGTACATCTCAATGGCTCCAGAGCTGGAGCCTTTTCTACAGATTGCTTGCTGTGATGCTCGGCATGGGGGCTGTGCTTGCCTCTGTGGGACCCTTCTGAGTATAGGTGGTTCCAGGTATCAAGAATATTAAAAAAAAAAAAAGGAGATGGAAGTCAAACACATGGCAGACATGCATCCTATATCTAAAAATATATTTAATTTAGAAGGTAAATGTGTGATAGATCCTGGGTAAAAAGAATTACACTGTTTCCTTGCTGTACGTAAAAGCTGTTGTTTTTTGTTTCTCATTCAATTTTATGTTGTTGTTTCAATGCTGAAGGAATCTCTGAATGCAATACCTCAGCAAGTAACAGGTAACGCACAAGCTAACACCCTGCATATAGTTGCCTGAAAAATCATACAATGAATGATCACATACATCATAACATGTTGCTGACTCATTGCTAGTACAAGAGAAAATAATTTCCCCTCAGGGACAATAATAGCTTATCTGTTATCTCTCATCTGCAAAAAGAATAATAACCTTGAAGTCATAGCAAATGATCTCCACCTGTGACACTGATGAAATACTGAAGAGAAGCTGGCCAGGTGAAACTGTAGAGGTTGCAACTGTAAAATAAAAACATCTGTCTGGAAAAGGCTGTATATTCACATGTAAGAAGATAAACAAAAGGACAATGTTCAGTTATGATAGCTGTAGTGGAATATAATGAGTCAAATAACCACAGTGTGTGTTGTAGCTGGAAAAAAAAAGAAGACACACAAAAAAGAGACATCTTCTGAGTCTGGCATGTATGAGAAAAAAAGAAGTTCCTTTTCTGAGTAAGTTTCTCTTTTTAATAACTTCCTAAACTCCCAAGGTGTACTTTTTATTTTGCTCTATAACTAAGGAAGTAGAAGCCAAAAAAATGAAAAAAAATATTGCACAATATCACAAAGGAAAGACTATGTCTGTTTTAGAGATGGATCAGATTAGTCTGTAAAAGCAGAAACTTTGTACTTGTGAAATTTAAATGTCAGTATAAGCACTTACTATATTTGAAAACATGTAATTGCTGAATGCGTATGTTTGGTTTTCTTCAGCAAAACTTACAGGATTTTTCTCACCATTCATCCAGAGTCAGTGAAACTTTACTTTGGTACAGACTGGGGCACCCATGTGCTCCCTAACTTTGTTCAGATGGGCTACCAGCATGGTGAGATAGATGGTGCTAGTCACCCCCTCTAACTGTGTGCAGCTTCAGCAAAAATCTTCGGAGTGAATCAGTCTCCTAATTCGGAGTCTCATTTTAGTGCTGCCCTGCCATAGTTTTATTTACCTTGTCCCAGGAAAGGGGAGCCCACCAGCACAGGCCCTTCACTTCCTGAAAATACAATCAATAGGCAGAGGGAGACATCTTTGGAGACTGGGAGAGGAAAACCCAGTCCATCTAGCGTAGATGGTTTCCATCTCTTTGGATGCACATATGTATCTAGCTCTTCCACTGAGGGTACAAGAAACTAAAAAATTTAAGCAAATCTATCTCTTTATGGGCTAACCGGCTTAGTTTTCTTTTGACAAGCCTAAATCTGTCTTCTAATGTGACTCGGGCAATGTGAAAAGGTTCTTAGACCTTAAATAGTACAGCAAAATTAGCTCCTGGGATACTGCTACTGATAGAAATAGAGGTGGAGGCTGCAGCATAGAGAGACATTCACTTTTTTACTGGGGTTCTGCTCTGTGAATATTTAGTGGGTAACTGTAGCACGTGGAAGAATTACCTGCATTTGGGAGACCTAAGCTCAGCAGTCCATGAAAAGCACCTGATGAAGCTGCATTGATGTAATCTCCAGAGCAGCTGAAGCCCATGATGTAGATAAAACTACGCTGAGTAGCTGGCTGTGTACATGAGGAATCAGTGAAAACATAGTCAGCCTACCACAGCCAGCCTTCCTTGCTCAGTCTCTGAGTAGACACAACTGCACCTTTGTGCAGTAATTTCAAGCACAGAGATGTCTGAGCCTTTACCAAAAGAGAATTACGGACTACAGTTTCCCTTGTGGCTATGGAGGCTTTATTCTGAAGTCTGATACTACAAAAATCAGAGTGGACAACAACCTTGTATCAAGTCAAGGTCAGAGTCAATCCTGGTCTAATTGGCCACTAATTTATCATGGTCTTATGTCAAGATTCACTAATTGTTACTGACAGCAGCATAAACTGGCACGATGTGGATTATATTATGCTTTTAACTACACAACCTCAACATTCAAGTACACATTTACAGGAGGGAGAAATTTTTGGAAGCTTTTGGCTTCAATTTTGACCTCTAGATCTGCAGAGAGATTTATTCACCACCGTTCAATGTAATGGGTATGGAAGAAGAAGCTACTTAGCTCCAGTAAACACATCAAAACCTTCTAATTTTCTTATAACCATTGATTTCCAAGTTGGCAGGATGTATGTACGATTTCATAAGACAGAAAGGGAGTAATAGTTAAGAACATTGTGTCCTTGCTTTGAAAGCTTTTGCTGGAAGCAAACTTTTATAATTGAATTCAACTTAGAAAGAAAAGTGTATGGAATGACCCAAGAAGATCTTTCAGAGTTGATTGTGCTTCCATAATTTAAAACATGCACCAGAAAAGTAAAAACCCAAGAAAAGTAGTGGTGATGTTGTTCCCAAGATAACAGCCTACACACTAATTTAAATCTACTCTTTCTTGTGCCCTGGGATGGCAGCCAGAACCAGTTTTGAATTTGTTAATTTTCTTTTAATCGGAGTTAAACATTTCACAAAGAGATTATTAGATCTTAGATGATAAAATAGATAAATCAGTCTAACATACAGCATGGTGTTTCTGAGGAAAATTTGGTAGAAATGCACAGGTTAATACAGAGCATATAATGTGATTCTGTAAGAATTTTCATCATAGTCATTACACTGCCACTATGTTATAGTCCTAAAGCATCTGTCAGCATCGCTTGCTTATTGTAACTCATCTGTTCTGTAAGCCCAGGAGTGTTGGAATGTACGCAGCAACCATCACAGAGGGCTGGAGAGATTATATCACTAGGCTATTGCTAATTCAATGCAATCACTTAATAACAGAATATGAAACTACAGCCTGTACAGTTGACAATAAATATCCAAATGTTGATGTAAATATTCACATCTAGAAATGTTCAGATGGAAAACCTCTAGCATAAACGTCTTTACTTGCTGTACTAACACTTTCCCAAGCTCTTTCTGTTCTTGCCTACTCAACACATGCAGTTTGTCATACAATACTGGGTGGGCAAGGCCCAGGGGAGGGTCAAGCTTCTGACACGGTGGATCTGGCGACTGTCCAATTCCAACTGGTGTGTCAAGGCACCAGAGCCTAGACCTTCATCTGGTCCAGGTCCTATTGAAGGAACTCCCATAGGAATTAAGAATCAATACAGAATATACTTTATGTATAACTGTATAGTAAATACTTATATTTATGTAATTAAACCCATTCAAAAGTGACAGTCTAAACTCTGGTATTGCTTTTGTAACTTCTGTTTAAAACAATTTCAGCACTAATACAGATGATAATCAACCTATGTACGTACATGTATACACACACACATACACACACAAACTCTAAGTGGATGACCTTTCCTTTAACAGCCTGCTATTTTCTACTTTCATTTGTATCATCATGTCTTAAATTTGAGGGAGCTCCCAGGTGCTCAGATTGGCATATGTTATCACTTTATTTTGGTTTATTAAAATCCATATATTTATTCACAGTAAAAGATAGCTGTACTTAATTTTCCAGCACAGTGTGTATGTAGAACAGCATCTGCTTACAGAGCATAAGTTCTTATAAACTTTGTGAGAGAAATACAGACCTCCCAGAACTGTGCTGGACACGGTGGTTCTGTTGCTGGCCCCTGAGAGTTCGTACTTCTACCCCCAGCCTCCCTGTTCCTCTACAAAGAACTGGACACCTTTTAAGTCTAAATGACCTTAGCTGAAAGAAACTAAATGCTGGTTGTTAAAGCTTCCTGTTTTCATGCTGTTAGGAAATCTAATATTAAACAAACTAATCCTTACCACCCACACCTGTGAATCCTGTGAAGTGTTCGCCTTGGTCCATAATCTTAGAACTATTGTAAGTTTAGAATCTGGAAAGAAAAGCCAAAAATCAGAAGCAGAACTCTGTTAATGATTCACTGGTGATTCAGAGTGTGTCATTTACCCTCTATTTGTTACCAAGGGAGCTTAACACCCACTTCCTACCACATCATCGCTACAACCAAAACAGTGTTAAACCACAATATTGCTTTGCTGCTGCTTACAACTGCTAAATACCATCTTCTTGTAAAAAGTAACTGTGTAAAACAGGATTTTTAAATATCATCATTAAGTTTAATGGCTTACCGCTATCAGTGGCCAGCTTGAAATCACAGTGGAAAAGAACAGTATGATACGCAGTTTCTAATCTGTCTTCTGCAGAGCTGTTGAACTGGTTCTGCTAAGGGATTTGAACTATTGGACTATAGTACACCCTGAATCTTCAGTTGTGTAAGGGGCTTGATGGGTTTTTACTGAAATATTTTCTTGACTTCTGAAACCATTTCAACAAGAAATAAGCTAAAATTGGAGGTACTTGAAAGTGGGGTTATATTTTGTAAAAAATGTTCTGGGTATTTTTTGGTTTGGTTTTTTTGTTGTTGTTGTTGTTTTTGTTTTTGTTTTTGTTTTAAATGTATTTTTAATATGGTTTACATCCAAAATAGATTAAATCAATATTTTCCAACAT
>JAVJGJ010000047.1:82741814-82767422 GCA_035590215.1 Microhierax caerulescens | reverse complement strand
TTGTTTTTGTTTTTGTTTTAAATGTATTTTTAATATGGTTTACATCCAAAATAGATTAAATCAATATTTTCCAACATTTTAACTGCAATCTTCCCTTTTATTCACTGCCAGTGAGACTGGTATTCTTGACACCAGATGTGTCTGCTCTGAGAATAGGGAACTGAAGTGACTTCTAATATACTTTAACTTAAATGTTTTAGGCTCAAACAACTGATCTTCAAAGAAGGCATCTTGCTGAAGATTTTATGGCCTAGTGTGATAAAGATATTTCAGACTGGTCTTATGCTTTCTGATTTTAAAATCAGTTTAGCTGAAATGATTTCAAAACACTTTTGAAAGTCCCACATACACTTCGGACTGACCTGTAGAATCACTCAGTGATCTCCTTTGCCTTCTTCAGACAGGTCTCTGTCTACCACTGTAGAAAAAAAAGAAAGAAGAGAATTGAAGTGAAGCAATTTCTTAATAAACAATAAAATATGTTTATTTTGCCTACTGTCATATTTATCATAGTATTGCAAGGTTTCTTGGGTGGTTTGACTATTAGAGATTTTGTTCTTACTGGGGGCTGGGGTTTGCAAGTAGTTGGATAGATCTGCATTGGGTACATTTCCTTCTCACAGAAAATTGGTCTTGAAATCTCATTTTCTATCAGCAAATTGGTCTTGAAATCTCTTTTCATATCACCACTAAATGAATTCAAGTAAAGCATAGGAAGGGGAGAAAGTGCTGCAGCCTACTAGGAAGGGCAGTTATTCAAAACCTGGAGTTCAGAAATTCTATGCTAGAAGCCCATACTTTTTTCAATTCAGAGTGACCTGAGACAAAATCTTTGCATCAAGCCAATGAAAAAAAAGTAATTTAAACCTGTGTCTTCTACCAACAGAAAACATACTCCCCAGACTAATCTATGCTCTGTGGCATACTCTCACTAGAAGTTCTTCTTCCACTCAACCATTTTTTAAAATTTCTTTTTGCCAAAATAATTTTTTTTGGTCTTTACTATGTGACATTTTGGCAGAAAGATGTCTTGGAAAACCCAATTTAGAGTTAAACACAGTGGCTTTGGTCCAGCAAAGCACTCTACATTCTTACCCTTAAGACTTAGCCCTCATTGTTCCAGCTACTTGAAATTACGTAGAGCATTCCTTTAACATCAGGGAGGTAATACAATAAGAACTTAATAAGAATATATGCTCAGACAAATACCCCACTATGGTTCTAAATAAACATGAGTAACATGTTCTAGGAATTCCTTAATGTTACAGTGTTTTGATTTAATTTGTCAAAACCAATTAGAAAATAATTGAAAAAAGATTTTAAACTTCCTGTTTATCTGTTTGTCTCATTCCTCAAGAATTAAAAATTGAATTCCTAAATTCCCTAAATAACTATCAAAGCCTAGAACCTATGGAAAGACTAATTCTGTAGTACGAGAAATATGGAGTATAATCCCATTTTATGTATGCTTTCTTTTTAATACCATATTTACAACATCTTTTTTCAATATGAAAAGCAAATATACCTAAACATTCAGGTGTTTAGAAAAGATAATTGCATTTTAAGAAGAAGCTGTACAGATTTGTAACTGTTAAATATATGAAAATACAAATATGAGGGCCATATGAAGACTAGGGATATTTATTTCTCTCTTCCCAAAGTCATGTGAATAAAATTTGCTTGTAATCCTGTCTATGTTTATATGTATGTATATACATAAATAGCTAGGAAGATATTTCAACAAAAGGCTTCAATACCTACTTTTGCATTCAGTGTTTTTCATCTGAGAAAATTTGAATTTCCTACTTTTTTTGGAGTTTAGATCCACTTGACATAAAAAACATAACAAAAAAAGAGTAATAAACAATGATAGGGATAGAGATAATAAGATAATAAGCAGGAATAGATAGATAAATAAGAAAAATTTCTTTTAAGCTTAACATTTGTTATACTCTCGGCAGCGTGAGAAGGAGTTAGATCAGGTTATATTATTCAGGGCACAATGTAGTCTCTTTCTGGGGCCAGAAAATATTTCTTACTGGCTTTTTAAGGGCCACTAAGCAAAGCTGGAGTCCACTTTCAAGGCGCTGATGCAGAACATCTTGCTCCTCACAACTTGTCTTTCTATGGTCTACTGCACACACTAGTGTACTCCTTTAACTTGCCCGGAAACTGAGGCAAAGAGCAGTCATTTGCCCAGCCCCAGAGTAGATTAAAGAACCTTTGGGAAGAATGGACAGCCAGTGGCTCTCAGCCAGCTTTTAGTAGCCACCCCTGGGCCCCTGGGACCTCTGCTGGGTGGGTGCTGACAACCAGAGTAGAGCGTGGCACATCAGCAGTGGCCTTATGTGAGAGACCTGGAGGCAAGGTTGGAATGAAGCCCTGTGTCTTTAGTGTTTTGGAGAGAAAAGCAGGGAGGAAATAGACTTCAAACATCTGCTACATTGCCAAGCAAGCAAAAAGGAACTTAATTACAACTGTGAATGTGACCAGCAGGGTCAGTGGTCCAGCTGGAAGCCAAGCTCTGTTTGCTTCACGTTCAGGTTCCTTTGAATCTCCCCTGTGTCAAATGTTATGGATATTTTAGATGGTAACCGTTTCTTAACATAATTTTAACTAGTTCACTTCAAAACAACAACAAAGCTTCTATTGACTTCAGTGAGACCAGGGCTTGACTGTATTCCAGGACCTGAGGACATTTCTTATATTAGAGAAGGGCTCCATTTCATCTTGGGTTACTTGTAAACTTTTCTCCTTGATTTCTTCTAAAGGAAGGGACTCACACCCTTAGAAAAAAAGGATAATACTGGGTCCAGTACTTCTGAAAGAGTAGGCTGCACTCTTCTGAGTCTTCTCAGCAATATTTTCATGCCCAGAAGGGAGGCTGACTAGCACAACCCTGTTGTGAAACTTGCCTTCAGTTACTGCTGGAAAGAATGCCTTGGGTGTATTTCTGCCTTCCAAGCATCAAGTATTGTAAGATCAACTTAAAAATACAAAAGAATGTATTTCTTGTAGTCTGAGCTAATGAAAATTTCCTGAGTTATGTACAATTTACAGATAGAATGCTAATGATGTGACATTTGTCTCAATGCTGTGAGCTGCTTATATGTTTAAGAGATTTTAAGCATATGATTGGCATTAAGGTGCCATTGTTACCTTGTAATACCCTCCTCTACACATAACTTTTTTTTGATGGTCAGGCTGGATAAAAAATATTAAAATTGTGGTACATATTCTTTTATTTTCTACAGAAATACCAGATGGCTGCAGTCAGACATAGCAGCCCTTCATCTGACTATTCTTGAAAGAAGGGGTCTATCCTTGGTCGCTTGGCATCTTCTTAAATCCTTGTTTGCAGGAACAGTTACTTTTAGATTCTACTTATGCAGCCTTGTCAATTCAACAACAATCTGCACCACCACTGAAAAGATGAGGAATGATGCCCTTCTCCATGCCAACTCCAGTCTTCAAGTGGCTGCTCCAGGAACTAGATCAAGGAGTCAGTCTGCCTGGAAAGACAAAACAAATCCAGGAGCCTGCACGGCAGCTGGGTGAAAGTAGCTGTACAGCTGCAATCCTAGCAGAGTTGGTGTTGACTGAAAGGTAGAGCAGCCTTGAAACTTTCCTAAAATAGTCAGAGGTCCAACCTACTGCCCAGCCAGAAAACACCTCTGGCTTCAGCATAGCACAGAGCAGCACTACATGGAAATGGACAGCTGTTTGTCTGGACTGCTGGGTGGACAGGCGGCTATCCCAGCGTTGAAGCATGTAACGTTGTTGAGGGCATTCATGTTGCTCCCTGCTACAGATCGCACGTATCAGAAAAGTTTGCTAATTCTTAAATATTTCAGACAATTATGAATTACACCCTTTTCGCTCCCTGTTCCATTTTCACCCCAAAAGGAAAAGAAAAACAATGCAAGAGTCAGGCATTTTTCAAGGTTTCCCAGGTAAAAGTTACATTGTATTGTGTGTTGTTACGTAATCATGGATGAAATTAATGTTTGTTTTTTTCCTTGGGTTACTAAATCCATTCTTTGAACTCCAAGTGTTGGTATGCATTAAAGTCAGAAAATATCAAAAGTTCAATGCTCGGAGGCATGTCTCCCTTTTTAGGCAGTGCTCAGGTCTTGAACTTTGGAAGAAAAAAATCTCTATTTTTCTAACACTGCTATGACTACATCTGCAGCTGTCAGGAGTTCTATATCCAATAGCCCAAAAGGCATTTTGAGATGACTTAGATTTAATTTTTAATGTGAAAGAAATAGCTTAGTTCATTTTATTAATTCCATTTAACCTCCATATTAACCTCCTTTTCTCTTGTATTACCAAAAAGACTGTCATTCCTATGCCCACCATAATTTCTGACACAGCATATGGACTCTTGTTATAGAACTGTGTGGAATAAATTTTCTTTGTACTTCTTTAGTGCCTTATGCCAGAGGTCACTGAAATGATTCAAAAATATCCACTAAGGCAACATATACTGGAACAAAGAGATGTTTATGGGTTGCTTTACTCAATGCTAGATGACAGAAGAATGTAAACAAAATACTCAGTAGCTATAAGCCACTTAATTTTCGACCCCAGCATTATTTTCTCCTGGATGTGGCTGAAATCACTGCTTTTGCAAAATGTACTGTTTGTTACACACATAACAATATATAGCTTTTTCTGTACACTACATCTACTCATTCGAGAAGACAGCTATAGGTAGCTTAGGTAGCTACTGTGTTGTTTTCAAATAATATTTTCCAAGGAAAATGTTGGGTTTTTTTTTTTATTATTTTTAACATGGAAACCTATTTTAAAAAGAAATCAGTTGGGTTTTTCTTTATTTATTTCTGTCTTTTTCATAAAAAGTTTTGTTATCAGAGAATCTTCAGTTATCACAAGTGATGAGTTTTATACTTTATCTGAAAAAGGACTCCTTCAAGAATGTAAAGATTCTCATCACTATAATACTGAGCATGGGGGTTAAGTCATTCTTGGAGTAAAGTGCTGTTCACAGAGGGTGACTGTCAAACATTTTGCAGTCATTTATTTTTTCTGGATGTCACCCTTCTTTATATTAAACTAATGAAATGCTTATTTGGTGGTGATACATGAACACAACATAATGTAGCTGGATATAGACCAGCTGCTTTGATTGCTAACAGAAACGTCATGTGGATGTGGCCTGGCCACGTGCAGTCACTGATTGAATGGTTGGATAGATTTGATTGATTCTTTTTGCCTAAAATCTCTTAGTTGAAAAATTAGGGTTTACCAGTAATAAACATTTTCACCAGAAAGATTTTAATCTTTCCAGAAATATTTAGATTTTTTATTTCATATTTTATTTTGATACAATATTTTAAGTCCAATATAAACTTGCATTAAACTTTTAACAATAGGTGAAACTATGCCTTGAGTTGCAACTTATATTCCAATCATCTTCACTCAAGAGAACCCAAACTCTTCCAATAGAAATAAAACATACAAGTGAAAGGTTTAAATAATCTTTATTTCTCTAAAAGCATCAAAGAAGTATTTTATCTGGGTTATGGAAACTAGAAGCAGAGATTCAGTCCACCTTAAGTCGCAGTAAAAACCAAAAGGTAGTTTTATTGCCAGCTAACCCAAAAGAGTCACATCACTAGATTCTTTAAATCAGGGGGGCTGTATTGAACCACAAGGCCAGGAGAACAGGAAGGGTTGTTAAGGCCTGATGGTTCTGAAGAGCTGAAAGAAAATTGTCAAATGATAGCTTTAAGTCATCCCTTATACAAGAAAACTAATTAGACACTTCAGCTACTTACGTGGTCAAAACAGATTTTCAAAGTAATAGGTCAGAGATTTAAAGAAATCTCACTGAAGTGAGCAGGAATTTCCTTTTGACCATTGGTGTTGGAATCAGCTTGACTAACGCTTTACTCAAGGAATGACTTTACCCTCTCTGTCATGAAGCTGCACCCACCAGGCAGCTCAGCAGCCCCAGAAATCACAGCCTGTTGCAGTTTCCTGATATTTTGTGCAATGTTTTCAGGAACCATTGAAGGCGTGGAGCTGCGATTGCAGTGAAATCTTCTTTGATGTCCACTGGGATAGTTCCTTTCCAACTGACAGACCGTTTTCACTGTTGTATCCATATTATGAATGTATTATTCTTTGTTCTCTAAAACTGCCTTCAAAAAAAAAAGGTGTGTGAGCAAATTGTGCTGCAATGATGGACCTATATCAGGAAATATAAGTGAGATCTTTGAACTTCAAAGATCTAAAGTATTTTTAAATGCTGTGCTGAAGAAATTAGATTTATATGTATCTTGTGTTCCCCAGGCTTCTAAATTAATTAGTAAATGAGAACAATCTTCCCATTTTATTCAAGTGAAACTATCTTGGGTAACATTGCCCTAGTGTATAGCTGCATTTAGGTTAGGTAGTGGCTGAATATTTTTTCATGGTAACTAAATCCCTTAGCCAGCAGACATTACTGTGGGATTTAAGAAAGATTAAACTTCTAGGATCCTGCCAAAAGCAATAATTAAAGTAACTGGGTTCTGCTTATATAAACAACTGTCATTTTATTTTAACTGGGACTTTTGCCTTTCACTAGTGTCAAACAGAATAAGCTTCCCAGAGACTCAGCTTTCAAGAGGTTCTCCTTAGTAACTGTATCTTTTCTGAAATTTTAGTACAACACAGCATTTGCATACTCTGCCTCTTCTAAGACATATGTATAAACTCTTGAGAATTGATTACTGAATGACGAACCAAGCTTTGAAGAGAAAAAATCCTGTAATAGCCATGGAGTAGAAGATATTCAATGTAATAAAAAGAAACATGAGAAGGAAAAGGAATAGTTATAATGACAAAGAAAATAGTCAGCTGGGGAGGAGCAAGAAGAAGCAGTAAGCCTAGCCTGGGCTGCAGCTGCCTGGGTCCTGAGTGCTCAGGACACCCAGCTTCTTGCCCTGTAAGTATAAAGTCATCTGGTCACAGTTGTGTATGAACTCCAGTGACCTGTGAGACACAGCACTCATTCCTCTAGAAGCCCAAGGCATGAGCAGGCTGATCAGCAGAAGGCTGGGTCCATGCTGTGAGAAGCAAAGTCTATCCACAAGTAGCATAGCAGACTCCTGGGAAGTGCATGCTCCCTCCCCTTGTCTCCTCTTGATCTCCTTCCCATGTCACACATGCACAAGCACAGCCTGGATCTGCCCCAGGCCAGCCCTGAGTCCCTCAGCAGGACAGCAAGGTGGGCAGCTGGGGGAATGGTCCTCATCCACCCCTCAGAGTGCAAGGCCGGGCATAAGGCTCCCAAGACTCAAAGTGTGGGCCCAGCCCACAGAAGGCCCTGTTAGCTACTACAGTGAGGGCAGGCACGACACAAACCTCTTTCTTTGGCTTCTGTGGAGACCCATATCATGGTTGCATCGGTGGCGGGCCCCTCATGCTCATTTTCCCCAGTCTGGAGCTCCAAATCCTGTTTGAGACTTCCTGTAGGTTGCAGGGAGCTCCTATCCAAGTGCTCCATGACGACAGCTCCCAGTTTTATGAAGTTATTGGGTACTAATAGGAATTCTAGGATGTGGCCCATGACCTGTTACTTTTAGCATATGTTTCATTTATGTTTCTACTTTTCATTGCACTATTTTGGCAGGAAAAGAAGGAAAATTTTGTGTCAGGCTTCTGAAAATCCATTCTTAGCCGCTGGCAAACCCAGCACTTATTTTTCATTCTCCTCTAAGTCCTGCTCAGAGGACAATGGTTTTAACTCTATTTTCCTATCCTTTAAGTAAATTAAAGCATTGTATTAAAAACAATGCCAGCAATGTTTTCCCTAATAGACAGATAGACATACAAAGCTTATTGGCATAATTAAAGGCAGACTGGTCTTTAAAAGCTAACAATTTCCACAGAGTCTAAGAGTCTGTCATTGAATTAAGAGGAAGCAGTAGATGTATTTCACGATTTCTTTGTCAAGGGCCTGCCCTGAAAACTCAGTGCCAAGTTCCTAGGTAAGGCCGAAGGAGTCTTAAACCTCCCTCCAACTGTCAGCATCCACATTATCCCAAGCCACTTTAAATCTGACAGCGTTTTTAAATTCTGGCTGCTGAAAATCATACTCTGAGGGACTAGAGAGAAAGGTGTACAGGAAAATCTACTAGCAGGTGCGTATAAGAAATTTTAAATTAAAGAGACCCCCAACTGCTTCTACACAGATTATGTTCTGGCTTCTTGCCAGTTAAATTAGGAACATTTCTGACACCCACATAACAGATACTTTGGAGTCTTAGAGAGATTTACAAATGTAAAACACACAGTACAGGGAATTGCAGATACTATCTTGTGTGTCTTTATTTTATAGAGTTAATTACTTTTTCTTTATAATCAATTATGTATAGAATAATTGCTGATTATTGACCCCAGATGCACAAATATAGTGGTCATGAATATTGTCTCTCCTCCTGTAACCTGCATCCAATCTGACACTAACACATCTCCCTCTCAGAGACGGAGACTTGAAGGCTGGTCTCTCAACAGAGAGGATATGTGAGAACTGGGCTATACTTAAAGTTTTGTTGATTCTGGCATTCAGTGGCCACATCTGTCTGTCACCAGTTCTCACAGCTACACAAGTATACAGCAGTGCGTAGAGCAGGTATGTTTATTTGAGAAGTGTAGGCATTTCTGTGGGCTAGGGTAACAACTCTGCAGTGTTGATGGAGCATAACGTTAAGGGGGCTTTCACCTCTTTCCAGTACTTCTCTGTACCTAAAGCTTCTGACTCTGCTATTCCCTCTCTTTTCTATGCTTCAAAAGTTTTAAATTACTAAACTCAATGTTCAATCTTTATTTTTTATGTACAGCATCTCAGGCAGTTTATGCAGTTAACTCCTGCTATGTCTTGCTCAAACTGATCTTCTAAAGATAAAGCAACTAGGAAAAAAAGAGTCATCAAACCCAGGGTGTAGTTGGCCGTTACTGAACTACAGCTAACCAGGATCACTACACTGTGCAATACATGATAGCCAGAACCTTATGCATTTTTCTGAAGAAAAGTCAGGGTAGGGGATACACTCAGATAAGTTGTTTCTAAAATATTTGCTACTGACATAGGGGAAAGAAGATTAAAACAGGGAATAATTTGCTGAGTTACAGCCAGAGCTGTTACTGTAAAAAAGAATTTTATTGTTCCTGGACCATATTTAGTTTCTTTTATGGACAGAGGACAAGTGGTGCATTTCCAGACCTCATTGCCCCCATTTTCTTTTGAAAATATTGAGGAAAAAAAAAAATAACGTATCATATCATATCATATCATATCATATCATATCATATCATATCATATCATATCATATCATATCATAGTATTGTTTGGTTTGGAAGGGACCTTAAATATCTTCTAGTTCCAACCCCCCTGCTATGGGCAGGGTCACCTTCCACTAGACCAGGTTGCTCAAAGCCACATAAAATTGCCTTTGCCGATTTAAAGAAAACTGAAGGCCTTGCAAACAAAAGCAGATATTTACAGATTTTTATTTTTTTTTCATAAAGAGATTACACCACACAATAATGTTCACTTAGCCCTCACTAAATAGCAAAGCACAGGTTATTTCATCAATGCCCAGATTGACATGCTATAGGTGTTAGTGGTAGGTAGGCATTAACCACCAGCAGGTTTCATGTCCAAACTACCTGATGGAGAACATCTAAGGAAAAGGAAGATGGAACACAGTTTTACAAAAGTGTTGTTGCCCTTCTTTACTACAGGTCTGCATGACTTCAAGTGTATGCTAGTACTGGGGCAGTCAACCCAGATGACCATGATTATACTGCTTCTATCACACAGTCATATAATCATGCTGCCTCTGTGGTCTCATTAAATAGCGTTATATAGAGTTTCACTATCCAACGTAGGCATGCTGTTTAGCTAATTAATGTGACACACAGCAAGGAACTTTCAAAGCCAGTGAAGTTTCTAGTGATGATAGGATAAAATCTCCTACATCGAGCCACAGCTAAAAACATCCTACAGCATATGCCTTGAAAAAGTTACAGTATGCATGAAGGTGTTGTATCAGCACAAAAAGTTGTGGAAACACAGCAAAATATTAGGATGACAGGAGGCAAGTTTACCTAGGTCAAGTTTAAGAAGCTGTTGTTGTAATCTATATGTGAACTACCAGTTATGGAAAAGAAACTGTCAAACCTCTATCTATTCCCTCTTTCAGGAATGTCAGCTCAGCAAAAGTGACTAATCTTTATAGATCAGTGCTCTGCCTCAAAATCCCCATCTAGACCCCATCTAGAAACTGAGTGTGAAGGGCAGTCTTCCTTGCCAGTGATTGGAAGTGACGACCATTCTATTTGGAAAAAATACTCAAAAACCTGAAAACACAATGTGTCATCGCAATACAAAGCATTGGGTACTGGTGATCATGCCCCTATAGCAATGGCAAAGAACTTGTACAGACCAGCAAAATATCACAACTTCAGCATATAACAAATAGTTCTGGGAACAAGAATCATCCAGCCAGTGGTCCACGGACCTGAGAATTTTGTTGCCAACAGCCCAGCAGCCTAACTGCAAAAGAAGACCTATACAATTCTACTGTTTCAGCCTCCAGAGATGAACATGGACTGATGCATTCCCTGCAGCTGGAGTAGTTATATCTCCAAAGGACACTCATAGTTTGATTTATTAAAATACAGTGCTATCGTACGACGATAATAGTGTAGCCATACAGATAGCAGTGGCTTTAGTTAGCACAGCCCTCACCCTCCCTTGCAGGCAACAAACTGATTGACGGCTGCAGTCATTTTTCAGAAGATGACCAAGCTGAACAGGGCTGTGAACTAAAATCATCAGAGGATTCATAACACAGGCAAAGCCCAGTGAATGAGCCAAAAAGGGGCAGGTTAAAATTACAGAAAGCACCAACGGAACGTATTTCCATTTTACATCGAACAGTCTTTATATCAGACACTCATGGTATTTCTTACAGAGCTTAATAACTGTGGAAACTGACAGCCTAGCTTAGTGTAGGCTTTTCTTAGTTTGATGTTATTCTTCCTAACTTGTAAAATGTGCTGGGGGTCTTGTGGCACATGTGTATGATGGATCTCTCTTCACAGCCTGTTTTGGCTGTAGAATTCCTTAAGTGAATGTAGAATATTACCGGTAAAAGTTAATGCTAGAAGTCACCTAGCTTGCCTGTCTCTAGTTATACTTTGATAAAGCTGACTGGCAACCAGCTTTCCCATGTAATTGGCAAACTCCTCTCTTTTGCTGCTTTCTGAAAGAGAACATAAACTGAAAGTGTTGGAATGCTCCATGAAAAAAAACAAACCCCCATAACATAAAGGTAATTATTTAAAAAACAAACAAAACCAAATAAAACACCGTGTTCTAGTTTCGAACATTTAAAATATTTCCACTTTCAATATAAAAAAATGTTGAGTTTTCTTAGTTTAAAATGTCATTTTAATGGAAAATGGAGATCATTCCATTAATGTGTCAGAAAAGCTGCTTTTTTAATATTACTAAAAAAGGCTATTTTGTCACTTACATTTTTTTAAAGCAAACTGTATTTTCATCCAAATCAGTACACTTTTCCAGCCTTCTGATTTTTCTTACTATAAACAGCAGTTCCCTTTAAACCAGACTACTTGTAGAAGACAAATGGGAATGTGTATGCACATAAATCCTCCGCAAAAATAGGGAATTTTACCTCTAAGTGACCTTCATATTTTCATGTAATCACCACATTCTGGATGGACACACTTATTCTGGAGGAACTGACATCAACTAAACTTGAAATAAGGTTAAAATAATTACAGTATTTTATTCACTGAAGTCGTATACCTTGTTCATCAGTGCCATTTAGAACCTGATAAGATTATGGAAATTGAATGAACGCTGACCCCACTCACTTTCTTATCATCAATGTAAAAAAAAGAAATTCTGGCAAAAGGAAGCACAGAGGGCCTGTCAAATGACAGAGAGCCTTTGTTGGCCAGTGCAGGCTGTAACAGTTGTCTATACAATAGCATCGTGGGGGAAAACAGAAGCTCAGTGATTTTGCAACCTGGAACTATTTCCTAATTGCTTTTGATGGATGATAGTCAGTCCTGAGTGTGTACATTTCTTCTATTCTTTAAGGACAGTAATACATACACATGCTCAGTGTACGTAGTACATTTTAGGATTAGGAACATCTTGTTCTTGCAGCAGTTTCAGAGCACCTTTTAATAATTTGGAAGAATATTTTTAATGCTAACTATGTCTGGCACCATGACACTGCCAGGTCTCATATTTCAAGTATTTCATGGTTGCCAAACACATGTGCAAGCTAAGGACGCCAGCAGGGAATTTAAGGTTAACTTGTTCTTTTTTTCACATTCATTTTATTTGTTTTTTCCCTCCACGTAATCCCCAAGATCCAAACATTATCATCTCTAATTTTGATTTTTATATGTTTACATTGAGTTGGAAGAAGTAAACCTTTCTTTTAAGTGCTCAGCCTATTTTCTCTAATGTAATAAGGTCCATTCTTTGTGCACAGGGAATGTACAATTTACACAAGCTAGACCAGAAGTTTGCATAAATGTCATGGAAATTTATTCTTGTTTTACAAATATGTAAAGTAAACACTGTTTATACGGTACTTAAGGTGCTCTGAAAAGTAACCCAGTCATCAGATTTGAACCAACAGGGAGGGAATGGAGTGCTAATGGAGCATTTGCAGAAAGATTTTCAGAAGGAGTAAATGGTTTAGCAAAAAGAGTAGTAGCAAAATACTCACAGAGGGCCAAGCCCAGTGTTGCCTTCCTTGTCTTAATCGGTCGGACTAACACAGGGGCCAGGAGTGTCTTGATCTTTCCTAAATGTGTGCCAGCTGCCACAAAAAGAAGTTTGTCTGAATGAAAACAGAACGCCAAATATTGGCTGCGCCACTTCCAGTGGGAGTTTCACCAAGATTTCAGCCTGTAAGAACACTCAAATCTTGGCTCTGAAGAAAGAGCTGTAGTGGGAAAAAAAATAAGGAAAATTAAGTAACACCAAGCTGAGTATCATGGCCTGGAAGTAATATTTAATGAAGAGGTGCAATATGAAGATTATGAGGCAGAGAAGGGAAAATGATGCCATTTAAATAGAAAAACCTCAGGGATATACTAGCTATTAAATGAAGATGAACGGCTCTACATCTGTGCTGGACTTGAAACAAACCAGGGTTTATAGGAATCTGTTTAAAATCTCATGTTTAACTGCTGATCCACAGCTTAGTCCACAACACAGATGCCTAATGAGCAGATATCTGTGTTGGACAATATAACTGAACATATTTAAATCATTTGCTCAGAAAAATAAAATTTTATGAGAAAGGAGAGGTGCAGAGACAGCTGAAGGGCCAAATTCTGTTCTCAGTTACATATACGTAATTCCACTGATTTCAAATTCATGTACTTGCATGTAAACTGAGAGCAGATGCAGGGAGAAAAACAGATTTGGTCTGAATTTGATCAATCTGCCTCAGCCCAAGAGGAACCTTGACAACTGGAGTTCTAAAATTTGGTTTTGTTTCTTTCATTGAGTGAGATCCACGTGCATATTTAAGGCACTATGGATCAACAATCACTCATGAACGCTATTAATTAATTTTATCTACATTAAATATTAGCTATAATACTGAGTAATTCTGGAACAAATGGAGAGGGATTGAAGTGTCTTGAAAACACAGTGAGTCAATTTCTGCTTTAACTTGTCCTAGCAGAAATCAAATTATTTTTGTATAATATATTGCTAGAAACTATGAGTCAAGCAAGCAACATGTTGGCCCTTTAGTAACAGATTCTGGCAGACACTTTCAATCTCAAATGAAACCACTAGAATATTTCAATACCTATTTAGAGGGGGGAAAAAATGAGGTTTTTACCCTTATATATCTTCACCAAGCTTGGTTCTGTTTAGGGCAAGTACTTTCCAATATCTCTGACAAAATTTACATGATGTGAACAATATTTTCATCTTTGATAGCACTGGGAGCTCAAAAATTTTGTAGGTGTTGCATTGCATAGGTCATAGCTACAAATAGGATAAATTGCACTTTCCCTATACAAGAAAGGAAACTCCTGTGACTGATGTAAAGACTTACCTATATGCATCAGTCCTTAAATGAGAAGCTATCCATTTAAAGAACTTTATGTATTAGAGCAAAAGGTTTGATCACTAGATAGCAATCCTGTGGTGTTTGCATACCTCTACAGGATTCTATAGCCACAGTGTTTATGAATGTGAACATCAAAATTAATTTTACAAGAAATTATTTCCTTCTGTGTAAAAGAAGGTTAGTTTTTCCGTGGAAGAATTAAGTTGTTTGCACAAAAATGCTGATGTCTTTTACAACTTGACTTAATGGCCAGACTAATAATCATTCAGTAAGAACCAAAATTATCCATGTATTAAAAAAGGAAGCCGGAAATTTAAAAACCTGAGTTTAATTTTCTATGACATTAACATTCCTGCAGCAGGTTCAAAATAATTAGATGAAAAAAACCCTGAATGCGTACCTAACCTTATGACCCAAATGCAGGTCAGACATGCTTTTTTGGTATGCAGATCTAAGATGCCATGTTGAGTTCCTTTCCTTTTCAGTATTTGCTGAAGATACAACATGCTCCAATATGATCTGGATTAGAGATATTTTTGTGTCAAATTTGTCATTTAGTTTTGCTTATCATGATGCAATACAATACGGACCAGATCTTTGAATCTGATGCTTTTCTCTTTCATAGATGTCCAATTAATGTGATTTGGTGTTGATCACAGAGGGAAAGAGCATGTTGAGCTGCAAAAGCCTCAGATCTGACCTACTACGTTTGCTCTCTTGTTCTAATACAACATACATCAATATTGCCATGGACTATTCTTAAAGACAGAGTAGCAGCACTTAACTGTAGGCATACTTCAGCTTGTGGATATGAATTAATTTATTTCTCTGTCACCCCCACAGACCACAGATCAGTCCTTTAAAGAGAGCATTTTCTCAGACTCTTTATTCCCAGAAAACGCTTACCACAGGGCATAAGAAATACTTCGATAACAGAGAATAGACACCCAAAAGCTTCCTCAGTATTAGTGGGTTGCCAGTAAAAGAGAGAAACAATTATGCAGGGGGTTATGATTCAGAGCCACTGACTCCATTGTAACAATGTCTCCTTTATCATTTCAACATAGATCATAGCCTCATGCTAAAAGAAATTGCCAAAAACAATCAGAAAAGTATCCAAGCAGGCATTTGGAGCAACAACATTAAAGCATATTCAGAGAGTGTGTAATGTGCACTCGCACCCATTTGTTGGGTCATTTGGGACTCAGTGACCTTTTTAAAGTCATTTTGAATCCTCCTGACTGGGATGAGCCTATTTGCCATGGTTTAGTAACTTGTAGTTCTGACCAGTTATATTTGTTTTGGGAGAGAAAAGTATTTACTCCAATAAATGTCTGTGTGATACAAGCAGTACTGTTTCTTCCTGCACTTACCGAGATTCTGAGTATAAATTTGACATTTTTGGTCATTGTGATGACCTCATAACAGTGATGGGTGAAGAAGCCACACGCTGTCAACATTGAAAAAATGCAAGTGCAACCATATGAAAAATGAAAAGTTCTTTCAACAGGGTACATGTCTTCAGAAGAAGTAGTTACTTCAGCACGCTCTGCAGCTCCTATGCAGAGTTTCTTACAGGACTCGCTGTACCCCTACCAATAACAAGATATGCAGACTATTCATTGTAATTAGTCAGTTATGAGGTTTCCTCCTTATATGCCTTCTCGAATTAATGTAATTAGCCAATAACAATTTCTGAATAATGCTTACTAATATAATAAGAAATACCAGGGATGGAATTTTCAAAGGAGAGTAAGGAAGTCAACTCCCATTGAGGGTTGTGTTTTTAAAGGAAAGAGTTCACACGCAATTGTTTTTATGGAGTATTATTCGCTAATTAGTATCAAACTACACAGCAGATTCCACAATTTATGGAGCTGGTTGGCTGGTAGCCAAAGCACAGTTTTCATCAGAGCAATAGATTATTGATTTTAGGGGAGAAAATTACTTCCCTTTTTCTTTTTCATTAGCAGAGTCAAATGACTGGAGAAAAAATGGATTTATAACTGCAACTGTAGTTTGTGTCCAGTTATACTCAGAACTTAAGTTGAACAGCAGTATTGTTAGACTCTCCCTGGTGTCCTTAAATTCCTCCCATAGGGCTTTATAAATGGGGTTTCAACACTTATGCAAAGACTGAGTCCTCAGTTTCTACAGACCCAGTAGGATCAGGAATCAGAACTGATTCACAACGTCTTGCTAGTCCTAGATCATCAAATACATCAGGAAAGTTTCAAGTGTCAAAATATAGGCACATGGCATCATTTTAGGCATTCCTGAGTGTCTGACACATCAATCCAGCACTTACAAAATGACAAAGGACAACTTGGGGACCTCCAGCATTCAGGAAAAGATGGGATATGCTGAACAGTCTAATAGGGCATCAGACACCTACAATGACGCCCAGTAATCTCTTCTGAAAAACAAGAGGAAATAGCTTCCCATTTTAGCAAAAGAGAAAATGTAGACTTTCCTCAGGACCAGAAGATGAAACCTCAAGTTAGAAAAAAAAAAGCAAAAAACAGTTTGCTGGACTGTGCTATTTATGGTTTAGTTACTTCTGTATATTTTCTGAAGGTGTCTGAAAATTCTTCTTCCTAAGAAGTTCAAAATGTCTGCACAACTTTTCTGAGAGTAATCAAATATTCAACAAAAAAACTGCCAAATTCCCATTATGTAGTTCTTATTTTTGATCTAAAATGGCTTACAAAGGCCCACATACCTTCAATCCAATGGATTTCTGATTGCAATTAAAGTAAATTCTGTACTTCAAAATTAAATTCTACTTTCCATAGGCTTCAGGTGGCATGGAAGACATGGAGAACAGCCATACCTCAGCCATGTTATGTGCTTGTCCCTCAGCCATGCATTTTGTCTAGTAAGAATATACTCTTAATGCCTTTTCAGTCTTTGGTCTTTTCTGTGTTTCCATAAAGCTATGTGTTACACAACTAATTTATAAACAAGCTATTTCACTTCCATTTCTAAGATAAAAATGTTTTTAATAAGCTAGCCACTTTTATTACTCTATATATATGCAGCCTACTGATACAGGACAGTTCATAAAGAAGTAACTTTCTACAATTGTGGTTAAAGAAGTGTGGAAAATACATGCCTTTTTTCTCACTACTTGACAAATCCCTTCAGGACAGCCTCAAATGTTGGGAGCTAGGCCCTAAAAATAAGAGTGTTTTCAAAAGCACAAGGAGTTACATAGTGTATTATTTTTCAAGGAGTCAATAACTAAATAAAGTAATTATCTAATTATATCTCTCTTTCAACTAAACTATCTGATGTAGGAAATTATTTATTTGTTTTTTACCCAAACAGCAAACAAATGCCTTGAAAAGGTGCTAGTGGGTATTTTGTAGAAAAAAGTATTCAAAAGTGTTATCTCCTTCCAAACAGCCAAGTTTTTGCAACAAACATCTGCTATGAATTTTCTGTGCCTAAATTGTGGACTGCTAACTGAAACTGTTGATTTTTTTTCTTCTGCCAACAGAAAAGTCCTTAGACCTAGGTAATCACTGTATTGTATAAGCTACAGTCATGCTTACACACCTGCACACCTTCATATGAGCAATGCTTTTGGGAAACAAGTTAAAAATATATCTATGACAACTGAACTTCTTCCTTTGCTTACTGTCATATTGCTCTTTCTGTCATTTAAAGTTTCCCAACAGGCCTGGCCTGAAATTGAGTTTATTTCAGAGGGAAGAGTGGAAAAAAAATTAATTATGATTAATTACATTGTTTGGAATTTGATATTCCCAAACTAATAAAGTCTTTAGAACAAGAAGTAGCAAATATTCGTTTTCAGTGTCTTTACAACATCATTGACATGATATGTAATATCAAAACAATTGCTTTCAGTGAATTGGCAATGGCACCCAGTGAAACTTATATAACTGTCTGGGTTCAGAAGAATACTTGTTTGAATGCCAGTGCTTTCCCAGATTGTGTGAGACACTCCTTTCATGGCTGCAACAAAAAAAAAATACCCAGAGCCTTTCCCATCAAATGAAAATAAGCTGATATTCTTAATCTTTTCATTAATGCTAGATAACAGGGAGCTACAGAGGAGATTAGCTGAACTTCTTCAATCTGTTGAAAGAGTCCGCTGTTCCCGTCCCAGAGCTTAACAAGATCATAAAGTAGAATCTGAAACAAGGAGGAGCCCAACATGTCAAGAGTCATCTATCGTACAATTCATTTAATGAAAATCCTTTCAACAGCTACACTGCTAAAGTCAGGCCAGCCATGTTGCATTTTAAAAGGGCTATTTTTGTAGAACAATGTTGCCCAAAGCATTTCCTGTTCTTATCGCTCCTACAGCAAAATGTCTGGAGCTCATTACCAGTAGCTCCTATTTTCAATAGACAATCTTTCGCAAAAGATGTTCATTCATGTTTTCTCCCCTTCCCCACCAATTTTCCTTGTGAGTTATCTGATAATATATCACTGTTGCACTGATTCACTTAGGAAAACACAGACAGGCCTATTCACATCTCAAGAAAAAGTGTTGAACAAAAGGCAAATTCTCAGACCACCCACTCACTGAAAATCTGTACCTTGCAGCTAAAAGATTTCAAAATCTTGAAGGAATTCATTTGCATTTTATTATTCAATGTTTGTCAAGTAAGTAATTAAGTGGCCATGTTGAGAAGTCAGACTATGCATGTTCTTTGTTTCTCTTTTATTGAAAAGTATATACTAAGAACATTTGGTAACAATTTTGTGTGTATTTGTTCTGTGCTGATGGCCCCTATGTGCTGGTTGCTGTGAATGCATGGAATTATCTTGCTTAAATATAGCATCAAAAGAGTAAAACAATATAACACATTCTGGAAGCTTCAAGGATGAAACTAAAGTTATAGAGAATTAATGGATATGTGGATGTGCATAAACTAATGAAAGGGACACTATAATGTAGCAGGAAAATGGAGTTTATGAACCAGGATGTCTCTTTCAGGACCATATTCTCAGAGGCTTGTTGATGGAACAGGATGAACTGAAATCCTGAAGTGGTTATGGAAAAACTGAAGCAAAATGCAGTGGGAAAAAAAAAAAAGCTTTCCACTGAAGCTGCAGTTCAGCAAGTGGTGCAAGCATGTGCCCATCTTTAAGTACAAAATTACTCCTATAGAGAGAAATCATGTCTTCACTGAAGTTACATTTCACATTTCTCAGAGACTCCCCAGGGTTCAGTCTCTGCATTTCTCCATTAGTTTCAGAAACCTTCATAAGCTGCACCCATGTCCAAGCCAGCTGGCTTTGCCAAACAGATTTTTCAAGGACAGCTTTCACAGAGGAGTTTTGCAAGCTGGTGGGAATTGCATGCCTGCATCCCTGCTCCTTGGGTGAGCTAGATGTTTGACACAAGGAAGTGGTATTCACACAGGTTCTATAAGGCATATAATTTTTGTGACAAAATCAATAGAGAGGGACAGTTCTCTTAATTACTTGATCAAAATTAGCATCTATGGGAGAGTCTACTTCTCTCCATTGACTCTACAGGAATTACAGACTTGTAGTTCATCCAGTAACTTTGATAGTTCCACCACGGCCTGAGATGGCCGGCCTGCTGGCCACCACTCGCTCACCCCATGCCAGCCTCTAGAGGAGGGATCGCACCAGACCCCATGCCACACAATTTCAGCAAGCTAAAATCGGAACAAACAAACAGCTGTTTTGGCAGTGAGGATTTCTGATGGTTTAACAAGATGTACCTAATTGCAACATGGAGGCTGCTAGGGACAAGCAGACACGTCCTGATCAAGAATGAGAGTCAGGGTGGCAGCACAGCAGCCATTGTCAGCTTGGTCATGGAATTCAAGCCCTGAGTTAATGAGCAGATGTTAAACAAAGGAGTGCAGCATTGAATTCAAGTCTGATACACAAAAACTTGATCTCAGTTTTACTTATACTATTGGGGAAAAAACCCAAACAAATGCAAAAAACACAACACAGTGTAAAAAATATGACTTGTAAGACCCCAGTGCCACAAAGACTTATCCACAGGCTTATGTGTCTCTGTATCCTAAGTGACACTCCCAGGAGTATATTGTCTGGTAAGAGAAATACTGCCATGAACGCCAGATATACCACAGAAGAACATGTGAGTTACCAGGATATATTTCTAAGTGATGATTAAAGAGCGGGTGAAAATGGCACATTATCTAGTTTTGAGGATTTACATTTTACAGTGAAAGACCTTTTAAGTGTTGCCAATAATTAAAAACAAAGGAAAAGCTCATAAATGAATGGAAGTTGTGCAGGCATGAAGTGTACAGTGTTCAGAAGGTACCCGTCTCCTGTGTACCAGTTACTGCAGGGTTAAGAAAACCCTAATTACTTCCTAAAATAATTTAACTAAATGCATATTTTTTACAGTAATGGGCAGGCTGTTACTGGAAGTAGGCATAAATGTACCATTATTTGTATGCATTATAAAATCTGGAAAAGTACGATATTCAGGAATTCCCCAACACTGGCTCTGCAATCTGAACCTCTGAGTCAGATTCTGACTTCTTTTGTTTTCATCCAGCACTTGCATAAACCAAATCAACTTAAGAAAGACCTGATTTTTACAGTGTGCAATTGCATCGAAGCTTTACACTCTCTGGAGGCTTTTCAAGGTAGGGAAGTTAGTGTACTGTAAACCAGCAGGCTGATATACAGCCCAGCAGTTGCTTCTGACCTCATCCTCACAGTGACAGTCTGACAGCCAAGTGGTCTGCTGCACCTTCAGCATGTGTTGGCAGGAGCCTGGAAGAAAGGGAAGGCAAGAAGCTAAGATGCCCAAATTAATAAGCTATTTTCCCAAGACTCTCTATTATCAAAGGGTAGGGTCTAAGGGAAGACCTTCCCTTTTCCTCCTCACCCCTCATAGCCTATCACTCACAGCACCAGTCAAAAAGAAATTAACCTCCCTCCTTTTTGCCAGTTTGGTTTTGACTCAGGTCGGTTTCTGGATCTGCTTTAGCATGGCCATACACATGTTGATGTTGGCACAAGGTGGGGAGAGGTGGAGAAGAGTAGAAGGGCAGGACTGCCTTTTTCAGGGGCATTGTTTTGTACGTCCTAGTTTTATTCAAACTGTTTTTCCTGTGTGAACAAGTCTTGGCCCTGGATTTCCTTTCCTCCTGGTTATTGTCATTGACCCACCCAGTCACACAAGTGAGAAAAAGATTACTTGTACCTTGTCTATGTCCACTCAAAGGTGGGTGGAAGAATCCATAAGTTTTATTATTATAGAATTATGACTATTTATATTGCTATGGATTAATGGAATTGGACTGTGACACAAAAATCATATTTTTCATGCAAACACATTAGCTTACACTACACTTGAAGCCCAAAAGTTAAGATATGTCAAGAAATGGGTGTTTTGTGCTACTTCTACCTCAATCCAGAAGTTGCCAAATATCTTACAAGAAAATTATTTCTTACCAAAACAAGTTTGAAAAGTTTTAATATAAGGATTATTTTTTTCAGAGCTTATTCCAAAACAAATGCTTAGCACTGAGACCACTGAAACATTAAAAAAAAAAAACAAAACAAAAGCTAAAAATCTTTCTTAGACTTAGACACTTCAAAGTAATCTAGATTTACATTGTTATAGCCTGAAACAACTCTGCTGCTCTCAATGTGAGAGGAATTATGTCCTGCATATTCAGACATGTTACAGGACATATACATTATGAGACAGTTTTCAAACCACCTCTTTCTCTTCTTCAGAGTGCATGACCTGAAATTTATGCTTTAACTTTTGCTCAAACCACTGTTTTTTTTACATTATTTATATCCCATACCACTAATGAACTAAAGATGCATGAAAATCTTCCAGGTTTTGAACTTGAACTAACTTCGCCATGCATGAGGCAGAAGCTCTGGATTTGTAACAGAAGCCCAAGGAGGGCAGATTTGGGTCCGCTTTCTCTCCATAGTTTTTGATGCAGGTTTGGTTGAAAACATTTTCAGTCAAACCCCTGTTTCTGCTTGCTTATCACTTTCTCTATGGATTATTAATACATAATCACAAACTCAGATATGGGACTCACCACATCAGTGATTTTTTAATGTCAATCTGTTTTGAAAACTTTGAAACAAACTCATTCTGCTATCAAATCTAGTCATACATTCATCTTTTTCTGCATTGCATCATTTTATTTCAATACAATGTGAGAATTACTGAGAGGATGTTACATAGCATATAGAAATTTCTTCTAAGTAGTTCATATGGAGTACATTTTCCTTCCATGAACCATTTGATTAGCTTATTTAAAGCCCAGTCTACAAGATCATGTAAGGTGACTAATACGAAAGGTAAACTTGCATTTAAGAAAAACAACATACTAGGAAAGTACAGAGGAAAAATTCCCACTGGCAGAAGTCTTTTGTATTTGGAAGCTGGTTTTCCCATTTCTGTCTGGGAACATTGTTGGAAATGAGGTTCAAAGTAGCAAGACGAGTACATAATGTTAAAAAGCATTAGTTTATACAGCAATTCTTATTGGGCTTTGCCCTTCAGTTGTGCCTCTGAGAAAACAAATTGAATTTCCTGATTTCAAATGGCAAACTCAGCTATTACATACTTTGTGATTTCAAAGAGCATCTGTCATCACACAAAGACAAATACATTTCTTGGAGAAACATCTGGTGCTTTTTTAAACAAGCCTGAGGCCAGGTCTGCGCAATGAATGAAATATGTACTATAGATAGAGTGTTATTTAGTGTTGCTTTTCATTTAATCAACTTTGTGTGGAATGTTTGTATTGCGTTAACTATCTCTAAAATATTGGCTCTCCTACCACTTTGGGCAATTGTTGCCCTTTAAAAAAATTAAAAATTGTGCTTTGAGTATAACAACAAAGAGCAGTAAGTCGGCTCTACTTCCTAATTCCTTGCAGGACATCTGTGGGAAAGGCAGTAGATGTTCACACACTTCTTTTTTTTTTTAAGAAGGCAAGTGTTTAGTCTTTGTGTTTCGCAAAAAACAGCAATAAGCTCTGTTCATTTGGCTGCCTGAATCAGCAATAGAAAAATGAATATACATCCAACCCCACCCCTTACTGAGCTAATATCAAAAATCTGCATTGTAGCTCAGAATACACAGCAAGCTAATCAGCATAGCAGTACCCCTGAAGCCCCATTTGTCAGATTTTGAATGTTTTCTTGGGTATTTCTTGCTGTGATGGCATTAAATCAGCCAATAGCAGGATTGTGTCACAACCACCTAGCAGAGGTGTCAGAAGCTCACTGGTAACATTGCTCTTATGCCAAACTTCAGAGCAGTGATGGCTGTTGAAGAGCTCCTTGAATGCTCTCTGTGTTTAGGCTTTCTCATGTCCCTTGTCTGACCACTTCTTTCACAGTAAATTTATAAGTGGAGTGAATGGATGTGGGGGCAGTGTCACATGTTCCAGTAAGGAAGCTGGTGAGTACCTGATCTATGCCATACTGAAAATTAACATAAAAGCTAAAAAGAGAGAAAGGGAGAAAAGGATGGAAAGGAGGTGAAGTATCTTGTCCAGATCATGTGGAATGGCCATAATGAAAAATTCAGATCAGGGACAACACTTCCCTCTTTTCTTGAAATGAATGGGCTGTGCTCTGGTTTGACTCACTCTATTGCCCCTGCTAACATGTTATTCAATATTGGTCCAAACATTTTCAAAGACTAGTTTCTAGGTGTGATGCAGACACATCTCACTCTGTGTCTCCCTTGACTTACACTACCCTGGAATAGCACACATTCAAAGAGCAGAATTGTCCAATCCATTTACCTTGGCCTTCCTTCACTGTAGGGAAAAGGACAACATTTCATCTGCATCCTCTACATTCACATCCTGCTTTTAGGTGAATGGTTCAGCAGTCAAAAATGCAACTAGTACACTAATGTAAATATACTGCATACACTTGGAGGAGAAGGAACGAAAATAGCAAGTATGCATAAATAGATAAGTCACAAAGCACTAAAAAAGCACTGAATAGCAGAATCAAGCTTAGTGTATGTCTACATTCAAAACAAAACAAAAAAAAAGACAAACAAGACCTCAGAATGCATAAGCAAATAATTGGAACACAGATACAAAGATCTATTGCTAGGCAATGTAACATCCTTCCCACTGAAGTGTCTTCTGCAATACTGTCTGAAAATTAAATCTTCTAAGCCAACCCTTGTTCTCATTAAGAGTGACTGCCAACTAAAAAATAATTTTTGAATGAATGAGAATTATCATGCTTAAGTGCATAAAATAATCTCAAAGTAATGGGGGTCAGAAAGAAAATTCCACGAATAGGGAATTACATCATACAAGCTCCTGTACAGTTTTAATCACATTCTTCTGAAGCAAGTGAAATGTGTCACCGTTGGGCTGAAAATTGCATGTAAAGAATAGTGATCTGATTTGGGCAGTTTAAGGGCTATTTTATCCTCTACAAATGTGAAAAGAAGTGTGATAGACATGAAATATTTCTTTTGAGCAAAATTCTTTGTGTGAGTGTCACATTTTGGGAAGAAAAATATTCCTTTAGGAGGACAACAGCAGCCTGGCTAGCAGTATTGTATAGCACACACATTCAACAGGCAGCTCAAATTACAAAGAGCTTTTCCATTGTCTAAGCCAAGGATCTCGAAGTGTTTGTACTGATGCCAAGTTTTGCGCTGACAGATTTGGGTGGGCATTAGTGACAGTGAGCTACAGTGCTTTTTAAAGTAAATTTGGCACCAGATGCTGAAAAGGTTTACCATCACTGATCCAAGCTACTCCATTTCAAATCTAATGGCCATTAGTCCAGGAACGTGTGATAACATGTCTAAGATGGAGCAATTATTCTCTGCTCTCAAAAACCATATGAATATTTAAAGATCATAGAATCATAGAATCATTTAGGTTGGAAAAGGTCTTAAAGATCATAAATTCCAACCTTTAACTTAATGCTGCCAAATCCCCCCACTAACCCATATCCCTAAGCACCGCATGTATATGTTTTTTAAGTACCTCCAGGGATGTTGACTCAACCACTTGCCTGGGCAGCCTGTTCCAATGTTTGACAACACTTTCAGTGAAGGATATTTTCCTGATATCCAGTCTAATTCTCCCCTGATGCAACTAGAAGACATTCCCTCTTCTATCACTTTTTCCCTGGGAGAAGAGATGACTCCCACCTCACTACAGACTCCTTTCAGGCACTTGCAGCGTGCGATAAGCTCCCCCATGATAAGCTCCTCCTTTTCTCCAGTCTAAACAGCCCCAGTTCCCTCAGCTGCTCCTCATAAGACTTGTTCTCCAGAGCCTTCAGTTTTGTTGCCCATCTCTGGACATACACCAGCACCTCGGTGTCCCTCTTGCAGTGAGGGGCCCACGACTGAACCCAGTATTTGAGGTGCAGCCTCACCAGTGCCAAGTACAGGGGGACAGTCACTTCCCTGGTCCTGCTGGCC
>JAVJGJ010000047.1:82714333-82740969 GCA_035590215.1 Microhierax caerulescens | reverse complement strand
AGCTGAGACCTCCTCAGTTAGCCAGGGCTGCTGATAAATGAAGGACAGTGGCTTGGTGAGCTCCTCTGCCAGCTCCATCAGTGCCTTTGGGTGGATCCCACAGGGCCCCATAGGCTTGTGTGTGTCTAAGTGCTGTAGCAGGTCACTGACCATTTCCCTTTGGATTATGGGGGCTTCATTCTGCTCCCCATCTCCGTCTTCAGTTTCAGGGGGCTGGGTACCCCAAGAACAATTGGTCTGGCCATTAAAGACAGAGGCAAAGGAAGAATTAAATACCTCAACCTTTTCCTCACCCTTTGTCACTATGTTCCTCACACATTAAATAATTCTTAGCCCTCCTTTTGTTGCTAATGTATTTATAGAAAGATTTTTTTATTGTCTTTTATATCAGTAGCCAGATTAAGTTCTAGCTGGGCTTTGACACTTCTAATTTTCTCACTGCATAACATCACAACATCCTTGTCATCCTCCTGAGTTGCCTGCCCCTTCTTCCAAAGGTCATAAACTGTTTTTTTTTCCTGAGTTCCAACCAAAGCTCTCTGTTCAACCAGCAGCTCTTCTTCCCCACCAGCTTATCTTTTGGCACATGGGGCAGCCTGTTCCTGTGCCTTGAAGATTTCCTTTTTGAAGACTGTCCAGCCTTCCTGGACTCCTTTGCCCTTCAGGACTGCCTCCCAAGGGGCTCTGCCAACCAGTGTCATCAAAAGGCCAAAGTCTGCCCTCACGATGGCAAATAGCAGTGGCCACAGTACACCGCTTGGTCTGAGCACAGAGCTCCAGCTGTTGTTGGCATCAAAGCTAATCTGCCAGCCTTGCTCCCATCCCATACACATTCCCTGCTCGCACGCCCTGACTCCCACCCTTTGTAGGGCCATCACTAGGAAAGCTGCAGTGCTGTCCTACACTTGCTCATCGGATCCTAAGTGAGGCAGACACAAAGCCTGGGGATGTGCAGGAGGATTTATCCCTTCAGGAAGGTCTGTTTCATATCCCTTTGAGCAAGAAGTGCCCAGTGCTTCCTCTCAGCACTGACTTGCACCCTCACTCCTCTGTGCTACTTCACCCATCGTCCTTTGGACAGCAGATGCCCCAAGTTTTCATGATCTTTTCTTTATTACCATCATCTGTACCCAGTAGCCTTTGTACAAATTTAACCTATGATTGAAAAAGTGTTCCTGCTCATGCTAAACCTGCAAGCATACATCAGTCCTCTGTACTCAGGTTTGGATTCCGGTTCAGTTATAGTTCAGACAAATTCAGTTATACAAATGAAATAACAAAATTACTTAATTTCCTTGATGTTGTCCCCATAATGTAAAGTTATCAAACTGAAACAAAAGGTTAAATAGGCGGAATTATCAGCTAGAATTATGGATGGCTACATCATATGAACACAAACAAAGGTGATAGGGGGATTTAAAATATACAGAACTGCAATTATTTTCCTTTTAAGTAATGTAAAGGTAAGAAATATCAGAGAACAGAGAAAATAACTCCAGTTTTACCATAAAGTAAATACATGAAATATGCTAAAGTTTTGTTGTTCTAGGCATAAAAAATTTATATATACATTTGTATATATGTATGTATTTCTTTGAACACTGACTATTGTCTGATTTCTCTATTATTTCCACAGATACCAGGTTACACTGAGGGACAAAGCAGACCAAATAACAACTCAAGATAGGCAGGGCAAACTCTTATGTAATGAGGGAGATTGCATCAGTCTGAATAAGCTTTCCATTTGTACTGAATTTATATTGCTTTAAAAAACTTTTTTTTTTTTTTCCAACAGCTTCCCTTGTGGGAGGTTTGCGTGTACCAGCAGGAAGCATAGCTTCTGCTCTCCTGTGTCCATGAGCTGCCTGACTCTCGGGAGCAGCAGCATCTCTTGGATGGCTCAGTCTGGGAGGTTTGGGCCAGTGGCACTGAGTTGTGTGTCAGGGGATGAAGCCAGAAGCATCCCTGGAGCAGGGCTCTGAGCTGGCATCATCACCCCTCTCACCCACTGCAGTCCTCAGGCACACTGCAGTGCCTGTCTGAAGCCAGCCTGGGGCAATTTATTAATGCTGACTTGTTAATTAATTTATTTGCTCTGGTTTACCCTTGACAGGTTACAATATTTTGTTTGCTGTGGAAGAAAGATGACAAAAAGATAGGGAAGTAGGAAAACAGGGCAATTAGACACTCCTGAAAGCCGAATAAGTCCAGAAAGGTGGACTTCATGTGGTAAAAGCCAGCAAGTCAGCGAGATGGTCCTCAGAGCCAGTGTGATGTAGTGACAGAGCAGTTGGAGATTAAGAAAACTTGCAGCATGATTTTCAGCAAAGGAAGTCGTGGGGAGATTACAGGAATCAAACTAAGACACGGATGTTTTCTTATACTAAGATTTGGGATTTTTTTTAAAATCCCTTTAATTTCCTCGTTCTTTATTACTGGAAGAGTGTGGGCTTACACAGTTTTATACATTTCAATGACTAATACGTGGTAGGTACATTGAAAGGTATTTCTTTTGCCCTTTTAACCAGAAATGGACTTCATGGGAGTATTCTCCATAATGCCTATCATAAAAATGAGAAGCTGTGGACATGTTGCAAGAAAACGTGATTGTCACTGAAAAAACTTACTATGGCAAGAAAATAGCAAAGTATGCCGATAGTCACTTTACACATACTTACAACTGCAACAACTTAAATAAAATAAAAATGGTCCAAGTCTCTTTTGACAAAACTGTTCCATTATTAAAACTGGTAAGGGTACTGCTTTCCCTTGAGAATATTTCCATTAAAACCATTTTATCCCATAAAATGTGTTTTCACCAGGTCTTACTTATATTTTTCAGTGCTTCTGTTAAAAAAAAAAAAAGATTATTCAGTATCTCTTAGTATTCGATTCAAAGAAAACCTGTTATTAAAATAAATGTTAACCTCACTCAGTTTTTAACTGGATAAATAATCAAACGACATATCAGTCCTCTTCTAAAGGATTGAGAGGTAAAGAAGACATTTGTATAGAATGATCTCCAAATTTAAATACAACAACCTAAGGCTAAGGAATAGTGACAAAACACAAAAACCCTGAAATTTACATTAAATTAATCCAACATTTGAAATCTGTTGTTTGACTGTTTATGTTTGGTTTAGCTTGATAAGATCAACAGTTTAAAATGGATTAATATAATCATGGGAAGAGACATAGAACATGCAGACATGATGTAATAAAGACAGTTAATTCTAGAAAGCAAATTTCTTCATTGCTTCTTTCTTGAAGATACAGTTACAGATGGAAAAACAAATGTTTTGAGGAAAATTTAAAAAAGTCCTAGAAGGACAAAGGAAATCAAGGAACTTACCTGACACATTAATAATTGAAGTATAGATAAGTTATAAGTATAAGCTTAAGTTCTGTTATTAGTCAAGAAATAGGGAATAAAGGGTGTATAAAAATCCTCAAATGTTCTTGTAAGCTAAGACAGAAAACTCTATCTACAATAAGAAACCAAATGCTGGCTTGTAGGCATTTCGCTATATACTGGAACAGTGATACTCAGCAAGTACCATTTCTGTCCTTTTATTTATGCTGTTATGCAAACATCTTTACCCTCACTGTAAACCTGGGGCACTGAAGCACAGCGCAGTGGGGATGGGAAGACCAGTGAGCCAAATTTTCCTTTCCTTAGATAGCAGCTTTGAAACTCTTTTCCTGCTGCATTAGGCTGTGACTCCCTGTGAGCATGGAAGCATCCCCAGTGCTGACAGAGGGGACACACAGTAATCTAGGAACATCCCATCCCAAGCTCCATGTTGTTAGTCAGCCCTGTGGTTAACTGTGCTCCTAAACATCCGCTGTCCTTCTAGGAGCTCCCTTTCAAATCAGAGTGCTTGTCTGCTTACATCTCTCTTTCTCCATTCCGCATAAACTTCCTTTGACCTCAGATGGTCCAGCAGCTACATATGTCTCTTCTGCTATATAAGCACATCCCTCTGATTCTCCTTTTCATCCATCACTTTTTATTCTTGCTAAAGACCTAGATCCTTTTTATTCTTTTTGAAAACTACAGGCTGGCTTGTCAGTCTCACCTCTCTGTCCAGCAAGACCGTGGATCATATCCTCCTGGAAACTATGCTAAGGCACATGGACAATAAGGAAGTGAGTCATGGAAGCCACTAAGGGCAAATAGTGCCTGACAAATGTGAACGCTTTCTACAATGGGGTTACAGCATTGGTGGATAAGGAAGGGGCAACTGACAGCATCTACCTGGACTTGTCCAAAGTGTTTGACACTGTCTGACACAACATCCTTGTTTCTAAACTGGAGAGACATGGATTTGATGGATGGACCACTCAGTGGAAAAGGAATCGGCTGGATGGTCGCACTCAAAGAGATGTGGTCAACAGCTCAATGTCCAGATGCAGACCACTGATGAATGGCATTCCTCAGGAGTCCATACTGGAACCAGTGCCATTTAATGCCTTTTTCAGTGACATGGACAGTGGGGTCAAGTGCACCCTCAGCAAGTTTGCTGACAACACCAAGCTGTGTGGCACAGTCCGCAAGCTGGAGGGAAGGGATGCCACTCAGATGGACCTTGACAGGCTTAGGATGTGAGCCCATATGAACCTCATGAAGTTCGACAAGGCCAAGTGCAAGGTCCTGCATGTGGGTTGGGGCAATCCCAAGCACAAATACAGGCTGGGCAGAGAATGGATTGAAAGCAGCCCTGAGGAGAAGGACTTAGACGTGTTGGTTGACAAGAAGCTCAACATGACCCAGCCATGTGTGGTCGCAACCCAGAAAGCCAACTGTATCCTGGGCTGCATTAAAAGAAGTGTGACCAGCAGGTCAAGGGACGTGATTCTCCCACTCTACTCTGCCCTCATGAGACCCCACCTAGAGTACTGCTTTCATCTCTGGGATCCCCAACATAAAAAGCACATGGAACTGTTGGAGCAGGTCCAGAGGAGGACCATGAAGATGATCAGAGGGATGGAGTACCTCTCCTGTGAAGACAAGCTGAGGAAAGAGTTGGGATTGTTCAACCTGGAAAAGAGAAGGCTCCAGGGACACCTTCTAGCGGCCTTTCAGTACCTAAAAGCGGCCTACAAGAAAGCAAGAAAGGAACTTTTTACAAGGGCCTGTAGCGATAGGACAAGGGGAAACAGCTTTAAACTGAAAGAAGGTCAACCTAGCTTAGATATAAGGAAGAAATTCTTCATTATGAGAGTGGTGAGACACTGGAAGAGGTTTCCCAGAGGAGTTGTGAATGCCCCATCCCTGGAAGTGTCCAAGTCCAGGCTGCTTTGAGCAACCTGGTCAAGTGGAAGGTGTCCCTGCCCGTGGCAGGGGGATTGGAACTAGATGATCTTTAAGGTGCCTTCCAACCCAAACCATTCTAATTCCTTGATAAAATGTGTCCCTTTGTCAGTTATGATCTTTTGATGTGGTCATAGATTTTCAACTCTCATTTTTTTGGTTGTTTTTTGGGTTTTTAAAAAATATATATTGTTGGAGGAATCATTTGTCTCAACTTCAGCCAATATTGTTAACCATTCACATTTAAAGTCCCAAGATGACTGGGTCTCTCTCTTGCTTTAGCAGGTACTTCGTAAAGCCCTAATCAATGTGCTGTCTCTCAGCACATTGAAACAGTTTATAATTTTAACATGTCAGCCGGAACTTACCAGTTGGCAATAAAAATCTTTCACAAAGCAACATCCGTGAAATCCCAGTGAAGAAAATAAAAATAATTTAGAACATATATACTCTTATTTAATATATGAGACTACTACTGTTAGTTATTATGGAAAATAATTGTCTGCAGCACATAAGTATTATTAAACCACTTATCAAATATCATATTTATAGGTAATATATATCATGAAACTGAAATATTAATTTGTAAAACTTCTGGTTTAGATGATAGTTTGGAAACTTTTAACTTCTCCTGAAAAAGATTAAAGTCTGCTTAGTTTTGCTTCAGTTAGATCAGGTAGATCTCATTTTCCATACTTGTTTCTTCCAACACAAACATGTTACAGACATCAAACCATGTAAGAAATCTCAGTTCTTTTTAGTTAAGACCAATTTTAGCACAAAGTTGTAGCTGAGAAACTTCTGGTTCTGTATTATTCAAAACTTAACTGTACTTTATTAATGAGCCAAAAGAGTAAATCAAACTTCAGAACACAATCACTTCAGTACTGTAAAATGTACCAGGTACTTTCTGAGCAATACTGTTTATACAGTACTGACCTGACTGTAAGGATGAAGTATATCACTGTTATGTGGTCATCTAGTGTAAGAGTAGCAAAGGAGATACAGTTATTTAATGGAATTGTTTTCTTCTCTTTATTCTACTCAAAAAAAATCTTTCCACCAGATCAGAATGTACCATCATGATCATCCAGCCTGGCCTCTTCCACAGCCCTGTAGCACTGGTTTAGCTTTGCTCCCCCCAAAAGCCCAGAACTGCTGTTCAGGCTAGAACTGTGTTTTTTTGTTTGTTTTTTTTTTTTTTTATAAAGATGCAGGTTATAGAGTTTACTCCAAAGATCTACATAAACAAGACAGAGGAGAAAGCAGAATGCAGAGATTGGGTTAAAAATGTGAACAAGTAATAGTTATAACTTCTGCTGTCTCCTTTGTGAAGCTGGACTTGGTAGGCACTGATGATCTGAAGAGGAGGAACAGAAAAGAGCAAATAAAGCCTGTAAACAAACTGATTATCAGGTGGTCATTGATGCTAAATTCTCTTTATTTACACATGGAATTAATGTTACAAAGCTTCCTGTGACTGAGTGAAATAATAAGTTTCGGTAACAGCAGATGCAGTTTTGGCAGGATATCAGATAAATAATTCTGTATGAAATCATGTGTGTTTCAGGTATTTCAAGCAGTGGATTTATAGCAAGATGAAGAAGCTCCAAGCCACACAAACCATGACACAGAGATAATCTTGATGATGTGAATAAGTTAATACTTTTATCAACTATTTTCGTTGTAGTAATGTGCACTGTTCTGGTATTCCATCACGCAGGTACAGGCAAGAGTTTTAGTCTTTGCAAGAATAATGACTGTAGTAGCACTCAGTTTTCAATGCACACAGCATCCTAGACACAAGGATGTAAGAGATACTTTGTTCGTGCTATCCATTTGTCTATGGTGTTGTCTGCAATAGAGTAAAAGACAGGTGCATATTGCAGTAATGGCTCTGTCAAAGATAGTCATTAATTAAATTCCCTATCTAGAGTATACATATACATTTTCCCTTCATATACCTTCTTAATTAACACAAAGTTCAACCTATAGACAAGTATGTTTTTGATTAAGAAGCAGATCCCTAAATTTCTTTTTGCTTTTCAGATGAGTGAGAAGTTGAGGAGGGCATACTTTTCTTTTTTCACCAGGTTCTGAATTCCAGTACAGTCTGTTGAAATATAGATTTGTACTTTCAGCCCTTGTGACCATTGCCAAAAATGATCAGTCTTCTGAAAAAGCATAATTCAGCTATGCAGCATCAGTCACAGAGCTAAATCACGTCTAGTGTCCCAATCCTAAAAGGTTCTGAGAGCTGCAAGTGCCTAAAATTCCAGTTAGAAACCCAACCCAAAGTGTATCTCCCATCCAATTTCATGATCTTTCTTTGTTTTGAATATTAATTTAGCTGAATTTTGGCTGATACAGTTGGAAATAACTAATGAGTTTTGCTTTTGGGGTGTGTGTGTGTGTGTATATATATATATATATATATATATATATATATATATAAATGTGTGTGTGTGCAGGTGAACTGGACCATAATTCCTCTTGTCTATTGTAAAGATGTAAGAATGGGACATGTTTTCTTATGAGGGTTGTGTATATAAAGAGAATTGGCAAAATTAGGTTTTTATAAAATGTCATAGGTGTTTTAGCCACAGAACTGTGCTGAGGAGGAGTAACTCATATCCATTAGCTGTTTCAAGGCTAAAGTTTGATATCAGAATCTCACCAAGATAACCACCCAAGCTAAAAGCAGGTTTCTTTTTAACATTTATCAGAATCAAGATCTGAATCTTTCCAAGAAATCTGAATCTGGATTCGATGTTCTCATACTATCATTTAGCAAGATAATTATACTGAAAGTGTGGTTTTCTATGTAGGAGTATATCCTGAACAAACAAGGAAGACTTATAATAAACAAGAATACCAGAATGCTAAAACAAAATACATAGCAGTTACATCATTTATCAACATTGTGTGAAGCTTGATACCTTGGAATATTCATGTTTTGCTCTAAATTTAGCACCAATGTCACTATGAACTGAAAAAGTAGCACGTTTGCTCTCTTCAAAGAATCCAGAGTCTCTGAACGCAATGAATAAATCAACTTAAAAGGTGCCTTATGTCAAACTGTTGACTCCAGAATGCTAAAGATTAAAGCATCACCAGATGTGTTGTCCAGCTACTACTACACACTGCAATGATGTTGTACACAGTAACTGGTTCTTACCAAGTCCCTCTACTCTCTGTCATAAGTTACAGCAGTCACTTATAGGGATTTTACACAGTAACTCACTGTCCAAAGGACTTGAAAATACAAAGCAAAAGAAAGGACAGATCAATTCTAGGAAAAGTTCACACTCCTTGTTACAATTAGCATTGAATATTAAAGATAATGTCAATGTGCAGGATTTAAAGCAAAACAACCCAGGACATGCGTTGTGTTCTGTAGCATATGCTAGGCTAATGCCACAGGACAAAACTGATAAGGTCTTACAAAATGTCACTTCACGCTGAATTTTATTTACTGTTGTTGGCAATTATGCATGTAAAAATAGGTTGTTTAGACAATAAGGATTTCTAAAGATGTGTCATATGTTCATAGTTAAATATGCTAAATGTCACATTAAAGCTGACATGGCTATGGCTCAAGGCAAAAACATTGTCAAGCTGTCTATGACCCAGATGTGGTATATGTCATCAAGATGATTGTTTCTGTTTGAATGTAGTTTATAGTGCATAATATTGAGTATCAAATGTCCTGCAAAAGTGCTGCTTGCCATGAGAGAGTTTTTCCTCTCCTTTTGGTAATTAGTTGTAGTTTGGTCTTGTTACAGCTGCTGACAGACATTAAAGATATGTTTCAGTTAGTGCTAGCTTCCCTTTAATTGGGAAATATGTATATATAAATGCACATATGTATATATATGTATATGAGAAAAATAGAAGTAATTATATGGAAATAAAATTAAATTACTCTGGAGGCATACTCCTCAGAGGAAATCAATAGCACTACTGTGCAACCTTCCTATAGTAGGCAGACTTTCTGGAGAAGCCGTGAATGTGTGGGAAAGCTAAGATTTTTCCACTAAAGTCTTGTTAGACTGCTTATGGATCAACTAAAAGTGCTCTTTTGATGACATTTTTTACCTCAGGCATTGACTTTGTCCTTTTATTAGTGTAGAGAACCAGTGCTTTTAAGAAATAAGTTTAAAGAAGCTTCAGTAGCAGTTGATTCAGACGACTACCTCTGGAGCAAACCATTCTGAGTGGTGATTTACAATATTTTAATTATCCTTAGTATATGGCTTTTTAACACAGCTGGACCTGCATTGCAGTTGTACTGGGAATCTGTACTTGCTGGCAGATAGCATATTATTTTTTGCCAGATGGATTTCTATCACCACTTGTAACTTTTTTTTCCATTAAGTGGGATATTTATAAACACTGTTTCAAGCATGTGTTTGCAGCATAAGTTATCACCAATTAAATCCTCTAGGAGCCATTCCAGTTCATCCTGGAAAATCAACATTTTTCCTGTTTTTACTGTAGCTCTAGAAATTGATGATAAAAATAGTAAAAGGGCTTGCTTTGGACTGGAGAGAGCCTTTGAGTAATAGTTGCTGTTACTCCCAGAGAAGACACAAGAAGGATTTTTAATATTATGTCATAAAATGCCTTTCTGGTTTCCACAGAAAGAAGCTAATGTGATTTTTAACTAGATTCAGAATATGTACCTCCTTATAGCAGATCAGCTCTAATTATGGCACTTCAAAGAGAGCAGAACAGAACCGGGTCTCTTTCTCTTTCTTCTCCTGGTGGGGAGGCCCGTTTGTTCGTTTGAGTGACGAGCAGAGGGTATACCCTCTTCTCTGATACTGCTATAATGACTCTGAAGAAACTTTACAGGGTCTTTGCGCCCTTTTGTTGTTCTGTTATGCTGAGCCGTGATCTAGTCCCTCCTGCCTAGGGCAAAACCAAGACTACCAAGTGATGTAACTAGCACTCATTGAGAAAGCTTTGATGGAGCCATTTGGCACCAGAAGACAACTGCTTCCTGTAATCATGACCACTCCAACCATAACTGCTTTCACTGAAACAGGAATGGGCCCTGACATATACCAAAGTTTATGTGCTATAGTTACAGAATGAAATGTTTGACACTAAAACCTTTTTTGCCTAAGTAGGAGGTAGAGGTAATTACCCACATTGCATATTGTAATGGAAGCTATCTTTTATTTGTTTGGCTTCCCCTGCCCCCATCACATGAAGAATTTCAAAATTTGAAGCATTTGTTCCGAAGTGGAACCAAAAAGAAATGTTGAACTCCAATGGTCTTTTACCAAACAGATTTTCCATCCTCAATACATCAAAAGCTCTGCAGAAAACTGTCAATGGTAACTTAGTTCTGGTTTCTCTCTTCAACTGACAAAGCAGAAAGGGGAAGCTCAAGCTCTATTTAATCCCCTGGGGAGTGCACTTAGAGCTCAGAAGTTGCCATGATGGCTTGTGAGGAGAGCAGAAGGACATGGCTATCAGCTTGAGGCACTCGCAGTGCTGGTGTCACAAGCCTCACCATTTTCAGTGGCAGGTAAGCATTAAGACCAGTAGAGTGACTAATCTCTCCCCATGAATGTGGGGGAATGGAGATACTGCCTGATATATTTGTGCCTTTAGGTTCAAACAGAATTTGACAGCATGTAGGAAAAAGCATTTTTATTCATGTCTTGAATACTTCCAACATACATGCTTTCTTGTCTAAGAATACCAAGAAATGCACTGCTCCAGGTAGTATCTGGATATCCCATGCAACTCCACGGCCAAAAGCTCCACATTTCCAATATATTCCCTGCCAGATCCGTAATGAGTAATTCACTTGTTCCACAGAGTTTAGGTGCCTCAACAGCTCCATATCTCTGGAGAACTGTAAAGACAAGTAGGTAGGAGGAAGTTTCTCCACTTCTGAGCGCATCTCAGCATTAGCACCCCCCAAAACATATACACAGACTGACAAAAAAAGGCACACTCCCACACATTTTTAGCACATTACCAAGTTTTGTAACCCAGAGTATGCAAGTCCAAACTTGGTAAACACATGTTTTATAATTGCCTGTGAAGAAGTGTCTTATACTGTCTTCATGCTCTTTTTACATTTTCGGAGACAGTGGAAGATACAGTCAGTCTTTCATTACTCTTCCTTTTTGAAGTGCAATGCGAGCCACAGATCTGATGCCTCCATAAGGAAGGCATTGAAATAAGAAAATGATGTAAATCATAAATCTGGAAACTGCTTTTATGACAAAGTGAGCAGGGCTCTAAAGTTAGGCTATTACTAATGACTTCATGTGAATTATATAGTTATAGCTGAGGTTAGGATTTGGCACTTCTGGGGCTGGAATTCATGAGTACAACAGAAGAAGACTGCACAATAAAAAAGAAACCAGCTGATTTTACTCCTGTGTAGGTTTCCCAGATCTGCAAAGGTAGTTCAGCGGACTGGATGATTTTTTGCATTGCGTAAAAATCATAGAAGAGGTTAGCTGGTTTTGATAAAATAGAATCTGACTCCTAGGGGGAAATTAAATAATACTTGACATCTGAGAAGCACACACATGACAAAAAAGCAAGAATCAACATTACAGGATTCTAGATACCTTTCAAAAGCATTTTTGTCGGATTCATACCAAGCCAAGATTTAAGTCTTAGCTTTTTTTCTGTACACCTACTATAACCTGTCTCCACACAGACTGCTTCAACCCACTGCTGCCCCTTCTCCCTTGAGCCAAGCATCTGTGCCTGTGCTTATGCCAACAGGCAGCTTCTTCATCTCATTTTGTTTTGTGAGGATGATCAAGCTCAGGCCAGCTGTGTGGGTTCAGTCCTTGATGGGTCAGTCCCCCTTTCTTCTTGTTATTTTGTGCTCTCTGTGGCTTTTCCTAACATAGATAGAATCGACATGTCTTTGCATATCTCTGTCAAATTTTAACCACAAAGTCAGCAGTGTTTACTGTGATGATAGGTAAGAAGACTTAGAGAAGGAAATAAAAGTCTGGCATTGGCAAAAAATAGAGCTAATGGCCAACTGCTAGTTAACAATCCAGTCCCACCCTTACCGTGTCTGCCCAGGCAGAGCATTGCTAAGACATACATATATAAACATATTTAAGCTTTGTTGCTAGTTATGAAATCTGGGTTACTGAATTAAGCACTGCATAAATGGAGTAACAAATATCTCATAAAAAAAAAAAAAAGATTATTCTGTAGCTAGAAATCATAGACAGAACGTTGAGAGGAAAACAAGGAAAACAAGGGACAAAGTTGAAGTGATGTGTTCAAAGGAAAACATCAATGTAAGAGATGAGGGAACCCAAAGGTTTTTCTTGCCTGTTCTTTTACAGGATGAAACTGTTCAGTTTTGTAGATCTAACATAAGATTTAATATTATCAACGGAATTATGCCCACTGAGGTTGGACTTGGAAGGAGACATTTTGATTTTCATTCTTCTGTTAAGATCGCTTCTTGTTCCATTTTCACAGGTTGAGTTGTATTTAACATAAAGCTGGCTGAGAGGTCTTCTATAGTGTGTTCTTGCTGTAAAATGCCATTTCTTCTAAATCAGCTCTTTTTATGAGAATGAACAAGCTTCAGCTTGACACTAAGCTCTTGGCTATACTATTCTTGCAGGCATTTCATGTTTTATTAATAGTAATTCATACAGACTGGGGAGAGAACACTGATTGGAGCAATTGCCTTATGTTCACCTCCCCGATCTGCTGCTGTCAGCGCCGAGGTGAATGCTCAGACTAGGCAGCAACACCGGGAAGGGCTTTCTCCATCTCTGTTCCAGGATAAACATCCTCTCACTAATTTTTTTCAAAAATCTTTGAAAAGTCTTGATGGTATCCCAAAATTATTCTAGTTATACCCCCTGTCAGATGAAAAGAAAACAGAATTAGGAAGGTGCTTTCCATGTCACCTGTGCTTTCCCTTGCTGGCAGGCCGCCACGTATGGCATACTCCTCTGCAAGATTTCCCTCTGTCCCTCCAAGTTCCCAACAGCTAGCTGCAGGACTCAGGCTGTCACTTTTTTAGGCTTTTGAAAATCTCTGAGTGAGGTTTCACCTCCGAGTCCTGCTCCTTGCATACATTTGGAGATGAGTTATTTCACATACAAAGCCATGACAGTCCATAAAACATCCCTAAGAATCTGAATCAGTAATTAAATGTGTATTTTCTGGCCTTCAGTCACTACCATGTTCAAGCAATATGCTGGTATTAGGCTGACCAAGAAATTTGACTTTGCAATAAGACCCACCACAATTTAGACATACATAGGGAAATGTCTATGGATTGAAATTCAAAAGATTTCTCTTTAAATCTTGTATATAATAAAACAAAAAATAATATATCATCACATTAAGGTTACAGAAGTTAACACAATTGAACTTAAATTCTCATAGCACTTCCTTCTTGATGATTATTTTAAATTTGCCCAAGATTGTGCACTTGTTGAATGGCTCCAGTATGGGGTATAAACTAGGAAAAATAATTACAGATTATAACAAGAACTATTAGACAGCCCTCTGTACTCTGGTCATGTCACCACAGAACAGGGTTTTCAGCTTCCTCCAAATGCAGCTTACATGTATTGTAAAAAGCTAGCTCATGCCAATTCAATTCCTATTCAGTTTTCAGTCTGCATTTTCTTTCCATCAAAAGATATAGATAGGGTATTTAAGGAGAACTAGCCTCTTGTGATAGCACCAAGTCATCCGTCTGGATTGTGACAATGCCTTTAAGAGATGTTACATAGAAATTTTTACCCATTGATTCTATCTTTAATGCTGCAAAGAGTAGACGGTGTTTTATGGTTTGGAACCTAAACCAGATCAGCCCACTTATTTAACTGTACAAAAACATTTTTTACACTTTTTGAACTAGGTGTATGAGTAAAAAATGCTAAAGATTTCAGGAATGATGGCCTAAACACTTTGCCCCAAAATACCTCTTGTTTTACTCTAGTATTTCCTCTCCATCCATGCTTTTATGTTCTTTTAATCTCATAGACTGAAGGGAAGAGTTTGTGAGGAAAATATACGCAAGCAGTCATGATGGGCAGAAGCCAACAGAAGCCTTTTTTCAACAGCCTTGATGGGGGAAAAAAGTGAGAGAAGCTGATATAATTTTGCATAATCTTAAAAATATTAAAATCAGGCAATTTAAGTCAGCGTGGGTTTCAGCTCTTTGATTCTGTTATGCATATGTAAATAGGTCTTCATGTAGCTTGCTGGTTGCTAAATGTAATCTAAAGCACAGGTGTTTTTCTTTTTCTTTATATTATTTTCCATTTTTAAGAGAAATGGTGTGGTACAGACCACATCAAACTGTACAAAACCCCAGTAGGAAGACCAGTTCTTCAGAAATGCCAGTAATGCCAGTAATGGCAGAGCAGATTGCATGACATGCAAATGATCCTGCACATTTCAGCCACTTGCCAACCTTTGTGGCCTTTGAAAGAGAAAATAGCAGCACTTCAAACTATAGGCAAGGCTTTGCTCCTCAGGTGGTAACTGAGGTTCTTCTCTTCCAATCGATCTTGTCCAGGTCTAGGTGAATAACCTCACCATCATTTGTTTCCGTGGACAGGATTTCTTCCATTTTCTAAAAATGCACAATAGCTATTAGGCTGTACACCCCAGGAACTTCAGGAAAGCACTGCTTATAAATCAGAAATCCCAGCCTGTAGCAAATACAAGTAAAAGGAATTGTTGGTTTAAAATTTAGTTTTTGGTAAGCAATTCAGGAGTCTGCTGCACGAAAGAAAACTATGATTTTCTTCTCTTCTCCTCTCCATCATTTGTTCAAGCCATAGAAGGCTTTCAGCAGTAGCTTTCAGAGCAAAGTTCTCAGTTTTTTTATAACAACCTCTGTGGAGAAGGCAGGCAAGGATTGGAGGCTGCAGAGGTACCATGAGACTCATCTGGGATAGAGAACTTCCCAAAAAAATATGGATTAGATGTGAGGAGTGGAAATTCATTTGTCAGTTCCTGAAGAAGAAATAAAGCTGTAATTGAAAACCAGAGGAATGGCAAACATCAACCCAGTGGAGGGTAATGGCAACATCTTCAGCCTGCAAGATAACCCAACAGAGTGGAGGCAGGCTGACCTGTAAAGGCTACCATGTCCTCCATCAGTGGTAGAGATTTCCTTGGAATGAATAGGAATTGCCAGGTTTTTGAGCACAGCAGCCTGTAGGTCATTTACTGATAATGGGAAAGTCAAGCTCTCTGTGCAACTGCAAGTTGTTCAAGTTGGAAGCCATCCTAAATAACAAAAGGCACAAATGGTGAGCACGTGAAACACCCGCCTTTGAGAAGCCTTGCCGCAGATATTTTGTGTGCAGAGCTGAGGAGATTTCAAGTCATGGTTTCAGCTCATTGTCATGTGCTGATATGCATGAGTAACTGCCATCAGTTTCAATAGCATTTAACTGCAGGGGAAAACCTGTCCCCCCCTGCCGTGCTACAGCCCTGGGCTGTACAGGAGACAGGATCATAACAAAAGATTGTCTGAAATCTGCAGCCTAACTTTAGGCCTGGTATCAAAACTAATATCCGTCTTTGTTAAGAAGTGGCTATCCAGCCATTTGTATTGAGAAATCAGCCTGTAGAGATATCCGCCCGATCCTGAAAAACACGTGTTGAACCCACCTCCTTCCCTCCATCTGTTCTTTATGCTCCTGATATCCACTGTCATGTTCCATTTTCCAGGTACCAGTCCCAGGTTACAGATATGCTTCAGTGACTGTAGACTAGCCTATGAGAAATGGCAGTACTGGGTATAACCAGCTCCCCTCTGGCGACTAACCAGCTACCCGCAGCTGAGCACCTTCTCGGATCATCAGCTAACAGCCTCATGACGCTTGGCCATGCAACCAGGCTTAGCCAGAAGCATGTTCCATATTACTACCTGCCAAAAACTTAAAGCTTGGGCACAGGCGTCTACACTTGCAGAAATATTTCTGCTGCCATAATATTCTGACAACAGTAAAAAGAAAATAACAAGACATCAGACAGCAGGCACAGTGTGCCCGCTCTGCCAGCTGCAGGGGAAGGTCAGTGCAAAATGAAGCATGGTCAGTGCTTCAAACGTGGTGCAGAGGTAGCCAAGGAAGGCAGGAAAGCCATGGAGATAAAATAAAACCATGTTGAATTAACTCAAGTCAAGACAGAAGGCCAGACTGTGAGGTCTGTATCTTTCTCGTTACTCCCTAATATATGATATCATAATGGATAGAAAGGAAATATCAGAATGAACATATTAAGAAAAGAAGCTTAAACTGTAAAATGGTCTTTGCACAGCCTATTCAAAGCAAGGAGGTCATGCCTTTTATCCTCCCTAAAGTATATTTAATTCCAGGCAGGTAAATTGAGCTATCCTTTTACAGAGCAGAGTGAAAACAGGAGAATTAGGTTTAAGTCTTTTTCTCTGGATTCTATGCATTCTTGTTCTGTTCTGTTTTTTTTATTTTTTCATGTTTATTGGTTGGAATGGAGACATGTACAGATAAGGAAACAGTGGAGTCTTTTTCTAACTTTACAAAGTTTCCAATGCAAATAAAACCCAATTTACTGCAGAAATATTATTTCAAGAAAGACATTTGCTGTGAATTTCCATAACTTAATTTTGTACTGTTGTGTATTTTTGTGTCTCTGACTTCTCTTTACTGAAAAACAAAATAAGAGTTTGGGACTCTGAGTGAATTCCAAGAGAAAGGGTTTCATCATCTGCCACGTATTATGCTGATAACTACAGACTTGCCTGGTTTTCAAAAATAACTCTCTCTTCTCAATTCTATTGAAAATTCCAACACATGATTATTATTTTTTTTTTTACTTTGAAAGAAAAAAAATATAACCTTTGTTACTGCTTATTACTGGTTTGGATTGTGTTTACCTGGATCTTACAAGCTACCAAAACAGCCATGGAGCAAACCTGACATTTTCTTCCTCTCCCTTTTTTATAGGTATGAAGTTGTCAAGACATCAACAATGTTAATGACTTCATTTTCCCAACACTTTGTAGGGGTCTAAGTGTTTCTTTAAATTGCACAATAGGAAACTGAATTTTAAAGATGTGACATTAAAGACAATTGACAAACAACCTGATTTTCAAAGGCACTGACAAAGGGAGTTTGGATTGCTGAGGACCACTGCTAATCTAATCTATGTTGTTTCCAGGGACTACTCAAAATTGCTATACATTTTTAAAAGCCAAGACCATTTGGGCTATAATCTCTAAGTACTTTGGCCTGTCTGTCAGACTTGTGCTATAACTGGAAAATTTTTTAACTGCGCATTTGTAATAGACATTTACCAAACACCTCACTCCAAAACACTGTAGTGAATATTGACCTAATTTTACTTCCAAATGTAATCATGTGTGACGGCCGCAGAGAAAAGAGACAGTCCTGAAGAGGCTACAGTTGCTTAACTATGGCTGCTTCAGCTTTTTTTTTTTTTTGCTAATACACGATTCCCTTTTTGAGGTAGGAAACCAGTCTGTGTGAACACTGTACAAGTACCTGTAAAATTGTTCTCAGACAATGAAGTTAAGTGAGTATAGCGCTAATAGAAAGACACTTTGAGGGTTTACAAGCTTTGATTTTTTTTACTGTTAGATTTTTATCCAAAGCGTACTATGCTCAGAGTAGCCCAGCCTGATCTTTTAGCCTGAAGAATGATGGGAAGTTTTAGATGCCTGTATAGGATCAGCTCAGTGGTACCCTTTTAAGTTTCTCTAACGCACCATATCTTTCCACATATTGCCACCTGCACAGCGCAGTGGATTAAAATGGTGGCAGGTGAATATCAAAGGCAAAATTCACAAGCTGCATCACCCTCCCTGCCAGGGAAGTCCAACATGTGCATAGCTTCTTGACCATTGAACTGATCCAGCATGAAAAACAACCCTTCCCAGAACCAGTATTTGCTCTCGAGCACAGCTCAGCATCCAGTTTGGTGTGAGGTGGGAGCCTGCGCTAGGAGCTGAATGCACCAGGGACTTGCACTAGAAGAAAGGGGTGTGAAATGAGAGCCTCAGATGATAGACAAACACCGAACAGGTGCTTGCTCACATCCAGTTGGGATCATCCCAGATCTCTCACACTGCCAATGCAGGCTGCACAGCACATGGTATCCTCACAAGGTGTCTGGTTAAATGCTTTCCACTGTGCTCATCACATTATCACAGCGCTCAGTGCCGACAGCACCTCCAGCATTGCAGACTGCCTTCACTGTGGGAACCGCCAGACTAAAGGTGAAAAGATAATGCAAGGACTGCAGCCAGACACCTGGAGAGCAAGAGAGGAGAATAGTTCAGGTTGGTAGCAAGAGGCAGTTAAATCTATGAAATGCTATGTGAGTTGAGAGTTAAGATACAGCTTGAATAAAATGATTGTGATTTATCATTCTTTGTGATTGACTTATTACACTGGTGATGATAATAACTTAATAAAATTAGTAGAGTTTTTCTATTTCTTCATTTTATCAAAGGCTCAAAAGCATTCAAATACATTAAATTGCTTAGATGGAAAAATAATACACTAAAATTTTACTTTTAGCAATCCTCTGTCCTAACTAAGAAAAAATACTGATAAGGGAATAAATAGATAAAGGTAGGTTCAAGGCAACACAAACAAAAGTAGGCCAAATGAACTCTTCCAATACAAGAAACTACGCCTGCTAATCTACATCTCCCCCTCTATATTTTGGCTTTCTGTACTCTGAAGCCTTTTGAGACAGCTGTGTCCTGAAGATGGATGCCTCAGTGCTCTCACAGGTCGTTCAGACTCTCCCAGACTTTTCCTGTCCTGTAAGCTTTGTGCATTTATGTTTGTATTTGGATGATGTGTAAACCCTTCAAATACACTCTTCAGCTGAGCTGAAAGCTAAATGGAGTGTGGGCTCTCCTCTTCTGTCGAACAAAATCCTTGAAATGAGGTGTTGAGTACTTCCTTTGCAACTGTTTCTTAGACCTACTGGCTTCTCAAAGTGAAAGTTTTGTCAGCCACTAAGACCTGGACTGCCAAACAGCCCAGCATAGGCACTTGCTGTGTCTCCTGCAGTGTTCAGAGAAATAAAATGTTCGAATATATTCATTCTGGTAGGCATCATTATTTATGACCTCCTCACAATGACAAAAAAGAAGAAATGCGATTTGTCCCAAAGTTCACTGACATATATGAGAGGAAATATTTTTAAACTAGTGACAGATATGAAAGGACAGCATATTCCAGGTGAATGAGGAGTTGGCAAAATGTCTCCTCCTTTCAGATATGTTTCTACAAGTTCTTTTTTTTTTTTTAATTCATGTTGACAAGCATACACTGAACCTAGCAGATAAATATTTTACTCAGATTTTATGCTGTCACTGACATGTTTGCACAGCAAGAATCAAGTCTGCTCCTCATTTTCAGGGGCATGCCAAAGCAAGTGCCAGCCTATACTGCTCTGCTCTTCAGAGGGCAGGCTCTCCTCTGATGACTATCCCTGGCAGGCACAGCAGGGCAAAGCTGCAGCAGATAGCTAATTACTTGTCAATTCTGTAGTCTAACAAGTCAAATGCAACCAGTACAAAGGGGCAACTGCCTATATGGTAGTGACATTTTGGTATTCGACAGCCTGCCAGTGGAAAAATAACTCTGGCTGCGGGAACTGGGTAAGTAGGTTCCTCCTGCCCAAAGCCTTCGCTGTGGGAGCAGGTCTAGGGACAGTCAGCACTGACTCTGGGCTCAAAGGATTTTTACCGATCTTGTTAACCATAGCCGCGTTTTGCAAAGCCAAAAAAAGGGAATTGCATGACTTATTACTCAATGGTGAATAATTTTCTGAATCAGTCACAAGTTTCAAGGTTTGATACAGCAGTTGCTGGGTTACTGGGTAACATTTTGAACCATCTGCTCTGCTGCTGTTCAGATAAGACTTTATAGCAATTTGATCTAGAAATGTGATACTGCTAGTTTAATACCAAATGTACAAATAGGAGGTTAGGGTACAGGGACTCCTCAGCTACGGAAAGTTACTCTTTGCCTATTTACTATAGTAAAAGTCACCGGCAGTGAGTTTTGCTCAGATGACTAGCTGTTTCAACAGCAGTAGGAAAAGACACTTTGTAAGCACCACTGGGTATTTCCTGCCAGCAGGACTTTTGTGCTTTTCTTTTTCTTTTTTTTTTTTTTTCCCTTTTTTTTTTTTTTTTTTTTTTTGGTTTTGTATTGAGAAAAGCAGCACCGTCAGCTATTTATGCCAGGTACTTTTTATCCTTTTATTAGCAGTTCTCTCTTCTCCTCAGCTTCTTTCACACACCCTTGGTAGCTGAACACGAGAAGTGCAGTTCCCAAGAAACTAGTGGCATGATAATAATCAGCTCTTTGATGAGACAAAGCTAGAAGATGGAGTCAGTTACTGGCACCGAGCTGTTAGTACAAGGCACTGCTAAACCACATCTGTTTAATCCAGAAAGCTTCCAGTCAAACAAAAAGCAGGTTCATGTGCTGCTGATGCAGAGAGAGGTGAATCACCAACTTTGCTGGCAAGCTTTCCTTTACATTGGCATGGCCCAAGAGATGTCCAAATTATGAAATAATTGGAAGCTAATTTTCTCTGGAGAAAAGAAAATCATCAGGGACGGTGTTGTGCTGGAGAATGGAAGTAACGCTATGCTTTGCTTCAGGTGTTACGTGCAGTCAGCGCTGCACCTTCCCTAGAACGCTGGGGAGTGACAGATGCACCAGGCGGTGACCAGCATGGGTGTAATATCTGGTGTGCTGAGTGGATGGGACCAAGGGAAACACCAGTTTCTCCACTGTGGTGGGCGCTGGGGAACACTCTAGTAACAGCAGCAGATTATTGCCCAGTTTGCTGATAATCCAGCAACAGACTATCGGACAGTTCACCAAAAGACCAAACCCTGCGCAGGATTAGCACAAACAGTACAAACTCCAGCAGTGCAAACGAATACATAAATATGACTATAGCTAAACTGCCTTGCAATGGTAATGCATTCTTCTTCTACTCTCACTGATTTGCTTGCTCAGATTTGGTTTGGTTCTAGCTTGGAATCAGGATCTTTCAAATTTCCCTTTTAGGTACTTGGTATGAGAAGTTAAAGCTTGAAATCAATCAGAAGCAAGCGTTCGTGATGCCACCCAAACTCAAATTCAAATGCTTTCATATAGTGTTATAAACTCCAAAGAATGGCTGCACTTTCACAAAGTATTTTGTGGGGTTTTGTAAAACTGATTTTGGAGGATAAAAAACCTCTGCCAACTATTTTAAATGTCACTTTCAACATCTGTACATTTACTGGTATTTTACATGAAGCATTTTTTTATATTTTTTGAGTGGCACAAACTGCCAGCTAGACATCATACAGTTGTATGCATTTCTAACATTAGCATTTATTTATATGCATTCATTTGTGAATTTATATGCACATGAGCAAAAAGCAACATTAAAATGGCCGTCACAAGTAGAATGGCACTTTGGCAATGTTTGTGAATCATACTGGCATATTAAAGAAATTGTTCAAAAAATTGTTCAAAAAGACTCATTCTCTCTAGAACAATATGTGTACATATATATTTAACATGGGATTTTTTCCAGTTTCTGTTATCACTACACATATTCCTCCTCCTCTTTGGAGTTATATTTTTCCAATTTGGGATCCCAAGCAGCTAACTCTGAGCAACAAAAATCACTCTCAAAACATCAGTTTACTTACTTATTCACTTTATGTAACAGGTTTTGTGAAATCTCAAGGAACATATTTAACTGTGAATTGCTCAATGAACTGTGTCCACATACAAGCTCTTTCCTTTGAGTCCCTATCATTGTGTAGGTGTATCAAACACAACAGTGGCAGGAACTCTAGAGGATACAGTGAACCAATGCTGGAGGGAGTTCAGGAGGATGTAGGTGAATAAATAGATGAAAAAGCAGCCCTCGGTGAGATTTCCCTATGCATTCATTCTGGTTGCTGCTTCTACCCAAGAACTGTCTCTCCCCTTGTTTGGCCAGGGAGAGACCATTCAACTCACCTCAGAGGCCCCTGAAGCTCCCTCCTCACCTCAGTAGCCCTGTGAGGCTGTCCTGATACAGCTCCAATAAACTTGGCTCTAGCAAGAACTCTTACGTAAATATGTGATGCTTCATGAAACGTTCTGAGGAAAAATTGGCACACAAAGATACCAATCTCCCATTTTTTGTTTGTTGTTTTGCAAAAGATCGTGGGCTAAACAAACCTTTAATAACTCTAAATAAATGTTCTTTCCTTCTGGGGCTGACATGATAATATGTTATCAGTACATTTGTATTTTCTTTATGCTAACTGTTGATTTGAAAGCATGAGGGGAAACACGTTATGCAAAGAAGCATCTCAGATTTGGTTTTCCTCCTCCTTTTTTAGACTTAGACAAAACACACTTCTTTGCTGTAAAACTTAATTCCTTTACGTAATGCAGAGACTTCCAGGAACTCTTTATCAGATTGGGTTGCTGATAAAAATATAACAATACCACAGCCCACAGGGCTCTGCACTGGTGCAATCTACTCTTTCACTGTCATTTTCACCTAAGCCTAATACATGATGGGGAGATACAGAGAAAATGACTGACATTTTCAGAGGGACCTAGACTGCTGTTACATCAAAGTCTCAGTAATGCAGGCTGGTGTGAAAGCTACAATAAGCTAATTTCAGAGCCTTAGTCATCATGCAGACCACAGTGTAGATCATTTTCCTTCACTGTTGCATTCCAGCCATTTTGCTTCCTGTTAATTAAATAATACCCACCCCTGACCAGCCAATTTTTTCCCCTTGATCTCTGAAGCAAATCTTGAATGTTCAACCTCCCTGCTCCCAAACTTCATTCACACCTATGCTTTGCTCATTGGCAATGAAGTCTCCATACTCCAACCAACCTCCAAAGACCAACAGCATCAGAGTGAATCACTAGACCACACACTAGAGAAGAAACTGTGGAGTCAGTCCTGATTTAGTGGTTCTACTCCCTGCACATACCAAGGGAGTTAAAAAATGTGTCAGCTAGCAGCAAGGGATTAAAAGCTAGCCTATCCTCCTTCACTGAAGATGAAAAGCTTAGAAATTTGAACAAAATCCCACCAAACAGGCAAAAGGCCAAACACATTAAATAAAATTCTGAGTTCTAACCTACATCTCCTGTGTGAAAAAGGTCAAGACTGGTTTAACACGTGTCAAACATTGCTGAGCTTCTGGAGAGGTGACCACCATGGCACCACCCCATCCTTCAGCTCTCTCTGCCTTAACCATGGCTGTAAGAAAAGACCTCTTTTTATTTATGAGGTTGTTTATGCTACCTACTAGTGCCAGCTGCAGTCTCCCCAGGGCAATTACGATTTCTCCTTTATGTCACCTGTAACCAGTAGGGCATACAGGTATAGTTCAGTTGAGGGCTCTCAGACCTCGATGCAGCCAGGCATTCAATATTGAAGTGAACTTTTGACTTGAATAAGGAAAGTTAAGCAAGTACTGGCTTCCAGAAAGCAAAAACTCCTCCAGTACTTTGTATCAAGACACACTAGCCCCAGCACATCAAAACCAGAAACATTTCTGTCATATCTTTTGTGCCAACGTGTTTCAAATCAGCCTTACAGAAAATTGCCACAACAGGAAACGAAAGCCTGTCTGACTGCCATTCACCAGATTTTTAAAACTTCAGTGTATTTATGGTGAAGCAAAACTGGTTGCTCATTTGCCTTTGCCAGATATGCCAAACACAAAGCACTTCCAAATGCACACACAATTTAGTTTAACAACGCAAGAACCATAAGGTAATCTAAGGTTGGTCTTCAAACTGCCAGCAAGACACAAGTAGTAAGAAAGTGTGATTCAAAATACAAGGAATCCAGTCCAGACTGTAATTGAAACAGTGGCCTTGGCAGTTTTCAGTAAATCTGTGCAGACCATGTATTCCTCTTTTTGTTATCCTGTAACATGAGCAGCCACAGCATTGAACCTTTGTTTTGTTCTTCTGTTGTTAGCAGTGCTCTGCACAGAAGATCACTGGTGTGATCCATCAGTCTTGGAGGTGAGCAGTAAATCCAGTGAATCCAACATCTCTTAAATCATACTTTTAACGAACAAACCTGGCAGAGAAATGGCTTAGAAACATGATACAATTATATAAAAGATACCACAGCAGCATTTATTCTTTCTTTTTTCTTGCACGGGCAGGGTCTGATCTGTGTGCCAAAGGCACCTTTCTGTGCAGAAGTCCCCAAGATGATCTGGCTGTAAACTAACAAGGTGGTTGCAAAGGAAAAGATTAGTTTTCCTTTTTGACGAAATTCAAAGACTGCACACATTTTCCACCATGGTTTGTTTATGATGTAAATGATGGCTTAAGCATTGTTCTTCACTGAAAATAGTCCAGCTGCCCATAATCTGTCATTGATTTTCAGTGCATATTTTGCAGCTTTTAAATACATTCTTGGCAAGAAAGTTAGAAATTTTAGCCTATAATACTAAAATCTGTAACTGAGCTTGAGTGTGGAAACATTTTTCCTGGTCTTCAATCTGCTCCATTTTAGGAAACTCCACTTTGGTCCTGGATGCATGAGAACATTGCATTTGAGCCATCAGCAGGTGTAAAGTGCACCACTGCTCCAGGAGCATCATTTTTCTGAAGCCATTTCTGAAAAACAGAAGAGCTTGTGGCTTGCTGTGGCAGTACACATCTCTGCATTTTCTCTCCCAGTTTATGTACAAATTATCACATTTCACAGTTTGAAATTCTTGTTAACACACTGTAAAACATTTGTAATTCTTAAAAAAAGTAACCCTCAATTTTATCATTCAGTGTGATCTCTTCAAACTTATGCCTAATCAATAAAATTAAAACATAAAAGCAAAATGAAAAGCATTTCTCTGCTGCTAATGATGACTAAAGTTGCTAATACTCTGAAAGCAAGTGTATAATTTAAGCTCTCCTGATTTACAGCCATTAAGTTTTAAGTGTCAGACTTATCTCTTCACTGATGTTGAAGTTAGCATGGGTTTCAGACATTCAGTGTAAATTATGGCTTAAACAGTAGCCTTCATTTATAGCTGTGAATAATAAAGATCCAGACACACATCCACCACTACACCAAATTACACTGCTGTGAGAAAAATAAACTAAAAATATATCTGAAAATCACCGTGCTATAATACTAACCCATCTCCCTTCCTCAAGATACTCAAAATACCAGGCTGAATCCTAGTAGAATTAACTTGTTTACAGAGTTTGATTTGGACATAATAAAGTTCAAAGATCCAACAACAGAGTCCTGAAAAATCTCAGAGAAGTTACTGTATTTTTGGTTTAAACACAATGCTGATCTGATGTGTCAGTCTTTTCATAAAAAACTCCACTTGTATATATCTTATTGAAAAGCCACTACACTAATACCAAAAAGAGTACAGTTATTAAAAATGGAGCCCTTGCAAATGTTGTATGGCAGTAATGACAGAAACAACCATTATATTCTGGCCCAATAGGTACAATATCACTACTCTTCTGAAGCAGCAGAGAAAGTAGCTACTAAAGGCAGCCTGCCCTGACAGCAGTGGGAGGGGAAGAGGTGAGGTTTACCCATCAGCACATTATAAACTTGGATTTTTCTTTAGTCTGCAAATGAACATTCTTGTGATTTTCTGATCCAGAGGTGATTGATATTAACTGAAGATTCCTCTTGACTTCATTAAGCTTTACATTTAGTCCTTAAGAAAGAGCGAGTTTTGCCAGAAGTTGAGAACCTTGTTTTTTTCCTCTCTTTTGCCCCCTCTCACAGGTTCAGCTCTGCAGCAGCTCACTGAAACAGACTGAAAGCCTGAGTTCAATTTCCAGTTGATGTAATTTTTTTATTTGAGTGGATTTCCACAAGCAGATAACTTTGTCCCAGCATCCCTTTCTACAATACCTTTGACACAGTATTGCCTCATTTGATATTATGGCCAAAGTACATATGGTTTCATTCAGTAGATGCAAACTGCCAGGGATGGAGGACATCTTTGGCTATCTCCTAGTGTCAAACCAGAGCAGGGCCTGGACTCAAGCTTTCTGGCCATAAGTACTACCTGCATGTTGACTCACAAACTGACATGGACCTGGAGTGGGGCAGCTGGCTCCTGAGGCTAAAGAGCTCAGACACGGGAAACCTTGGGAACGCTCACTCCACTCCTCCTCTCACAGACACTATAAATGGGCCTGTGCAGCCGGGCCCAGGGGGCTTGGTCCAGTGTTTGGGCTCTTGCAGTGTCTCACCATGCGAGGGATTGAAATTTGTGCTGAGT
>JAVJGJ010000047.1:82702547-82714233 GCA_035590215.1 Microhierax caerulescens | reverse complement strand
TGCGAGGGATTGAAATTTGTGCTGAGTGGGTGATACCAGCAAGCCAGGCTTTCCTCCACCACAGACTGATGCCAAGAAATACCTCACCTTTAATCAGAGATGACCTCAAAAGATTGTAGATTAATTTTACTTCCACCATGAGATGGACTGGAAATGTAGGTTATGAAATGTTCAAAATATTAAACGAGGTTTCAGTTTGGGTTAGCCACATAATGGGAAAAAAAGGATATTTTAACATTTACAAAAGAGCTTGTCAAGTTTTGTTTCCTTCCACCAACATTATCCAGGGAGGTCTGGATCTTGCTTGCATGCAGAGGCTGGGGAGGAAGGGGGATGGAAAGGTTCCACATTTGATCTCTCTTTCTCACCATGCTGAAAATCAGTAATGGATCACTCAGTTTCCTTCTGTTTGAAACTACTGTACTCTGCTGGGCAGATGTACCATACTTGTGCAAGCACCAAGAAATATGATAATAACCCTATGGGGTTCTATATATTCCATTAGCCTTATAGATGCTTTCCCATAAATGTCAGATAGTTGAATTCTAAACTGATTATGTGCACTGCTTTTAACTTACTCCCCATTACTTCATTCCTGTCCTGCTGCTGTTGCTTTCTAAAGTCTGTTTGCCACTCTCTAAAGTCTGTTATGTCTTTGTATTTCTTCTCTACAGTTTTTGTGCATAACTGGGTTACTGTTTTTTCCAAGCATTTTGATATTTTTCCTGTTCTCTTTTCCCATCGTGTTATAATTCCCTAGGTTTGGTTTCATTCTCATAGGTCATGCGGCATTTGATTTGCTAGTTCAGTTTTCTTTGCATCTCTCTGTTTCTTCTCTTCTCCCCTCTCATGCAGCACTGCACGTTCCTCCAAAGGCTGATTCCTCCTTCTGAGTTATATTCCGATATCTTTTCTCTTTTATCACAGCCCTATCACAGTGTGTGCAATAGTTTTCAAGTGACTCTCAGAAGCTGTAAAGAGATACCTTTCCTTCAAAATTACATCACATCTCTATTTGAATTTCCACAGAGCACCACCTCTTCTAATAACGGAAAAAAAAAAAAAAAAAAGGATAAAAGTTTATTTTGAATGGAAACTATACTATTTTAACTGCACCAGATTCCTTGGAAAGTATAACCAGCTAATATCTGTGAAATGCTTCCAGCATTAAGAAAGCATGCCAAAATTGAAAAGTGTGAGCTGAACATGAACAGATTTGGAGCTGCCCTGTAATAATTACAAATGCTGAATGCTGACCTCCTTGTTGGAATAGTTACTGTGCAGATAGATTGGTTTTGTTTATCAGTAGGAAAAAAAAAAAAACAAACAAACAGCTAGGACAGAAGAAAATAGGGCAGAAAAGTCACTTTTCTCTGGACAAGGGAAGATTGTTCAGAGACTATTACAGAACAAGAACAAGTCTGGCTAACCAAGGAGAGTAGTGGTTTTAGAAGCAGCATCTTCTCAAGTAAGAGAAGTATCCTGGGAACAAGACTGAGAAAAAATGTACTCTTGTCATTGTCTGAAGAAGTCAAGCCTGGACCGCTAGCCTGGATTTGGTCAGGACCCCACTGTGATTACAAAGAACTAAAACTTTAATCAAGCAAGTATCCCATTGAGTTAAAGATAAGAACATATGTCTCTGCAGGACCAGAGACTTATTTTGCAGCGACTTTTATGATTTTTGCTTGAGCTGATTCAAGAGCAAAATCTCAAAGCTTCAGTTAACTTATTCCTCTGAATATTTCAAATATTCCAAAGTTTTGTAAAGTAGATTTAACATTCCTTTTAAGCTTTCTTATTAGTGTAGACTAGCCAGTGTCTTTCCTACATGAAATTTCCCTTAAACACTCAAACTCAGGCAAAGAATTTCTGTGTTCATGCCAATAGTCCCTCTCCATGGACAGAACATGAAGACTAAAACAAAAAGAAATCAACCCTTGGGGAAAAAAAAAAAACTCTTGCAAAATTATTTTTGAAGAATAGTTAATAGAGCACAGAAAAGCCACGTGAGCATACTCCAGCCAGAGAGGTATGCATATTTTTCCGGCTTTTAATGCCTTTTCTGATGAACCTTAAAAATCTCAGTTCTCCATTACCATCCAGCCTTTGAGTCAGCAATCAAGAGAGAATAATTCAGAACTGACATCACAGCCAACTTCACAGTTTAATGTCAGCAGTTGACAGGGAAAGGAGATACTTGCATCAGGTTTTCATCAAACTGTGTTTAGAACTTATCATGGGTTTCTAAACATAGGTCTGAACAGTCCCACATTTGGCATCAAGTGCAACCTTTCACAGCCTGCTTTGGAAGGGATTTTTGTGACTTGATTTCTTCCTTGTCAGATGCTGTAACTGTTTTTAGGTGACTAATGAATATTTTCATCTGACCTTCTAACCTCCAAGTGTGTTACATGCCAAAGAATAATAAGATAGGGGAGAATATGTTACAAAATAGATTATTTCATTGAAAATCAGAATCTCTTGCCAAATTTCACTGTAGTTTATGTTCTGTAATATGCCAAAAATATCAGACAAACAGGCATCAGTATGATTAATTTCACCACTGTTTCCTTTTCTCCCTTAAATTGACCACTGAGGCCACTAAACTGGCACGCAAAAGCATACACTTTGCACATGTTAACTCAAGTGTTTGTCAACAAATTACATTCCTCTCTCCATTAGCTGGTCTTTAGTCAGCCATCTTGAGCTATTATACAAGAATTAGTATCAGATGAGTGGTTTGCTTTTGCATCTCCATCCATGCCAAATTGAAATGGGTAAAGATTCACAACAGAAAGGGGGGTTTGTTTCTTAAGATCTAGTGTACAGTTTTTAGTTCACTAGATCAAACTCCCTTGAGTATTTCTTAGATCCAGAACCATTTTGAATGTTTCTAGTTTTTCTCATCTAGAATCTTACTTGTAGATTATAACTAATAATTCATAAAATTAAAAGGGTTTATATCCAGTTCCTGCCCAATGGTATAATTGTTGAAAACATCACTGATGGCAACTGAAGTTTCATCTAAATTCCAAAGAATTAAGGGTAAACTCTGTCCACTGATATCTCACAACAAGTTTAAGTAACATTAAACTGGCAGACAGCTCAGGTCCAGAATAAAGGTTTGAACCACGTATGGAACTGCTTTTTCTTCCACAGTACAAAGAACATAATTTTTTTCCAGAGCAGTAAATATAATCCTATCTTCTATTTAAAGCATGCAGTTTATTATCCCCATTTTTCTATATGGTCTCTTAATCCATTTCACTGAAAAAAGGATTTATCAAGTGTAGCACGTATCAGATTTCCTGACAGACAGACAGATTTCCTGTTTTCTTCTTCTATTAGTAAATTCAAAGCTATTTCTTTTTGAAACTGTTCACAAGTGGCAGCTGAATGAAAAGATTTCCTTTTTTCCCCCCCAACTACTGTACAAGAAACCTGTGTCTACAAGTGTGTTGGAGAAAGATCAGAGGAATATTCATGTAGTGTCATGCATATGTACAAAATTTCTAATTGATTAATCATACATTATGCAAACCTGTCAAACATCATGTCAAAATGTATACCAGAGTTTCAAAAATGATGAATTATTATTAATCCTTCTGCGATTCCCAAAGCAGGTAAAAGATGACTGAATTAATCCTCATTATGATTATGTAAGACAAGCAGTATTTCACTTTGAAAGACAAGAGTCATTATTTTCTACAAGGACTTCTCAGTGTGAACCTTCAGTAATGAACTTTCTGATACGGATTCTTAAGAGGTATCAAGAATCTAGAGACTGCAGTGTGTCAATAGGCCTGTATATGTTGTTTCATGTCATCCCTTTCTGAACAAGCAAGGAAAGAAACAGCCTTTGTGACTATGGAAACAGGCACACAAAAACTGACAGAATTGAAGTTCTGAAGGAAACATCAGGCAAGGGCTCTGACACAGCCCAGCTGGGCAGTCAGGCCTCCCAACCCCATCACTTAACTGGGAGAACATCATCTAGACTATGCTGCACTATATCCTAGGGCTCAGAAACTTCCACGTTGGTCATTGCTTCTTTGCCATAGTCCCTCCAAGTATTACATGGTGGTTTATTTCAAAATATTATTGTTTCCCATGTACCTGCCTTTTTTTCCCCTTCTTTAAACATGGCCTTCTTGATCCTTAGAGTAGCTGTACTGGAATTTCATTACCTGGTGTCTCACTGAAAATTTTTCAGATCCATACCCCAAGAAACACCTGAAGGAAACCCTCTTATCCTTGGCCTCAAGGTGCTGTTTCTCCACATGTGGAAGTAGGAAATGAAACCAGCAGTCTCCAGAGAAGTCTTGCCAATCTGATTCTGCCTCCTGCAGATGACAAGCCTGTAACAACGTTATTTCAGCTGTCAGGTTACCGAGGTAGAGGGAGGAGGAAGGAAGGTGGAAGAATTTATTTCACTTCTCCTGGAAAATTTTCTGTGACTCAGGGAAGCCATCTAAGCTAGAAATCTAAAGTTCATAAATCCACAACCACACTTGCTAGTGCCTCCTGTAGTTCTGAACACCAGAATCACCACCAAGCAATGGCACATCTGACAGCTTTGGTAGGAAAAAACAATCCTTCAGTCCTTTCACAAAATAATTTTAAAGGGAAGGAGATGACTAGAACTAAATTCTGTACAACAACCCAGCAAATTTTCTCCCATTTCACTGAATCACAGAATCAGTGGTCTGGGTTGGAAGGGACCTCTGGATATCATCTAGTCCAACCCACTGTTAAAGCAGGTTCACCTAGAGCAGGTTGCACAGGATCATGTCTAGGTGGGTTTTGAATGTCTCCAGAGAAGGAGACTCCACAGCCTCACATTTTGGTCACAATTGGGAAGTATCTGCATTCACAGCTCTCACCAGAATGCTCAGCTGTCCCAGGGCTGCAACTCATACCAAAAATATTCACAAGGCTGAAATGCAGAAAGACCCTGTGTCACAGCACTCCCCAAACTATCAAGCTGCAGCAAGGTCTTTCACCATCTCATACCAGCACACTCTTCATCCCAGTCCCTCTGCTACCTTCTCCTCATCTCCCCTCCTCACTCAGGGCATGCTCTCTCTCCTCTTGCTTCTTCCTCAGCTGTTCTCTCTTCACTGACTCTCAACCCCTTAACAGACCCAGCCACAGCTGCACCTTGTCTACATTGACCAACCCACCACACCTAAAGCCAGCCCACAGTTGTATATTATCAATGCTAATTAACCCAGCTTCATTCCACTACACTCCCCCCTTCTTTTTTTTTAAACATTTCATACCTTATGTTTTTTAACAATTGTTACAACCTTTTTACAAATAATTTTTTCATACAGTCCTCTATAATTCCTCTACAACCCTGGATGCATACAATACACCTCAAGAAGCTCAAAACAGAGGAACTCTGGGGGAAATTAGTTAGCCAGGGGTGCAAGTGGTTTTTCAGATGTCCTCCACACTCACTAGGCAAGCACCTGCATCCCAGTGCAGTTTGGCAACTGTGTCTCAGATGCCTTTTAGGAGCTTCCTCCACCAGCCCTGCTTCCAGGAACCCAAGGCACCCTCCACAAGGAACTGCTCCAGAGCAGCTCAAGTGCAATGTGAGTTTCAAGAGCTATAATTTAGATACATCTGCCCTTTTAGGCATTGCACAAAAAGGAATTTCTGATGATACAAATGGAGAGGCTGAAAAGAATTTTCACCTTCAGCTCTAGTCAGCACAGCAGCTGAGCTGGAAGAGAGCCACGCTCCTGCAGATGGGCAGGAAAAAATCAAAAATCAAAAGAAAGGCCAAAAGCAACTTTTTTTTTTTTGATAATATTGTTCTTGAGGAACATCTGATTAATGACCTTAGAAGTTCAAAAGCAGACAGAGTTCAGGACAAGCTTAATTTACGTGTAGTTCACAGTTCAGCATAATTAGTAGTAAATAATGATGGGGCTCCTGGTCTGAAATTCAAGGACTTGGACTCTTTTTGCATCACATTATAGGATCACCTGTTTATAATTTGAAGTATAACAACCTGATGACATTTTGATGTGGACTATTTGTGGACTTTTTATAGCTCTCAGGAATTCTGCCTAACCTTTTTCTCTAGCATACAGAAATATACTCTGTTACGATACATACTCTTGAGCCCCTGCTTCAGCAAAGACTTTAACACTTACTTGGAGATAAGCTAATATGGAAAGGCTTTTCCTTACAACTTGCACATTAGCTCATATTTGAGCACCAATGTTAGCATTCAGGTGACTTTTTTGGATTACTTCAGATTATACACACTGTCCAATGTTGGTTTACACTAAAAATCTGTAAGCATTTTTATCTGGGAGGGATTTTCTACTTGAGAAGGAGAGATTGGGTTTGTTGAGCCTGTTCGTTCTTGATTTGGTTTTAATTTTTTAATTTTTATTCTTTGATGACTTGGAAAACTGATGCCTGGACATTTTTCCGTAGCTTTTGGGAAAGGAAATAGGAAGAAACTCACTTTGGATTGGAGCCTATGTAACCCAATTTTAAGTTTTAGCATGTGGCATATTCATTATCAAATTACAACCCCTATAAAGCGTAGTTAGAGAGCACCGTGGCAGACTAGCATTTGACAGGATGGAGACAAAACACACAGCTGTAAAAAGCCACTAAACTAAAGCTATACAACAAACCAGACTGCACAAAGACTTTCACTGCTTGCACATTTTCTTTGTTTTAACTCTAGGGTTACTTAGCCTTGGCTTCCAAATAATTTAAACCTATTGCAATTATCCTCATTAACTCTACCCTTTAATATAAAAAATGCGTGGCTTCAAAAGATGGTGATATAATGAGGGTAGTGTGTGATGGACATGCATTACTTTGCTTCCAGGTACCCTGGAGGAACTAATATATCTTTATTCTAATTTTTTGCCCTGTTTGGGTCTTATTCCACTTCCTCTGTGGTTGCCTTGCTCTGGGCCCGTGACGACAACCAATGATAAATGCAAACTACATACAATTCAGCTGCAGACTTACAGAGTCAAAAAATAGACAGAGCAGTAACACACACCATAAAAACAGTTTCTGGGGAGGGTGTTCATGTAACCCCATTCCTGCCTTTTTCTTCTCTCTTCATTTCCCCAGGGGAACAATTACGTTTAATAATAATCCCCTGTTTCAGTGTATTTGAACAAGGAAAATTAAATTAGCTGCTTCCCTGGCTACAGTTCCTAACATTATTGTGAAATGCTTAATGAAGGATCCTCAGGACCCCTTCATGCATCTTGTTAACTAAAAATACATGGTTTACAGCTCCCAGCAGCAAGAGCCAAGAAATGCCAATTAGCAAATATGCCTTATTCAGAGAATATACACAACTGAAATGTTAGACACAGATAATGACCATAGTGGCTCATGTTAGGATGGAAGCTTCCCATGTTACAGAGGTACAGACTGGGTAATATTCATTGCTCCTCACAGCTTTTTGCTTTGGCACAACTCTAGGTTATGAGGTGATGGGATGGGTGGGTGAAGGCTTATGAAAGCCCTTGGAAACTGAGCCAGTGGCCTGGACAAAAGAGTGTGTTGTGATGAAATAGCCTTTCATGAGCCCTGATCCCCACTATGCAAAAACCAACCTCAGGCATGAATTATTTTTTTTCCTTAAGATTTAAAAAAAAAAAAAAAGGGGGAGTTTGGGCAAATTTTAACCACCAGAAAGACAAGAATATTAAAGAACAAATATAAAGATCCTGGGTGCTAGAAAAAAATTTGCAGGGCCCTTGAGAGTGCTAGGCTGTATCCCAGCATTAAGCCAGCCCGTGTCATAAGTAAAACAAGAAATGGGGACAGACCCAAAGCCTACTGAAGTCACGGGCAAATGTTCTGCTGATTTCATGGTATTAGGGCTAATGTAAAAGTGCCATCCCTAACCAAGTTTTAGTTTTGTTAGCACATCAGCCTTTTACCATAAATTTATCCACCAACATTTCTTTTAAATAAAATATAAATATATTGTCTAATATTGCCTGTTAACAAATAGCAAAAGGAAACCAAATCGATAGTTTTCTTATATCTTACTCTGACGTAACAATGCAAATAACTGAGAATCCTTTTCAGGTTTGCACTTGCCATGCATATGTGTTTCCACACCAGTTGTTGTCATATGATTTTACTCACAGACTAAGAAACAGACTCTAGCCATTATTAAAATGCAGTGCAACTAACACTCTTAGCAGCGTGGTGTAAGTCAGTCTGAGAATTCAGTCTGTTAAGGATTCTGCACTGCTTGATCTGTTTGGTCTGGAGGTATTTTAGGATTTCTAAGAAGCATGGTTTGGGATTTTCTCCCAAGATAGTGGAAATATGTTACAGATAGCTGCAATTTCAGTAACAATACTGTACTAAAAAAACCCCAGGACCTATAATCTAATACTACCCACTGGAAGGTGAAGCAAAGTAATCTGGCTCCTAGGTCTGAGTGTCCTGAAGTATTGCCTGTAGTCTGGTGGTGAAGTAATTTATGAGGGCTCAGGAGCTTCTGTATGCCATAGATGCAGGCTATTGCTTATGGTCCTTAAATATTACCTTAAGGTGTTTAAGCATTCAAAACAAACAGAGAAAAAAACATAGGTAAAGACTTTACTTTGATTCTAGTTTTTCATGTGTGCTTTAGTCTGATCTCATTTGATTCACCAGTAATTAGATATGAGGAATGTCAAGCTAAACAGAAGTAAAATATCTGTACCATTCTTCTTGGACTTGCAATCTATATTCACAGACCAAGTTGAAAATCACCTAAATAAACACATCTGTTAAGCTAACATTTTCCAGTGATAGCAGTTTTAATGTTGTGAAATGTGTTTGATGTGTTCATGTTACAAAGACCAGTTTCCAAAATGTTACTTTCCAACATTTTTTTTAAAGTGTAAACTGACCTTTTTCCTGTTGGCTCTGTGCTGGCCAAGATATATTTCTTTTAATACTGGCTAAAGCTAGAGGTAAAATGTTAAAATACTCTAGCAGTTTTATATGTACATTGGAAAGAAAATATTGCGAGGGTTGTATGGGGAGTAGGACCAAAAAATTTAGCTCTGTTAAATGTCTTCTCTAATAGTCACACACTGCAATAGGTCACATTGGTCAACAGTTAGGTAGGAAAGACCACACTTTTTAAGATAATGACAGTTGACTTTTTTGAGCTCCAAGAGAAGGTTATTAATTATAAGAGATAATTATAAATTATATATATATATTTTATATATATATAATATATATATATTATATATATATAAATATATATATAAATTATAAATTATAAATTATAAAAAATATAATATGATAACACACAGAGCCAGAGTCAGCACTGGCACATAATGCAAAGATATCTGTAATGCTCATCTGTAAGCATTTGTGCCTGTGCCTATGTAGAGGAATCACAGTGCTCAAACATATTCCCTTTGAATGTGATACAAGAAAGTCCTATTTGCCTTCAGAGTGCAGTATCAGGCTCCTTGTGATAACAGAAGCACCACTCGTAGGGTAATAAGTGATGATTAGCTGGACAAGGGGTCACTAGGGAAGGGAGGTGGTGCTTGAACTCAAAAAGTTTCTCTTGCAGTGGCTTTTCCTGTTGTTTTTCTGAGTATTCACATAGGTATCCACCCAGCTAGGTACAGCCCATCATCTGCACCATTTTACTCTTCACTCCCAGATTTGGTCTCCAGCTTCTAGGAACAGACCAGAACTGAAACCTCAGAAAAATAGCCAAGAGGGCAGATACCGATTTTTTCACTTCTCCCAGGCACAGAGGCTGGCCTGCCTGCCAAAGTTCAAACACCCCTTTGCTGGTGGATAGGTGAAGAAATAGTCTTTCATTTCTATTTCTCTTGAGAACACACCAACTTTGTTACTTGCTTAAACCAAGAGACTTACATTATTAGAAATCCTATGTCCAAGCATCATCCCAGTGATTTCCTTTTAATCAGAAATCAGATCTAATGTGCAACTGGCTTCTTTGCTAAAGAATCAGCAGTTGCACTTCAAATGCTGTTTGTTTATTGTCATAACAGCTTATTTTTTCCCCTTAGCCTTTTAAAACTTGATGAGGTTGAAAAGCTTGTACATGCCAGGCTGCCATCAGACACTGATATTTATTAAGTAAAAAAGAGGGTACATGATTTTTGGCACACTGTCATTGAGTACCTAGAATGATCTCATAAACTCATCAGCCCAGCTATATTAAGACCTGTAATAAAATACATTCATTAGAACACAAAGGATGGGCAATAGCCTGACATTAAAGTGCTTTAATTCTCTTGCAGTACAGCAACTGCAGCACTCAGATTTAACAGCATCTGCTCTTATGAAGCTTGATATAATGTGTATACAAGTAAATAAACCAAAGAGTACTGTTAATACTGATTATACAAAGTGTTCAATGGGATTTTCTGTGCCAAATGCTGAAATTAAGATATTCATGTATTTATGGAACACATAGGAAATATGGACTTGCCCAAAACTCAGCAGAATTCAGCAAGCAAATCACAGAAGTTACGCTGGAGACGTCAGACCATGATGTTGAGTGTTCAGGGGTTAAACTTTTGCAAGATGAATCAGGGTGTCAGATCGGTAGAAACTTTAAATTGACAGCTGCTTTCCATCTCTCCCCCACACCTCCCACAAATAATACCCTTATAAATATTGGAAAGACACCTTGTTTCTGACACTGGGAGTACTAACGGTGATGTGTAAATATGTAAATTCTTTTAACAAAGCCCAAAAGTGAGGCGGCAGGACAGATCCTGGGGGCCAGGTGTCACCTTGCTTCGACTGCCTTCCAGGTCCCCCAGCTGAAATCTTGAGAACTGGAACAACAGAGATGCTGGGAAGGAAGGGCACAAGAAAAGCAGGAAAAATGAGAGCTGTAAGTCTTCATCAGAAAGCAAGTGAGAATGATGATTGTAGGTCAAGGATGGCTAAGATGACAAATGTGCGAGGGCTGAGGCCAAAACAAGAATACAGGAAATAGTAAAGGCAGAAAATATATCAGATGAGGCAAAAGCTGCCTGCAGGAAAAGGAACAGGGTGTGAGTCACACACTGGTTCTCTGACACCAAAAAGTAGATAGGAGGAAAGAGATAGACATCCAAATGGTGAGAAAACAATTCCAAAAACAAAGAAGGAAGAAATAAAAGGAGATACATTTTAGATCAGCAATTTGGAGGTCATTTTTTTTCTTAAGAAAACAGTTGGTTGACAGCTACAAGTCAAATTCTTTCATGGCAAACATCAGACGCGATGTTAGAAAGCTTTGTGATTGTGCCAGTTTGATGAACTATGTGGCTTGCACATGGTGGAGGTGGGGGAAACAGGCAACAAAATTTCCCCCCAAAGTCAAAATAATCCATTTCAACACTTTCACGAGACAAACACTTTTTTTAAGATAAAAATGTCTTAATAAAAAGTCCCTCAGTTTTGCCTTTTGGGCCAGGAGCTATTTTTAACCTAGGTCCCTTAAGAAAATTGAGCATGTCCATTATGGATAACATTTGACAGGATGGATTTTACCAACTGTAAAAATAGTTTACAATTTCTCCTGCCCATGCAGCCAGAAAGTAACAGAAACCTGGACAAAACTAGTTTTCTTTCTTCTTTTAACTGCCAGTGAACCAAAAGGGCGGGGGGGGGGGGGGGGGGCGGGGGGGAAACA
>JAVJGJ010000047.1:82678222-82702447 GCA_035590215.1 Microhierax caerulescens | reverse complement strand
CCCCCCCCCCCCCCCCCCCCCCCGCCCCCCCCCCGCCCCCCCCCAAGCAGTCATTCGTTCAGTTCTAATTCAGAAAATTCAAGACTGACACTTTTTCACCACATCTTTTGAGCTCCTGGTGATGTTCTGATTGCGTTTGCTCAGCTCTGGAGAAGGCCCACAGATTATAAACTCTTTCTGACAAGGCCTCATTTATTTACTGCTGCCCGGAGTTGCCTTAGGGCTGCATGACGTGGTATGGGAGGCCTGAAAGACTGCTGAAGCTCACTTTCCCAGCATTGTCCGTGTTTTGTTACATAATTCAACATAAACACAGATTCGATAACTTCTGACTGTTTGGGGGAACGTTTCACTTAGTTCAGAGTACTAAAAAACCCTCTTTAATTGAGCTATTGAAAACCCAGATATCATGATGTTTTGCTTCAGAATTCATCTTTATGATGCTTTTTACTGACGGTTAAAGTAATTAGCAGCAACTTCATACCGTTTCTGGCTACCCCCAGCCTCATGCTTCAGGAATATAATCATGCTCTACTGAACTGGGAGCCTCAGGTTCAAAGCCAGAGGCAAGAACTGTGAGAACTGCTTTAATAGCTTGCCTTACGATACATTAGAGTAAGAGTTTTACCAATACTGTATTTGCAGATTTGGCTTGAATGACTTGACAGCCTGCAGTCTTGAAGTATGTTAAGAGAAAAAAAAAAAATAGCTCACTAAAAAAAGGATGAAACATTTCCCCATTTATTGGAAGAAACCCTATTTAGATTGGGCCATTTCTCTTAGGGGCTCACGAACTCTGCCTTAAAGTCGAATATTGATAAAATCCCTGGGACTATGGTTAGTGGCAAGTAGTAATCAGCTATGGGAGAAGAAAAGCATAAACCAGAGACTATTGCACTGCATTTTTACAAATTAAAAACTGTCCATAACTAGTATAATGTGAGTTGATTCCATTACAGTTAATACAGCTGTAGTTTTATCCCAGAGAACTGGGCTTTCTTTACAGAGAAAGGGCTTAATTTTTTGTGACTATCTATCTTCTCTGTGGACAATTTCTCTTCCAAAAAAATGCTGAAGTTGAAAATTACCATACTGAGAACCATATGTTGAAAATACATGCTTTGTTAGAGGAAAAATGGGAGTGTTCATGCAGATACAATAGGCTGTTATTTAGTGTTCATAAATTAGTGAATGCATTTCTTGGAAAGCTGTTGTTGCTGAAAGGCAGGGTAGCAATGTAGGTGGTCTTCTAACTTTATTAGTTGTTATCAACAAATAGTAGTAAAGAAAGTACTGTGAAGCAAAAGATGCTAGAAATTAGACAGAATTGGTAACTAACATGATGGGGTCTGTGTAATAGCTCACAGCCAGTGTAATTTATACTGCAGTAAAATGTGCTGTGTCTCAGAAAAATTCAAAAAGAAAACAGATACTCAAGACCAGATAGCAATGTATTTTTTCAGGCTAGGCAAACTTACAAATATGCATATATATATATATATGTGTGTGTGTGTGTGTGTGTGTGTGTGTGTATATATATAATTTCACAAGAAGGAAATGCTTCAACATGGTCTACTGAAGTTTTTTTTGGTCACATTTAACAATCTTCATCTGTGATTACACACAGTAATTCTGACCTAGATCTTGGAACACCAGAGATTTGTTCCCACTGATGATATCACTGTCTGTTTAGTTTTCTATTCCCTATTCTGAACAATGAAATTGTATCCATGGTTCGTATTTTTACATTTTCCTAATTCCTGTACCCAGGCTGCTCAAGTATACTGCTCTCGGTACCTTTCCAAAACTTCCTTTCATTTGTGCCTCTAAGCACCTCTCATATCACATTTTCTTTTAGGTATTCTGTTGGTCCTTCTCTCCGAAAGACTAACAGCATTCACTCGATTCCTTCTTAACACACATCTTTTCTGGGAACATCAATGTTAATCTGTTGGAGATAGAGATCATTTAATAAAATAAGTCTGCACAACCTGAAAGATTAAAGACCCATCTGATCATTCCCCACATTTTATTTATGTGTCTGACTAGTACTGTTCATCACACTGAAAGTGTGTAATCTAAGGGAGTGGCCCTTAAGGTTCAAAAAGCATCACAGTCACTATGAATGCTACGTAAAATACACTTAGTGTCTACATTTTAAAAAACAGTTTGTGACTTTGTGAATCCAAGTGGATATTCATTTTTCAGAACAGGTGGTCCAGCTGGATCCACACCAACATGTATGCTTAAAATGAGGAAATGCAAAGTTATTAAACACTGAAAATTAGGTCAGTATAATCACAGGAACTGTCTTTCAGCACATTAGAAATAAAAAAGAAAAAATACCTCCCTTGCCAGATAAGAATAAATTCTCTGTAGAATACTGGAAGGCATATTTTAGCTGTAATGGAAGAAGAGAAAACCCACCAAATATAAAGAAAAATTACTAAAAAGAAAGAACATAATCTCATGGCAAGGATAACTACTGCACGTTATTCTATCTTACAGTTGGATTCAAAGAGAAAAAGAATTTTTTTTTCTTTTGTTTGTTAACATTCTGAGTTCCTAGATTTAACCCTGTATTTTATGCCAGGGGAACATTCAGCTACTGCTAATGAAAGAGGTGAATGAAAAAGCTTGCAACTTTATATAGCTGCATAGGAGGGATATGCAGGAATAAATTTTTTGTTACCACAGGCTCATTAGAAACTAACCTTTTTTGCCTCATTACCTTCTAAACAAGTTCTCTCCATTTTATGAACAACTAAACTTGACCTGCGCCTGTAAGAGGTTTCATTAGATATCCTAAAGCACCCAGTTTCCTCAAATGATTCTTTTACAGCCATCACAATACTGTTCCTGTTAAAATCATTGTTCGGATATAAGATGACATTGGGAGTTATTATCAAGTGCAGCTACTTCTGTAAAAATAAATAAAGACTAGTACCCTGTGAGCTAACGCTAATAAAAATCAACCCTGGGGACTTTTTCCCACAGCCACTGTATCTGATCAAAGCTGCAAAGTCAGTGGAAAAATTGTTATTCACCTCAATAAATGCAGGCCAGTCTCATGCTCAAGGGCTCTGCAGCTCACTCCCCAGTGTCTTGCCACCATTAATGCTGCTGTTACTGCTGTGCCCCATCCACGTTTGCTGTCCGCGGAGAAAACTCATCCAGCAGACTGGGATGATTTACATGCTCAGACATGGCACTGCAAAATAATAGGCTATAAAAGTAATTCATTTAGCAACGTGACAGTGCTGGCTGTGAAATTGAAAAATTATTAATAATGAGGGTGGTTATTTATAGATCACCTCTAATTCACAGAAGATCAAGACACTCACCACATTTTACAAACTGATTTATGAACTATGTATCAGAGGGATAAGGCCACCTAGCAATGAAACCTCTGGAACAACAATTCATAGAAGAGAAGGACAGAACAGAGCATGAAGAAGAAATAATATGCTCATGTAACAGTACTATGTGGGTATGCACTGTGCCAGCTGGAATTTGCCTAGGACTCCAGAGCTAGCTCCTCTCACCTTGTGAGGGTACTAGAGCACCATAAAAAATCATGCCTGATGTTTCATCCAAAACATGAGAAAAAGACTGAAAGTGAAGATTATCGATCACCATAGATGACATACTTAAACCTTGTTTTCTTTCTTACCCAGACAAGTGTCTGTTAAAACCTTTTGCAGGAGTTGCTTGCAGCAATTGCCTTCTGCTGCTACAAAGTATACTGCAGTGACTTAGACAAAGACATGACACTTGAAAGCGTTTTCTTTGTTTACACACCCCTGCACACACTCTGAAGCAGACTGAAATGGGATGAGGGCAAGAAAGTGCCCTGTAAACTTTCTTGGATAATTCAGCAAGTATAATACCTCTTGTATAAGATTTTATTATCGGTAAAATGAATAACAAATATATATATAACAATAATAAAATTAATAACCCATCTCTTGATTTCTGCATCAATAAACTGATATAGATAAAAATCATATTTCACATCTGAGACATGCACAAAAAGCAAAATGACTTAGTGACTTGAAAACATGATGTGTAATACCTATTAGTTTAAATCAGGAGGCTAAAGAACCAAGAAAACAATTACTTTCTTGTTTACAAAAATATTCCTTGTATTCTAATTTTTAAAATCTAGAATACAAACAGTCTGTATTTATGGCCAAGGACTACACAGCTAGATTCTATGTCTGTATTATATGTTTTATATAAGAAATTCATCACCTGAATAAATCTGTAAGGTGCTTAAACCTGAGAATAAAAACTTCCTAACAGTCAAAAGTTTTATTTTTCTCATAGCATTAAGGGAAGTACAGCAACTAATCTGAAAACATCTGCTCTACTCCCTCTGTATGGGAAGTATAACAGTCTATGTATAGTGCCAATATCCATATACTGCTTCACATTTGCAGAGCAGTGCTGGCTATCATCAAAAGCACACCTTTAATGGAGTAGCTGAAAGGCACAGATCCACAACCGTACTCAAGTACGAATGGGATAAGGAGGTGATTGTATCTAAATCTGTTCCTCATCATTTTACATCCTAGATGAGGTGAAAGACAGAAACGCTGTACCTCGCTCCTAGCTCTCTCTAAATGGTGACATGTACCATTTTAGCTCTAGCTCCAGCTCCAAGTCTGTCAAAGCCCGTGCTAATGAAATGCGACCTCTCTCCTGCTCCTTGCCCATACAGCTGCCTGATTAGAAGCGAGGAAACAGAAACATCACAAAGACAGAGTGTACTTATCTCTGTACAGGTGCCATTAACAACATCCTTCAAGCCAGGCTCCAAGGGTTTCTTATTGGTGGCAAAGGAGCCTCCATAAAGCAGATACGCCAAACTAGCTTTTTCTTTTTTTTTTTTACCACCCATTGTCTCTTACCAACAACATAATCAAACGTTCAGCAACTGAGGTTCTCCACTGGCATGGTTCTTCTCACAGTGATCACCGATAGTGGTCACTCACCCAGCATCCAGATGCTGCATGCAGATAACTTTACCTTTAAATTCTTTCCAGAAGGAACAAAATACTAGTTAGTTCCGTGAGCTTCAGAGCTCACCCTCCATTTAACACCAGGAAGGATGTAACACAACAAAGCCGGAACCAGTCTGACTTTCCTCAAAGACAGATAGATCCCTAGCAGCCCCTGTACTGAAGGTGTGCAACTGTGGGTTTTCCACCCCACACTAACACAAAGGGTTAACGCTGTCTTGCTGGTATTGTCCATCCCAGCAACACCCACAGCAACTCATTTAAAAATAGCATGATGTACACTGCAAGAAATTAAATTATCTGGTGAAGATGAAGGCCAGCAAGCAATCTTTTATGCAACAGACAGTAACACCACTGACTGCACATGGGGGACATCTAGCACTCGCTACTCATATTAGCCAATCCCACATACCAATTAACATAATTTTTCTTCCAGACTAGATTTTCCCAACCAAAAAGTTATCAAGATATACTGTGATGCCTCCCTGCCTTTTATTTTATCTTATCCTTAATTATCCTTCCTTTTTCTCTTGCAGCTAGGCCAAGATTTCCTTACCGTCCTCTTTTCCTCCAGCTCCTCTTCCCTGAGGAATGACTTCTTGCTGCATTCCCTCCTTTTTGGAGGACTCTTTAGTTTGTCTTCTGTTTTGCCTCCTACAGTGGGACTTCTTCACAAGTCTGTGTGTTTTTTCTCATGTCAGTGAAGCATTTGGCACACAGTTGCTGTGATCAGAAGCTAATAATATACAGTAGTTGTGGACCAAAAGAATACCAGGAACATTTCTGACATAGGAAGACAGAATCTGCCAGGAAACACTTTGTTACATTGAACTGTAGGTTGTGTCATTATACCCTCCTTTCTTAGCTAACTGGTTCTTTGCCTAATTCAAGAATAATTTACACCAGCTTATATGAAGACTAACGTCTCTAGAGCTGTTGATGCCTAGGAGGAGCTTACTGTCCATTGCAGTCCTACCCCAGCGCTGAAATCACATTGGCATGTTGGCTTGCATGCAGAATATAGGTAAAGCTATAGGTCTAGGGGTCTGTGAGGTCTGACATGAGATTAGTTGCTGGTGTTCTAGAGGCAGGCTATTAGTTACCCAGACACTGGCATTTTATTAGTGCTCAGAATTCAAAACAACATTATATTCATAATATATATTGAATATATATAAATATATATATATATTTATTATATATATATATATTAATTATATTCAAAACAACATATTCAAAACAACAACAACAACAAAAAGTGTGCGTTTTGGAATAAAAAATAAGACATTACCCACTTGAGTTAAGAAACAACAAACAAGATGCCACTGTAAAAGCTGCAATAATTAGTTACAACATCTTCACAGTGTTGGGTATCACATTTTACTTTATCTTATATAAGTTTCCTGTATAATGAAGGCAGTAATATCTGCCATATGGGCAGTAATATTTTTTTGCCAGTTTTGCTACACAGCATGCTAGGGACAGTATGATTTTTTACCCCTGTCAGGATAAAAGCCATTTGTGTTAACAGTTTTTTTGCAAAGATCCACAGAGAGCATGTGTATCTGTTGCTCATTAACACTGGAGTATAAATATCTTTTTGTATGGTTAACAGAAATGGTAGCAGGAATATGTGAAAATGGTTTAAAACTGCAAACTTGCTTACCATAGTGATAGAGAATGCAACACAAAATTCACAGTTTGGATTAGTTTTCACAGTTATCTAGCACGATGAGCAATTACTCCAAATATTCATAAGTTATGAAGATGACAGATAGCCATCCAAAGTTATTTGAGAAAGAGATACTGTCTTTCAGAAACAAGCAATGATTTGAATTTGCAGTTTTGGAAATCCTGGGGGCATTAAGCTGAACTTCAAAAACCTTAAACCTTTAAATACACAGTCTAGGATCAGATGTTTTCACAAGCCTGTGCTGGAATAAGCACCCAAACAATAGCTCTTCATCTGTAACTTCTGTATTTTAATCTCCTTGGTCTGCAAATTTGTGTTAGACATTTTGCAACAGCTGTCTTTCAAATGAAGTTTCTGATACTTCCTTATTTGCATTAAGACAGGGAAAAACATTTCAAAGTAATATTATTTCAGAGCATCAGTATTTTACTTCTGCTTCTGATCGACACCAGAAAATGTAAGGGCAGACAAGGATATCTAGTGAGTGACAGGATAGGTATGGAAGAGGAGAGTTCAATCAAATTTTCTTCAGCTTCAGAGAAGATGTAGTTCACATTTTAAGCAAAAGTCTTAAAACCATTGTTAAATATTTTTTTTCCCAAAATCTTCATTATATATTTGTTTCTAATGTAATTTTTGTGTGCAAGCTGTGTGACTATCTACTACTACCATAGACTGCTTTTTACAAGCAATACAGACTTGAAAATAGTATTCAGAGTTAGAAGCAAGACAGCAAGAATAAGAAGGCAAAAGCAAGAACTAATCCAAGATGCACCAGTGTACCTGGACTCACCAAGACACCACCTACGCCCCTTTGGGCAGCATCCAACTGAGCCAGTGTATAAACCTGGCTACACAGAAACAGCCAAGTAGATGCACCCCATTATTTTTTCCTCCATGAATTGTGAGATATCTTTTTCCTCCTCTCTCCCAAGAGAAAAAAAGCACAGACAAGTGTTTATCAGCTGTATTTTTGCTAAAGAGTGTAACATGGGCTCTGCCCTATGCAGTCTGAAACGAACTCGCGTTGCTCAGCTGGAAGCACCACCTAATGAAATATTGACGGGAAGAAGGTAGAGAAAAATCAGGCAGCTCATCAAAGAGTGCTAACTATTTAGCCCACCCATAGTAAATATTATTTCCATTACTTTTGGGCTTCTCTCTAAATCTTACCTCCTCAGTTAGTATTTACACTGGAAAATTACAAACAAGCCCAGACCTAAATGACACGCCATAAAGGACCTTCTGACTTGTTGTTTCAGTAAATGTTTTGGATTAGTGAAGCCAATTAGACCAAACTTTCTGCCACAAATCTGGAGAAAAGTCCTTCTTGGAAATGTGGTAATCCCTGTGATAAACAGAGGTACGTTTGGAAAAGGTGTCCCAGGCATTTCTATTGGTATGTAATTGGGGCATTTGTGTCTTAACAAGAAAAGCAGACATCACAGAATTGCTGGCTTGTTTATTTAGAGCTGAGTGGAAAGAACACATTAAAATGAAGGTAAGCAACATTCAGCGGTGACAGAAGCAATTTGCTATTTATCAAATATGCCAATGTTACCAACATAATGGCAACATTCTGCAGAGGCTGATGACAAACAGCTTCTTCTTCAGTGTTGGTGCAGCATTTAGTGCTCCCAGACTGACAGGAAAAGGGGAGGAAAGGAAGTGAAAGGACCGTTCACACTGAGTTTCAGTTAATTAGAAGCAGAAATTTGGGAGAGGGAGAAGTCTTACTTTCTGAAATCTCACTTGCTTCTCTTTAGATTATATTATGCCCAAAGGCTGAATAAATATTCTTTTGGTGTTTGGAGCCAAACAATGACTCTTCTCCACAAATATTCCCAGTGTCATTACATGTACCATAGAAGAAGTTGAACGTATGTGTTTTCTTTTTTTTCTCCAGCATCAGCAATGAAAGCAAAACAAGGACATTAAGCATTTGTGGTCAATTCATTCTGGAGAGGAAAAAAAGAAAAAGTAGATCACAGGAAATCACACTTCTATTCTGCACTTGTAAGATTGCTAGAAGGAGCGGATTGTAAAAAGGAAGCTAAAAATCTGGTGATTTACAAGAAGTGACCGCTTCCCCTTTAGGGACTGTCATCATATTCTGATTTACCGAGGGTACATTTTCCTGGATCTTAGACCAGAAATAAGACCTCTGCAGTAGTTCCTCTATTTGTTAGGATCACCAAGAACAAATAGTGATTTACAGTATCCATTCTAGTAGCTATTCATACCTCAGTATTAGAAAATGCTCCATAACCCAGACATTCCAGGAATTGTCTCAGAATCTATTTGCATTTCCTTTTGTCCCATACACCATTGTTTCCCCATTTCACCTTCTTAAAAATAACATTGTACAGTCCAATATTTCATTTCTTTCACATTAATGCAGATAAAGACTTCATTAGAGTAATAGATTGTGTACAGTGATTTCTGATTATTGACTTTTAGGGGACAGTTTGCTTGAAGTATTGGGATCTTGCTGTAAAATCTTGGAGGCCCTGATCCAGGAAAACATTCCAGTGTTGAAATAATTCCCATTAATTTGATGTATTTTAGTTAAGTGTTTGCTGGTTTATTTTATTTTAAAGTTTCCCATCTGCCCAAAAGCTTTGTTGTTGGTCATGTTCCGAAACACCTTGGCTTTGAGAACCAGTCACATGACTCTGCTCTTGCACCCAGCCCCAGGATCCAGATGTTGACCTGAGCAGACAAACAGCTGTGGTTTGCCCTGGGTTTATCACATGCACTGCCCATGCAGCCGGTGGAAATCCTCACAAAATGCCATTAGAATCACCACTTTCTTATAAACATCTCCAGCTGTAGAAGGACTGCTGTGACTGCCTCCTCTTAGCGTAAAGCCCAGACCCAGCAGTGGGGACAGAGAGTATTGCTTACCTACAGGAAGGTTTTAGTCCACTTTCTGGGATGTACAGGATGTGCAGGTTAAAACTCCTCGACTGAAAAAATTACTGAATCCCAGGATTTCCACATTTCATCAGGTACTCTAGACATCGCTGTACTGTATAGTCATATCACCGATACTCACCCCACCTCCCCAGCCATACTGAAAGAAAAAAGCAAGGCCAGCTTGTTTCCTCAAAAGCAGCAACGTAAGGCACTTATGTTTAAGAGAGACATTTACACTATTGATCACAGCTGGGAAAGTCCTTCTCCCTCCAGCCAGGAGTGAGGGGGAGGCAGGCAAGAAGAAAGGGTTCACAACCCATCCTTGTCCTCATGGTTTCTCGTTGGAATCTGCATGGTGTGCCCATGGACTCTCCTAGGCACAGCGCTGGCTGTGCAGGCCTTGTTAATCACTATGCTGATGAGGGAACATCTCTGCTTTCTGCTTAGGGAGCGTGGGCACCCACTGCTCCTCATCACCACGTGGGGACAAGCATGGGTCTTGGTGTTATTTTTAACTCAGGCAACTTTCTTCATCCAGCCAGCTCTCTCTTGGCAAGGTGACTGTCACAGCGTGGCCCTGCTCCTGGTTATCCTCAATCATTTCCATAATAAGCATGGGTAGTTTTAAAACAAAATTAGTATGAGAGGAACTGCAAAGTCTTTAAAAAGTATAGCTTCCTGGCACAAATATAATTATCGATTCTACCATCTGAGACTGCAGCTCCTGTGACTCCAGTGACACAACAAACAGGCTTCTGCACTAACATCTGAGGTCATGCAGAATTTGAAAGGCTTTGTCTCACTTTATGTTTGCTCTAGTTTCTTAAAATTCAGATAATCCAATCTCTGCCTCAACCAGTTTGTTCTGATATAACTGTTTTCTATTATAAACTCTCAACTTTGCAATCCAGCATGCATCTTCTCTGACATTTCTTTTTTTTTTTTATTTATTCTTTCTGGACTGGTTCTATACAGACTTACATGATTTTGAAATTAAAGTGGTACTGCCATCCCTGAAAATGGATAAACTTTAATTTAAAATGTGTATCGTTAGTTACTGTGGTTTTCTATATAAGTGGGTTTACATTTGGGTTTCAAAAAAAACTTGCAAACAGAAGTATGTTCTTTTAGCAGTTGTGCAAGCTTAGTATTTTGAAATTTTGTCCTTGCATTATTTTAGTGAAATAACATATACTAATTCCTGGGTCAGTGCTATGTCATCTCTGGAGGGCAGCAGAAATAGGAGTGACATTTTAGTATTGTTGGATAGATGTAATTCTGTTAACATATTACTTGAACAGAAATATTTATGGCATGCTTTGTGTTTCCTGGGAAACCACTCCAGTGTTTGGGTCTGATGCAGCTCTCACCAGCTATGTCTTTATTAGCAAATAAAAAAGGTCCAGAGGACAAAGCCAAGGCTTTGTTGTTAGTTAGGGCTTAGTTGCCCTATCTCTGGAAACATTGAAGGCCAGTTTGGATGGGGCTCTGAGCAACGTGATCTACGTGCAGATGTCCCAGCCATTGCAGAGGGATTGGATTAGATGACCTTTAATGGTCTCTTTCAACCCAAACCATTCTATGATTCTAAGCTCTAGTCCAGGATCGTCCAAACCATACAACCCTTCGCACAGTCCTGGCCTCAACTTCAGGCCATGTTTACTCTCACCACTGAGGCACAGACACAGCTCCCAGCCCAGAGACTTCATGTGCCACAAGATGTTTCCTGCTGGTGGTTTGGATGTGGTTGCCCTGCCTGGTGTGCAGGAAAGCCACTGAGGCACGGACAGAAGCTGGGCCATGCTACTCACCTTCAGAGCCAGAGAACAGTCTGAGGTCTCTTTGATGACACCGACTGACACAGCTGCTGGTGGTCTCCTCATAAACTTCACTGAAGCTGGGAGAGCCCCTTGTCAGTGAGCCCAGTCAGTGGCGTTGGTCATTGCCCTGCAATGAGCGACAGGTGTACCAGAGCTCTGTTACGTGATACTTTTTATTATTTTATCACGAAAGTGCTAACAAAGCCTATCGCCTAAAAACATCATTTGTAATGAAGTAGAAGCACAAACAGGCCAAAGAGAAGAGAATATCTTCTTGAACACTGAAGGACAAATTTCTACCTCAACTTCTCTGCTGAAGGCAGTACTACTTGAATTACTTTTTTAGCTGATCAGACCCCAACTAACAGTGCCTGGTACCTACCTGTGGGCCTCAATATTTGGTGAATGGTAACAGAGGTATAACATCATCCTGAGCCAAATACCTACTCCAAAAGTTGGAACTTTTTGGTCAATAATGTCAAAAATAATGGCTGAATTAAGTCAGGTTGCTGAATGCATCAGCTCTGGTGGGATGGAAGTATGTTACTATACCTTCTTCCAGACTATGTATCATGCTAATAGATAATGTACTGTAAGGTTAGAAAGCTAATTCTATTTGCCTTAGACAACAGGGTTAGGAACTGCAAAAAATACCACTTCAGGGATAGGAAACAATCTTATATCTGTAAAAGCACCCTTATAAATATGCAGACTTATGTACATGCATTTCATATCCCCACTCCACAACATTTGCATATGATCTATAATCAAAATATTTTGCTCCAGCAAAGAAGTGACAGCAACACCACTAGCACATTATTTAATGAGTAAAACCAGGATACAAGCAACACAGAGATCTGCCTTAGAATATGGACAGGGAAGTAGAGTAAAAATTATTATTGGTAGATGGTTTATTGCAGTGAATTCCAGTTTTACAGAATTCAAATCTACTACCCATACTCAACCTGAGCAATGTCTTTGGGGTCAGCTCTGCTCTTAGAAAAGCAAAAAGACCCAAGTAATTTTCTTCCTTGTGCTGGACTTACATTCATTAAGCTCAGGTGTTCTTCCCACAGAGATGAGCATGAAGCCATACAGGTAAGCACAGCTGAGAGGACATAGACCATCCTAAGAAAAGTCTGCTGCTTCTCACTGCTGACAGAATCGGCATGAGCCCCGACAATGGGATGGGGTCTGAGAAATGCTTCAAGCTAGTACCCATCCACAAGACGGAGGATGGAGAAAGCAGACCTTGCTCATGTCCTTCGAAGTCAGAGTGGGTTGTGTAAGCAGTCACCACATCTGTGAGAGCAGCAGTTAGACAAACAAAAGAGAGTGAGTGATGTGCAGGTGAGGTACATGGAACAGTAATTGGAAATAACCAGCTCAGCTGTGGGGTCAGAGATCACTTGGTAAGTGGGGACTCACACCTCGGGCACATCTTAGCACCTGCTGCTCAGCTTCCAACTAAGGACAAGGACACCTGCATTCAATGACTGTTTTTCTCAGTTTGCTTTTTTGTCATTAAAGTGGTCTGACAACACATGCACAGCCCTTTTCAGGTCTTTCTGTACTCGTACTCAGGCAGTTTGAAGCCTGACACAGCCTGGGGAGAGCTGATCTTTTGTCAGCCCTGTTTGAAATAAGTGTGTGTTACATTGCCAGTATTTTTGCTTTGTCTAGATTTAAATTTGGCCTTGGAAATGTCTAAAAAAGTGTCAAAAACATCTGAGATCTCTGTGGGGACCAAAGGGAAAGGAGGAGTGATTTCGATCTGGTTAATTTGTAAAGCACATTTCAGATTCGGCTTGAATTTTCATAACGTGTGCTTGCAGTTTTTGCCTGAGGAGTCTAGTGAGTCTGCTGTTTCTTCTGCTAACACAAACCAAGAGTGAAAATACATGAGATTGCTGACAGGCTTCACTCCTTTACAGCTTTCAACAGTTCTTTCCTGATCTTTTCACCCTGGAAGGGCCTCATTTAGAGGTGCTGCAGGGAGTAAAGCTGGCTAGAAGGGATGGGATTCCCCTTGACTTGTCTGTCTGAAGGACAGATATTGAGCCGACGTTCCTGACAGCCACGGGAGAGACTGAGGCACCTCATACCCATCTGATCCTTACTATAGGCTGCACCGTTTTCCTCTGAGGTACCTCTCCCTCTCTCCTGCTCTCTCCGGCTGTAACAAAGCCCTTCCCTTGGTAACTTTTCATCTGCTCACTTCCCTATACTCAGTTCCAAGTGAAATTGAGAGAGGAAGTGTTGAAACAGCAGAGAGCTTTTCTCACAGTATTTCTGGATGAAACAGAAGCACTGAGCACTGGAAATCTGTCCAGTTTTGCACACTCTGAGGACAAGTAAACAGCCTCCACAGCAACATAACTGTGACTAGACAAGTTACAAGTATGACTGTAAACTTGCAGACATCAAGGACTCCATGACTTATAAGCACTATATTAAACTTTACCTCCACCCCAGAATTATATAAAACACGTTTGCCTTCTGAATGAAAAAATATTAAAAGGGAATAAATCAAAAGCTACAACCACTTTTTCTTTTCCTTTTTTTTTTTTTTTTTTTTTTTGAAGGAGGAAGAAAATATGGCAGTTTTTCCTACCCAAAACATACTGACATCCCTGAACTCAGAGCTAAAAACTGTATGCTGCTGCCTTTTTTTTTTTTCTTTTAACTTCTTCTGGTCCAAATGGGCATAGCCTCTGTCAAGTCTGGCTGCTTGAATCTGATGGCTGAAAATTTCAGCACCACAGTTGCACCAGAACTGTGTGGAAAAACAAAATATTTGAAGCAGTTGAAGACCTAAACATGTATACTTAACAGAGTAAAACCAGCATATCAGATTGCATGGTAAATAATAACAGAAGGGGCAGAGGGAGAAAGTGGAGGAAAGATAAAGAACATCATTTGATATTTGTCACCAAACGCAGAAGAGTGTGCTTCACTAGCTGAAGTTTCTGAATGACCTTTATGGGCAGCCCTATGCAAAAGGCATTGCAATAATTTAGCTAGCAACTGAAGAATGAATAATTGTCCTGACATTTTCATGTGTTATAAATATCTATCCAGGTGCTGATGGAAAAAAAAAAATCACTTATAGTTTTCCATATCACCTGAGACACTGAGTTCCTAAAATTACATCTAGACATAGAGCTGATTTTTTTTCCTAAATGGTTTCAAGGCTTTCTCTCTTTTGTTTAGGATCTTTATGAGCATTTGTCTTGGGGAACAAATTGATTGATACAGAGAGAGTAACTGCAAGGGATCACTGCAATAGAATGAAAATTCGGCCTAGGATTTTCTTGTAGCAATCAGAGATAAGAAAAAAATAATTTAAAAGTAATTTGCCCAAGATATCTGCAAACAGAACTAGAATATCCTTCAAGTGACCATATAATTTCTTTCTGGAAAAAGAAATTCTTTTGGTATAAGAAATACTAAAGTCATCCTTACAAATGCATCTCCAACCAGTTTATGAAAACACCCCATGAAACAGGTTTCCCAATATTCTTTGGTTTCCTGTTTCATTCTTCACTACTTTTATAACAAGGAATTAAAAAAAAAATCTGTAACAAGTATCTTTGTAGCTAAAATTGTGATTGGTTTTTCTGGTTCTATCATATTGGAAAAGAATAACTGATCTTCCTCATAGGACCTTTCATGTACCAAACACTATGTCCTACACTATCCATCACTGCATCTTAGTCTTCTCTTTTCTAGACTACTCCTCAAAATTGATGTTTTCTAAACTTATTTATACTGCTTTTCTCTGGGCTACATCTAAGCGATCTGCCTATTTCATGGAGCCAGGGACCCAATTATGAACAAAATTTTCTTGCCAAGACACAAACAGCACAACATAAAGAACTACTAGATCCAATCTTTTATATATGTAGTGCTCTTATCTCTGAATTACGTTGTTTTCTAAAAGTGCCATATTCTTGATGCTTTTTTCACTTACAGTCTCAGATCTTCAGTATTCCTTGCCTAAACCAGATTTTTATGAAAAAATATTCAGATCATGCCTCACTTTCTTTGGCCCTGTGTTACTTTTACCTTGTATGAAATATATTTTTGTGACCGATGTTAATATCCATATGTTCTTTATTCTGTCAGGAAGAGAGTTTCCAGACTTAGCAGTTCCATAGAATCGTGCCACGCTTTCTTCACAAGCCATGGCAGCTTTAGTCCTGCAGCCCAGCATTTACAATACAAACCTAATTGTCTTTATTAGCCATTATATTTTTCTTAACAAATTAACATTTGAAAGGCTTGGTAATTCTATTTAGAGGGTCTGTTGTGGGAAAAACAACCTCCAACAAATAACTGAATTCCTCAAGCTCAATGCAATCATAATTGCTTGATACAAGGTACAGATTGCCTTTGTGTTTTCCTAAATGGGATTAATGCTTGAAGGATTCAGTAACTCCTCATTAACAGGCAAAATGATTGAGTGCAACTGACTTCCAAATAATGGCTTTGGTCAGATTATGAGTGTGCCAGAGAAACATATACCCTAAATGACTGAAATAGTCCTTTCAGCTTTCCCTTCTGTACAGACCATGGATTTGAAGGGATAATAGACTCTCAGCTAGCATAATTGCAGAGTATTTTCTTATTATCTCTGGCTAAATATCTACGTGGGCTGAGCAGAAAGGCAAACTTTTGACTAACATTTCCTGCTGCTGCAGAAGCAAACTGTGATATCGTGGCAGTTATCACAAAGGAGAGTTCCTAGATGCAGAAGTGCTTTTGTGGACCAAGCAAACCTGTCCACCATATAATAGCAATAGCCTGTAATGATTCAGATTTCTGTGGATAGAGAAGGGTGGGGGGTGGGCCGGAGTATCATTTGGCACTGAAGAAAACTCACAGTGTCATTTTTTCTTAGTCTTGAAGCATTGTACATCTATATGTTGAAGGAAAGGTGAGGTCTGTGCTCTTGATAAAGCACTATGCACACCCACTACATAAATATCTGATGGAGCCAGACAAGGATTTGGCATGGTGTCCCTGGTCTCTCTGTATTTTTTTTATTTTTTTTTTTACCAGTGATTAATAACACTACTAGGTGTATGATGCCAGGAACTTCGTTCAGTTTCAAACATCTGGCAAACTCTTAGCCTCAACAGTCTGAGAGCTTCCAGAAAGGCAATTCAAGAGGTCTTAAGTGAGTCTCTCAGGGCAAAGGACCATGGCATTAAGTGTATGATCTAGCTCCCACTGAAGGCAATCAAAGTCCTTTCACAGACAACTAAGGGATCCAGATCTGGCTACTGTCACATGGCTATTTCCACTTACCTTCTTAAGCTGTAACAAGCATGCAGAGACCTCTAAAACAAACAATGTTTTTGCACCACTGTAGATGCAAAGACCTATTACAACATACAACTAGAATATACCTACAACTAGAATAAGCCTACTTCTTGAATTAATAATGTTGCTGTTGTTTAGCTAAAGGCCTTTACTTACCTCAGAAATGTGCTGCTGAATTTTGCTTTCTTTGCTTGAGATGCCATTATTCTAAATAATAAAGGAATGGGGAGGTGGGAGCGGGACTGTGGATATATTCTCGGCACATCACACTGTGCAGCATTCTGAGAGCTCCATGACCTCAACTGCACCAAGAACACACAGGGTACCACAGTTATTGCTCGCACAAATTTATATTTTAAGTACAGCTGCACTGTAATTGAAGTGCTTGTTTGTTACACTCTGGTGATTTCCAGCTGCAGAATGGAAACAAGCACTTCAAAGACCTGAAATTATTTACTCAGCATCTTCTAACTTATTATGCACATCAAAAGACACGATAACTGAATGATAATATGCAAGGATGTTGTATAAACAGCTTTAAAGCATTTCCTATGAAAGCACTGTGTGGTTGTACTAGATAGTGTTTCCGCTTGCAGGAGGGACCACGCTCCAGGAAATTTTAATGGGTCAGAAATTAAAAGGCACAAGTAGGAGGCTATAAAATAAAGCCTAAGCAAGAACACTTCTTATTTTAATAGCAACTTCAACAGAAATCTGTAAGACAGATCATCATTCAGATCAGCTGGACAAGCAGAGAAGCAGGATACTATGTCAGGAGAAAGGAGGAAGTGTCTCACAAAAATCACAAAAAAAGCCAAATTATCCCTTAGCTTCACATTTGAAAAAGTTTTCAAGCTGAGAATTATGTTCTTTATGTCTCAAATGACTCAAAAATACTATCTTGGTGTCATCCACAGACACAAAAGGTAACAGAACATAAAACTGTAGCAGACAACAGATCTGTCTCTCATAGAAGAGGAAAAGGCCTAGAATCTGCAGTCGTTGGGTGTTAATGCCTTTCTAGTCAAATAACAGCTATCAGTTTGGCTAGGTTCCCATCTTATACGCTGTTGTACAATAGAGAAAAAATTGAAGATGCAGGGAACACCATCAGGCAGCAATGCTACTGAGCTAAGGAAACAGATACTGAGCACATGAAATTTCTCTTTAATGTAGAAACACCTCTCTTCTCAGCTCCAGGCAGTAGGATGTAGGATTTCTAGTTATCAACTCCCATTTGAAGGGGTAGCTTTTCCTCTCCCCTGATGGGGGATACAGGAAAGGTGCATCTCTCCAGAGGGAACTGTGACATTGTCCCCAGCATATGGAACAAAGTTTTCCAATGGGAGTTGTTCCTTGGAGAGGTGCAGCACATACTTGCTTGGCATTTATCAGGTTAGGCCAATGAATTACATTTGCCTCTGGTTTATATGGAGAGATATTTTTGTTTAAATGGGAACTTCATATTTACCAGTGTATTTTCAAATCTGGTTGACATGGTTTCTAACAGGATTTAGAACTAAATTGTTGGGTGGGGTTTTTTAGAATTTCAGAAACAGATGGAAATTTTCAGTTGAATGGTAATTTTTTTCTCTCCTTTGTAGATTTTCTCCTTTTCTGGTTTCATTCCAAATGCCAGTTAGGCAAATGAAGGAGGGTGGGGGGCAGGGTGGGGACAGAAGGAAGAAAAAGACAAATAACCAGTTGAATATCACACAACATTTATCAGTGATTTGGAACTTGTGAGTCTTTTCATCAAAATAATGCAGTCCGGTATTACACTCTGTCCTGCTTTTCACATGTGCAAGAAGTCTCTTTCAAGAGCACTTAATATTATGAAGTTCTCTCTTCCATGCTTAACTACTTTCTGGAATAACAAGAGACTGCAGTTAAAGAAAACCCATTTTGTTTTGTTCAATGTCTTAGTAATATTTAACAGTGATAAAATAGATCATTAAATCATAACTAGCAGCATAATACTGTACATATATTGTTCTTTGTTTATACTCAAAAGCTAAGGAATTTACACGTTAACCACGTATGGTGTTATCTAACACAGAGGTTTCTGAAATATTTTTAATGATGTGGGTGGCAATGATGATTAATGCAAAAGACACAAACAGCCTTCTCAAAATTTTTCTCTCACAGTTTTAATACTCACATGTCCAAACATGTCCACTGATGGGAAAACAGAAATTTATGTCGGGCTATACCAGAACATGGCTACAAAAATTCTGTAACTGGGGCTTGTTCCTCAAAGCCAGTGATCACTGGGGGAATCACTGTGGATTCAGATGTGAAGAGTGGATATGATTTCCAGTGCTTGCAGCAGAAAGCTGCATTAAAGAAGATTAAACAGCGAACTAATCTGTAGCTCCAGGACTCGGGAACAGCATGATGGTCACAGGTAAGGAGAAAGGCAGGGCTGGAAAGTACAATGATTGTACCATTCAGTTTAACCAACTAGAATTGTCCCTAGAACTGTAGGGCAGACATGCACCATCATGTCCTTTGCAATCCCTTTTGCCTCAAGTGTGATGCCTGGGTCTGGCCACCGCATCTGGGTTCCTTCTTCAAGGTGCAGAGCAGAAAGACTGATGCTCTCACCCACAACTGCAAGCTGTGGAGCATGCCCAGGTCCCAAACCCTAGGCACAGCATAAGAAACCACCATACTTTTGCAAAACACAGAAAAATTATTCTATGTTGTCCTTAGCCTGGGGAAGTGAAAAGTGCACTAAAGGTTTAGCCATACCTACGCAAAGTATGAATTTAATGGGAGCTGAAAGCTTTCAACATCTTCCCAGAGGCAAGTATGAAATGCTGGTTTAGAATGCTTGGCAGAATTTGCCAAAATATAAGTCAATGTGGCAAATGTATAAACTCTGTTTACCAGTTAATCTAGGCTTCTGCCTAGGCTAGTCCAGCTGAGCCCTGACCTCTGGCCCGTTCAGACCGTTACTCTCCTGACCCTCACCCTGATGGCTCCTGCTCCCACCGCTGTGCCTGGGAACTCTTGTGCAATGCAGAGGCTGAGCTTACTCCCAAGTGCAGGCAGGACAGGGGCCGACCCAGCATGTCTACCTGTCGCAGTCTGGAAAGCACCGTGATGGTGAACACCTCCTGCTAAGAGCTGAAGTATATGAGCACCCTGGCTGTGTTCCCACGGTGCACCATAAGCCACAGCTTGGCCCTATAATGCAAGAGGGGAAGGGTGCTCATATAGTCAGGCTCTGCAGCAGAAAAAACAACAACAACTAGCACTGGTTTCAGCCAAGCCCACCAGCTCAGACACCTTCCCAGCTACAGCCAGGTGTGAAAACACTAGCAATGAGCCCAGATATGCACCAGAACTAGTATCTGGATTTTGGATGGACTATATATTTGTGTTTGTGTGTGTATATATATATATAAAAATATCTATGTGCAACACGAAATGCAACTGGACTTCAAGGATAAACGTCAGCGCTGTGCAGTGGGTGTGCAACAGATTTACATCCTCTGTTGGCTGGAACTGGTAACGTGCACTGAATTACACAAACAATTCTATTTCCCAGATCCTTTCTCACAGCTATACCAACAAAATTATTCGTTATTACTAAAACAATTCACAGAATTGTGGGGATAATACACTTACTCATCTAGTCTAATGTACTGTATAGTAGGAAATTAATCAAATTTTACATAGTCATTAACCTAGGGCCACCGCCCACCCCAGTTTGAGTGAGAGAGTCCTGGTTTTGGTGGGAAATATCTTCAGGGCAGAGACTGAGTGAACAAATATTTGAATGCTGCAAACATGTAAAGCATATGATAGTGGGCACCATGTGTACCCTGGCTGGCTGTGTAGTGAGATGCTACTTCAGAGGCAATAGACTGTACTTCATTCACAACATGTATGTTTTAAAAAAACAAGTAAAACCAGACCCCAAATCACAATTATTGAACATAAGCCGGGGGAAAGCCACTCAAGACCTCCTGACAAGTATCTGGAGACACCTCCCTCACAGCTGACTACAGAATAATCTTAGGGAGACGAAAATAGCTTCAGTGTAAGTCCATCTACAAGAATCACTGTCTCTATCCCCAGATTTGAAATCTTCAAGCAGGAAGTCACTGTGGACAGTACTCTCAAGCCAAAATCCTAAATTCCTGCCTTGTCGTTTCTGGCATTGGTACTATATTTTTTTTCCAAAAAGAGAGAATTATTTTCATCATATGAACCACAGACAAGTCTCATGGCAGGGACTGGTTTCTGTTTCACCTAACATCTCATTATCAATACACCTTGTCATATACTTTAATGGCATATCTCACAATGAGCATATTACACCCACTTTCTTCACCCTTCCACAATAGCTACTGGCACTGAAATGTTGCACACTGTGATCACCGTGAAGAAAGATGCACTTTCCACTCCTCGGGGTAAGAGACGAGTAAAGGGAAAGATCTTATATCCCAGCAGAGCAATACAAACCAACACTTGGACATGTGTGCTCCCTGGGAGGTTGTCTGTTCTTAATACACTTGTCCCTTTGCATATTTTTGGACCATTTTCCCTCTGTGATTACTGGACAATCCTAGAGTTGATATAGTAAGTACCAATCTAATAAAGGATTTTTAACAGTGCCACAATAAAAGATCTTAGCATTAAAATATTTTTCTCTCAAATATTAGTAATGTTATGAAAACATTTAAAATCATATTCTGAATTTTTTTTTTTTTTTTTCAGAAATACAGTGCTCATTGTTAAAGGGGTGGTACTGAGCAGACTAACATGATTATTCTTGCTCATCCTGAAAGCTGTCCCTTATTTTTACAGTAATAAACTATATAATACAGGAACTTGAAACACCCATATCCTTGAGCTTCAGAACACTCAGATAATATTTAGCACAACTTCAGATACTAAAAATCTTTTGTAGCTACCCAATTCATCTGTAATGATCAATAGTGTAAACTTACTTATAATGTTTAAGTTTAAAGCTGTTAGCCTTTAAATCCCCCCAATTTTTCAAGCTGAATAAAGGTTGAGACCAATCATCTGAAATCTGATTGCTCAGCTATACCCTGGACAGTAAACCAAATTTGTTTAAGAGTAATCTTATTTCAGGCTTGAGAATTTTGGTCATCAAAGTTTGCTTCAATAATCATGTTAGCTCTGCATCGGAACAGATGCTTCCAATTGTACGATTACAGTCCTCAGCTGAAGTCTTTACTCAGATGAAGTCTTTGTTCAGACAAAAGTCTAATTTATCCCTTTAAACACAAGCCAACCTACTTTGTATGAGCACTATAGGAGGACTAGAGACTGAGCTAGCATCCTGCATTGGAGTTTGCCCTGCTAGAGCATGGGTGACCTCTGCTTCCTAAACAGAAGCTTCAATTATGTTTTTAAAATACCTGAAAGAAAGGTGATAGTTTCCAGGGGTAGGGTTAATTTTGTACTATAACTTCTGAGAGTAACAATTTTAGTTAGTTACAACAACTAACTTAGTGCAGAAAGTCTGGAGAGTAATTTGAACTTGTGCTTTGATTGCCACTTTAGTTGTGTGGCTCACAGTTGTGCAGAAAAAAAATGAAGAATTGGCTGGGGATAATCTAACACCGAATAATAAAAATGTCATTCTAGCAAGACAGGTTCTAATTTGCAGAAGGTCAGAAGGAATACCATAAACAATGTAATCTCTAGGCTCCCACCCTTTCTGTGAAAGTGGATCAGCAAGTCAACACTACAGAGTTTTTAACCACTTTTGACTCTCCTTGCTGTGGAAAGGGTTCATTTCTGTGGTGCGCATCTAACAAATAACTCACACAACAGTTTGCTATTGGATCAACCTTGATACTAATTCTCTCTCAATTACAAGAATCGATTCCTTAGTCTTATACTTAGATATTACAATTGAGTTGGACACATTTGTAAGTTGTATAGTAAAAGTTAATTTGCACATAGTTGGAGTCATCTTGGATGCAACCTGGGAAACAATACCTGCTGGAGCCTAGTGCTCCCTGGCACTTTGACGCAGGCACAATCACATCAAAAGGTGATAAATACAGCAAAGTCAAGCACTTGGCAATATGGAAAGACTACAGATAACCTTAATCTGAATTTGGCCCCTTCCCATCGAATCACTTTGTGAACAATAACATAGAAATCCCATGACATAACAAACAGTGTGGTCTTCCACAAAAACTTTGTGTAGTGTAGACTGACAAAGGCAGCTTCACACGCTGAACGGCATAATGAAATGCTAACAGTGTTCTTCCAAAAGAGGTTCTGTGCATGTACCAAGGTGAGAACACACTCTGGTGAGGATAAAGTCCTGTATGAATAGCAGTTCTTCAGCTAATAGCTAAAATAAATCAAAATTATTTCCTTCTTTCAGTGTTCCCTTATCACAAGTTGGATAGAATCTGCTCAGTTTCTGAAATTATGTTGGCTGAAATTGTTTGCATAACCCCTGTCTACCTCGAGATGAGTCAATTCTGTTGAATCAAGGTTGTGTTTGGTTTTGTTTTTAACTCAGCAATGCTACAGCTCTGTTTTCATGTCTGGCTGTATTTTAACTCCCACACTGCACCTGACTGGTTTTATGGTATCCACCTACAATGTACCTTTCTTAGATAAAAGATTTCTGCAGTTAAGTCTGTTTAGTTTTTTCCATTCAGGTATGATGGGTCAATACCGCAGGATATTGTTCAAAAAAATCACATTAAATGTGAAATAGTATAAGAATAATTTCCTGAGTGATCTTTGGGGGAAGAAAAATAGGCCTAAATAAACTCAGTCTTTAGACTTAGTTTTTTGCTTCCAGTGAAAAAGAGCTAATTTCCTGAAATCTGTGATAGTCTGTTACAGTCCTTATCTCATGACTCTTGTTAATTTCCAAGAATAGATATTAGACATCATTTGATGTGATAATGTGTTATGTTATAAGTCTGATATGAATCATCTCCAAGTAAAGCTGTGGCACCAAGCTGGCTGCTCCCTGTACAGGATCTGGCATACAAATTAGTCTGCTGCCATAAATTTGAATTATGACACAGGAAATACCAAACTTACCCACTTACCCACTAGTAAAGCCAAAATACTTATCTGGATTATTTGCCCTGAAGTGATTGATGCATGACAAGTTTTAATTATGTGTTTTATCCTGGACCTGCTCCACCAAGAAAAGCTAGCAGGCAAGAAAAGGCACTTTCTGAAGAGCTACATTCTTAAAAAGATTTAGTGTGAGCCAGTTAGAAATGCTTTTTGTCTTATGCAGAAGTCAAGCTATGCTTATCACCGTGTGTATATCAATTGTCACACTTAGGGTTCAACCGATGGCTGATCAACACCTACTGCTAGGACCAAACAGGCAGTGAAATTGCTGGGAAGACATTTGAAACACTTAAACAGTGTAGACATCAGAATAAGTGTCAAAGAAAGGTTTCACATT
>JAVJGJ010000047.1:82615679-82678122 GCA_035590215.1 Microhierax caerulescens | reverse complement strand
ACCAACAAAACCTACTAACAAAAAAAAAAAAAAAAAAAAAAAACATTTTTCGAGAGCTGCATTCTTAAGAAGCTTTAGCATAAGCCAGTTAGAAACACTTTCTTTCTCATGCAGAATTTAAGCAATGCTCGTAGGTTGTGTGCATCAGGTCTCCCTGTCACTCTTATGGTCTGACTGATGGCTAATCAAAACGCCTTTCTGGGACCAAACGGGCTACAAAAATGCTGGGAAGACAACTGAAATACTAAAGAGGTGTTGACATCAGAATAAGTCTCAAACAAAGGCTTAACATTTTATCTGCTAGCAGCAGGTGCCTGCAAAATGGCAAAGAGTCAGAAAAACTCAGAAAGCAGATTTTTGATCACAGCACCGTCTGTTAAACCAAGTTTTTAACAGATTTTGGTTAACAAGAGAAGGTTAGTTATGAAATCATATTGCAGCAAGTTGAGTACTGTACACCACATGAGAATGACTTTTAAAGGAAGGTGGGGAAAAAAGAGGCGGTTAGAGAGCTGCTGAACCCAGCAGCCAAAGAAAGGCAAGGCTGCCTCTGGCATGTCCCAGGGCCAGCAAGGCCAGTAGGCAAGCACAGAAACCACATCTGCAAATACGTAGCCATCCACACAGATCGAGTGTGTGCAGGCAGGCACACAGCACGCACCACAAACAGCAGCCTCATCCTGTTTGCCTCTCCAGCCGACCAGGATGAAGGTCCATTAATAGGAATATATACGTGCACATGTACAAGGTGGATCCAAGCAGCATCTGTCCAGCCCAGACACTGCCCAGTAGCTGTCCATGGATCCAAGTCTCCCTGGTTGCTGGCACTGGGGCATACGAGCCCCCAAGGCTGCAGGGCCCATGCAGAGCCCTCTTGCACACCCCCATAGCCCCCTCTCAGCCAGGCCCAGACACCACGATCTCTCCAGCAGTTGCCCTGGACCTGCTGGTTCCCATCGTAGACAATTCTTCTGGTGTTCTCACACACAGTGACACACACATCTAATGGCTGTTTTGAAATCTGGCTGTCAGGACAGTTCTCCTACCTGTGGGCTAGTCCGGTTTGATATGTGATAGTTACTACACACTAGCACAGGTACTCTTACTCGGTGTCGTTACTGGTGCCACAGTCATGTGGCCCCTGTGACCACGGCCGGCCTCCAGCTGCTGGCACACAGTCCTCCAGGCAGGCAGGCACACAGAAGGCAGTCCCCTCACACAGCAAAACAGTTAGAAATGGAGTTAATAAGAAGGTGGGACAGACTGCACTGGTCAGGTGTAGGGCATGGCCAGATAAGCCTACTGACCACCAGCCTGTTTACCTACAACTAGCCCTGACTCTGTTTTCCCACGTTTCTTCCTCCCCAAACTGCCTTGACCCCTCTCTTCCCCTGTCTTTGGTTCCTCCCCTAAACCTCCCATAATAAATCTTGTGCAATCCCAAAATACTCTTCCCTGCACCCTATCATGTGTCCCACACCCCCAGGCAATGTCCCCTTCAGTGCAAAAGGTGCTCTGCAGAGCAGCTGTCACTGGTGCTGGCTGTCACCCCCAGCACATGGGGCCGAAGGCACCACCGGGACAGCCCCGGGAGGAACGACGTCCCTTTCCCTGACTGAGTTATGAGGTTCTCCTACCTGCCATTGTACCCCTGAGCTCCTTTGTGTCTGTGGAGATGAGCTTTTTATCCCATAAGCTAGTAAAGTATTTCTGTCAGCCTTGGATCTGGTCATGCAGTTGTGTGGCTGGGGCACAAGGAGACCCTGTTAAACATGATGCATAGGAACAGAGGACTAGCCCTCACCTAGCTAGACCACGGCAAGCCCCTGAAGTCAGCCTTTACAAAGCAACTGGAATATTACAAGCAAAAAACATCACCAGCTCAGAATGAACCTTAAAAGGGACTCTGTCACTGTGAACACAATGAGGAATCAAAAATACCACAAGAGACCTGAGGCAAAAATCTCCAAGGCCATGTTCACAGCACAAGGAGTCCCACAAATTAGAGCAAGAGCAGACAGCAGGATGACATGTGATGTTTGGAAAAAATTACAAGAGGCTCAGTGGTTTGTATCTCTTTGCCTGAGCTTGCATTGCCATTCAAGTGTGCAAAACCTGGGTAAATATAAAAGGCATCAGAATTGCTAGGTCAGGGCAGTTAATTCTGTAATAAAGAGCAATATTGCAGTAGGAGATTATCAGACTACTCTTTTGCACTGAAAGCAGAAGGGGTTGCATCAGTTTTGACAGAGATCTGTAGGTCAGTGTAGGAAAGGCCTGCAAATCTGGATTAAAGCACTGGGCATCAAGGAAACCTCACTACTCTAACATCCAAATAGCTCAACCACAACAGCCATTTCAGCTGGTTCCCAGAATATCCCTCTGCTGCTCTAAGTCACTGGGATGGTAACAACTCCTGGCTCCTCTGTGGCTAGCACCACATGCCTCAGATACTACATGCCTCCAGCCTCCCACTCCACCCTCTTATGTGGAGACAAAAGCAGCAAACGTTTTTGGTTACTTTGTGTCAGGCTATTTGTAAATGCAGATGAAGGTTCTGACTGCTGGCACCCAAAAGCTCTTCCACATCTCTTTGCAAGTGCTCCCAGTCAGCTCTGCTGGGCCACACTGGTCTGCGTGATAGAGAACTTGTCAGTATTTGAAATTCCTTTGCCTGGCAATGTCCACTGTTAGGTAACAATCCTTTTATGCTTTTTGAAAGAAGGTAGGGGGAGGAGTACCTTTAGGAGGCTTTGACACCAGTTGCTTGGAGCCACTTGTATGATATATCTCATCCTTTGTTATACAGTAATGCTTAGACTGTGCACAATGTGAGGCTATATCTAACTTGCATTCTGCAGTACCTCTTTTCCCCATATCCCCACCCTCCAAGAGGCTCCCCAGTTGTCCAGACAGCATGTGACATGCCTTGGCACCCTCACAGCCTCTGCCCCCATGGTTGCACCCCATGGATAAGCAGGCACAGCTTGCTGGGACTGGTGCATGCCCAGGTCTTGCTGCAGAACTGGGAAACAGCCAAGGCACATACCTGGTAGGAGCTGAGTCACAGAATGAGAGACTCCTTGGCTCCATAGTGCTGCTGAACAACACATTAAATGTTGTGACCTTAGCCACCTTCTGAAATGGCCCTCAGACCTTTTATATTATAAAGGTAACACACTTTACCTGGGTTTGCCATCCATCCAACTACAAAGCTGTCACTGCAAGCAATGGAGAAAGGCTCTCACTTACTTTGGACAGTGAGATATAGTATAAGGAAAATTAATATGCCTTCTATATCCTCTGTTTATGAATCAACATTACCATTTGTGTAAAGCCTCTTAAAGAAGATGAGATTCCTTCAAGTGACAATGGAGGAAAAGGGAAACAGAAGGAAAGGATAAAACCAGGTATTTTTCTCCCCAAAACCATGTAGTTTAAATAAAATTCTTACACAGAGTATTTCGTTATCGCTAGTATTAGTTTAAAAAAAATAAATAAATAAATCTCATCTGTGCTCACTGTAGCCTCTGCTTCTGTCACTCTGTTTCTTTTCATATAAATTATTATAAAATGCTGCTGCTGCTGTGCATTCACCTTTCTGGCTGCTCTGGGAGATATCACCTTGGGCCACCAGAGCAGCTTTTCTGTTTGGAGTGCATTACTCTCCAGCTTGCAAAAGGTTTTTCCATTATTGTAAGGTACATTTGTGTTATACTTAGAGCATTTCTACCCTGAGGTAGTGTCAGACTGGCATCACCCAGAAATGCAGCCATGACACAGCGATGATCTTGTTAAATGCTGAATAAAAGCTGTTAGTATGCTAGAGTACTGCCTGGTGAACGGCAAAGTCCTGCACCATCTTGTATCCACTGTGCAGTGCACTGTCAGCAAAGCCCTCTCCTTGCCATGCTTATCCACCTCTGCCTTGGGTTGTGCATTTGTGTGCCTTTAAAATCTTTTAGCCACAAAGCGTAAAAAGGCTGCACTGATTTAGGCTCAGAATATTTTTTTCAATAGTCAACTGTTTCAGGAGCATTTTCTTAGGGCATCTATAAATATTTTTAAAAGGTGACTCACAGTGCATTTTTTCAGGTTCCCATTTAGTTAGAATCCTAGAAAGTACATCCCACATTGCACCCTCTCATGAAACACTCATGAAATAATGTAATAATAACCCAAGAAACTGTTGCAAGAGACTTTGCACACCTGCATACCTTCTCATTGAGCAGGGGAGGTGAAGTGGTCACCAGGTTTACAGTTTCACAGCTCCCTTGGATCCACAAGGAAGGGGATAAGAGATCCCCAGGAGGGTTTTCTTTCTCTACATTGTTGCTTCTTTCTCAAAAATGAATGCCCAGCTTTATTAGTGATCAGAGATCTCTAAGTCAGCACAGACGGTTGTTGCTGCCTCACCCACCGAATTCACTCCTACAGCCCTGATCCCATAGGCTCACAGCAAAAACAAAAACCCCAGCCACATACAGAATCTAGAGAGGCATGGATACCACGAACCACTGACCAGAGGTAAGATCTCCTGGATCTGTGAAGTGGAAGAAACAGCGGCTAACGCAAGTGTGTGAAAGCCACAGGGAGAACCGGCACTCTGCTGCTGACACACAGAGAGAGGCTGCGCCTGCCTCGAGGAGCCTCTGGCCCCAGAGAGCAGTGATGCTAAACTTCAGCTGCCAGAAAGCAAAGAGAAAGTAAATGCAAGTTTTGCCTTTTGCAAAGCCATTGATAAACACTATCTTTCTACATGAGAGTAAGCCACAGGCAATTAAAATTCTGCACTGCAAGAGATACAAGAGCACTCCCACAGCCTCATTCAGTGATTCTCTTTCCTTTCTCCCAGCTCTTGGATTGCATTACAGAGAGGTGCTTTCTGTATTTTCACTGTTTCTTATATTCTTGTTAAGTATTCCCTGCTAGCCACCTTAACTGATAAAATACTGAGTTAAACAGGAGTTTGACTCATTGTGGCTGTTCTTATATTGCCTTCTTACCCATTTCATATCATTTGCTCGAAAAAGAAGGGTCACCTCTCCTTGGCTCGCACTTGGCACATTGTTTGCACCCTCCTAAGCAGGTATTAACCCGACCTGTCGGTACAGCAGACTTTGTGCTCACACTTTCGCAGAGCAGGACACAGCTTACTAGAGCAAAGCCTTGTGAAATCAAACTGACAGTTCCTGTAAAACCTCAGACACCCTTCAGAAGGCACAGTAGTATTTCCTGACCCTCAGAACCTCATGACAATGGTATTAATCTAAAGATTTTAGCATTGCTTCTATTTAATTTCTTTTTCACGGTTTTTCTGTTACTGTAACCATGGACTCCACTTGGTGATGAATTCACAGCACAAGTTTAGCATTTATTATCTGTAGTTTTAAGACTATTCTCAGCTGGCAAAACACAAGGGCAAGAGCACCTTTTGAGGAGAGGTTTCCTCGCCCAACACACCAAAACACAGAGGCCCATATCTTTGCATTCATTCATGTAGAATGACGTCTCCCTCCAGACCATTGCACTGACTGCAGTCTTACTTTGTCGGCAGCCTTGGGGAAAGCACACAAAATAATCCCTGCAACATCTAGATGGTGCATTGAGAGGCTGGAGTGAAGAGAATCTCCGGAGTTCCCTGCCTGCGCGGAAGCAGCCAGAGCCACTCTCCAACAGCTACACAAAAGAGCCTCTGTCTCCGATGATGAGAGATCCTTTTGAAGCTTGGGAATCCTGCCTGGCAGCATTTCATATCTGGCCGTCTTTAGGTTTGGAGCAAAGAAGAATAGGAAGCAAGACAAAGATGGGAAAGGAAAGAGCAGGGAATAAAAAAGGTAGGATCCGCTCAGAACTGGCTACGAGCCTGTGACGACAACCTACATTTTACACTATCACACCTATGCCGTTTTTTGGTTTAAGGTTTTCTTATCAGTCAGCATGGAAATTTCCAGTTTGTTTTTGACATTTTTACCAGAGAGTGGGCAATTGCCCTCAGCTAAGGAGATATAATTCACTATTAAGAAACATAAAACATCCTCGATGTAAAGGTACATTGTAAAACATAAGCCCAAACCAGAAGCACGCAGTTTCATTTTAAAGAATGCATGCATTGCTGGCTTCTTTATCAGATTATGGGGAATTCTTTACACAAATGAATTCCAAATACCTGCAAATAAACTGCTTATGTTTGATTATGAATATTTCCAGGTTTAGAAAACTCTGATTTGCTTCTTAGGTCCCTGTTGTGGTGTGGTTACAAAATACTTTTACCTCTCTGTCTTGCTTTCTCCACTCAGAAACCATAAAACTACCTTGTTGAAATCTGTAAAAATATTGTAGCTGATTCTCATACCACAGCATGCATTCACCTTTTAAAGATTAAAAACATCCTAGAAGTTAAACTTTTAATGTTAACAGATCTGTTCCCTGAAGATATTTTCCTTCACCACTGTCAGCTTCATCTTTCCCTGATGTAGAAAACAGAAAAGCTTAATTCACCTCTCTGATCAACTGTTCTGGTTCTTGTTGTTATTCTACCTTATTCAATTAAATATCATTTACTATGGCTGCAGTGGCAGAAAATGACTTACAAAATAAATTACTCTTTCACTCTCAAGTCTTTGAATAAAAAAAGAATCAACAATTGATTACTTTTGTGTTCCTCTCTTTAAAATGCATAACCTTGATCTTATGAGAAAGGAATCCTAATATTAGATATTTCAGAGGGAAAACAAGTACTAAGCAGAAGACTTTTCTGACTGGATATAAAAGGACTCAAGAAATTACTCTCCACATCTGAAAAAAAGGACAGACCGTGATTCACCAAGGCCAAAGCAAGAACGGTAGAGAAAGAAGTAGATCTCAAGAATCAGTGAATCTATCACAAGTTTTAAAACTTTAAATCTTTCTTTTTTGAAAGTGTCAAAATTTCACTTTCTTCTGAGTATGCTTCCCAATGCTTGCAGCACTTATGCTTTTTATCAAAGACTTGTAAAACTTCAAAATTTTCTTCATTACTTTACTATAACAGGGTCTCTTACAAAATGTTCAGCACAGGGACTGCCTGGCTGTGACCTCTGACCTGTATGGGACTGCCTGGCTGTGACCTCTGACCTGTATGGAACTCAGAGGTGATGCCAGGTGACCAAAGCTCTGCTGGGGTGCTGCCATGCCTAAGCGCCCAGCTAATCTCAGCTGTCCACCACCTCATCCAGGTCCTGCTGGAGGAGCCCCAGGGGGCCACTGTTCACTGTCCTGGCTGCCAGCCACCTTTCTTGGAGCTGCCTGCCCCTCTATTCTCCAAACAGCTGGTACTGGTCTGGCTGTGCAAGAAATGGGTGTGAGGGGAGGAACAGTAGGGAAAGTTTGCTATTCCTTCATTAGTGCTTTCATTTTGCTGTAATGTGTGAACACCTGCAAAGAAAGGGAAAAAATAAAATAAAAATATTTCAGAATTTTCCTCTTCCTCATACAGGTCAAGACAAGAACGTGAAGGAAAATCCCCTAATGATTAATTTAATGGGTGAGGAGATAGGGAATTCTTGTTTTACACACCTAAGTAGATAATAATGAATGCTGACATTTTTATTTAAGGTCTAAAATCTGTCCTCAAAGAGGTAGGAATAGCTGGGTGAAAGTTGTGTTGTGGGAGAGACAGAGGAGTCTGAATTACTGCCCCTCTTAGCCTCAGAAAAACAAAAATAAAATATTTAAAGCCTATGAATATAATTTATTCGTGACTTGCCTACAACTACCGTGGCTCACTGATTTCACTTGATCTGCGCTGGTGGAGTTCATCAGCCTGGCAGAAGTGCTGCTACATTACAGTGCACTGACTCGATTAAAACAGTGCGCAGCAGCTAAACTGGGGCAACCCTACATTTACCAGAGCCTCGGCTGGCCCCGGCGGCTCAGGAGAGAAGCCAGCCCTAGCAGACGGGGGGTGTAGGCAGGCTGCCCCCCACTGCACACCTGGAAGCCCACATTTGCCAAAAGGAAGCCTCAGCAAGTTCCCTTGTCAGGGGACTGGCCCTTACCCTCCCAGGGAAGATGTCCCCCTGGGAACAGCATCTCTTTGCTCACGAGGGAGCAGCCGCAGAGCCCTGAGCAGAGCCGCTCTGCGATTGCACTTCAGCTGTGCTCACATGCACATAACTCCTTGGTTGCATCACAGTGGTCAGACCAGTGAAAAGGCAAAAATCAGCAGCCATTAAGAGTTATCAAGGTTCAAACACACCCACTACCTCTGCCACGATTCACTTGATGGCGAGCAGAGAACCATGACTGAAATCCATCTCATCAGCACCCAGTCAAATATTTGCCATCTCTCCAGGGAGATCCCACTTGACGTCCGAGCTGGCGCCAGCCGGGCTCCTGGCTGTGAGCTGACGAGACATCATAAAAACTCAGAAGCAACAGTTACCTCATATGCAAACAGGTACTTATTAACATCTCCTTATTGGGTCTGACACAGCACAACATGTCCTGTATTCTTTCTGAAATAAGTAGACAGAGGCACTGAAAGTTTTAGTTATAGTTATAATTACTGCTAATAGCCAGGAACATTAGGGCACTTACCACCAGCCAATTGCTCCCCTGCCTGGGAACCTCTGCTGGGAGCACTAGGCGGGCGACTCACCCCTCCTCTTCCTCTGGGACCTTGCTCTTTCTTCTGAGTATTTGAAGTCCACATCATTATTACAAGGTTTTACTTTCTTCTTCTTTTTCTTTTTTTTTTTTTTTTTTCTCCTTTTTAAAAGGAGTATCTTCTTTCTTGCATGGGGTCTTGTGGCATCCTTGCCAGGAGCTGTTACTCTGAGCAGTCAGAGAGGAATTTCACCAGGACAGTTACAGCTGCCAGCGTTCTGCTGAAATTTTGGGAGGTAAACATCTATTAATTTCAGTCAAATAGCCCAGGACCTTTCTCTTGCACTCAGCACATTCATAAAACAGGTATTACTTTCTCTTTCCTATCCTGCATCAAAATACAACCTAGCTTTTCTACAGTCATTTTAGTCACAGCACTTTAACCAGGAGGAATTACTAATACTGGTCTGAGAAGGGAAGCTCCGTACAGAAAAGTCAAGTGGCATACCCCAGAGAGCTGAGCAGGTATGACACACACAGTAGTGAAACCCAGGTCTACTGCACACAGGAGCTTTCCTGTGCAGCAGAGCAGAGCTGCAACAGGGTCCTGGTCCTGAGGGGCTCCTTTAGGATCTTCCACAGGATAAATAAGTACAATTTCCCACTAACACTCCAAGCATTTCCTGCTATTAAGCTGTTGTTGGTTAACACAGTAATGTCAGGAGATCGGATTTAAAATATTTGGCACCTAGAGCCACAATTAGGCTCAAAAGGATGTTGCCCAGATTGTCAGAGGCAAATGATACAGGCAGCTTGCACTCTTTTGGCATCAGCTGCTTGCCCAAGCGCCTAGGTATAAGTTCCATTCCTAGCAGATGTCACCCAAGTTAAAAAAGACGGTTCTTTACCATAAATTCACATTACTTTCAGCCTGTTGGATTCGTATCTGTGATGAAGAGCTTTGCGTCTGACTGCAAGAAGTCTGAACTGAGGAGCAGCTGACTTTTGTAGCCTTCTCTCTTTTTTGTCCAGGCCTAATTGTCTTGGGAAAAATGACCCGTTTATTGATTCAAACAAAACAACTGCTCTCCAGAACAGACCAATAAAAGAGGATTTATATGAGGAGCTATGGGTTTATTGGCTATTGGTTTAAGCTGTTTGTCCTATTTTAGGAGAGTAACATTTTTATTAGTTCGTTCCCCCCCCCTGAAAAGACTATTAATTATATATTGTCATAAATAAGGAACTACATTGTTTAATATGGCCATTAAAAAGGAGGTTTATAGATCACATGATCACAAGGGTTCATTTAGGTCTTGTCGTAATTAATAGGAAAGGATGTACAGCAGCAGTTCACAACATGCTCGTTTGACCTTTTCGCCCTCCATTTTCGCCCTCCTTGGGATTGTTTTATGTAACCGCTCCAAAAACTGACCTTCATTGCCCTCTGCTGGCTACATCATTTACTGACTGTGCACGAGCGGGGACGTGGGCTGGGCAAGTGACAGGGCACCTGGACAAGGCTGCTAGAGGTAGGAGCTGTCTCAGGGACTGCAACCACGTTAATGACCTTAATGCATGGTTATCTACAGGTACGTTGCAGGAAGCACACCGCCACTTAGGGCAGACACATCATGTTAGGAACAGAGCGAATCTTCCTACAACAAAAAAAATATTAAAAAAAAACCCCAAAACATATTGGTTCAAACCTGTACAGTAGAGCCTGCTCTGATAATCCAGCAAAAAAGGCAGACATTGTACTTTACAATATATCTTTAAAAACTTTTTTAATGCCTGCATTTAAACCAATTTTATTTCTGGATCAGTGTAAAATTAGTCAATTTCTGCAATATCATAACATGTCTACCGGTGTCTCACAGGAACTGGCCGGGCAGCACTGCAGAACGACAGCCAGCCCTCCGTCACTGAGATGTATTGTGTCTCATGTCAACAGTGAATGGTATGGCTTGGTAACATGGTGATTCATGCAAAATGTGGTTACGGGCACAACCCAGCCTCTCACAGATGCATTTCCGTGATTTTCCAGGGAATTTGCTGGTTATGTGGTTGGCAGGGGCAGCTGAGGAGCCAGACCTGAAGCAAGCACTGATGCAGAGCTCATCCCTCTACTTTAGCAGCAAAGAGTGTGCATTGCAGGTTAAGCGCGCTGGACGGGTGGGGACATCTGAATTGTGGTTGTCTTTACTACACGTATTTCTTGTTTCTTGAATAAGTACAATGTTGTTGTGCCTTCTTTCACAAGCATCTAATTCACCAACACTGAAAATACTCTCCCTTCACACATTCTCCATGTGCTTGGCAGGTGCTGATCACACATGCTGTAGGAAGCTGGCTTTGAAAGAGTGATAAAAATCCCCTTTCTGGCAGAGATAATGCAGCTCATGATTCTCTGGGTCTTTTATTTTTTCAGCCATATCCTCTCCTTGAAAATGGTTCTGAGAAGATGTTTTTGCCAAATATAAGATATCGTATTTGGCAGAGCACCAAGTAGGCATTTTTTCACCAAGTAGGAGGTTCGTATTTCACAAGTTGAACCCTACAGGTGCTTTACATAGAAAAAAGATTTTAAATTAGAAGAACGGAATATTCTGGGCATCTTGAGTTTTCATCAATTAGATCAAAATAAAATCACAGTATAGTGGACCTAGAAAACTATGGAGTGGAACTGTCTTTGAGGAAGAAAGAATTACCTTAGTTTAAAAAAAAAAAAAAAAAAAAAAAAAAAAGATATAAAGAGCAGACAGAAAAGAAAGTTAAATGAGTCATGGTCTCGGAATGGAGAAGTGGGTATTTCTCTTGTTCTGTCTGAGTTCCCCTTCAAAATCAGCAGTGATCGTGCCCTGTGGTTTTCTTTGAAAGGGTTTCAAGACACACAGGACTGCATCTGTTTTCCCACGGTTCATCTGTGGACTTTACCAATGCTGTCTGTAACTATCAAGCTAGTTACTGGAAACTCTTTGAGGCTCTGCTAGGTCTGCCAGGTAAGATGAGGTTGTCACACAAGATCTCTGCATTCCCTGTGGACAAAAAAGGAAAGTCCCCTCTAAGTAGCTGTCATGGGGCCCTTTAACACTAGATACACCTTTTCCTTTAAAGGGAAGAGAGAGGGGGAGAATGTTATTTTGTTAAATTCACCTTTCAATAGCAAGTTTATGCAGCTCCCTAGTTCCTACCCCTTATTCATCATCACTGAGACACAGACTCTTTTCAACATAGCGGATAACATGCCGTAAGAAGAAAGCTGGCTTTTTTATTAGAGCAAAATGTGAGACCTGACTGACAGCCTAGTGAGAAGATGCTCAGCGTGCAGGGACCTTCCAGGCTTCCTGAAGTGCCTCTAGCCAATGTGCTACAATCAAGGCACAAATGTTTAAACCTTAATTTAATTCATCTGATTCCCTCCAGTCTAATTTGACTGTTAAATCCACACATCCTGAAGGAGAAAGCAGCTGTGTTAAGTCCTGTGAGCTGCACGTACCTAGAAACGTGAGACATTCTTTGCTCTAGCTCAACAGTTGGTTTGTCTGAGTGAGGGTCAGTCAGAAGTGAAGAGCACAGGGTGGGCAGGGGAAGTCTCCTCAATCTGAGGTAACGCTAAAAGTGGCTACAGCCAAATTCCTCGGCATCACAATGGTTTCCCACCTGTGACTCATCTGTCTGTCTTGCTGTGGCCATGCATCTGCTTTACACAGCTCCAGAAGGGAATGCTTCCTGTCACACACCTCCTGGGCTTGGAAACAAACATGCAGTGTGACCTAGTGCTACACACCCAGTACGAATTAACCTTAAGAAATTATATCACTGAAACGATGTGCTCCTGGAGGTTGTTAGGCAAGTCGTATGTTAGACAGCTAAGCAGCTGTCCAGTTATCTGACATTTGGTCTTTATATAGTCAGGATTCTGGATACTGACTGGAGTTAAATGCCAAAATAAATTGAGATGCATTTGGGATTTAAAAAAAAAAAAAAACACAAAAATTTCAAGACATCTTGAAGAGTTGAAAGTAGAGCGTTTACACTCCCAGGAGATAAGACAGTGAGACCATAAATCCTGCCCTGTCATTAGAACCCAACATTAGAGTATCTGGTCTGTTCAAAAAACCCCACAGAAATGGGAAATGTCATTTATGAATAATTATCCCTTTTTCTGGGCTCCTACTCACTTTACAAAGCCATCTGTAAAAATGGCCCCACCTCCATCAGAGCAAAGGGAAAAGAAAATTTATTCTTGACAAGATGACGAAATGTCAGGAGGGGTCCTCAGCAGGATCCTAGGAAACTGATTAAAAAGAAGACAGGCTTCTTTTTAAAATGTTATAAAATCATATTTTCTAATGGTGTCCCATGGCTTTTTCCTATTCTCCATTAGTCTGGAATGGAAAATGTTCAAAGGACCTTGCCATGAAAACGCTTCCTATAGAATAATGAAAATCTCTGCTTCCATCTTGAAAGCAACATGAGCCTGCTATACATTAAAACAACAGACAACAAATGAAGTTTCCATGCAAGTTCTGGGAAAGGGAAATGTAAACTCATATTCGTCTCTCTCTTGTCCCTTTTGATGTCATACGTACATTCATCAAAGAAATGCAGAAACAAATTGAGTGGAGGATAATGAGTTTGAGGGAAAGTTTCAGAAACTTCTGGCTTCTCTTTTAACAAACACCAAATCAACAACACATCGTTAGCTCATAAGAGACCCCATCCAAAATCAGTGAAATCAGTGGGAAAGCTCCCAGTTGGCTACAGCAAGCTCTGAATCAACAAAAGTGCAATTACAGATGTTTAAAATTTTTTACAGTGAAATTGCTTTTTTAATGAAAAATAGCTTTTTAACAAGAGACATTCTCTTGGGACCATTTGTTTTCATTTATGTACTTTTGTCTCTTTGGTGGAGCAGGCTGGGCATAAATAAATAAATAAATTTTCATCTCACACATCCCCCAAACTTTTAAAATTCATTTCTTTCTCTTTTACTGGAAAACTAATATAAGAAACTGCATGAAGCCTGAAAGGGTTCAAGAAGGCAGCACAGTGGTCAGATCAGAGAGCTGGACCACCTGGAAAGCTGGATGCCTGGTAGAAGCAGGGGACAAATGACCCCAGAGGTGGGCAGCTTAGCCAGTTCTCTTACTTTCTTGGTTGTCCCAGCAAGTAACTCTTCTTTGTCTTTTTTGATGTTGCACACAAATTGATTAAAGAAATGCAGAAATGATATTGCATGGAGTCTAAGAAAACTTACAGCAAGTCTTAAAATATGTAAGCAGAATTGATAGATTTCGAACAAGTTGTACATTTGAGCAGAAACTGAGAGCATCAGCTGTTTCTTGGTCAGCTGCAGGTGTATGGGGAATATACACGGTCACCCATGACAGCCTGCAGAGTTCTCTTTCATCATTCTTCCCTCATCTATCCATTCAGTTTACCAAAAAACAATAAAATTGTTTTGCAAGTCTCCATCTTCCACCATAATACCTAGAAGACCATCTTGCTGAGCTTTTTTTGTTTGGTTGTTTTTGAAGGGGAAGTTATTTTCCTCTTCAATAGAAGGCACCGCACACATGAGACTGATCTGCCTTCACCAAGTGAAACACACCTGTGGTGACATCAAACATCTGGTTTCCTGAAGGTGTCCAGACAAGTACAGCGGCTACAATTATCTGCGTGCATGCTCTTATATTTAGGAGAGGGTTATCAGGTTGTTGCATTTGCTGTAGGTGTCAAAGTGCTGGTAGTGAGGGGGCTGCAGGTGTGGCCCCTGTGAGAAGAGGCGAGGGACACAGCTGGTTCCAGTCAGCTCCAGTAAATGTACCACAGGACACAGCTGAGCACCACCCAAGCTGGCAGTGCCTCTGGGAGAATGGATTTAACAAAGGGCACAGACACCAAACAGGCAGATGAGCAAGTGAAAAGGCGAGAAAGAGCACAGTGAACACCAAGGCCAGAGAATGAGGCAAGGAGGAGCAGCTCCCTGCAGCCTGTGGAGAAGACCGTGGTGGAGTGGATGTCCACACTGCAGCCCATGGAGGACCTCGTTCCGACATTAGTGGATATTTTCCGAGGGAGCAGCAGCCTGTGGAAAGGCCACACAGGAGCTGGTTTATCTGACGGACTACAGCCTGTGGAAAGGACCCATGCTGGAGCAAGGGGAAAAACGTGAGGAGGAATGGGCAGCAGGGAGGGACTGCTAGGGACTGCCCACGACCCCCACATTGCCTGTCCTGCCTGTGCTGCTCAGCGTGGAGAGGAAATATAGGTGTCAGGAATGAAGGAATAAATTGAGCCTGAGGAAAAACGGGTGACTAGGGGGAAAGCGTTTCTTTAATCCTTGGTTCTGTTTTTGCTATCTAAATGTATTCTAATTGTCAATAAATTAATTTTCCCAAAAAAAAGATAAGTCTGTTTTGCCTGGGATGGTAACTGGAAGTGATATCCTTGTCCTTATCTCAACCAACAAGCTTTTTAATCCTATTTTCTCACCCTGTACTGCTGAGGAGAGGGAGTGAGCAACTGGGGGTGGGGGTGATGGTGTCTAGCTGCCGGCCACATTTAACTCACCATAGTTGTACCCCTTTCTGTTGCTACTGGCTATCAGTTGCATTGCACTACTGTCTCAACACGAATGACGTCAGTTTTCCCTTCTTTGTTTTCAGCTCTTACACAGTGTTGCACGTATTTCATGCTGTCCTGCCATCCCCTCAAGAACAGTCTCCAGCCTTCTGTTTAGCATTACTAAAATCTGGAGTAATGGTGCCTTCTCCTTCCTGCCCCCCACCCCCATGTGTTTTAATCCGCTAAATCTTTGAGCCTTGAAAAGAGATTTACTACATGTCAGCACATGAATTGATGTTACTTGAGCCCATAACGCTTTCTCTGTTATTTCATAGCCATAATTTACTGCATGCAAGCATCCTGTTTATTTTGCTAACTACTGATGCATATTGGCCAAACAGATTTGCTGAGATCTCCGCTTAATAACAGGGCTCCTGAACAGAACCGGGAGCTGGGAAGCTCTGGTTGTCTGCAGCACCTGAAGGCATTATGCCCACAGAAACCAGAACAGGCAGATTCTCAACTTTCTTATCACAGTTGCACTTCTGATTTGCCGTGTTTAGAAATTCACTTAGCAGAGCAGGTCTGTCTGCAAGAACTAAGGGCACGAGCTAAATCCTCACACCTTGACCACAGTCAGCCAAGCTAGAAATGGCTACCTGCCCATCAAGTTAAGTCAGAAGTGATTGTACTTAACACCAGTTACACCACCCCCTTATGAGCTATGGCTTGTATAAAATAGGCTATTCCAACTGCACTAGCCTCTAGGATTATGTAGGTGTAGGCAGAAGCTGAAATAACCATCTGGCACAAAAAAAAAATAAATCTTTATTTGATTTGTATCTTTCTATCCAGTGTTATACACCATGCACAAATTGCACATTTGTATTCATCCTTTTAATAACAAATTGTCAGGACAATTACCCAGTTAAGTCTTGTCTATTGTGTTGTTTTTCTTTTCCATCTCTCACTTTTTCCATCTTTCTCCTCTTTTACACTCCTCTAACAATACTTCCTTTTATGTGGAGGGAAATAATACTCCATCCAAACTGACATTGACTTGCTGACTGGCACAAGGTCTCTGTCACTTCTAAAAGTAAGTTTCTGAGCTTAGAACACAGATCTTGAGCCTGAATGTGTATTATGGGTAACATTCCAGCGTATACTAGAATTTTCCACATTTATCCTATGCTGTAGTATTTTGTTCCCTGAATACTGCCACGTGGCTTGAAAAAAAAAGATGCAAAATGCATTATACTTTCTGTGCATACAGAAGTATGTGAAAAAAAATACGTTTGTTCTCCATATGTAGGAACTCTATGAACTCTGGTTTTCTCTAAATACATTCAGAAGGTCCATGACCACATCTGACAATGTTTCCTGTCATCCCTTTGTGTTTCCTATAAAAATTGAGTACGCTACCATAAATGTCAAGAATGAGGTCAGATAGTTTCAATTAATTGTTTCAAGAAGATGCCTTTTCAATCACAATTTCTTACTTAAAGTGCAGCTATTTGGGTCACATTACACGTCAAGAGGCAAACTTCACGATCACTGATATTGTCTGTATGTTCAAGTCTCAGAAGGCAAGGAAGCGCGGACTGCCTACATAAAAGAGCACTTCATAGCGAGAATTGCTTCAGGCACATACACTGCCACTGAAAGGATGGAAATCTTGAGAGGAATAGGCCAGACCTGGATAGATTAGTTTCATTTGCTGTGCGTCACAGAGACCAGAGCTGCACAGGATCTACCATTATACCATGCCAATGTTCCCAGCAAACAGGTGAGTATTAATAGATGTTGCTTTCATCATGGCCAAAGGCAGCACATTTTAAAGTCAGTGACAATGTCAAGGACAACGAAGAATGTTGATGGCATAGTTGTTTTCTGTGATTTAGTCAAGAACTTAAAGAAAATGTAAGCAGGAGGCCTTGTAGATGGTCATGTACAAAATATTGCCACTTTTTGCTACTTTATCAGTTTCTTCCCTAGGTTTCAATCTAAAAAAAAAAGCCCTTCTTGGAGTCAGAAGGGTCTGGAAGACATGCATCCTATCAGAAATCTGAAACAGCAGTGTTGCAGAGCTAGGAAACCTTGCTGTGGTACACCACGTAAACCAAATCTGCCAGGCAGGCATGGATCTGTATTACCTGACCTGTGTTAGTTCATTGATTTAAACACCTCCTGCAAAACTGAGATAATTCAGTTCAGCTGAAAAGCTTGCTAGTGAGGTGCTTACAAAGGGAGAGACTCCCTTCCCTGTCTATAGCCTCTAACACAGCTGAGGGAGTCCACAAAGAGAGACTCTTCTGCTTACTCAAAGTAATAACTTCTACAGGCCCACCATGGACTTCACATTAGCTGCACAATCCCATAAGCAGAATTCCTCATTGCCTGCTTCCAAACTCTTTTTCCCACCCCATCTTAATGTAAGGTGTTTCTGAGCAGCTAAACTGTCCCACAGGAGCAGGCACAGACCTCTTTAGGGACGTATGTTGAACTTGCACATTCTTGCACACAATGACCTGAACCACCAACAGTACCAGGGACCTCCTCCACCCGTGAAAGTAAGTGGGAGAACTGCCAGTAACCAATTGTCACAGCACTCCCCAAACTGTCAAGCTGCAACAAGGTCTTGTACCATCTCATACCAGCACGCTCTTCATGCCAGTCCCTCTGCTGCCTTCTCCTCGTCTTGCTTCATCCAGGGTGTGTGTTCTCTCTCACCTTCTTCCTTGACTCTCAACCACTAACTTAACCAGCCACAGCTGCACCTTATCTACATCAGCCAACCCACTGCCCCCGAAGCCAGCCCACGGTTGCATATTATCAATACTAATTAACCCAGCTTCATTCCTATACAACTGATGGCTTTAACAAATCAACTCAAGCTTTAAACTTTTCTATTAAAAAAAATAAAAAAAAATAATACGGTTCTTTTTTTGTAATATGAAATTTAAAAAAAAACTGTAAAAAATGTTACTGTTGCATCACACTACTACCAAAGTTCTGAAAAGGAAGTCCTGTCTAGACATTTTTAGACTTATCTATACTTAATTCATCTCTGAAAAAAATATTTAGGTCATGCTGTGGTACGTGTAGTTTGGTTGATACAGCTAACTAAAGGTTTGTAAAACTTCTCTTACACATCCTGTTCTTTGAAGAATGAAAAAAATCTAGTTATAGAAAGCTTCAAGCAAGTGAATTTTTTTTGTGAAAGGAAGTGTACTCCTAGCTGGGGAGAGGCACAACTGACTGCATATAGAACTTCCAGGTAAGACTATTTTTCAGATATTTCTTTAAAGTACTTTGCTAGTTAATCCCCACCTCGCTAATGCAAGAGATTGCATTTCTCTTGGTGTTCTAACACTGTTCTTCAAATGCATTGTCTTCTAGAAGCTTATCCTTTTATACAGTTCGTATTTAGGTAATTGTTTTTATCACAGCCATTTGCCATGAAAATACAAGGTAATAATTCAGGATGAAGTTTGTACATGATGAGGAAAACAGTAAAGCAATTAAACATTTCACATAAGAAACTATTACTACTGTTCACCAGTTACAATAAACAGTAATAATGAAAATATTACTGCTGATTTTTTCAACGTTTCAGGAGTCATCTCTTTGCCCAGCTTAAAACTCAACTGCATTACAACATGCTATAAAAACTCACATGGACCTTACATCTCTGTCAGAACGGTTCAGTGGAAGCTCCGGTGGACATAATACTATAAGTGTGAAATAATTATAACTAGAACTGGTAGACAGTATCATCATAACACACATATTATGAATGTATTCTAATGCATTCTCCAGGGGCAAAAACATACCAAAGATACTGCGGTGCCATAACACAGAAATGGGTATTTCCAAAATAACTTATGAAAATAATAGTTCATAAGCAGTGGGAAATGCAGCTCCTGAGACCCATCAAGAGTATGACTAACAAGCATTGCTGAAGAGTCACAGAAAATATATCTCAGGCGAACATGGGAGAAGTTACTCAAGTCCATGTTACACAACAGAACATATAGGCAGAGAAGTCAATAGGAATGACTATAAAATATTGATTAGTGGTTAAAACGTGACATAAACATTGACAGATCTAATTAATACTTTGGAAAGCAAAATTTCTAAGTCACAAAGGCAGAGATGTCAGGTATCAGAAGTATGTGAATCAGAAGGCAAATCTGATAAAATATCATGAAATAAATTATGCAAGTGAATAAAATAAGAGGTTACAAGAAATCTACATAACATTTTTTTTGCCTTTTTTCTTTTTTTTAATTCATAGAAGTTGGTTGTAAATAGCCTACCTTAGATCTTCATTTGTATGGTAGAAAAGATGAAGCATTATCAAGATGTTCAAGCACTATTAAGATACTCATAGAGAAGATAGAGGAATAAATTAATTTTGAGTTTCCCAATCATTTCTTCACTGATGTAAATTATCTTTAATAACGATAATCAAAGGAGGTAGACACATTTCTTCAGTGGCAGTTCTCACAGAAGAAGTCCACATCTATGTTCACAGCTACAAAAGATTTATTTTTTGTTTTCATTTCATACATGATTATGTAGCAATTCTTTAGGATTGAGAATATAAGAAAATATTCTTCCCTCTTAGTCCTGCCCAGAGACAAAGGAAACACAGAGCCTGATCTTTGCTTCTTGTGCAGTTGGCTGTATCGCCTGCGCTTTCCTCAGGCCACCAGCTCGTCCTGCAGTGGGTTATACCTACAGCGGTCACGTGACATGCAAGTACTATATGTACTTCATCAGTCACCACCTTGAGGCCCCCTCCACATCACAGTTGACTTCACTGGTGTAGGATGAAACTCATACTGAAAGAAACAGGACACGGCTAGAGGCTGGGGAGCTCTAGTGCTTTGTGCTGTGTTTTGGTCTTGTGGTGTTAGGGGCACCGGTGAGTTGGGAGCGTGCGCATCAAATGCTGTGACAGCGAGGAGAGCACAAAAGAAGCTTTGAACATTTGTGCATTCCAGACTTCTTTTGTGGGCATTTTGGATAGACCCAGCGAGCTGCCTTGGATAACCTGAGTCAGGTTAACCTATAGACCCAGCGAGCTGCCTTGGATAACCTGAGTCAGGTTAACCTAGACCCCATTTTCAGAATGAAGTACTGCACTTTGGGAAGAAAGAAACCAAACTGTTACTTCAACTCTACATTTGGATACTGTGAGGTCTTTTTCTGCATTATTTAGGAGTGTCTGTGACAATTACAGCTTACCAGCAGAGTACTGGCACGCCAGCAGTGAAGCACCATGCAATATAAAATTTGGCTGGGGTATTTGATATTTTTGTTCTTCTCTACTTTCAAGACCTCCCTCCATTTCTTCTGCTTTTTTCCTCATGCAACAGCCTTGTCCAAAACTTTCCATTTATTTTTCATTGATATAAATTCTCAGTGGTTTTGCAAATATTCATTATTTACTGTGTGTAATGATTAAGAAATAGGACATCAAATTACATTATTGTCAATATTGCACAAATGCATAAAATTCAGATACACCACTCACCGAAGATATTGTGTATAGTAGTTTGATAAAAAGTAAAAGTCAGGAACAAAGAATAGTGGAATGGAAGAAAAAATGCCAAGGAAGACTACTGTAGCTGCAAAAACATGTAGACTAGGTACTTAGGGTAGTCTGAGATGATAAATTATACATTCATTATTTTTTTCCACCTACATTTATACATTTGCAATGGCATTTCTGTCAGCACAGTTAGTTTACTAGTTTCAATTATGTCTGCTGAGATGATTTTTTTCAAGTTTTCCTCTTCCTTGGCAGAAAATGCTTTTGAGATTTACCTCTGTGATAAATTCTGATATATAAATATATATATATATATTTCCAAATCTAATTTTCCATATGCTTCTGTGAATATTAGAGACATATGACCATATCAAGGGTAGTTTTAATAGCTGCTTACAGATTGTGCCATGGACAAAACAGCAAACCAGGTTGGTTCTTCTCATACCCAAGAACTTTTCCTTCCTTTACGGCATGGTTGTGAAAACAGAATGTTTATTAATGTAAATTTTCAGGCTTGAGCTTTAAATCTGTAATTGTGAACTGCTAAATAAAACTTAGATACTGCCTTTAGGTCCCTCCTGGTTTTAACCACACAGTTTTATTCTGTGGTTGCCCTATTTAACCATTTCTGCTTTTTCACTCTAAACATTTCTGCTGGTTGTTTGATTGGGGTGAGGAACTAGATGCACCTTGTTCTAAGCCTAATTTAATGTGGTTATATTTCTGGAGAGTCAAGAAATTCATAAAGAAAAAATGCAAAGTCCTGAACCTGGGATGAGCTAATCCAGTGCAGTGATGCAATCTGGAGACTCAACAGCTTTATGAGCAGCAATGCTGAAAAGGATTGGGGTCTTCCTTGATGATATGCTCAACAAGAGTCAGCAGTGCACCCTGGCAGCAGCAAAGGCCAACGTCATCCCGGGCTGGGTTACTAAATGTCCTGCTACTGATTATTCCTCTTTACTTGGCAATTATTAGACTGCATATGTAAACTTGCATCTAGTTCTGTACCCCCAAATACATGAAAGGTGAAGACAGAAATACATCTAGCAAGATGCCACCAAGGTGTTCAGGAGCCAGAGCAACTGTCCCATAAGGAAAAGCTGGAGGATTTGGGCTTAATCAGCCTGGGGAAGAGATGTTTTAGGGAGGACCTAACAGAAGCCTGCTAGTGCCTACTGGGAGGTAAGGAGAAGGAGCCAAGCTTTTCACTGGGGGAACAATGGGTATAATCTGAACAGGGAAGGTTCCAACTGGACTCAAGGACCAAAAAAAAAAATAAAAAATCTCTGAATATAATTAAGCATTTAATTAGGTTACCCAGAGAAGTCATGGAATCCCTTCTCTGGCAGGCTTTCAGGACTCAACTGGACTAAGCCCCGAACAACGTAGCCTGAATTCATTGTCAAATCTGCCCTGAGCAGGAGTTTGGACTAGAGACCTCCCAAGGTAACTTCCAACTTGAATGTTTCTATATTTAACCACCAACAATTAATTTGGAGTCAGTTAGGAAATAGGAAATAAGATTTATCTTAAAATAATTGAAGAAAACATTGATTTTTCCATTTTTAAAAGCGTGCTTTGGAAGAAGTTAAAATATCATGACCTGCTAGCCAGGAAAGCTTTATGAAGATGAAAGGAAGGTAAATAGGCAAGAAATTACTAAGGTTTAAAGTGTTATCCTGTTACCCAAATGCCATCTCAGCACTGCAGCTAGTGTAGGTCTCATGGTGCCCCTCTGAAATGTGTTCAGTGTTGTACAAGCAATAGTGCAAGCAATAGCTGGTTTTTCCTGTTCCTATCATGATTCATCTTTTGCTTATGCTTGCTTTTTAGTTTGATGGACATTGTCAATCTGAGAGAGCTTCCTTCAGTAAGAACCCAGGGTCAGCTTGCTGTGCATGAAGACGGGTTAGTTTCAACAGTTCATTCCTCCAGAGGCTCCTTCCGCTGTGCCCTCCCTCTTGTCACCACCTGAAACATAAGGGGTAGATTCCCTGCACACAAGTGCAGACGTCCACAGCACAGACTTCCATATCTGAGCTAGCCACTGTACCTTCCATGAACATGCCTTATGATTAGCGGAAGCACAAAATGTAGAGATCACCACCACCCTGTTTTAGACTTCTACATTAGAATGAGACTAATCACAGTGCAGGTGTCTGCATTTGCCAGAGGGAATATCGCCATGGCATTTGCATTGTATTGGAACTGGGTCTTTCACCTCGACTAGAATACAAAAGCATGGTAAATTGTGCTATGGCATCCATATAGCACTCTCATGCAACTTATGGCTACTGGCAAGCTAAACTAGAATTAAATCAATGTGCAAGGGAAAGGGAAATTATTTGCAAGCCACTAGCATTCTCCCACGCAGCCCATTTCCCATCAATGAGATGCTGTGCCAGTGACCTCTGCTGTAACGCTACACTGCGGACCTAGTTCAGCATTCAGTCTAATTCATGCTCTTGTTACAAACAACAGACGTTCTTTTCAGCAGATTTCCACTGATCTTTACTATGTCATTTGTGCTGGATTTTCCTGCCATAATTAAATATCGTAATTAAATATTTTCTTTCCTTTTTTTATTAATTTATTTGAATTTGTCTTTCCTGCAGTATGGGCAGATTCACTCAGCCATTGGCAGATTCACTCAGCCATTGGCAGATGTTCTTATTCATTCCAGTCTCACCACTGAAATCTTACAAGTACTGGTGAAAACTAGGTAATTTCCCTCCCGTCTTCACCCCTCCAGGAATGTCACAGATCACTGTGTAATTTGTATGTACATATCAAATGACAAACTGAAAGATTTTCTCAGATTAAAAGTAAAAATGTCCCTCTGTGTTCCTCCAATGGGACACCCTGTAGACTTTTTCTGAAAACTCTTCTCTCTTCTCCCTCATACCTGATCTTCCCTTAAAAAAATTAAATTAAATTAAAACCCTAGTTCTGGTGGTTTACAGTGTCAATAATACTTTTGGGTAAACATTAGAATTGTTCTTATATATTACCCAAATAATTATGGTTAAATAGGGATTTTTCTTCACTTAGAAAAATCTAAATGTCAGAAAAGGAATTTTAAAACTTTTTTTTTTTTTTTTTTAACTATCAGAATTGTTGGAAAACTCTCTGAATAAAATTATATGCTGTCAAAAGATGGGCTTATGTTTCAGAAGACATACCATCACATTTCCAAAAGACAAAGACCTCTGGAGGTGACAGTACAGTTCCATTAACATAAAGGAGAAAGCTGCCTTTTATTGTAATGAGATCCGGATTTTGCTCCTTTCTGTTGAAATGAAAGAAAAGTACAGAAAATAGTCCCAAAATCTTGTGTAAAGTTGATACCTAAGATAAATACAAGACCTACATGTTTTCCTATGATCTGTTACCCCACCTACTTGGGGATCATGTGGTTTTTCCAGACATACCGGTTTCTGTTTAAGCAACCGTCCTTGCAGAATACAGAGGACTCTACAGCTACAGCCCAAGGCACCTCACTTTGCAGAAAAGGCCGGTCTCCTCGGTACCTGCCTTCAGCCAACTGGGAAAGAAGGGCTCTCCCAAGAGGGTGACAAGGAGTCTAGCTTAGCCTAGCCAAGGTACCTTCCTCACTAAAAGCCACACAAAGTTAAGAAATGTGAATACCACTTCACAGCCTTCAATCTGAACATGGTCTCTCCATGGGCTGTATCCAATTTGCAGTGGTGCAGACTGTTGGAGAAAGTTCATTAATTTCCTTTTCCTCGTGGAAATGCAACATGGCAGAAGCTGAGCAGACAGAACCCCAGGGTAATAGCAACCCATCCCTCACCACAAACCACACTTCCTGAAACAATGTGCCAGAATCTTTTTGCCAAATACCAGTTGCAGGGCTTTACTGGTACATGCAACAATAACGTGTCTTATTCAAGAAAGGGGAAAAGATAAGGTTGCTGGAATCTCTTACAATGTCTTTTGTGCAACATCACTGTCAGAGATAACAAAGAACTGCCAGGTTACACCTGTCTACTGAGTCATCTCACTAATTCAAACAAAAGATCATCCTTTATTCCAAAACACATTCACGGGAATGTGCCACAGCTGGAAGCTATCATGCAGGCCTTGCATACGATTGTCAGCAGGAAATCAGTAAAACGGGCGTATGGTGATGACTAGGGCACATAATAGACTCCTTGAGGTTAACTCCAATATCAGCAACACAGATTTTAGTGTTTCAAATTTCTAGAGGTTTGTGCTTGAAACCTGTTAAGTTTTTTGGGGGTTTGGGTTGGGTTGGGTTTGGGGTTTATGTTAGGTCTAACTTCATCTGTTTCACTGTACATGCTATGGAAGAACACAGATACAACAAGAGATTCCAAAGATGTGACTGGGAAGATACCTAAAGGGACTAACATCTGCTGATGGGAGCCAATCTCCCAAGCTCTCTTTACCTGGTGCCTCCCATCCAGGTCCCATGTGGCTTCTCCAGATAGTGATTTAGAGTAGATTTAACCTGTATGTTTGCAGTCATCTCTGTTCATCTCCATCACCTAAAGTAGTGGCTTTAGGGAGACCATATGCTTTAGGCTATGTATAGCCTGAGCGAACACTCCTATAGGGAAAAATGCAAGTTGTTCCAGTTTTCCTCACTGTAGAGGCCAGCTCATCCACATCTTACAAAGATTGTTAAAGACAAAAAAAGACACTCCTATAAAAAAATTCTTTTCACAGAGATTACTGGCAGACATTTCTGCTCAAACTTTGAGGCCTGTCAATTGCAAAAGATCCTGGAAGATACAGATGGAGGTAAAATCATGGTCAGCCGTAGGGTGGATCATACTATGATTGATCGTTAGTGACTAGTGTTTAAAAAAAAGCTGTAAGAGAGGCACACGTGACAGTAGGAGGTATCAGACAACGGATTTCCAGAGAGGCAGAGTGGTTGTACAGGCACACGTAGGACCGTATCTGTAACATAGTGGTACCTTTCTGCTCGGGAAAGCTGAACTCCTATTTGAATAGATGCAGAGAAGGACATCTAGATGTGGTGATTGAAGAAGTTTTCTTGCAACAGGAAACTCAAAATCCCTACTTTGTTCCATACAGAAGAAAGAAGACCAAGCTGAGATATTATTTCCCTGCAGAAATACTTACAAGAGAGAGAGAGGAATCATTTAGGGCAACGCTAGCAAAAGAGCACTTGACTAGAAGCTGCCAAGCGTAAGTTTAGGCTACTTAAATCAGAGTTTGTCTCAAAGGAGTGAGTTTCAAAGGCAGGCTTGAGAAAGAAGAATGGGCAAAATTCCTAAGTAACTTTAATGGACATATAAGCAGGATATTACGGTGTGGCTGCCCCCAGGAGTGGAGGACAGCACTTGATGACTCATTCAGTCCTATGTTTCTGTCTGTCTCTTATTGATCTTCGGTTTTTAAAAAGCAGCAGCAAGAAAATACTGTAGCTAGAAGCTAATCTGAAGCTAAAGATTTTTCTACATTAACTACATGGGCTTACAAATGTAACAAAATAGCAAAAGGTTAAGTTTGGCCAGACTAAAAATATATTCCAACACTAAAAACAAACTGTTATTCAATGGAAGCCAGACGGTGATATTTAACAGCTTTTAATGGCCATGGAGATAAAAAAAAGCAACACCTGGGATACCTGTCAATATTTCAAGATACTCCCGTGTACTTTTACATGTCCCCTCTCTCCATCTCTGCCACTCAAAGTGAAATTGTTTTCAATTAGGTAACGCTAATTTCGTCCTGCTTCTCAGATGTGAGTTCTAACAACAGGAGGCCACAGCAAGCCATAAAACCTGGGTTTGTTTGTGTTTTTTTAAACTTCTGATTCAAGTTTTCTGAATATACTAAATATTCACATATATTATGGAGGATACTATATGTGAAAGTAGCTTTCTATGTTAGGAATATGGAGGTCTGTTGTCACTTACCTTTTTCAGACTGAAAGAAAAGTGCTGTACATCACAACAGGTCGCAGATGAAGAGACAACAGCTCCACAAATCAGCCGCAGTGAAGGAGCTCAGACCTAGGGTAGTGGGTGAGCACCACCGAAGGGGTTAGTGCAGGGAATTCAGGTTGTTGCTCTACAAGATGCTCAGGTGAGCTGTTCTACATTGTAAGGACCAAAGCTGAAACCTTTCTGTAGGTAAGGCAGTGTGGTCTGCTCAGTCAGTGAGGAATGATCAGCTGGAGCCCCTTTCTAGCCACTGGCTGTTGGGGATGGGCACAGCCACTCCAGGACAGGTCTGCATCAGAAAAGAAGCTTGTCTGGCTTCTTTAGGAGAAGCCTTCCTGGGGACTTGCCAGAGACCTCAATCCCATCTTCTCTGATCTAGGATAGACACTCGAGAACATGCTTAACTTTAAGCATATGAGTGGTCCTACGGACATCAATGGGGTTGCTAATGTGCCTAAAGTTAAATATGTATCAAGTTTGGTGCTGGAACAGGGCCAAGGACTCAAAAACTTGCAGGATCAAGGTTTGGCTGAAGAACAGAGAGTAAGAAGGGAGACAAAAGCGGAGAGATACCGAGTTGCTCTCATGCCTTATTGCATCAGTCCTTCATGGAAGCAAGCCCTAGGATAAACCCCGTATTGCGGTAAAATTTAAAGACATACCTGTAGAGGAATCTCAAACACTAGAAGATACTGTATACACTCACATATTACAGCACACAACATCTTTTGATTTTGAGTTGGTATTACATTTTACAGCAGATACAGTGATGTCACTGCAGGAAAACAGCACAGAAACGTTGCAGCAGGGCTCCCAGCGCGGGCCTGGCTGACTCACCCTCACAGCTGCGGCAAAGCAGTCCAATGTGTTTCTGGAGAGTCGTCTTGCTTGTGAAGTCTCGATTGCGACACTCTGAGTGCAGGGGAATGCAGCCGCTTTTCATTTCTTGTGGCAGTCAGAAAGTTTCATTGAATATTTCTGAGCTCTCAATCTCTTCATGATGAATTTCCTGGCTTTCTTCCTTAAAATCTGTTCTGGGTTTCTACCCCTGCCCCCTCTCAAACTACTTTATGTGCACATAAATTAAAAATAAAAAAAAATAAAGTAAAATAAAATAATAAAATAAAATAAAATAAAATGAAATGCACTCTGTTTTTTCAAAAACTGTTTTTAACTGTTTTTCCAAACTTCGTCAATTTTTATATGCAATGACTTTTATGTTTAAATTATTTGTATTCTGAACTTATCACTGGAATCCGCCAGCAAAGTTAAAACAAACACACTTGTCTTTTTGCTATTAGTAATGCAACACTGCCAACTAGAGGCATTGGGAACGATCAAATTCTTGTCTTATGGACCATGTCAATAAACCTAAAGGGTTGTATAACTATAAATGCTGAAATATTGTATTTGCTCTACAGAAATTCCACCTGAATCCTTCAACTACAGTGGTGTTTGCATTTAATTTTCCTTAGATTTTGATGCTTCAGTAAGTAATTATTTAATCCAAACACCACACCACATCATCCAGAAACTCAAACATAATCAAGTCAGATATCAAATTGCTTCAGGGTCCTCAAAAAGTTACTGAGCCATTCTACCAGCTTTTGGAAATATGGCTCCACAAGACATTGCAAGTATTTAAAAAATCAAAAATTTAGAAATTTGAGGGGAAAAATAAATACTAGCTATCATTTTCTCAACCCACAACTGAAATAAGACTTCATAATCTGTTGGAATAAAGAAATCATAATCTATTCATGTGAGCTAAAATACAATTTTTGTAAGTTTTCAGCTCTGTAAGATGCTGTACACTTTGAGGAGGGGTATTTGTTCACAGCTGAAGCAGTAAAATTGAATAGAGAGAAAACATGCACTTGACCAGAAAAGGCTTAGTTACTGCCCGCTGCGTGTGATTCCCTGACCTGTACGTGCTTGCTAGGTCACTGTATTGGAAGACACTCAACACGGAGCTGCCGATGTCCATGCACCATGCACAGGCTGGGGCCCCGCTGACCCTGCATCTTCCCTGCCATGCCCATGATGGCAGGGCACAGCAGCCTGCAGCCGCCCACTATCCAGCAAGAGGCAGCTGGAGCAGAGGAGGACAGGCACCTTCTGCAGGTCCTCATGCCAGCCAAGGTCCAACAAAGCCTTGGGGAAAGGCTCTTTCAAGTTGCCCCCCATTCATCCTCTGCCATGTGACCAGATCAAACACAACCCTGTGCGCAGGCAGGTCTACTGGTAGGGAGAAAGCTGCGAGTCCTGAGGATGCACCACGCTTCCAAGCTTATCCACTGTGCTCCGGACTTAAAGGGTACTCTTGCCTTTTCTAATTTAGGACTGTAAGCAGAAAACAGCTTGGGGAGCTGTACCTGTACCAGGACCCCTGGGGAAAAGTGTATCTAAGGGACTTTTCTGAGATGGCAAAATGAATGCAGGCAGGTGGCAATCCTTCATGCTCCTTCACCGCCATCAGGATCCACCCAGCCATGGTCAGGGAGTGTGCTGTACCCCTCCTCTTGGCTGGCAGCATCTGCCCTGGGGTGCACCAGGAGCTTGGGAGGCCAGAATGGCTTCCAGGGCTTCCCCTTGCTATTGCTCTGTGCTGATATTCGGATGAAGAGATGCCTGGATCTAAATAAACATGGCTTTTCTTTAGCAGAAGCCTAGAAAATTTGTTGAAAACTACACAGCTAATACCACAGTGCAGCAAGAAGATCTGCTGGTAGAAAGGCAAGCTCTGCCTGTCAGAGCTGACACAGCATTAGACTAACATACTGTGCAGAACAGTCTGTACTTTCAGACTGAAAGGAGGAGCCAACAATCCAGCACTGGTTTCCTTTTATTTACCAAAACACATTTATTCTGCAAATCTCAGCAAAATTCAAGAAAAATAATAAATTACATTTTTCCCCTGACAGTCTTCAAAGCTTTATATCTATAAACGTGTCTGTGACATCTGAGAAGCCTGGAGGGCAGGAAAATCATCTCGTTGGGAAGTAGAAGCCAGCAGACAGTAGTGACTCACAGATGCACAGAGCAGCAGAGCAGCTGACAGCAAGGTGCAGATTAAGCCTGGAACCAAGTTTTTCAGGGGCTGTACCACAGGGCGGCTTAAGGATGGAGGAGCCAGTTTCCCAAAAATGTAGAGAAAACCCTGAGGGGGTTGGAGGTGACAGTATTGGAATAAGATGAAGGCTTACAACTGAACACGTAGACATTGGCCTGGGAAGCAAAGAATATGGATTCCAGCCAGTATAAATCACTGTAAAAACTAATTCAATAAATGTTTTTCCTATTATATTATTATGCTCATGTTCCATAACAGTGTCTTTACAGGGATACAAAGCTAAAAAAGTACAGTGGTCCAGTGGAAGCAAACCACTGGGCCCAGGCAACACTGGAGCAGTCTGCCTACTTGAGCATTACCTAGAACTCTGCTTTTAGGAAAGGGAGGAAAAAAAAAAGGGGGGAAAGAAAAAAAAAAAGTGCATCTGTTCCAAATCAGCTTGTAATACCAGAAGTGGCATTTCCACAGCGTTGACCCTTTTGAAAGACACACACAGAAACAAAGCAGTATGTCATATCTAAACTTCTTTAAATGGCTCTACTGAAATGAACCAGAAGTTTTCTAATAATGATTTTTGGCTGTGAGTCAAAACCTAAGCCCAATGGACATTTGCAAGGTTTTTCCATTTATTCATTGTTCTGTTTGGCAATAAAAGTTAATGCTCAGCACTCTAAGCCCAAAGCGTAGTTCTCAGGTCTGGTACTGTGCCCTGAGGTCCAGACCCACTGCACACCAGTTAGCTGTGTTAGGAGTCAGAAGTACCTCTCTTCCATGAAAATATGTGCTCTGTGAAGCTTTCTAACATTGTTTAGTGTAGAATTTGTTTGGGCATTGTGTCTGTCTAATCTCCTACTAAATTTTGTATTGATTTGCAAAGGCAGATTGGGCATACGTAAAAGTCTTTTACAGAGCTGCTGAAGGATGTTGCAGGAGCAACACTGAATTACAGCTGTCACAGGAGCTGTGGCCTCATCCCTTGTTTATACATTAACTAAAGCAGAGCTGGACAGAGGAACTTTGTCAGCAACTTCCCTTTCTAGGGAAGGAGATCAACAAGTGTTTAACCCTCCAAATCAGCCCACGATGATCAGTCTTGCTGCTAGTGAGCATGAGCTGGAGGTACCATCTAAGACAGACTCAAGGACTCTTCAGCTTCTTGCCATCAACCTTTTTTAATTTTAATGTCCTGTTGAAATAATTATTATAAGTTGCCTATTTATAGTCTCCTGAATGGATGTTTCATTTGAGAACCATATTAATATTCACAAGCACACTGTTCCAAATTGTGGAGTTACAAGACAGCTTTCTATTCAAGACTTAGTCCCCTGTCTGTACTGCCAAGCCTTGTACATAATTTGCTAGCTGGTGGTCAGATTTGTATATCATTTGAAAGGGTCAAGCAGGCTGAAAGGAAATATGTGGACAAAAATACTACAGTACGAAATCCTAGAAAGGCATTATAGTATTTGAGCAAGTGCACCAGGACTCATGCAGCCACGTATGTCGCTCTGATAACTGCCGCCTTCTACTTTTCCACACTGAATTGAAAAAAAACATTTCTATACCTGAGAATTACTTTATCATCATATTGGTACAAAAATTCCCTAAAGATAGTATCAGTAACATACAATCACATGCACAGAAGGAATTGGTATTTCAAAGTTGCCTGCTCAAGGGAACTCGCACACACAGACAGAAAGCATATGCTCCAGTGTCATCCTGGTGCTTGGGTACCTGGGGACCAGGCTGGGGGGACATGAGGATTACGTGAGCCTGTCTGCTTGATGAAGTCCTTTCTCAGACCTGGGCACAGACACACAGGCTGTGGGACCCTTGCTGAGCTCCCCCAAAAATCAGCACAAAGCTGCTCAGACCTGCTGGGACCACCGCAGGGGGAAAAACCTCAGCTGCCTGAGAAGCTTCGCTGCCAAAGCAAAGACAATTCACCACAGCACCTGCCTCCTCTCGTGAATCCCTGTCCTCAGGTCTGCCGCTCTGTGGATTGGTATCCATGACCAACTTCTTTCCTTCTCCGCCTTCTCTTCCTTCCTGTGTTATTTTATTTCATTTCATCTTATTTTAATGTAACTTCTAACGATTAAAATACACGGCAGCCCTCCTGCTGAGCAAGCAGGAGCCCTCGCTAGCAGACGCAGCCCAGCAGCCCCTCTTCACCACGTCCCGCAGCAGCTCTTGGAAGACCACAGCCACAAGGCCGCTGCCACCAAGGGCTGCTGGCGTGCGTGCCTGCCTGCCTGCCTGAAGCAGCCTAGCGAGGTAAGGCCTTCAAAACTCAGGGCAGTCACTAGCTTCTATCTGAATGAACACAGCTCACCTCAAAGTTATAAAAAGTCAGAAGTAAATCAGACTTTTAACAGAAGAAATTTAACAGGGTTTTCAGGATGCCGGGGTGAAAATCAACTACTTCTGTTTACATCGATATTGTGCCAGAGAAAACTAGACATTCTGACCGTCAAGGGATAGGCATTGATATTTATACACAAAAGGCCTTCTGGTGTTTTGAAGATTTTCTTCTCATAAAGCTTTGAAAAATGACACTACTGACAGCATTGGCTTGCTCCACATGCATTTGAGTTAGACATGTTCTTAAGACAGTTCTCTTTAGCAGGTTCAAAAAAAGAAGAAAAATCTACCTACCACTGTGCCCCAGTTAATGTTCTTACAAGTGTATCACAGCAGTTTTTAAAAGCAAAACTAGGAGCTCTGTGATAACAACTTTCCAAACTAAATAAATAAAGAAAAAAGTCAAACATTGCAATGCTGTCCATCATCACTTAATTCATGGTCTTTCCACACATATGCCTGTGCAATTAAAATTGTAAGGATAATATAGCGGGTATATATTACAAAACCACACAGAGTAAAAGTGGGATCCTTTCCCCTAGAAATTCCCTCAGATGTGGACTTTTTTCTTTTATCTTCTGTTCTCATACTACGAATTTTCATATTGAGTAAATTCAAATCTGTACTCAGCTTAAGGGCTCAAATAAATACATTCCCACAGGCTGTCAAATCTGATACGGGTATCACGGTAACTAATCCCAGCATTGCCTGCACTGGTGCTCATGGCCCACAGAGTTCCTGCAGCTCAGTGAACACCGAGTAGCTCATTACACCATCATAACTGAATCACTAAGTGAGCCATACCTGTGCAAACACTCTGGAAAAGAAATAAGTGGAACTACAGAGCCCTAGGGATCTCCGCAGCCAGTGAGTAGGAAAGACTGCTCAGACTGGCAGTGATGCTCATCCTCCCAGCGACTCGTGCTGCAGACTGCAGCAAGCTACTTCAGTTTGAAGACCCTTTTCTGTCTACAGAGATATCACCATGGCATTGCTTTTGGCACCGAAGATTTTGTGCACCTTACCCAGGTAAGTATTTTGTCTAGGTTTTGTCTCAATAAAATTTTATATGAATAAGTTTTGTTTCTCTTACACAGTCATTTCAACTGATGCATAAATGAAAGAAAATGTCAAATGGGGTTGTCCTGTTACACCCTGATCAGCTTGTTGCTCCTTGCATCAGGGTATCCCCTGCCTTGTGCTGGAACAAACACTAATGAGGCCACAGAAAGGGTGAGATCAGGGAACTGATTAATACAGTGGGGCTGGGCTTTTTTCTGAACTAACATTTGTGCAGCACTATGTAAAGCAAAATTTAAGTCAGTTTCACATTTTGTAAGTGGGCTACATGTAATGGATATGTACCTAAATCCACTGCTGCATGACTCACATGAAAGCAGTGACATGCGATTCCAAGTATTAGTTATGCTACGATGTCTTTTGCTTCCTAGAAGTCTGTTCTTTTCATGTGCTTTTTTGCTGCCTTGCTCTGCCCCATATTCAGCCAATTCTTACATTTCCTCATTTTCACCTGGATACAGCTGCATATACACAGTCAACCTATAGTTAATTGTACTTCCAAAATGAATCTTTTAGAAAGGAAGAGAAAAATGGAAACACCTTCTGCCTGTCACAACACTCTCAAAATCATCAAGCTGCAACAAGGTCTTTTACCATCTCATACCAGCACACTCTTCATCCCAGTCCCTCTGCTGCCTTCTCATCTCTCTCCCCCTCACTCAGAGCATGCTCTCTCTCCTTCCTTGGCTGTTCCCTCTTCATTGACTCTCAACCCCTTAACAGAACCAGCCACAGCTGCACCTTGTCTACATTGACCAACCCGCCGCCCCTGAAGCCAGCCCACAGCTGTATAGTATCAATGCTAATTAACCCATCTGCATTCTTCTACATCCACCTACATTACCCTGGAAACTAATTTGGCCAAGTTCAATCTATGAGAGCGTGCTAATTCAATGAATGAGCGTAGAAACATGTGCTCAGCGCAGGGATTTAATATTTGGTTGGTAACTGCACAGGCTGGTGATTTGAACGCCAGGCAGTACAGCTGGTGGCTGGGATGGAGCGCACCTTTGCTAGCGTGAGCTCTGGCTTCACACTCGCTTCAGGTGTGGATGCTGAACACATGCAGCAGAAAGCAGGGACAGAAGCTCATAGCATCCCACCTGACAAGCACTGATTGAACAGGTATAGTGAAGGCATCCAGCTTGTATTTGCAAAGTATTACAGTAGCTGTTCTCCAGTATTAAACCTTGACAAGGTCTATTTGACCAGGACTGCCAATCTCTCTGTGGCAAGTCTGACAAAGGTTGAAATTCTGATCTTCAAACGTTAAACAGATTGCTGAATATCATGCTGCCAAAAGGCCCTTGCAGGTAGCTCAGCACTAATTTTAATCTGTTTGATTGAATGTCTGTCCCTTTACTCCTTACAATAAGAAATCTGTGCAGTGGAGAATACAGTATCTCAGGGCTGAATAACACAATATTTTAGGGTGGAGCAGCAATACGCTTCAGTACATTTGGAAAAATATCTGTATTTCTAACTACTTAATGTTCTGTAATTAGTTGAAGAGTAAGAAGAATTGAAGCTTTGGTGCCTGGAATTGCCGTGTGAAAACCCAAAGTTTGGATGGAGGAAGGTTCTTTAAATCACCTTTGGTTTGACATCAGGTAGTCTTTCTTATGTGCTTAAAATATAAATGAATAAATGCATTATAGTACTTTGATTTAAATATCTGCCTGCATTTCTTCTGTGACCAAACTACAACCCTTTCTTTTTCATCCATTCCGGGAGCCAAGTGTACTATGGATTCAAATATAGTTACTATACTTCTTTAACTAAAAATGCAAGTTTGAATTGTCCATTACAAATGTCAAAGATAACTCAGCCCTAAAAATACAGAAAGTTACATTTTGTATTTTTTGATACAAAAATAGTTGATAATACATAATACAAGAACTTTATGTCATTAATGATATACATGTCAGCAACAACAAACATCAGGAGACCGAAACATTAAAGACAAATAAGAATTCAAGCTATACATGAAAAGGAGGAGGAAAAAGTGTAACCATACTGTCCATATAAACAAATACATGGAAGAGGAAGAACCAAAAGAGGATTGCTTCTGATTCCCTTGCAAAATCTATCCAAGGAGGACGGAAAAGGTGATCCAGCTAATTCCTTCTTTGTGCAAAGTTGATGAATAAAGCACTTTTGCTGTATTAGTCAAATTAGGTCAAAATTATATCAAGCACCATGTCCAAAGAATCAGACCATTTTTAAACTACAGCTCACAGAAGCAATAACAAAGTACTTTAAACCATATTCTTCAAATAAATAATTTTATTTCCCCCTCAAAAACAAAAGTTCATTTTATTTGTTAATTACATTCCTCTACACAAAGTAACCCTTGTGTTTTCCTGTTAGGTTCATACCTGTCTTCAAGCACCAGTGAACCCAGCCATTCACTGGGAACAAAAGCACCTACAGTTCCAGCTTTCATTGGTGGTTTCCTTTTTCACTGGACACAAGCCAGACTCAAAATGTTCGAGGGGGAAGCAGCAGACACACATAAGCCACTATTTATTTGCAATCCTCATACAAGACACCTGATACAAGCCAAGATGAAGAGAAATCCAGGGATTCAGTGCACAAGAATGGGAACTCACAAGAGCGAAAAGTTGGAGGGATGGTAGAAAAGGAAGGGGGAGGGTGGAAACACATGAATTTGATTTTCAGCTAAGGTTCCTCTCATTTTTTCCCACGTGAATGTGCTGTTGTTGCTACGCAGAGACCTGGGCAGCTCAGGTGTTCTGTGCTTAAATCACACTGATTTTTAACTGAACAGCTCCAGAAAAAGGACCTTCCGTCAGGACAATTGTTCGCTGCTGGTGAGTGAGTATTTCTCATTCTTAACTTTCCTTTAGTACAGCAATGAGGTTTGGTTGACAAATGTGTTACAAGACTAGTCATAAAAAAAAAAAAAAAAAAAAGTGATAGATGCTTAGAGATCAGCTAACAAAACATTTGTTCTGACAGAGAAATGAAGGCAATCTATATGGTGTTGGCTGTCATTTTTCTCTCTTAATCAATTAACTAACACTGGATCATGTAACATCAAAAATTCAGAATACCGAATTTAAACTGCCTCCAGCTACAGCTCTATAAATTATCCTTCCAAAACCTTATTGGTCTTCAATAGGATGAATCAATTATTTAAGCTTCAGATAATTAGTGCAACCTGAAGAGATTTACACTTTGATTATTTTAAATGAATACGTAATGAAAGAAAGAATTGATTCATGCATTCCATACCTGTGTTATAGAGACATTACCTGGTGTGATTTCAAAGCCATAACTATTTATGTTTAAATAGCATTTTAACATGTTAGCATAGAAGCTAGATTTTATTATTAATTTCTGACAGGTAAACTGATACTAAAGATAGTTAGTAACTTTCACATAGAGTTGCTACAAATACTCAGTCACCAAGAGTATAGTAGCAGGGTGCAATGATCTGCTTTTGCTGACTGAAGTTAGTGGTCTGCACAAACATGGGGAAAATTTGAATGGAATTTTTATGACAAAAAAATCCTCATCCCCTAGGCTTAACTTTAAAGTCATAGTCTCTCTTTAAGAAACACTGGAAAACTTCACATTCTCTCATTAAACACTGATAATCTCCAATCATCAAATTAATGTGCATAATTAGTAAACCTCAGAGGACAATCCTTTCTAAAACTCAATCAACAATAGCTAACATGAACAAACCTAAAGAAGTATGTGAAATGCAGAACAACTCTGGAGTTGTGATGCCATGTGGGGGGAAAGGGAACTGTTGTGGACAAGACTGAGGAGAAAAATGTTACAATGACCAATTATGATATATCAGTTATTAATTTATGATTAATTTATTGTTAATAATTAATAATGCATTTAATATTTTGGCAATCTAGGGAAATCTCTGCAGAAATACAAAATTCTTACTATAAGATGATACTTCACTTTTTTCTAAAATTTTGCACATTTTAATATGCAAATTGTTCACCAGTCACTTGAACAGAATGCATTTCTTGTCTTGAGATTTCCAGTTATTGAAAGTGGCATTTGAATTCGTTCACTAGAATTTGAACTGTTAACAGGGATGTTAGTGATGCTGCGATTTGTTACAGTAAGGACAAAAGCTGCTGCACTTTTCATACCTCTCTGTCGTAAGGAGCACAAAGCATCTTCTTTGCCAGTGCTCAGGGCTGTAATTTCATATTGGATATCAATTTAAATTCAAGTTTAAAATTTTCTTTATCAGTACAGGCACAAGTGCTTTGAGGGGGTTTATTTATTTATTTATTTATTTAAATCAAAGCACTCTCTCAACAGGTCATCCTGGTAACTCCTAAAGCTCAGCCTCTGAAAAATGAAATCTTCAGTGAGAATTGATAAGCTAACTGGATGGTATCCAGGGCTACATCAGTTATATTTTTAACTTAGTTCAAACCACCCAGTCATTCACCTGTACATCTGAGCTTTAATGCCTAAAAATGATTGTACCAGGTAGAAAGAAGACTTAGCAATTAAAAAAACTTGGCTTTGTAATGCTTTTTCTCAACCATTTCTTTTGTTCTCTGACTTTTACCAAGACCAGCAGTTACTGCATTTCTTATAAAGATCTTTGTCAGGAACAGAAGCAAACATCTTCAGAATACTGAAACAGCCAGGAGCGCAGATGGATTGCTTTATTCAGCAGGAATTGAGCTGAAAATCAGGTTAAAAATGTCATGAAGAAGGGGGAATTTTTTTGACTTTTCATTGTGAGAAACAGCTGGAAACTTCTTTGATGTTCCTCTCACCATCTTTAACATCCTGGTTCACAGAGTGCAGGCTGAAAAAAATGATGGCAATTTCAACATTCCAGAGGGATTTACCAATTTAAAATGTATTATACCTGGAGGCAAATATTGTTTAATATTTCTATTTTATTGAGGATATCATGAGACATCTTTTGACCAAAAAACCTACTGTCCATAAAAAAGATCCCATGGTGTTAGGCTTCACTGATATGAAAAAAAACTAACAGAAAACAGAACAACTAGTAGCACTGTCTTGAAATTGTCATGATCCAGTATTGCAGCACTGTACTAGTTTGTAAGAATCAAATGCTGGGTGACCAAAAGTGAACTGAAATAAACTTTGTGGCCCTGATCATGCTGTAGTGAGAACCAGCCCCTGCAGCCTAATTTTGACAGCCGAAAGCAGTGTTGCACGATAACAGCCAGCACCTCCATTTTGCATTTTTTGTACAAAGAAAGGCATTTCTATAAATAACCAAAACTCTCTCTGTAGCACAGATTGTTAGGATACCGCTAACACATTGTTTTACACTGTGCCAGGTGACAAATCCATGTGACTAAAGCTGTTGCTTTGTTTTCTAGTTTCCTTGCTGTATTGAAAAGGAAATAATGCTCCATTCAACACTGGCCTTGTCCCTCCTGCTAATTGCAGTCTCTTCCAACCTTGCCATGGCAATCAAAAAGGAAAAACGAGCACCTCAGACGCTGTCAAGAGGTATTGTATATTTACAGTATGTAGTTACCTCCTTATCTTACCATATAGGTCAGCAAATATTTTTATTTAGGATGTACATGGAAGCACTCACTTCCAAGGTGTGTTTCTCTAGTGTTAAGTGACACTCTGAATAGAGCATCTCATTCCATGCCGTTTCACTTTGTCAGTTTGGTTTTAAGAAGATGTCTGAAGGCCTCGTATAGCCTGCATAATTTATATAGCTCACAGTGACCTGGTAGAAACAAACAACCTAAACAGAGTCTCTCAAATCAGGATGCACTTGGAGAACTAGCAGTGAAAAATTGTTCTTTCATATACTATTTAGAAGATACTTTGTTATGGTAACTTACTAACTACTGAAACACAGTTTTATAACTACAGTTGCTATGATGCAGTTTTTCTACAGACCCATTTTTAAACACAGAAACCCAATTTGAGCCACTGGTAGGTTTTTCTCTGTGACTTTTTTTTTTCTTTGTAGAATAATGAAGCTGGATTAATTGGTATCAATAATATACAACTGTGGGCTGGCTTCAGGGGCGGTGGGTTGGCTGATGTAGATAAGGTGCAGCTGTGGCTGGTTAAGTTAGTGGTTGAGAGTCAATGAAAAGGGGGCAGCCGAGGAAGAAGGAGAGAGGTTGTGGATGAGATAAGGCAAGGCAGCAGAGGGACTGGGATGAAAAGTGTGTTGGTAGGAGATGGTAAAAGACCTTGTTGCAGCTGGCTAGTTTGGGGAGTGCTGCGACATTTCTTTTGGTTTTTCATCAGATAGTCACAGGCATACTTTGCAGTGAATAATTCACTTCCTTGTGGTGCATAGTTTTCAACCTGGATGTTAACTAAAGACTCTGTTTTATGTCTGATCAGTCCTTAGAAATACAAGCAGAGAAATAGCTTACCGAGGTCTTTCCCTCTGCTCCATCTTCCCTTTCCTTTTGGGCCTACACACCCCCAAAAAAATTCTCCAACTCCCTTCCTGACCTCTTCTGCAAGCTACGCAAAGCCTGCGGACCGCACGGTTTGCTTCTGGGAAGACGTTGTCCCATACAGCGTGTTAAGAAAGCGCTGCCTGTCACAGAGGTCCCATCTGAGCCTAGCTGCTCGGGGACCACTTGGCAAAATCATGTAACCCCTGGACAAACCAAAGAAGAATTGCAAATCACTTGTTCTAAGTGGTATTCCCGGAAAAAGGTTATAATCTGTCCAGTATCTATTGTCTCTCTTGCCTGGACCAGGATTTGTTTTTCCCACTAAGCCTAAATGCATAAAAAGACAACAAAATCCCTTCAATTCTGGCAATTTTGAAAAAAAAATACAGAAAGCAAGTGTCAGATTTCTCATTCTGATGTTGGGCATTTTGGGATGCCTTAAGTGTTTGCCTGTAATTCTCACAGATCCAAGGGGGACACTTAAACCTGCTGTAAAATGACCCTTGCTGACTCCTCCGCGCAGTTACGTACGCCAGCAGCTGGCTTCAGCCAGGGCTGGGAACACGCTGGCCAACGCGCCACAATCCCACCAGCAACCAAACAGATCTGTAACCAGAACCACTCCCCTGAAAGAACAACTAGATGACTTAGTAGCGTCACAAGCAATTGTTCCATGAGAAAGCTAACAACAAATCCCTGCCCAACCAGGGCTGGACCAAGCGCTGTGCAGACAGTGTAGAAGAAACAGAGCCTTGACGTGGTCCAGATCCAGAAGCTGTTCTACAGTTCCCATGAGGGCTGTCATGAATGGAGCGACACTGCCTGGGAGGCAGGGATATGCTACACAGGGGCCGGCATCTTTGGGATCAGAAGGCATGGAACCAACTGGAAAATTTGCTTTTTGAGATCAGTACATCACCAGCTATGGATGAGCTGATGTTTCATTAGGATTTTTGGTTTGGTGGACATTTTTATTTAACAGCCTTTTTTTAATTACATTATTTAATTAAATGAAGTATTCGCAACTCCAAGGATTGAAATTCATTACTCAGGACTTAAGTTTATAACCCAAGACTTTTCTAATGACATTCATATTAAAGCTTATCTTATTTGAGCTGTCATATTTTATTTTTCTCTCTTATAAGCACACTTTCTCTTTAACCCCAGGGTCTACATGAAATATGGAGCAAACAATATAAAGATATAAAGGATCTGGGTGCTCATTTAGGAACTTCTGAGTATTTAGATAGACATCTAACAGGTTTGCCAAAGTACTTGCAAACTAGATATGCACGCAGCTGAGGTTTTGGGGGGCTTTTTGTTGTTTTGGTGGGGTTTTGTAGTCTTCCAGTGCATCTATCAGGAAATGCAGAATTAGCATATCCACAACATTTTGGAACCTTTGACTAAAAACCCCATATATGATTTGTATACAACTATTGATAAATATATATTTAAAAAAAAAAAAAAGGAATTTGTTATGAGTTACTTGTCTAGCCACTAGTTAATCCTTTTGTTATATTTCCAGGGTGGGGAGATGAAATTACCTGGGTACAAACTTATGAAGAAGGGCTCTATCAGGCAAAAAAAAGGTAAGAGATTAAAAAAAAGTTTGAAAGACAAAGCTGTTAATCAGTCACACCTGAATGTACTGTAATAAAACAGAACCAAGAAACAGCATGACACCTGATCTGCACACCATACGGTTAAATACGACAGATTTTGTGGCTATAAATAACGGCCACTGTGGGGGTCTTATGGCTCTGAAGAAACACCATGGGGTGATACTTTAACACTGTCATTTCTTTGTCGCAACAGCAGCGCTGTCATTTGAATAAGCAATGCTAAATAGATATTAAAATTTTAAAAAACAACCGTTCTGGGTTTTTTTAGTATGTTGTACCTCTGATTACTTCCTTATTCAATAAATGGAAATCGGTTATAATTGTTCTTGCATGGCAAGCTACTGCCTCTGGTGTTTTCCCCAACACTATTAGTTGGCACATGTGCATGATGTACTCAGAGTTTCTTGCTATCTTTGTAGAAATGAAAGTTCCAGTTTGAACCCTCTCTGGGACTTAGCTGAAAATATAGAATTCATAACAATGCTTGTTTAAATCTCTTTTACAGTTAATTTAAGATCATAATAGTGTAGCATGAGCTACTGTTAAATTGAAGGCAAATTATCTTTAAGACAAAACGCAATTAATTTCATATACATTATATGAAAATGGCTAGGAACTGAACAATTCTTAACAGTGACAGCAGATCAAGCATTTGTAATTGAACACTAAACTGAACACTAAAAAGTAGATTAAAAGAAATACAGGAGAAAATTCACTGAATTGTTTTGTGTTTTGACATTAAAAAAATATACAATTTTGGTACTTCACTACACTAGAGAAAAATTATTTTCTGTATATCTGTTCAAGAATGCTTTAAAACCATGAAAATTTTCGTGGGAAATATTAGATGATAAGCCAGTTTTTATAAAAAAATATTTTATTCGAGTTCTTACAGATTATTTTTATTTTCTCAATCATGTAGAACTTCACGCCTAAGCAATATTAAATAACTCTTCAGTTTGATTATATAGTAACTGGGAATGAAATTATGGCAAAACTGTTGTTTCTTTCTTCTAGAATCTTTTACTTTAGAAAAACTATTTAGATATAAAGAAACTGCTTCTCTATTTCATTCTTTTACAAAGGTGATATATTCTTTTCCCTTTCTCAAAAAATTACTGTAAGTCTTTACAGAGTGTCTGTATGGTTATACTGTGCATTAAAATAAGATTAAACATAATTTGCCTTTTCCAGTCCACTAGTAAAATCATCCATTTGCATACTTGTCAAATGATCTAACTACATATTTTATTATTATTATTATTATTAAAGTAACAAGCCACTGATGGTAATTCATCATTTGGAAGACTGTCAATACTGCCAAGGTAATTTTGATTTTTTGAGTGTTAAAATTTTCTGAATATTTTTATAAGTAACTGCATCTATCTATATATTCACCTTGCACTTACTGAAAATTACTTAAAGAAACAGGCAAATGAAAATGTATTTGAAAAGCTAAGAACTTATTACCATCATTTACAAATACTCGACTATGAAAGTACCCAACAAAGAATGTGAAAAATACTCAGTGCTGCTGTCCTGCTACCCCTAATGCAGCGCTCGTCAATTTAAATTAGAATACACAGATTTGCTGCTGACTCATTGAACAGATTTAATATTGTTTGGCTCCCCTGAACTGGTAACTAAAGAAGGAGAGGAGGACAGGGCTGCTGAAATCGATCTAATAAGAATTTTCTGAGAATAATGCACTTTTGTCAAGCCGAGACATGGTATCTATTGAGATGACGGGCTTCATAAATAACAGAAGAGAGCTTCCATTTTCATAGCTGGGAGGTTGTACTGACATGGGTCAAAAAAACAAAAAGCAGTGATAGAGCCCCTAAGTGTCTCCTCAGGAATGTGAATCCGCAGAGAAGGGAACAATGTGGCTAGTCTCTGGCCAGCATGGTGCCTAAACACAGACGGAAAGGCAGAGTCTGGGATGGACTTCAAAATGATCGTATCTTTTCTAGCACTGAAGAAAGCTTTTGCAGAAAACGAAGAGATACAGGAAATGGCCCAAAATAACTTCGTTATGCTGAACCTCATGGTATGAAGGGTATGGGGTGGTTTAGCTGGTATCTTTTTTTAGCCTGTGTTTTCTCTTCCTTTGTGTTTTCATGTAATTTTAACTAAATATCTCTGGGTCAGTTACATGTAAGCACAGGCATTTGTGCCTGTTTATCCACACACAGGTAGTACCTTTCTTGATTTTGTCCTCTGGTACAAGGTAGTACTACTTCAGCAAAACTTACAGAAATATTGTATTAACTAGCTTTAATTTCCCCACCAGCATGAAACCACAGACAAAAACCTGTCACCTGATGGACAATACGTGCCTCGAATCATGTTTGTAGGTATGTACCTTCAAAGGTGTGATATCTGGATCTATGCCATCAAAATGATTCATTTTGCAAAAGGAAAATAGCTCAAGATTTATCATTACCATGGCATTAGTCTGACACTTGGCAGATCTGAGTTCAGTTCTCGCTTTGTCACAGGCTTTGGCCCTTGTAAACTTCCTCAGATTACAGATATGTTCTGGAGGGTATTGAATTTGTACCTGGTGTCAAGATGCTTAAATACCTGTTAGCATCTGGGGGTTTGTTTTCTGTGCTTCTTGCTAGTGCTGTTATAAGACAAACTTTATTCTGAACAGTTTGAACATTGATGTTTACACTATGGACATTACCACAGAGCAAGTGAATAATCACTGACATCTAAGGAATGATTTATCCCATCAAAAAAGTGAATTCTGGAATAGATCAAATGAATTATGCCCCAAAGTGCCTGTTCCTTTTTACTGACTCTACAGGGAGCCCAGAGTGACTAGCTTTGTGGTGGCATCCAAAGTTAGCTGAGATGAAGCCCACAGTCAGAGAGTGATGTAGTAACAGAAGTCAGTTAATTGACAAAAAGCTTGGAAGGGGAACTGGGAAAAAAGATTTCCACAACAACTTGCTCCCACGATGGGAACATCAGGAATCACAATATTTTCATTCTGAAGGTTCTAGGTAGGTCATGCTAGTATTACATTAGATAAACGTCACCCTCGTTATGTATGCATCTAGTCAAATTAGCCTTTCCTGATGTAACCCCAGAACTTGTAAAATTGGGGATTTTTCTTTAAATATGGATGAAATGTTATGTAATCTGTCACTTAAAAAGAGTTGCATAACATACAAAGGAGCATTAGCTTTTGTTCAGGATTCCTCCAAGTAAAGAGACGTTGGTTGGAACGGAGTGTAACGTCCTCGTAATTGCCTTGTTGATGAAATCAAAACCTCTCAGAAACAGGGCTGTCAAAGTAGTGCCACTGATACCACCTTCGGCTGCTGTGGGAGTGGAAAGCAGTGTTCAATACCATTACTTTTTCAGACCCGTCTCTCACAGTAAGAGCTGATATCACAGGAAGATACTCCAACCGGCTTTACACGTACGAACCACAAGACATACCATTCTGTAAGTGCCCCCTTTGGTGTGTTATTTTGCATTCCACATTGTAAGTAGCCAGATATACCCCATCCCAATCATTTGTGCTTGAGAATCCATTAAGATCTCAATGTAATTAATAAAAGCTGTGTGTCTTATAAATTATAATAGTCTAACCTGTTCTAGCAAAACACTTAGGCACACCTATTGTCCCATTTAATTTATTGGGACTACTCGGGTAAGAAAAATTGAAAGATCACGGGTGAGAACTTTCAGGATCAAGATCTGAGCAATTTACTGGACAGTGGTGAAAGTCACTACACTCAAAGTTATCCAACTACATAATGTAAACAGCCAGTGGTGGGAGGGAATCAGTAAAGAAATGCTGGTGGTTATCTGGGTATCACCTAACACCCATATTTCAGAAAGGAATGTGATTTTTCAGGTTGAGCTAGTCCTTACTCTACACCATCTATCTGATACCCATGCAGTATCTCACCACAAATATGCACATCACATCTGATTACCAGGTTTGCTGTTGAGAAATGAGGGAATTGAAAAGAGTCTTGTCAAATCCCTTTAAGTTAAACATTTTGATTCATAAAACTTTCTACTTTCTACTTTAGTATCAACGCCAGAATTTTCACAATAGAAAGCTCTAAAATATAATGTGTGACCATAAATTAATTTCAATGTGAACAATTTACTAATCAGACTAGGTGGGTTTTGGTTTTTTTTAATTGTACAAGTGCAACTTTAAGTGCATTTTTACAGTTCTTATTTATTTTTCTTTCAGTAATAGAGAACATGAAGAAAGCACTGCGCCTCATTCAGACAGAACTGTAATCAGCAACAGTGAAATGACCACAGCTTCTGAGAGGTGAAGCTGCACCTCTCTGTCTCTACGAGCATTTTGAACTCTTGCCAAGCAGCTTTGGTATATCAGATTTCATAAGAAAATTACATGTACAATTTGAAGAACTAACACAGAAAGACTATCATATGCCCATCTGGAAAACGAGAGGAGAAATCTATTACACATTTTGAAATTAGTTATTTGAATAACTGAAGGTGATGGTTTAAGGTGCAGGAACTTTGAGTTGTATTTTGTCAATCCAACTATGACTTTGATAAGTCAGCTGTGGCTTCTGACCAAGAGTTATAACCAATCTTTTTGATGTCTGTTTGCAATTTGTTTTATAATTTAATAGCTGCATCTCGGCTCCCAATTTTTATTTTTATTGCAAGAAGCTTGTTAGCCATTAGTGCCCCTCTGCTTTATGCATTTATTTCTCATTAAAGGGAAAGAAACTTTGCTGGAAAATCAGACAGGAAGGCTCTTCCTATAGATTTTGGAATAGCTTACATAGAAAAAAACCCACTGATCTGGACTCAGCCTTCTTATGTATAATTCTTTCACTGTAATTCTAATAGCTGAAAAAAGAACAGACATGACATTTCACACTGAGCATGTGGTCTCAGTGAGGTGATAATCATCAAATTGCACATACAGGTTTTGCTATGATAAAGATACAGTGAAGCAAGAAAGATGGATGGAGATAGCCCCAGAACTCCACTCCTGAGGCTAAGTGATGCTTGTAAAGTCTGGTATGAGAAAAATGAGCAGGCTCATCCTAGCTCTTTTCATTTAAATGGCATTAAGTCAAATGAAGCTCATCCCAGGCCATTCCCTCTCTTTCTGTAGCATCCCAACCCGGACATCACAGTGGTAGCTTACTGAGGGGATCTGTACATACAAAGTCTTCACAAACTTTCCCCAGGATCACCACATGAAAAGGCAGACACCTGTTTTGAGTAAAAAGCTGAAGTCAGTTGAAATAGTTTGTTATCCCAGAAATGTGCTTTTCCGTTAGAGCAAGATCATGATTCATCTGCAGTAAGAGCATGTATGTTACACTATGTGCAAAGGATCAGTGTCGCTTGTTTGTGCTACATGCTACATACACATACAAAAGATGAAGGAAGGATCTTTGCAGGGCATTTTTGTTAATTTACAATACCTAGTATTAATTTGTCATAAATGAGTTATATTGCACCTATCTATGTCTTCATAATTATGTAAAATTTGCATATAAGCGTATATTCCAACTGAGTGGTGACAAATGACCTGTAGTACACTACCAGAAAAAAAAAAAAATAAAATCTTGTATTAGTCCTTAACAATACATTTTCATAATCAGTGAAATGATTTTTTAACCTATGGGAAAATGCTAGAAACAAAATTAAACTGGTAATCACATTTCTTTGAATTGTGTTTAGCTCTACTCATTTATGTCTGTATCTATTCCAGATTTGGCAGCATTTTCCACTCTGTGGGCATACCGTCTTGCTGGCACGCCAGACACATTCGGGAGAAAGGAGTGTGAACTAACTGCCAGAGATGGCACAGGATAGCCATGGCAGCACTTTCAAAGTAGGGTCAAGAGCAGAGTTACTTCAGAGAGAAGCACAGCACAAAATAACTTTGGAAATACTTAAATGTGGCACATTCAAAATATTACCAAAAAGAGTAGGTGGGAAGCAGTGGGTCTTTGCTGTCTTTTTTTTTTTTTTGTCAGTTTGCAGGGGAATTTTTTCCCTCCATATATTCACTTCCAACACCAGCCGAGATCACAAGAGACATTGGCTTGAAACAACCTCAGCTCTAACTCAGAGAGGAAACAAATGTGTAATAGTCACACCACCAGCCGAAGCCTGCTTCACCTACTTCAGATTCGGAAGACTAAGGCTGCAGGCTCTGGGTGGGTATCTGAGGGAAGGCTGCACTTGTGGAAGTATTTGCACAGCTATGCTTTCATTGCAATGTGCTACAAAACCTTCCCATATCAGATCTGGAAAGCAGCTGCAAAACAAGCCTGTTGTCCTCCCTTCAACTCCAGTAACTGCATCTTTGTCCATGGTATTCCTGTTCCTTTGGCTACTACTACCATTCCATTAATTGTAAAGATGACGTTGTCTGCCATAAAAGACTACTGTCATGGATTACCCTAGTTGGTCCAGATATTCCATCAGCCTTTCTGCAAAGGAAGGGCATCCTCAGACAGACAAATGCTGAAGACCATAAATACACTGAGGGATCCTTTGGGATTATACAGTGGATGAGCACTTTACCTCTTCTTCCCTGTTAAGTAAAGACATGCACATCCATACAGCCCAAACCCAGGGACAACGTCCTTTCAGTGCTGGTGGCTGTGACTCCTCATACTGAAGTTCTATACAATTATCCTATACCAAAGAGAGGGAAGCCGCAGTCACAGTCTGATATCAGACCACTGTAACAGAAAGTGCAGGGGGCATCTTATCAATGTATATAAATACCTTAAGGGAGGGAGAAAAGAGGATGAAGCCAGGCTCTTTTCAGTGGTGCCCAGTGACAGGACCAGTGGCAATGGACACAAAATTAAACACAGGAGGCTCTGTCTGAACATCAGGGAACACCTTTTTATGGTGAGAGTGACTGAGCACTGGCACAGGTTGCCCAGGGAGGTTGTGGACTCTCCATAATTGATGATATTCAAAAAACACCTAGACATGGTCCTGGGCAACTGGCTGTAGGTGGCCCCTGCTTGAGCAGGGCATTGGATCAGGTGACATCCAGGGGTACCTTCCAACCTCAATCATTTTGCAAAGTCAGCAGTCCCAACTCAGGAGCATTGTTCAGTTGGATTTATAACTTAGCTGCTTTTAGGGAATTGTCAGCTAAAAATACAAGTCACTACTTTCAATGAATAGAAAACACCCGCTTGTTTAACTGACTGGAGCAAAACTGCAAAAGCAAAATAATTCACAGCAACAGGGTCTTACTTTACTTTTACAGTTTAAACAGTCAGGATCATAGAGATGAGGGGTGGCCCTCACAGAAAGTGAATACCTAATATGCAAGAACTATTCCAGGATGCAAGGACATGCTGTAGCCACTCAGACATACCAAACTCAACACACATCTCATGATTGCCCTCAGTGAATTTACTGTACTGAGAAATCCTGATGTGTAGCCTTTGCTTTGGTTTCTCTGGAGACAAAACATATGGGCTACCCCCACTCCGTCATCCTTCACTGCTGATAACAATTTCTATTAAGATACACACTTGTATATATTTACTTTGGCTGGTGCAGCTTTATACTAAAGTGGAGAGTATTGTCACGCTTCCCTCTTAGCATCTATGATACAGCAGGATATCAAGTTAAAAGACTAGATACTCAAATGAAACACATCTTGGTCCTTGCAGAAACACTGAACTCCTGTATACACGCTGTTCTCTACTCAGCTGTGAGCAGATAGGTATTAGCTTGCTTGATCTGAAAGGTGTATATTGACTATTGCTTTAGATAAATGTTTACATACTTAGGAATTACATTTGGGTCACTTAGAAGCATAGAATCATTTAGGTCAGAAAAGATCTTTAAGATCATCAAGTCCAACTGTTAACCCAGGACTGCCAAGCCCATCACTAAACCATGTCCCTAAGACACATCTACACATTGTTCAAACACCTCCAGGGATGGTGACTCAACCACTTCCCTGGGCAGCCTGTTCCAATGCTTGACAACCCTTTCAGAGAATAAATTTTTCCTAATATCTAACCTAAACCTCCCCTGGTGCAACTTGAGGCCATTTCCTCTTGTCCTATTGCTTGTTACATGGGAGAAGAGAAGGACAGCCACCTCACTACAGCCTCCTGTCAGGTAATTGTAGAGAGCCATAAGATCTCCCCCAAGTCTCCGTTTCTTCAGGCTAAATAATTCCAGTTCCCTCAGCCACTCCTCACAAGACTTGTTCTCTAGACACTTCACCAGTGTCATTGCTCTTCTTGGACAAGCATCTGCCTTGTTGGCCTTCCCCCAGTTCTCACTCATAAACACTCATCCCTATCATCACTATCATTAATCTCTAGACAATCAAAACACTCCCTAACGTACAGGGCTAGCCCACTGCCTGTCCTTGCTCACCTATCCCTTCTGAAAACTTCAAAGCCATCCATTATACCACTCCAGTTGTGCAAGTCATCCCACCATGATGCCACCATGATGGCAACTATATCATAGTTTTCCTGCTACACAGTGGTTTCCAGCTCCTCCTGTTTGTTGCCCATGCTGCATGCATTGGTGTAGGTGCCCTTCAGTTGGGCTATTGATCCTGCCACCTTTTTTGAGGGTGAAGCCCTAAGTCCAACATGACCATTTTCAGGCACTTCTGTGGTTTCTAATATGTCAATAACCCTTGCTGCCACATGGATCTCCATCCCCTACCTCCACTGAGAGAGCAGACTGAAGGACTTTGCTAGCACACCATCCCTCAAACATCAGCATGCTGCCCCCAGGATTATCCCTAGCAAGCCTGGTTTTACCTCCTTCCCCCTTCAAACCTAGTTTAGAGAAAGCTCTTTCTTCTTTTAGTGGATCCATTCATAAGCAAAGACATGGCTGTCAGGAATCCACAAAGCTGGAATCCCAAAAGATTTGTAAGTCAATATCACAGTCCAGAACTCACCTGGGCTCAGAAATACTAAACTCCATAGTCTGACTGTCCTCAGTGCTGTAAGAGAAAATAAATGGTAAAATTATCACTTACTCGGATTGTGGAAGAAACAAGTAATGCAAGCCCTGGGCCTAGAATTCTACTGTTGTTCTTCTTTTGGGCATTCGGTGTTGAACCAGCAGGCAGGAGATTAACTATGTGAATTAAATAAAATGCTATATTATAAATAACAAAATTTTCTGAACAATAAAATGATCAGTGACTTCCATTCTCAAACGAAAGTTAGCCTTAATATCTACACTGCAATACATGTTATTTTAACATTTTAAGAAAATCTGGCTTAATTTCTGAAGGTACTATTGATACTGGTTGCATCTGTAATCTAGAACAGGATTTTCCTCTGCAGAAGTTTTCAACAGCTTTGACAAAACACTTATCCAAGCATACAGCAGCCACTTTCCAGAAATGTCACAGGCACATGAAATCCTCTGTGTCAGATAAGTTCTCTTTGCAAAGTGAGTCAAGGGAATTTCATCCTCTTCTTTCCTTCCTCAAATCCCCCTAGGTCCCAAGCTGAAATGTATTCTCAGCTATAGCCTTGAGAAATGAGACTAAATCTCTGTGATTCTTAAAGATTCAGTCCTTTTGGTGGAGCTAGATATTCAGGTAAAAACCACCCTGTATGTTGCACACACATTGTCCATTCACAGCTTAGTTCAACATTCATCTTAATTTTAGAGCTGCTGCTGTATTTCTGCCTTCTCCCCTTTGAAGATTATTTTGCCAAGTAATATCTCTCCTGATAGAACAGAAACTCAGAGCTCAGATTAAAGTGTCATTGCTCTGGGATAAGATAATAAGCCTGTAGGCTGTGCAATGACAGACACAATATGATTCTTTCCCCTTTTTTCCTCTGAAATAAATGGCATGAGACACTACTCCTTCTTTTCTTCCCTTCTTGCCTGCTGGCATGCCACGCAGCTTTATTCACAATATTAGTGGGCAAATTTTTATTCATACTCTTTACTTCCCTCTCTTAAGAAAGAGTGAGAAACTGTTTCTTTCGTTTCTTGGTTAACTGGCCCTAAACCAACCACGTTTATTTGACTTCCACTGTTTGGGATAAAGCCAAAGTAAGAGAAAAAAAGACTGAAAATATGAACGTGAGAGCAGAAGTTGTTTTACTTCTTTACTTATTACAGAATAAATTCAGTCACAATATAAGGACCAACAGCTGAGAAAGCCTACCTGTGTAGACTGTGTGCTTTTACAGAATTCATAACCTATATACTACGGGTATGGATGCTAATATCAACATGAGCATAACACAGCATCACTGGTGGAAGCACGTTTTGTATAAAAGACTGCTCCGAGTTTTGCCTTTGCTACGAACGTGACGCATTCCAGGAAGCAAACTTTATTGCCACTTGTTCACATACCCCTGCTTACTTTACTGTCTTGACTTATCTGCTGTAATCAGACCAAGGGTAGTCAAACAAACGTGGACTTAACGTCAGTGAGGTGAGGCACAGGAATCTGAGAACTGACAGAACAGGATCCTCCCCTCTGTATCCGTCTCAGCGCAGAAAGGTGTTGGCTTTTCTAGGCAGATGGCTGATGCATTGGTCTGCAGACCTAAAGCGTTTTCCTGTGTGCAAATATTTGCATTTCACCAGAACAAAAGAAAAGCCACTGTATCTTTGTGTACCATGGAGGTGAGAGACTTTGGGACACCTCAGCACTTAAAATGCAAAAGTAACTTGATCTTGCAGAATAAGGCTGATATACTTTGGAATGTTTCATGGGCTACACATGTTCTTGCCAAAGGGTGACTAAAATAAATTTCCAAATGCTGAGGTGACCTGCACAGAATCAGCCAAGTCGCTGGTCTGCTGCCTTTTGTCTCTTCCTTTGTTCAAATGGATGCACAGATCCACAGTAAGAGCCAGGTGGAAACAAAAGGTCTCCATAGCAATTAAAAATTTCAAAAACACCAATCAGAAGGGGAGGAATATTTATTCCTCCACCAGAAAACCTGTGGAATTTGCAATCTACATACTCGTACCTTTTCATTGCTGTTTGAGATGCTCATGCTATTTATCACTTACCATCTTGGGTTGCTACTGTGTATTGTAAAGTAACTGACCCACTAGTCACTAAAAGTGGATCTATTTCAGCAGAACATTTTCTTTCAAGAGGTATCAGATATTTGTTGATACCTTTAGAATAACAGAAGACACACAAAAACACAGCTTCCCTTCTCTTTGCATAATAAGAAAGAACCCAAATACAGCGGAGAATACACTGCATTGTAAAATTTCCCTGTAATTCCAACTGCAATTGTTCTTGAGTAGGTGTTCATCAAGTCACCCTTTGTACATGTCCAAGTGTGACCTGTGAGAAAAAGATACCACATGGAATAATTTTTCAAGTTTGTAACACTCATGAAACAACACTCCTTAGGGGTTTTTACGGTGCTTAGACTTGGTTATTGCTTCAGCAAAGAGCCTCAAAATACTCAAAAACACCTACTGTGTCTTCTGTTCCCCTCCTGTGCACACTGAAGATCACTCATTACTGCTTTGCACACCCTGTTTGTAGAAGGCTGGCACACATGAACCCTCCCTGCTATTTATCGCTCAGCCAGCTGGGGAGAGCTGCGTTCACGGGTACGTGCACACCGCTGGCTTCATTGCTTCTGTTCATATGCAGGGAAGAGGACAGTGACTTCCTGGAGAAGAAGGTACACCCTAAGGTGAGGTGTACTGTACAGGATGGGAAAAGGAGCCTTGATCTGCTAAGGTATTTTTTGCTCCAAGCCTACAAGCAGGTGGGGCTGTGATTTTACACAGCTCTTGAGCTTTTCGGTCAGAGCCCTGTAAGAGCAGAACAAAAGCCTGCATCTCCCAGACGTGCACTGCTTTGTTGGAAGACAACTATGTTACTCTTATCAAATATTTTCACATATACATGCCCACTGAGAAGCACTCTCACCCTAATTGAAAGGAATATTCCTTCACAGCCTCAGCGGCTTTAGCTCTCATTAATTTGTATACTCTTGACCTTGACAAAAACCCACAAAAATTCCTAAATCCCACAATGATTTCCCAAAAGGGAATTCAAGTATTCAGAGCAGCAGTTACACTGGGTCTGGAAACTCAGTCTCTCCCTCCTTGGAAAAACACCCTTTCTTATTCACTAAGCAAACAAATTAATACACAGGGAGCCACACTCCAGTGAAAACCTTGCGGGGTGTTCTGCATTCTTGGACTAAAGATATGGGATGTGGAACAACTCCTTTAAAGAGAAAGAAAACTTTGGGGTTTGTCTGGTTGTTGTTTATAAAACCCAAAAACCAGCTTTGATGATGTCTCACGGAGATTTTTAAATGAATAAGTATTCTTTCATATGATATTTCTGGAAGGCAACAGTGCAAACATAAGCCTGTCTTAAACGTTTATGTGGTATCCACTCAGTAACACCATCGAGTATGACTGCTGGGGATACCTCGAGGCTGCCTTCCCCGACCGAACGTGCTGACTGCACAGATGGTGAGCTGAACTTGTACAGCCCCAGGTGCAGCTATAGGGCATCTCTGGAGCACAGAGGACCAGGCAGCTTAAGCATCAGGCAACGCTGTTATCCACAGGCAGGTATGCTGCCTGAAGGTTGCCTATGATATGGGAGTAGCATTAAAGAGACCGACAGATCCTTTGGTTATTTATCCTGAAGAGGGTCACAGGAGCTAAGGATGTTTAGCTTTCTTTCCATATTTTTATACAGAAAGAACTAAAACACAGGCAGGTTAAAATCACACAAAAAGCATGTGGCAGGACAAGGAACTGAAAGTGCATTTATCCAGCTGATATGAATGAAAATAAGTACAAACTAATTAGCGCTACCTCCTCCTGACTGTGAAATGTGTTCTATTAGTCATTTGAATTCTTGAAATTCAGGGGGAAAAGGCATTGTGCTAAGATAAATGAAAGAGAGCATCCACGATTTTATAACCAATGCATAAACCTTAAAGCATAAAATGTTCCCTTCCTGCACTGAAACAAATCAAAGGATACGTGTCCTTCTAGAAAAAGGATGAGGATGACTCACCAAGAAAGCTAAAGAAAATTCTTCCTGTGCTATATGGTTTCATAACATGCTCTACTGAGCCATACAGAAACCCAGAAGTAACAACGTCTTTGAGAAAGAGTAAATTCCAGAAATATTTGTGGTAAACATAATTCCACAGTTTTAACTACAGTGCTCGAGGTCTTATGGTAGATAACATGTCTCCAGGTAAAGTCAAAATCAATTTAAAGAAGAAAATGTGGTTCCAAGTCTGACAATAGCAAGTATTGCCAGTGCCAGTAAATACTTTGGCATTACTCGATGTGTATATTTCAGTCATGTAGACTCAATACATTTGTGGTAGTATGCTGAGAAATCATGGAAATGTTCAAACGACATAAATAGTAAGGGGCAAGTTGCCAAAAAGATGTCTGGCACATAACCACATTTTGAAACACTAAAGTTGAAAAACAAGTAAAATCTTCCACAAAAATAATTACAATAACTTAGAACGGCGTGGGGGGAAATAAAAAACTTAGGTATTTGTATACATAAATTCTGAATGTATTAGCAAAACTCACTTGTGAAATCTGGAATCAAAAATATACTTCTACTATATATCAGCTTTGCATGCTGATATGGAGCTGGGAGAATTATGGGTAGCACTGTTATGGCTCCCTTGCCTTTTGTAGGTAGCCAACGCAACTGGGTGCCTCTCTGAAGTGCCTGTCCACTGACACACGCAGCATGGGGGACAAATAGGAAGAATTAGAGGCCTGTGTATGGTTGGTGGGCTTACTAGGACTGTAATGGGGGGCAGAATTTGGCCCCAACTGCAACACTTAGGCTGATGTGAACACGTTTCCCCTTTTGGGCCATTATACCCCTAGTAGACAATACTGGCTCTGTTCAGGTGAAGGGAAGCTACAGTACAGCTGCTGTACTATTGTTATTCTTGGTTCATTTTGACACAATTAAACAATAATCATAATCCCTTGGTTGATACAACCTTGTCTGAAGTTTATCCAGTAGCTAAACACTAGTTAGCCTTGTCCCAAGTAATGAGAAGTGTTATGTTTAAAGGCAAGGCATCCGCTACAGCTCGAGGCAGGCTACAGGAGGAGTAATGGGATGGCACTGTATCCACCACATATGGAGCTAACTTCTGTTTAGAGAATAGTGATTGCTTTGGTCGTCAGTGTGCAGCTAGTTACCAAACAAATCTTGACGTTTCCTTACAAGATTTTTTCTCTTATTTTAGCTGTATTGCTTTAAAATCAGAATAACTGTTAGCATTAAGTGCCTGAATTAGAACAGATGCACTGAATTCCCTATTTGTACCTGAAGGTGAATGTACAGAAGCATGCCAGGACCTATATCACTCTACGTGATTTGCCTACACATCAAGTGCTTTAATGCAATTTAATTACATACTTGTAACTTCTTGTCTCTCCTGTAATGGGTGGTAGTATTTTTAATTACTAATTTTATTGCTTATAAGAAGGATATAAACTTATTGCATGAAACATCAAATGCATTGTGTGTTTCTGTGATTAAATTGTGGAGGTGGTTACAATCTCTTCTTTTAAAGAGCTTGATACAGAAAGGCTGCATCCTCCTGGTATATGTTAGCTTTAATCATTACTTTATGCACCTCTTAGGGGAACAAAACATATCTCTCATTATCCACATCGTTACCAAGGCAATCACTATGCCATGCTTAGAGAAAATTTTCAGACTCGTCTCCTATGTAAGATAGGCTTTGTGCAACCAGAATAGAACAGGAGACAGGGATTAGCTTGTTTAATAGAAAAAGGACAGCTTACACAGCTGAAATCATAACACTAGGCAAGAGTAGATACTAAATTAGAGTACAGATTTCTTTTTTAATTTTAGGTGCAAACTGATGTAAATAAGTGGTAACATATAAATGTAACGTAGGAGTAACTTACATGGGTGTAGCCACACTACACATTAATTAAGCTTGAAAAAAATATTATTTTTCTACAGTTGTTTATTTTCTTCTTCATTTTCACTAAACCACACATATCACATGGACCTGAAACTCATCTTTATATTTCAACTCATTCTTCAGGTGAGACAGCAAAGGAGACTGTAGGTGGGCATGATGATTTAGCAATCCATGCTACTAAACCATTAGTTAATATACTGCAAAACACTGGATACTAAGGAACATGGGAGTGATATATTTGTTAATTTGTTTTTAAAAAGAGTACATGCATCTCAATTCCTCTGGTCATTGGTATCTTGTCTACATAAAATTTCTATCCTCCCCTTATTAAACAGGAAAAAGAAGAAATAAAGCAATGTCAAAGGTAAGACTCAATCTGGAAGACAGCAGAGGAAGAAAGGATAAGCTATTCACCAGAAATTTCCTCTGTATAACTTAGATTATATTTTCCTGAACTTGAGCCAGAATCAAAACAGGAACTAAAACCTTGAAGCTGTCCTTCCCTAGGAGAGAAGCAGCATGAGTCAGCTGTCAGTGGCTGCCAGGGGGAGGGGGGTCTTCACTCTGACAGGGATTTTTAAAAAATACTGTAACATATAGTCTTGTCCTACTCAGTGAAAGATGGAATGACAGGGGGAAAAGTTTACAACAGGCTGTAAAAAACAACAACGTAAAACATGTCTTTAAGGGTTTTTTCTCCATGCAGTCCATCCTTGTGAAGTAAAAAAAAAAAATATATATTCTTTGCACCAAAGAAGGTGGTCTGAGTTATTTTAAGCAGCCATTTTCCATCACGGATTTGTCAGGGAAGGAGCTTGGGAATCTGGCCACCCCATTAACAGCAATTACACATTGCACTCTCTCTCATGTCACCAGACCATGCAGCTTCCTCACATAGGCAGGCTGTGCCTATGTCTTGGTCCTTCCCAGGACAAAGAAGAAAAGGAATTACAGACATGACCAAAGAAAGGCCACTTGGATTTCTTGAGTTGGTAAATGAATCAAAGGTAAGAGTGGCAGCTTCTACAGCAAGGGCTGATTTCTCTCAAAAGTGACTAGAATATTATTTTATCACCAGGACAGATAATGTAAGTATATTCATAAAGCAAAGAAATTTTCACAATCACAGAAAAAATATCATAACTAACGTGTTTATTTTTAGGTTAAGTGGTAGAGGGATTTTTTCACTAAAACAGCACTTTGACTTTTTCTGTATTATAAAGTTAGCTGCATAAATAAAATAGCCTAGAAATGAGCATGCATGCATGACAGCAAAATTTTGGTGCCTGCGTAGAGTTTTCGTGGTTGCTCAACTCTTCTTTTTCATCAGCTGTTTTATTCTATTACTGATTGTCTTCATTTACCTTGAGATCCTTCTTTCTGAAACACCTGGGAGAACAGAAGCGAGCCAAACCCTTCACAATGTAGCTATTCACTGCGGACTCCACTAAGTGGTTGCTCAAGGTTATTCACGTCAAGAGCAGTTGCAACTGTTCCTACAGGTTTGTGGGTGATAACAGCATCCTTTCCTGCGCCACAGGAAGCATGCACACCACAAGCATGTGTATCACTGCCCTGATTCTTTGCTTCCTCCTCCAGTGCAGAGCTGCAACCAGCAAGGAAACAGCCAGGAAGGGCTGTCGGTGACCGTCACCCCCTCCCTTTTCGGCACAGAAAGCTCAGGGCAGGTTTCTTCCTTTTTCGCTGCATGACGAACTCCTGTGTTTTGTTTAAGATCCTACACGTGACAGGCAAACTGGTCCGAGCTCCTAACCGCTTTCCTCTAGTCACCGAGCATCCACCCAGCTCAGCGAACCCAGCAAGGCAAGGCCGCGGCCAGCTGCAGCCGCCAGCTCGCACAGCAACGCCACTCCCTCTGCAGAGGCACGGCTGAGGCAGAGAGGCAGACCCTTCGTTTCCAGAGCACATCTATCCTCCCAGGCTGGTTTGCACAAAGCAGCCTGTGTCCCTGAATTCTTTTCCACAGATACGGTAACTTTACTGAAGGCCCAGCAGGGCCTCACCCTAAGCAATGAACTTAATGTGACCAGCTTAGGGATCAAAGGTCTTACTGAGCATTTACAATACAAAAAGAGTAGGCAAACAATATGGCAAGAATGATCAAGCTTTCAAGAGCCATTCCCTCCTGGTTTATTTGATAGGATATGCTGTTTCCTGTGCTCCCTCAGGCCCAGAACATTACAGGGGAGAAAAAGGCAGCATATTAATCTGCAATAATCAAGCAAGCAAGAAGGAAATAGGATGGGTCAGGATGACAGCTACTCCCCCACGTCAGTATATTTAGCGTCTTTGTTGGACAGGCTACCCTGTGAAAAACCTCCATATAGTTCCCCCAGTACAGCAGCTTGGTTTAATCTCTCATTTCTGGGCTCCTCGGAAGCAAGAACCCAATTAGAGCCAGCACCGAGGCATGCCTCAGCCTGGACTGGCAGCCCTGATCCCCTGCCCCTCCCCCACCGGGAAGATCACGCTTAGCATCAACCACACCATGGACATCACACTAGGCACCGTAAGGGGAGGCCTGACCATCTGCTGAAGACAGCATGACCCCTCTCAATGGCAGATTCATTCAACTTGACTGTCCCCCTTCCCAGACATGGCTTACTGGTTTGGAATAGATTCACCCATAGGGGAGCAGGCACTGGCTCTGCTTTAGCATTTCTTCTCCAAGGTAATGCCACCGGTGGCAGTATTGTTAGCGCTCAATGCCAGCTGTTGATCGTGATGAAAAGACCCTCAGATGGATAGTCTTGATGTCACACTACAAAAGACAAGCAGGAAAATCCATGAGGCTTTCCAATTTTGCAGCAGCAAGCAGTGGTCTTAATGGATACCAAATGTTTGAAATAGCCAGGAAACAAGCTTGTCTTCCGTCCCCAAATACTAATAAAAAAAAAGGCCTACTGTATCACTGCTTCAGCAAGACCCCTTATCCTTTCTGGAGTCTGCATGTGTATAGACATACATATATATTAAAAATAAAATAAAAATAAAAATGTAGATTTGACAGAGAGACACAGTAATTTGAAATTTGTAGAGCAGCTTTTAGTGGTATATGGAGATTTGCATTTATTAGGAAATGGAATGAAAGTAAACAAGACTTAGGACAGGTCTGAGATGTAGGACAAATTATTTAAAACTAATCAACCTATAAATAATTGCTTAATACCAAAGGAAGTTCTTTGCAACTTAAATTAGCAGCAGCCTGAGAAGTGGAAACCTTCATGGATAAGTATAGCATGGGTATATTGTATCCCTGAAAATGCTGTCGAAAACATCAAGGCAGCAAGGAATAGGGTGCAGCCATTCACGATCTGACACGTGTTCTTTCCTTCAGTGAAAGTGTTTTGAACGGGACTTGCATGGCACAAATTCTCAACAGATCTGCTATCGCTTGGCAAAACATGCTGCAAGTAGAACATTTGCAGCAGACATATTATCTAACCTAGGTCACCTCCTGATTAAACATACATAGATTGGAAGGAGATGAGTCATTAAACCAGATAGAAATACAAGCCAAGCTACAGCTTACGTGGAGAAACTATATCCAATTAGCTGTGTAAGTGAGCTAAAAGCAGGAATTAAGAGGAATGTAGTTCTAGGACACTCCTGCCAGCACGTCCGGTTCAGGATGCCTGAACACATGCACGCTCCATCGCATGTGTGATTTATATTTCCACATTCTGTGCCACAGGGACGGTGTTTCAAAGATTATTGAATCCTGACATCTCCGTAATTGGGAAAGATGAAAAATGAAGGAATTAAAGGAGTTGAAGCAGATAAAGAAAGTTGCTTTGCTCCGTTGTTTTAAAACCGAGTTATAATCACACATATACACATCATCATGCCCCCAGGTCATTCGGGGAGTGGGCTGAGATCTTACTCTAAGCTGGTGCCTCAGTTCAAAGCCAATCTCCAGAAACTGGACAGGAACCAGGGCATAACTGAACATTTACATGAGACACACAGGCACACCTCAGCTAGCTTAACCTTAAAACCATGTCTGGCAGAAGTGAAACTCTTCATATAATGCTGGGAAAGAAAGGGATTTGGGGCAATACAGCAAAGCTCACCCAAGGAGGGGAAGTTCTCCAGCAACTGAGAGAAAGGGACAGCATTGGAATGAAGGCACTTGGAGAAGCAGTTGCCCAATTACCCGTAATTATGAACCTGACACTCCATCTGTCAAACTGACAGTACCATCACTGCTATCTCCCCAATAACCACAGTGCTGCACAGGTCAATTTTATTCCTTCCGGGATTAAAATAGGTGGCAGTGTCATATTACATCACCTAAGATTTCCCATCCAAAAGCAGAAGCTTTTCCAAAAGCTCATGTAGCTATGCTGTGCCCAGCCGATTCCTTCACAGCTGTATGCATTTCCCACGTCTCTCTGCTCCCATAGCTCTGGAAAAGGTGACAACCTCAACCTGGCAAACACTCTGTGCTCCCACATCTCCAAATTATATTACTTCTCTCTTTTTGTTATTATAATAGTACAAATTTCATAACTGAATCATTTCATATGTTCATGATTTTTGGTTATTTGTTTCCCTTTTTTCAGGCATAAAAGGTAGGAGTCCTTTAAAGAAAAAAATGGATCCGCATTGTAGATGTCATATTGAGATGCCCAGCAAGAACTCTAGAATGGCCCAGGATCATATCTGAAACAAACTCTTCTGGAAAGGTAAAAGCTGTAGCCCTTGTTCAGTGCTAAACATCTAACGCATGTTTAACAGTTTCTAATCAACAAGAACATGAGGGTGACTGAGCAGAGAGTCCTGAGTAAATTCAGTAATAGTAGGCACCAGACACAAAAGTGGGTTGTGGAACCAACTGTTGAGTCCAAAATTGTTCAAATTTCAGTGGTGTTTTGTCCTAGAGCTGCAGGTTGAATGAATCACAATTACAAAAATGTGAATCTTTCGTTCTAATACTTTCAAAAGCCTCACTGCACTTGAAGGAGCACTTAAATTCTCCGGTTTATTCCACAAGGCAAAATTCCACTATCCAATTTTCTGCTGAATGGAAGACTCCTGTGAAGAACTACCTATTTCATCTGTCATACCACATTTTTCCCCACCATCTTCTTATGACTTAACCTATTTCATCTAGCCAATCTCCCACCACACTGTCCACCTGGTTAAATCCTTTCTAAAATGCCAAGTTTGTAACTGACTCATGTTCTCACTTAAAGAAATCTTCACACTGCCAGTTCTTACTGGATCTCCATGAGTTAGAGGCAATATCAGCAATTCTCTGCATCACAATTTCATTTTGGGAAGTGAAGCCAAAATAGTTACTTTTTCAAAACAATTTTTATTCCTTTTGCATGAGAAATTTGAAAGAGTCTTACTTTTCATTCCCAGATTATTTTTTTCCCAAATGACAATTCGATGCAACAAAAAATCCTATTCTTCGATCAGCCACTCAAATATTAGGCACAAAAACATTAGCATTTCCCAAAACACTTTAGTGATACCACTATAAAGCTGTTATGCTTCAGACTGGAGCTCTGCAGTGTGAAGTAAGCCGTGGAAAGCTTAACTGGGATTTTTTTTTTTTTACAGGTAGTTGTTTTTTTTAAAAAAGGTGTTTAGTTGACAAGCAAATAACTCTCTGCATCTCAGCCTGCTCTTTCAAAAAGGTTGCCTAAGTCATAGTTTTCATCTTTCTGCAGAAGTTTGAATGAAATGAAAAATGAATGAATGAAATAAAGTGCCCTCCACCATTACTTTGATGTTTTACATGGTGCAGAAGCTATGAATAGGCCACGGGGCAGGCAGTATCTTCACTAAAACAAAGAACTAGTGCTATTATTACAGCCTCCAAACATGCATTTATTTTCCAAAATATCAACACTGGCACCTGCAGCTAACAGGGAAAGAAATGTTGCTGGGTCTTTCACTAGTATCTTTAATATTGACCTAGCATGAACTGGAGAATAACACAATCTTAAAAATGGAGAAAGATATAACAAAAAAACCAAAATTGTAGGGAGGAGCTTTTATTTGCATTTAGGTTTATATCCAGTTCACTTCCCATCAGTAAAATTGCAGTAGCACTCTTTGTACAACTGAGCTGCAATCTATTTTTTAACAAACACAATAAACCCAGCATTAACTTTTAGCCACCTCAGATTTGCTGAGTGAGAACGGCATTCCTGCATTAGGATGCCCTCTCCAGTA
>JAVJGJ010000047.1:82576878-82615579 GCA_035590215.1 Microhierax caerulescens | reverse complement strand
AGTATGTTCAGAATGCAATTCCATCCTGCATAAAACACGCAGAGAGAAAGGAAAAGGCTATCATCCTTCATGAATAGCAAAAAGTGTTTGCCACTGATCTGCCATAATATTTAAACCTTATTACTGTGATAAGCCACAGGTACACTCTCACTCGCTCTCCCCTTCCCTAATAAAACTAAAGGCAGAATTTTGATTATTAATTAAACAAAGCCACTCCCAGATTGCTATGGTTCTAGAGAGCAGAGAGCCAACACCCAGGGCTGCTGCTATGAGAGATTCCTGCTCGCCAGCTCTGTGAATCATCCCGGGCAAGAGTTGCTCACCAGGCAGAATTCAGTGAAACAAAGAAAACTGGAGAGCAGCACTGTCACGCAACTGGCTAGAAGATGTTACAGAATTCAGCTCCTGCCACGATGCATCTTCCACTTGAGCTAAAGCATTTTATCAAGCAAGATTTCTATATAAACCAGTTTGCAAGGAGAGCTGACAATTTATTATACCAACTAAAGCAGCCAGAAAAGCAAGGGGTGTTCAGTCTGAGATTCACTTGACAAGGGCTGACCTGTAAAAATGGAAACGTTTTCAGGCTCAGGTTCCCTGACAGACCATCACAGTAGAATTCCTTTAAAAAAAATTACCTTTTGACAAGTGGTAAAGAACAGAGCTCGGTTTTAACCTAAAAATGTTTAGAAATTGCATTACAATAGATTTGAGAGGGAGTGGCATAGAGAACTTGGAAGCTTAAGTCTCTCTGCTTATTATGAACCGGATCACTGAAAGAACTCACAGAAAGTTTGTTTGCTCACCAAACAGGCAACAGGAAAGAAACACGGCTACCCGGTGTGCTCTCTTGAAGGCAAAACTGTGACTTTCCTGGAGGGGTCCTTGCTAACAGATTCAGGTGTCGCATAGTCATTCTCCTTTACATGAGCAATGTTAGTGACAGGAAGAAAACCTCAAGAACATGCAGTAAAAATACCACCTCTGGAATAATTTTTCTCTTCTATTTAAAATACCTGTAAACACAAAGCACCAGTTTAATTTTCCCCACACTTCTGTGAATTTAACGCTTCTTCCCTTAAATGAACATCTTTAAGTATCTTTAGTCTTCCAAGGCACGTCAGTTGGAAAAAGATTTGTTAAATTAAAATCTGTTTTCCCCTTTCATTTCCCAAATTAAAAGGAACTAAGAAGCTTGCGGGTAATTCAGACCCGAGCTCTGCTAGCCAAATGTACACACAGCAAATGGTCCCGCTGACTTGACTGGAGCACCTCAGAGCGCGTGTGGTACAATGCATTTTCACAGCACAGGCTCTAGCAGTCCAGGCTCTTACTCACAGATTCAAACACTATGGCAGCTCCCAGAAATTGTTACAGTCTGCAACTGAAACAGTTAAAAAGTAGAGCTACTTGCATCGGGAGTTTTATATTCCTACATTTCCTGCATTGCTACCCCAGAAGAAATGGGGTGGTTTTATTTCAAAACCAGTCTGAATGCCTCAGAGAGACAGTTTGAAAATTCCTATTATTATGGTGCAGCCATGCTTAAGTTTCATTAGCATAGCAATCTCTATCACCAAAACGATGGTCTCGTAGTTCAAGATGCAGCTTGCTACTGCTTACATCAATTCTCAGGCTTTTATGATGACTCTACTTTAATCAACCAGTTATAAGAATGTTATTTATTTTGGGGGCTGAGTCAGGACAGTAAAAGCAGAAAGCGGGGCTGGTTCTACGCAACACCTACTTGAGAGACAAAGTCAAGCAAACTAGGTACTGGTACATTGCACTCATCAACCAGGAAGCTTGCAAAGAAACACAGGTGTGACAATCTTACTGGTCAACAGAAAGAAGAAACCCAGGTATAATAGACACCTCTCAAAACAACAAAGGCATCCTTAGTTGGACCCGCTGTCTGGTAGACTGTCATTTTCTTTTAAAAGAGAAGAGAAAGATTTTTATAGGAGACCATGCCAAGGGTCCTGACACCTAACCATACAGAACAGCTTTGCAAGTACACAAGCATGACATTTGCAACACCTGAGTCCATGTGAAGCTCAACTAAAGCTGCAAATCATTAGATAAGATCTCTGCCTAGTCATTTTAGGGTTTTAAAACAGAAAGTATAGGGAGCTAGAACAGATGGTAGAGCTTACCAGCTGTTTACAGGTTATTCTTTGACATCACGTGAGACAGGTGAAGGTAACGTTTATCACATAAACCTTTAATGAAAAGGAGTCTAAAACTCACAGGCTCCCACGCCTATGGTCTGTTGGCATGTGGCACCCATATAGTTACAAATTACTGAAGAATACAGCATAGGCTATTTGTTTCTCTCCAGGTAAGTGACATCATCTACTTGACTGCTATTCATTGAATTCAGTTTATTTAGCTTTTTAGAAAGATAATTGACATTTAAAACTTACAGTCAGTGGAGTGATCAGCACCATGTATTGAATTAGCAACTTGGATGTCAGCTCTGCCAGCCAATATACCAAAGCAGCAGACACCAGAACTTCACACCAACCAGGCAAAACCAGACATTTCCCCCATTCTTCCTGTGCTGATGATTTACACCCCCTCCACCCATGCCAGAAAGCAGGTGGGTGCTATCAGTTGGCCCCAGGTTATTTCTGCCCAGTAACAGCTGCAGAATGCAGCAGGCTGCTGGTCGCAGGCAACTCTCCACTGGCTGCTTGTTTGCTCTGCAGCTCCAGCAGCTGCATGACATGCAATACGAGTACAGGAACTGAGGTCCCAGGTTGCTGGCACTTCAATGACTCAACGTATTTAAACTCTGAAAACTCATTCAGGCTAGAGGAGTTACAGATCTCTCAACAGAGGACAAGAAATATCACTGTATTTCATCTTTTCCATTCAGGCATGAAAAAGCAGAAGTAGCTCCTAACAGACAGTTGACATGGCAACTCTAGTATGTGCATTTTTACATACATATGACTCCTCGGGAAGTTTTAAGTGGTCTAACTTCAGATCACACTCCCTTCTCCATCTTTTCCACCCAAGTGTATTGTCAAGCAGAAATAAGACCACCTATGACTTGACTATGTGGAAATTCCCTGCCTCCCAGGGTCTCTCCAAGTGGTACAGCTGGATGTAAAACGACCACATTGCCTAAGCTCCTTTCTATTTCAGGCATTCTCAGCTGCTGGAACGACCTTATGGGGAGGGAGGGAAAATGAGAGCTGGCTGTTCTGCCCCAGCTTTGCTGTGCTAAGCATAGCTGAAACACATCTCAGCCCTTGGACCGCTGTAAACTAAGGATTTCACAAGATTTGGGATAGCGTTGCTTACACCAGCTACAAAAAACGTAGCTTTAAAGAAGCATTTTGCATTTGAATGCCAAGATAGAGCCACGTTATCATCATGCCACTGGCTGGAACTGGGCCAGGAGAAGAGTGGGAACACCCACCCTCCTTTCTGCTCACTGTGACTGACACTGCTTGTTTAGTGGCACCACCTGTGGGAGGGTGCTTACCATCTCCAGGCCATAGCATTCAAACAAGACTTCAGGTGCACATTGCCTGAAGTCATTCTAATTGGCTTAAATATCCAGCTAACTATTCCCATAGGGATATTACAACTGTATTTGTTCAGTGTATGACCCACATGGCGGTGAAACATGAGCACTTCATGGGTAAAAGTTAATAACCATCCGTTACTGCTCTGGCAATAATATCCTAATCTGTGACCGCAGCATGGCATGTTTCCATTAATTTAGCATTTATGTGGCAACAGGTCGGCTGTGGCTGAGAGCGGAATATGTCTGGGTTCAATTATAAGTCCACCTTTGTACTATTTAACCCTCCTTTCATATATGCTACATATGGAGAATCATAAAATAACCAAATTGTTGGATTCGGAAGGCATCTCTGCAGATTGTCTAGTCCAAGACCCCTGCTCAAAGCAGGGTCACCTACAGCAGGTTGCTCAGGGCTGTATCCAGTTGGATTTTGAGTATGTCCAAAGACGGAGGTTCCACTTTTCTGGACAGCCTGTTCCAGTCTTCAGTCATCCTTCACACTACAGAAATAAGTTTTATCTTACATTTGCATGGAATTTCTTGAATTTCATTGCCTCTCATCCTGTCAGAGAAGAGTCTGGCTTTGTCTTCTTTACTTCCCCCACATCAGGTATTTATAGATATTGATGAGATCCCTCTGAGCCACCTCTGCAGCAGACTGAACAGTCCCAGGTCCCTCAGCCTCCCCTCAAAGACAGATGCTCTAACCCTTCATCATCTTTGAAATCCTTTGCTGGACTTTCTCCAGTATGCTCATGTCTCTCTGGGGATGCTCCAGTATGCCCATGTCTCTCAGATGTCACCTGAGACTGGGGAGCCCAGAAGTGGACCCAGCACTCCAGATATGGCTTCGCTTTCTTTGTCCTGCTGGTGACGCTTTGCCCAACACAGCCCTAGGAGTTGCCTCAAGGGCATGCTACTGGCTAACGTCCAACTTGCTGTCTACCAGGAACCCCAGGTAATTTGTGGCAAAGCTGCTTTCCATCTGGTTGAACCCCAGCATGTACTGGTGCCTTCCCAGGTGCAGGTGCTTGCATTGCTGTTTGTTGAAATTCATGGCGTTCATTACCTCAACACGTCACGGTCCCTCTGCGTGGTATCACAAGCATCTGGTTTATGAAACGCTTCTCCCAGCTTTGTATTGCCTGTAGACTAGTTAAGGGTGTGCTCTTTCTGTCCGTTAATAAAGATGTTAAGTAATATTGGTCCCAGTATTAACTCCTGGGGTACACCATTAGTGACTGGCCTCCAGCCCGTGCGTTGCCCATCACAACCCTTTGTGCCTGGCAGTCCATGTCACTCTCCTCTTACTTAGTCCATATTTCATCAGTTTTTCTGTGAGGCTGTTATGGGAGATATGTCTTCTCTCACGCAAGGTGACTGTGTTATGGACATGTTCCCTGACCAAGGAAAGAGCTCAGTTCCTTCAAGACAGCTGACCTTTGAGGAGCCACCATCATTGATGCTACTCCTGTGACAGTTTTCTGCACAAAAACATTCTTTAGCAAGAAACTCAGGGTAATTTACTGGTAACGTGTGCTAAGAGATTATTAGCAGTAAAATGCAATTCTTCAAAGAAATGGAGGGAAAGATTCTCATCCCTGTGAGATGGGCTGTTTTTGCAGGAAGTGGGGTTTAGACAGGAGGAACATTGAAAATTCAGCAAAACTTTATACTCACACAATCATGGAATGCAAAAAGAGGTAGGATTCTGCCCTGGGACTATGTCAGGATTCATAGCTGTACAGGGAATTTTTAAAGTGATCTTGGTTAAGACCTTTAAAAGTTATATGTCCCTAACATTTGTGTTATATTGGCAAATAAAAGATTATTTTTGGAGGCAGAATATCACCTTAGCATAGAATATAGGCAACCTAAAAATAAAAAATAGGTCCTTAAACTGATGGAATAGTTTGGATCCTTCATATTTGTAGCACCTATTCAAGTAGTTGCAGGCTGCTATTAGATAGTCCCTTATCCTCCTCTTTGACATATTAGACAAACCCAGCCAACTTCCTCAATTTTAGGAGAGCAGGTCAGTTAGATAGAAATTTAGAGCACTGCACACTGGGGGCTTGGGGGGGGGGGGAGGGGGATGTGGGAAGAAAAAGAACACGCCATACACACACAAATTAAAAAAAAAACCAAAACAAAAAACAACAAAACCCACAAAACAAAAAACAAAACAAAAACCAAACAAACAAGGAAGAAAAAGAAGCTAAGAAGGTGAAAGCATAGAGGACTTTATCCTTGATCTAAATTCAGAGAGTCAGTTTTAAAACTTTGTGGCTGAGGCCCAGATAAAAAAAACAGATTATACTCAGGATCTGGGAAATCCGACTCAGAAAACGAGACTGCTAAATCTCAAATTTAACCTTGACCAAAGCAACTGGAAATGTCAAAGCAAAGACCCTAATTCAGTTCAGACTGAAGTAGAGGGAGAAAACGCTGCTGTGATGTGGGCATGGTGGTGACATGGTGGAATACCTGAGATACAACAATTGTGAGATCTGCTGCAAAACAGCAGCTGAACCTCAACGCTGGAATCCTTTAACACTGTGCAGTCTGTGTGATTGACTAAACCTGCACATTCTGTGACAACTACACAAGCCAAGGCAAAGTCAAGAATCTGGAAGAAGATGGAGGGTACTGAGGAGCACATCACACAGGCCAGAAGGTGTCAACACCATGAGTTTGTCTCTACAGCTTGGAGAAAAACAGTAACAGAGACAAACTCAGCAGAACAAATACGCTTCATTGCAGAGGTAATGCTGATTAGGATATTGGCCCAAAATCAAAAGCAATATTAAATAATGTGAGATTATCATACAAGCAGCAGTGCGGCTAGGAAAGCAGTTGTGTCAGTGGGTTCAGCTGGAATTTCACTGAGCAGATGTATTTACTGTTCATTGATAAAAAAAATAAAATTAAATTAAAAAACAAACGATTAAACGAACAAAAGCCCCAAAGAATTACCAGGATGGAATCCTTTTTTTTCTTTTTGTAAACTAAGGCAAGTTGGTAGGAATAAAAAAGAATAAAGACAATCCTGTCTCTTACTACTTAGGGACCATTTCTGGGAATCAGAGCTGGAATCATGTCACTGATTTTCACTAGAAGCCAAAGTCTTCTGATCTTCAGGTAAAGCATTAGGAAAACTGAGAGGGCCCGGGCTGCAGATAACCAAACACAAATTTGAAATAAAAGCAATGAATACAAAGAGCCACACAGAGAGATGACAGTAAGGTGGCAGCTCCAGGAGACCCACTGAATTACAGACATTGTGGCTCAGCTACTTGACCATAATGGAGTTTATTATCCAAGGACCGAGGGAGGCAGGTTTTATAAAAAAAGTTACATTAACAGAAAGGAGTTAATTAAAAACACTCCATGTCATACTAAGTACAAAACTAAGCTGTCCAATACACAAAGGTCTTCCCACCATCCCCATATATTACAGTACAGCAAAAACAGGAGACTGCTGGCTTACAGATTTTGAGCAATACTGAAAGTTGAATATCAGTTGCTCAGACAGGGGAGGAGTCATTTGCCTTAATCTTGGGGTACAGCAGATTTTCTGGTTTTAAACACAGGTAGTTATTTCCATTAATTAAAATGCCTTTACTTAAACTTGAATTTTAAATAAACAAAGTATAAAAAATTCAGGCATGAAGCCCTGCTGATTGTAACTGACCTGCTCAGTTAAGAAAACCTGTTCAATAGTCTTCTTCATAGGCTGTGGTCCACCCCCAGCTTCCCAGTCCCCCTCATCAAAGAATTGCTCTTCACTCATTCACTTCTTCCCTGTGGGTCTGAACAAAATATGTTGTCAGGATCAGGCTTTCTCTTACCAAACAAAAATTGAGTGATGAAGTCCCACATATGCTGAAAACCTTGGCACTCCTTGGTGTAACAGATCATGATAATTTCCTTACTGTTGTGAGAAAGGGCATTAAACAATACAAGAGCAAGTACACCTACTATAGATGTTCAAATGACTTACTGAATTTAAAACACATCATTCAGCAATGCCTTCCAGACATCCCAGTACTTCACAGTTGAAAACAGTGTAATAGAAGAACTGGTTACATTATCTGAAGCTATGTAAAGGATGCTCCATGGTTTTCATACCAGTCTGTCAATTTATATCAAGTGATGGTGATTTGTGTTATAAACACGCACATGCAAGTGGAAAATACCTTCTTTTATATCAAAAGAGATATCAAAATCCTTATGGATTGTCTTATGTTTTGAAAGCAGTGAGCAAAGGGTCAGAATGTCATAGTTTATATTCTAACCACCTCTTTCGCTATTCGATTTGAAAATTATTACCAATAAACTGTAGGTTATGCAAGTTATGCAAGTTAATTGAGTATTTCATTCAATAAAAAAGAGGAAAGTGATGAGCTGATGTATTTGGGGAAATCATCATCTTTCAAACAAGATCATCAGACTCAGTAGAAATCTCCTGAACTTTTGACTTCCCAGATCTATATTGAAATGTGGCTTTGTTCCAAAAGTAGAGAGCAGAATGGTTGAACCATGGTCTTCCACCCCTCAGGAGAATGTCTGAACCACTTATAGGCTACCAAGTCCTTCCTCATCTCTCCTTTAGTAGTGCTTTCCATTTGTGTGTATTAGCAGACATTTCCTGAGGCAATGTGAGAAAAACTGCTTTCTTGCCTAACAGACCAAGAGCTAAGCCAGGATGTGGAGTATCTGGGCTCTGGTACCTGCTCCAGCATACACAACTGCTACAGAAAAAAGAAATGGTCTTGACATGAGCGACTGGGGACATTGATCATAATGCCATATCCCAACCTAGAAAGCACCTGCCTGTAACCTTCAAGATAAGGATCCAAATTATTTCAGGGGGAGAGGGAAATAGAATGAAACCTGCACCTGCCATAGGTGCCAGAAGTGTCTCAGCTCCTAAATTTTGGGGTGAAAGGCTTTCCAGAAAAATTATCAGGCAACTTTCATCCAAGCAGCTTTAATTGATAAAAATTTACTATTCAGTTCGTGTGGTTAAAGCACTCACAAAAGAATTCTGACCAGTTCTCAGATTCATGCATCCTACTTTCAGCCACTGTGCCTTACAATATACTGCAGCGTTCACAGACTGGAAGCTCACTGACCCCCAGGTCTGGCTTTGACTCAGCACTGCTAGTCTGGGTCTGACTGCACCTTTCATTCATTACTTGAGTTCCTCCCATGTAAAGTTGTGCTATTTATTCCGAGCAGCAGATCACAAGACTTGGAAGCACGCATTTGTTAGGAAATTAGAAGAAATTGCTGAATTCTAAAACATATGTATTACGAAACACAAGGAAAAATTACGTGTTTCAGAAAATGCCTGCAAAACAGCTCTAACATCAGTCACCCGATGCTGTGCTGATTTCTTTGTAACAGAACGAACAAAGGTACCTCCAGACCAGAGAAAAGAATGTCAAAGGAAAAATCCAAAGTCTAGTTCTGTAAGGATGTTAAACATTAACTGTAATGGGGTCTACCAAATCTTTATAACAAAAGAGGAAAAACATTCTGGGATAGTCCTATTTTGTTCCAGACTCTCCTGGGGAAATTCCTGCAGGATTTAGTCACTGAGGCGGAGAAAGTACCCCCTGATAAACAACCAGAAGCTAGCTCAGCGGCTGGGTATGGTCTCAGGACCCAAGCAGGGAGCTGTGGGAAAGTCTAAGGTCCCCTTCATTAACAAGGCACAAGGACGGTTTAGAGACATGTTCAGCTACCTCCATTGAGACCACTGGGTTTGGGCTGACGGGGTGGTCCCTGTGAGTAGCTGTGTTCGAATTACTGAGTTTCTTGAAGGCAACAATCCTGCCAGAGCAGCACAAAGCTACGTGAAAATAGGCAAAGTTAAGTGCATCTCCTGAAAACAGGAGAAAGCAAAAGTGCAAATTTAATGGAAATATATGTAAGCAGGAGCCAAGGAGCAGGTGGGGGCTTGCATTCTTTTGAGAATGCATTTTTAGATATTTTTTTTAAAAAAACTGTGTGAGTGGGAGCCTACCTGCTCATTATCTCTTTGCATCACCAGAAAGCAACTACAACTTCTGTTACAAGCTTTAAGCCTATGACATGCTATTAGGTGTGATCTGAGAAGACAGTCAGCAAAAGCGTGTTAAATTACAATCACGAATTGCCTGAGCTGAGACCAGGATTTCAGAAATGTGTACCTAATGTTTGACTCCTACATCTCCACTGAAGTGGATTAAGGATGTAACCTGATCGTCCAAAGTGAGCGCTCCCATGTCCAAACATGGGTCTTGGAAACTTATTTTGGTATGTGTTTTATACCAAATCTATGGATTTTCTGTGGATGTGATTCGGATACACAGTATAGAAGCTAACAAAATTATCTCTGAATCTTCAGGGAGAAGTGCTGGAGGAGGAGGAGCAGTGATTCATATGCAATCTCTCTCATTCCATTTCTTTATCAGGAAAAGAAACATTTGTCATGGAACATCCAGAAACGGGAGTTAAAATGACTGACTTCCCTGAGAGCTTTGGTTTCACCCTTCTAGTAAGTCAAGAGGCTAAGCAAAGCATGGTACTACTGTACATTTGTAAGGAATAACATTTTTTTCTTTTTTTACTGTACTTCACCATCTTGCTTCTGCACCTTGTTCTCCTAATTACTGTTTACGAAAGATTTTTTAAAAAACCCAATCATCATCATGATCCAAAGCACTAAGCATGTTCTCTTAAGCACATTCATAAAAAATGGGTGCCGTTAGCAGCAATCAGAGAGCACTATGAATTTCAAACAGGAAAATCCGTATCTGATGGATTTCATCTACCCAGCTGAGTAATGCTAAGTGTTCATTGCCCATGAACGTGAGATTTTAATCTCACTGAAATATATGAGGCATGCACCAAGGAGAACACACTGTCATTTCAATACACATTGTTGAGGACAGAATCACATTGACCTCAGAGGAAGGACCATCTGCAGTCAGCACAACAGTAGGGATGGCCTTCCAGCCACCCAAAAAGGTCTCGTTTTCCTGAGCATTGCACTGTTTTACACAAGTATCTGAAACCTAAAATGGTTGATTGTCATGTTGTCATTAAAAATAAATGTCTACACAACTAATTAAGCACGGAATTTGAACTACATGTTCATTTAGACCTCCACTTACAAAGGCAGTTTATTGCTATAGCTTCCACATACGTTTTGGGGGAGATGTTTACAAACCTTCTTTTAGGTTTTACTACAGTTTTCCTACGGGCTGTTATATGTGCATGTGCACACACATATCTGTATCATGTGCATAGTTAATTATCTAATTAACATCTAAAGTTCTGAGTCATCAATTTAAGTTTTTCACAGGGCTAAAAGAACAGCAAACCGTACTGATTCTCCAGCCAATCGAAAAAGGACAAGTCACTCTTCAGGCAAATCAGGAGTCTTGACTTAAGCTTACCTGGACTTGGATCTTTGCCAGCCTTTTAAAATCACCTTTCATTAAATGTCCCAAAAGTCTGTAGAATCATCTCTAAGCTTTAGATACAGCGTCGGACAGGAAACGGTCATGTTATTTAATCCCAAAATTAACCTTGAATGTTTTGGTGGGGAAAAAACTGGAAAGTTTAGTTCTTTGGAAGTAGTATTCAAATTCCAAGCTTGTGGGTGGAGCTGGTGTGTGTGAAGGTGCATAAATAGGCAGTAGGAACAGCCGTGTTCACACTGTAACCGGGACCACCTTCGCGCCCTGGCAGCTGTCTGGGAGAGTAAACAAGGTAAGGCACGGCGCGGCGCGGCGCGGCACACCTGCTGCTTCAGAAAGTACCGGAGGGAGCGGTGAGCCTGGGTTACCTGGGGCTGGGGCAGCCCCATCCGTGGGAAGAAAAGACCGCAGCAAAGCAGACACAGCTCAGCACAGCTCTCAATGAAGAAAAATGTACAGAGAAATATTGGCTTTGCGGGTTAAAAGAACCGAGAAAGGAGGGGTTTTAAAGAGCATGTTTCATGTTCCTCTGTCTTTGCTTTCTACATCAGCAACAGCATAAAATTCGCCTGCTCTTTGATGTCCTGGTCATCCCATACCTTCCTTTTGCTTTTTCCTAAGGAAGCATTACTTCTGCTACGCAGCTTTAACCAAAACAGCTCTTGAGGCAACCCTGAAAATCCACCGGCTTTAATTTAACTTTATGCAATTTTCTTCCTTGCCAAAGAGACTTTTCTTAAGGCAGAAAGGCAGCCAGTCTGTGCAAAGAGCCATATTTCACGCCCTTGAAAGAGTGACTTTTTGGATGTCTGAGTGTGAGATATATATTTAGATATCTTTGCAAAAAGAGCACTGCTGGAAACGCAGCTAACTTCTCCTCCTGTAGTTCCTACCCAGAAAAATGCTTCTGTTTCCAATTTTCAAATGTTTCAAATGTTTCAAATGTTTCAAATGTTTCAAATGTTTCTGTTTTCAATTTTAATCATCTGAATTTTAAAAACTGTCAACCTGCTGTAATTTTTGCATGAATCTTTAGAATTTCCCATATTGCTTTTGGAATACCTGGGATTTTCTTGCTGTACCCATTAATCGGTGTTCTAGCTTCTAGGAAGAAATGTCATGGGCAAACATAGGGTCATGTTACTGAGGTGATTTCCCCCTTCAGAGAAGCATCCCAGCTGAAAGGCTGAGGAGCTTCCTGACAGACAAGTCTCACCTCCACCGCCATGCCCCGGAGCCTGCCTCAGGAAAAGCCCCTGTGTTGCTGAAACCAGCAGGCTGCACTTGGGTTCTCAGTGGCCCACACAGCAACGTCTCCCCACTCTTTTTATTAAACATCCTACTGGGTTTGAGGATTAGGTGATACTTTTAAGGGGGAAGACATGCTAGGAAGTTTCAACACAGCACTAAGCTGTGCCAGTGGTTCCCTCTAAAGCTGAGCTTAACACCCTGGCCTCTTCTGAGTTGCTCCCGCCGCAAAACGGAGGAAGAGGCAAGACAAGCTAATTTTTCAGCACCTGCTGAGTTAGGTTACTACAACACCGGGAGATCCAGGTAGAACTGTGACTTATTAAGACTGGCAAGTACTTTTGGAATGGCCAAAATGTGGTTGTTTTACTGAGTAAATTCAATACATGTAAAAAGGAAAGAGAAGCTAACACGTAGGCGTGCATCTTGAAAGGAGCATGAACAGGGCAGCAGAAAGCAGGCAGGTCCTTCCTGGGAATGTGCTCAGCAAACGTGACACTGGCCAGCCCCCCCCTCCCTGGCCCAGGCCCCTGCTGGAGCAGCTCCTTCCAGCCCAACTCACCCTGCCCCACACCTGTGACCCGGCCCCACCCCGCAGCGTCAGGTCTCTCTCGCCTGTTCCAGGGGCAGCCATGGAGAAGAGTTACACGTCCATGTTCCTGCTGCTCGTTGCCATCTCCTCTGCTCTGGCAAAGGATATGGGCAAGAAGGAGACAAAGGAGACTACCACTAAACCGAAACTGCCTCAGACACTCTCCAGAGGTAAACAGAAAACCAAACAAACAAAAAAAACCAAAAAAAAACCCCCAAACAAACAAAAAAGGGCAACGTGCTAAAGTTTTAACTCCTATGCTGTTCTACTAAATTACTTTTCTTGCAACTCATTCTGAAAACACATTTCCTAGTATTTCCTCGCGTGTGCACAGACGCACACCCCTTAACTCCTGCTTTAAAACCCTCTGGCAGCGGTTCCGTTCAAAGCCCTTCGCGGCAGAGGCAGGACGCGAACCCCCGGCCTCAGAGCCCGCTTATAACGCGCCGCTGCCCTTGCCCCGCAGGCTGGGGAGACCAGCTCGTCTGGACGCAGACGTACGAGGAAGCGCTGTTCCGCGCCAAGCACAGGTACCGCGCCCAGCCCCGCGCCCCTGTAGCCCCCTGTCGCCCCCTGTCGCCTCCCCGCCCCTGACGCGACTCTTCCTCTTGCAGCAACAAGCCGCTGATGATCATCCACCACCTGGAGGACTGCCCGCACAGCCAGGGTAACCGCGCCGCGCCCGCGGGCAGCGCCAGCCGCGGGGAACCGAGGCACCGCCTGGTCCTCGGTTTCCAGATAAACGCAGCTTTAAATATATATATATAGATATATATTTAAAAAAAAAAGCCGGGCACGGTTCTGCCTGCCGGGCACTCCGCAGCGGCAGGCCGGGTGGCACGGGGACGGGGGGCGCTCGTCACACCGCTGTCCCGCGGGGGTGTCTGCCTGCCGGTGTGTGCAGGAACACAATAGGAACGGTACCGCAGTGCGCCCGTGCTGCAGAAACGGGCAGGGCTCAGCAGGCACGGACCCGGCACAGCCAGCCCCGGGGCATGTCACAGCCAGCCCCGGGGCATGTCACAGCCCCGGGTCATGTCACAGCCTTGGGGCATGTCAGAGCCCTGGGGTATGTCACACCCAGCCCCGGGGTATGTCACAGCCTTGGGGTATGTCACAGCCCTGGGGCATGTCACAGCCAGCCCCGGGGTATGTCACAGCCCTGGGGCAAGTCACAGCCAGCCCTGGGGCACGTCACAGCCCCGGGATATGTCACAGCCCGGGATATGTCACAGCCCTGGGGTATGTCACAGCCAGCCCTGGGGTGTGTCACAGCCCCGAGGTATGTCACAGCCCCGAGGTATGTCACAGCCCCGAGGTATGTCACAGCCCTGGGGTATGTCACAGCCCTGGGGTATGTCACAGCCAGCCCTGGGGCATGTCACAGCCCTGGGGCATGTCACAGCCAGCCAAAGCCAACAGCAAGACTGGGGGCAGTGAAGAACAGTGATGATCTCCTGAAAGGACGCTCGCAGCCCTCAGCACTGCGGTGATGGAGGCTGAATCTGGCCAGGGCCTAGATCGTGCCAGGCTGGAACTACTGGTTACTCTGCTGGTAACTGGGAGTGCTCTTTCCCAGCGTTCCCGAATTTACGCGAGGGCCCTTCCTCCCGCAAGGCACAGGGAGCCCAGCCCAGGCGCAGAGCCCTTCCCGGTGCGCCAGGCTGGGCCCTGCACCCTGCGTGGTCGGTGCCTCGAGGGATGGAGCCAGAAACCGCAACAGGAGGCTGGAAGGGTCAGTCAGATGCTCAAGCCCCAACTGAGGCGGGCAGACGCGGGAGCAAGCGGCACTCCCCGGAGGAGGGGGGGACGTTGGTACCATGGCAATTGCTCTCCACCGCAGAACGTAAGCAGGTTGATCATCTTCTGGTGGAATGACCTCAAAATTCTACTTTGCAAACTGTGAATTCGCATTTTGATTCCGTCAGTTTGTCTGAATTTGTTTTTGAAGGACCACATATTTCACAGGCGTATTTTTAATTCTCATTCCCATTTGTTTTTGCTCTAGCCCTCAAGAAGGTCTTTGCTGAACATAAAGAGATACAGAAATTGGCTGAAAAATTCATTCTCCTGAACCTCGTGGTAAGTTTCCCAGTTACACTTCATTAAGTGAAAGCAATAAGGTTCTATTTTTAATTATGGCTTCTCTAGCTATAATTAGTTTAATAGCTGCAGTTGGCTGGGAAAATGGCCAGTGCTGAAGCATACAGATTTAGTAATAAGTCTCTTTCACCTGTAACTCCCATAAACTCAAAATACGAGGGAATTCAAAGGTTAACATTCACATGCGGTGTTGTCATCAATTTGCAATGCCAGCTGTTAGAAGGTCACACCCCAGACAGTGCATCTCTTGAACTGCAAAATGTGTTATTTGAGCTGTATTTTGTAACACAAAAGTACATTGGAGAAAAAAAAAAATAATTCTATAACATGCCCTCCTTGACTGGGAACCTCCTCTGTTTTCTTCAAGTATGAAACCACAGACAAGAACCTTTCCCCTGACGGCCAGTATGTCCCTCGGATTTTGTTTGTAGGTGAGTACCGCAAGCATCAAAGCCGATCTCAGACCGAAGGCCCTGCTGTGCCACCCATCCCAAATCCTCAGGCTTACAAACCGGAATTTATTCCATGAGAAATACAAAATTTCCGCTTGGTTTTGTTGGATCGAATTTCCAAGCAACCCCCGCCAGGTCACTAGCTTCACAGGTCCAGCCTGTGAATCCTCCCTCACGGACTCCACGAACGATGCGATTCCTTCCGCTGTGTTATCGAAATGACATGATGCCAGAGTGGCTGGAACGGGTGGGCACTGGCTCAGGCTCGCACACCCTCCTACCTCTAGAAATTCCGTGCACCCCTTGGATTTTGGTTTGTAACACAACCCCAGACATGGCAGGAGCAGCAGTGATGCCAGCTGCTTCAGGGGCCGATTTCCAAGGCTCAGCACTTGCTCCTGCAAGTGCCCCCTCCCCTGCACAACCCCCCTCCCCAGCAGTCACGTTTTGGAGACACACTTGTGGCAGTGCATGCACCCAGGTATTCCCGCCCCCAGCACACATACGAAGCCTCATGCAAAGCACACATGAATCGTTCACACATACCTTTATAAATTTAGGACATCATGACTATTTTCAACAGACTAAATCAGATGCCATATTCTCTCTTCCTTTATTATTTCTTTTTAAATAATATTTGTAGGCTGGAAGCAGCCTCAGCTTGTGGAGTTGAGTCAGGTGCTATGCAGTGGCACAGGGTGCAAGGCTGATCAGCACTGATTAGAATTAAATGTATCCCCCGTTTAATAAACCTGCAACTGCAACACTAAAATTGAAATGTCAGTGACTGTGCAGAAGAATGATCTCCGAGTCGTTCATGGAAGCAGATGTGTCTTGTGGAAACATTTACGAAACAAGCAGAAGTGCAGGAAGGTTTGTTTCCTTCTGCTTGAAGGTCAGTCCTGTCCTCTACAGCTTCTCTCATCCTTTTTTCCCAGATCCTTCCCTGACTGTGAGAGCAGATATTACTGGAAGATACTCAAACCGTCTCTACGCATACGAGCCCTCCGACATTTCATTGTGTAAGTAGCGTGTTCTGAAAATATTCTGAAAGCAGTCGCATCTTTCACAAAACAAGGAGTAACACCAGGCACGGCAGGCTCTCGCGATCAGTACTTGCCGAAAGACCGTTAACTAGGATTAAAACTAAACAGGAGGCTAGACTTCAACTCAGCGAGGTGAGGAGAATGATGGCAGAGCCCTGGAGCCTTAAACACCCATCTGTTTAAAAGAAAGCACACGTCAGTAGGAACTTGCATAATTCAGCAGCGTTCACTGTAAGAACAGTGAGAATTCTTGCAAGCCAGCCCTGGCGGGGCAGGTCAGGAAACCTTCTGGGAGCAGGGGAGAGTTGTTTGCTGCAGCCCCCCCGCCCCCGCTGCCCAGCTCCCCTCTCTGCCCTATGCGTTTGCATTAACAGACCTGTGTTCTTACCAGTCACAATTAAACCGCTGACTTACACAAAATGCTTGGAAGAGCACAGCGCAACAGAACCCATATAGCAACGTGCATGCGAGCAAAAGCTATAAGCATAACAACATTTTCTCTACAGTATTTGTAGTCGCTGGCAGAGGAAGCTGGAACAAAAATAACGTATGAATATTTCATTTCCAGTGTATTCAAACATGCAGAAAGCGCTGAAGCTCCTGAAGACTGAACTGTAAGGGGAGGAAGGAAGCCCTTAAGCACTATGAAGTCTGATCTTCCATCTCTTCTCCACTCTTTGATGCTGGTGAAGAGACTATTTAGAGCGATACTTAGTGATGTGTAGTGCTGGTTTATATACAGAAACACTACAGTTTTACATTAGTACTTTTGTACTGGGCAGAGTTTTTAAAAGCTGGAGGCTTTTAATTTAAGGCATACAGGAGAATACTGTATGATCCAACTGTAAAAATGATTATTTTTTTTAAAAATAAATCCATTTTGAGTGTTTACACACAAAACATTGCTGTGTTTTGTACTTTTTCCATATTAACACCTACCATTGTTAGAAAGAGTAAGATCACTGTGTTACTTGAGCTTGCAGGTTTACATCTAAGCAGTTTGGAAGGAGAAGGACTCTTGTGGGTTAACCCTGGCCATCAGCTCAGCCCCACACAGCCGCTCACTCACTCCTCTCCAGAGGGAAGGGGGAGAGAACTGGAAAGGCAAGAGCAAGAAATCTCATGGATTGAGACAAAGACAGTTTAATAGGCAAAGCAAAAGCCACACACACAAGCAAAGCAAACCAAGGAATTCATCCACTACTTCCCGTGGGCAGGCAGGGGTTCAGCCATCTCCAGGGAAGCTGGGCTCCATCACAGATTAACAGTTACTTGGGAAGACAAATACCATCAGTCTGAATGTGTGTGTGTCCCCTTCCTTCTTCTTCCCCCAGCTTTTATTGCTGAGCACGATGATGTATTGTCTGGCATACCCATTTGGTCAGTTGGGGTCAGCCGTCCTGGCCATGTGCCCTCCCAACTTCTCCAGCCTACTTGCTGGCAAGGTGGTGAGAAGCAAAAAAAGCTTTGACTCTGCATAAGTATCAGTAATCACGGAAAACATCCTTGTGCTATCAACATTTTGGTCACAAATCCAAAGCATAGTACCATACAAGCTACCGTGAAGAAAATTAACCCTCCCCAGCCGAACCCAGCAGAGGAAAACAGCTTTTTATCTCCAGTTTCAGCACCTAGCTAAGCTTTGTATTGCTCAGCCTACTTTATCTCCATTTATTTTCTTGTAGCACCAACCTATGCCAAGCCTCATTATCAGCCTTTCTTTACGGTTAGGTAAGTGCAAAAAGTAAGAAAAGTACTCGAGACCAGAGGATGGGATAGTTTACATGAGGGCTTTTTGGTTTCTTTTTTAAAACTGGCTCTATTCCGAAGTGATCCAAAGATCACCTTGTCTACACAAAGATTATTTTTTAACAAAGATAAAAACTGCTTCCCTTACAAGATTCCTGCTTAGATCGGATTTCAGTAAAGCCTTGAAATTATTAATAGAAGTGACACTGTATTGAGTACGTGGTTGGTGGCATGATTGCGTTACTTATTTGCAAGGCCAAAAGCGACAAGACAAGTCAGAACTAAAGGAAACCCCACAGCTGAACACCATGGAGTACACCACACCACTTCAAGGCTTAGGCCGAACGGAGACTTCCCAACTTCAAACACCTAAGAACTCAGCAGCAGCACCAGTGAGAAAAACTTTGCCCAGGACTACACATCCGTATCTTCTCAGCTTTTTGGCAATGTCAGCCATTATTACCACTGCTATTACCATTACTATTATTTTACAGTATTATTATTTTACTGGTCAATAAGAGAACCACAAGAGAGAAGCACACTTGGGAGGGCAGGGCAGGTAAGAGAAACAAGGGTTTCAATTCAAGGGAATTTCTCAGCAAAATTAGAAGCAAGGCACCTGCTAATGCATCTTTGGCAACCCTACCAACAAGAAAATGTCAAGTGGTACCTGGAAATGGCCCCAGAAGCAACTCGGGCTTCCTTCAGCAGTTCAGTAAGATGTTCCTTTCTATTGCAGCATCCAGAAGACAGCGGGAAAAAAGGATGCAGTGGGGCACAAATATTCTCTAGAAGCAGCTATCAGCCACAAAAAGCAAAACCAGTGGTTACACCACTTATTAGAGGAAGGCTGGAGCAACTGGTTATCAGAATCATCTTTAGCTACTCAACTTCCTAAGGCTGTCTCTCTGACATAAAACAAGAGCTGCCTGTGCCATCACATTTTACAAGTCTGTTTTTATAGCAGTACTGAAGTAGCACCATTTTCTTAATCACATGTACTGATGCCACGGATAATACCCAGCAAATGGATATAAGGCACAATCTACAAGGGTCTAGTAGTCTATGTGCTACAGATACAAATACACAAGCTAGTTCAGCCTGCAAGTATCAAGGAATTAATTTTTGAAACTGAAATTAATTTTTTGCACTCAATATGCTATGCTTTTGTCATTTGCTTTTTACCTTAGCCAAATTTTCAAGAATCTTAAAACACAAATGGTCAGCTGAATTCTGCTCTCTGCATCCCCTCCACTAAAAAGATTATTAAGTTTACAGAGGCATCTAGCCAAGCTAAGATACATAAAAATACCTCTTTCCATTTCTTTGGAAAACCTGGGAAATCATTGCTGAAGTACACATGGTTGGTAACCTGAAGTACATAGGATGGATGGGGTTTCCAGAATTCCACTACCGTTCAATCTTTATATAAAAATTATTTATATAATGATGCAAGCTAGTAACATTAGCATGTTCCTATTCATTTGTCAGCTATAGATTTTAAGGTACGTTTTTATAGGTATCAATTCAAGTTAGGCAAACATTTTGTAAGTTATTTTCATGTGAAAGGAGGCAAGACACTATGCAGTGGTATCAGTATGTTAGTTAAGAGCTGGATTTATTTTCTCACAGAGGTGCAAAAGAATTGTATTTTATTATTTTATAGCCTGTTATTTTTATTGGATAAAAATGTGTAGGTGTCCTGAAGGAAATCAAGACACTTTCTAAACGTTTCCAGAATAAACAACTTTAAGTAAGCATTTCAACATAACTAAGGTCAAAAGGCATCTAATGTAAGCATTAAGAATGCTCCAAGTTAAACCGCTTTGTTACTTTGATACTCCACTGCTACAAACAGCTTCTAGAAAAGTACACTAACACACAAGCCAATCTCCCCTGAAGGAGGCTACTCTCTTCCCCCTGAAAACCAAAGTCAGACTCAATGTGTTTTATTGCCTCCCTTAAGAATTAGCCTCTGAAAGTGTAATCCTCATCTCTGATGTGAATTTCAAGGTTTTCAGTGGTTGTGGGGCTTTTTTCAATCACAATCTTGAAGAGACAAAGTATTATTAATGATAGAAAAACTTTAATCAAACCACACAGATCCACTGATCTGTCTTTTGACTACTAAAACAAATTCATGTTATGAGACACAGTTTCTAAAGCGGTAGCATTTTCAGTATTTTCTCAGCAATGCACATTCACACTCCAGTGTCACCTACCACATTTATGAAAACAGACCCGTCCAAAACCAAACACCAAAACCAATTAGGCAAAAAAGGCACAATCAAAGCAGTCATGTGGTATTATTTTAAGCTTCATACACTTGCTCCATCAGACTCCTCCTTTAATTTATTAGTCACGTACAGAATACAGAGCCCGTCTAGACCAGGAAAGTTACTGTCGCTAAAGTCAACCACAAGATGATCCCTGTCCTCTCGCCACATACTGAGGACAGCTGGTAGCTAGGCTGCTTAAACAGGACAGCACTTGGGATAAAAGAAAAGCTGTGTACATTTACATTATCCTTCAGTAATAGTCTGAAGGCTCCTGAGGTCTTTCAGTATGTGAGGGGGCTCTTACACTGAATGTACAAGTGTGTGCTTGGAACAGCCACCACCGCTTCCCGACGCGGGAAGCAGCGATCCACAGGCCAACACCAGGAGATGGCGCTGACAGAAGCTGGCGAAGCATCAGCTACACCCGAGGAGCAGCTGCCTGTAGCTACAGTTCTTGGCATCCCTCTGCGTCCAGGTTCAACTCTTCCCCTTCGAAACCGCGAGACAACTCCTTCTTTAGGACCACCGGCACAGGAAAGGCTCAACGTGTTCTGATGGGCATGTATTTCAACCTCTTTTGGCCTCCTCTGCAGGAGTGAGGAGACATTTCCCTACTAAAGGGAGACTGTAAGAGGACCCACTTGTGTCTGCCCACACAGCGTTCCTTTCCACCTCGCTCAGCTGCTGTACTGCTTGGCAGATGGCCTTAACAACTCTTGCCCTTTTCTTCCTGCAGAGCCATCTTTCAGGAATATACTACAGGTACAGCTGCCTACTACAGCAGAAGCAGCAACAAAATGAAGGTGCAGTGCAGGTCTGCAACTCAGGGTGATGAGAAACAAATGGAATGTTACGCACCTCAGGGGTTTAGATGTCTGACGTGCCAGCTGATGTATCACTTCTAATACAGGCTGGAAGACAGACTGTGCCTTCCTTCTGCTCAGCAACACATACTACATGATAACGTACAGTTCTAACTTTAATTCTTTTCTTTAGAAAGAAAAAGAACCAAACTACTGGAAACCACCACTTTAAAAAAACAACCAACCAAACAAACAACCTTTTTTTCTTTCTTTTTTACACATCTCTCATGAAACCAAGACTAGAAGCTGGACGACAGAGGAATATACACTGCTGAGTTATCACAACAATAATTTTACACCATCCGAAAGAATAGCTGTACAACAACTTTCCAGACATAAAGTTTCTTACATTAAAGTTGACAGACCACTATTGATTCTGATGTTGTGCAAATACCAAACTTCATTCACTTGTCAAAGGAAAAAAGTTTCAAGTTTATCAGCTGCAGATCACATTCTCCTGGTTTTCTTCATTTATTGTTTTCATAGTGAAGATATCCACTAATAACCAAAGAATTATTTTTATTCTTAACAAAATACTAAAGCTACCAGAAAGCCAAAACAAACAGGGAAGGGGAGCAGTGAAGACGACAGTGGTCATTAACACACACGTGCACTACAGAAAGCAGTATCTTTTGCTTCTATGTTTAACTTAATAGGAAAGTGGCAGACCATTATTAAGACAAAGATTAGAGTTCAACCTAAAGCCTAATCAAATCATACAGTCCAACCATCCACCACGTATTTTCATCATTTTAATGAGCAACTGTGATTTTTTTGTAATCAATGAATACAGCAGAAAATACTTGGGGCCTTTTTTGGATACCAGTAGTGCTATAAAATTCACTATGTAGAGTTTACCACATCAATTACCAAAGTCTTACCAGAGTTATTTAACCAGCTCAGAGCAGCAGTTTGACTCTGCCCAGCTACTGAATACACCAGTCTACTTCAAGACAGATTCTCAGAAGAAAAATAGTGGGAAATTAAATATGAAAACTACAAATTTCTCAAAGTTTTATTTTGGGTAAATCTAGAATCCCTATTATGGACAAATAACAAACTACAAAGAATCTGTATTTTGAAGCAGAGGGTACAGAGACAAGATTCAGTCATCTATAAACTCAAAGAAATGCACTAGGGTTTGCACGAGGATCCTTTTGGTTCCTGTATCTGTAAGTCAGCCAGACTCCCAGAATCTGAAAACAAAACACAAAGATATTATTAAGCAGAGGGTCTTCACCTCATCTTCCATTTGTTTTAAACATAAAATCCTGACAATTTTGAGTATTTAGTTTAGGATATTTTATTTAGGATATTTTACTGTTGCTAAAATTGCACCACATACCAGCTTTCTTAATTAAAAAAAGAATGCACCTTCTCAGAAAGTATTCATAGCTAGCAACAAACAAAAAACCCAAAACTTTACCTGCAATGCAACATATTTTCATAGGCATGTCTAGTGTTAAATTATTCTGCCCCCTCCCCAAATTATAAATAGTAATAAACCTGGTTTTAGTGCAATGATAAATCCTCCAAATTGTTTCATTTTACAGTTACCACTTAATTACAAAGCTATTTTTCTAGTACATTTTCAAATCCTGTCATTCCCCCCAACCTCCCAGCAGTTCACATTTTTAATAGAAAAATTGAGGGCAGAAGTCAGAGTGATTCTATTTAAGTTGCTGTAGCTCTCTTGTTGCTGTAGTATCTACAAACCTTCTGAAAACTGCACTAAAGAGCAGTAGGAGTATTTTCACATGCTCTACTGTGGGGTTATGAAAGACCTGCTCTGAGGGTTTTTATCCACTGATCGATAAAGCCAGTATATGTACTATCTGGGTAACAAAGCAAAGAGGCAAAGACCTTTTTAACCTGATGTTTAAAGTACATTTCACTCATCATGAAACTGTATCTTTGCACTACAGAAGGCACACACAAAAAAAACCAATCCCCAAATGAAAAAGCCCCAAAGACTGGTGTGTGTGTTTGTGGGTGTGGGTGTGTAGGGGGTGTAGGCAGAAGAACAGGGGAACAAGGTAAAGCAATGGCACACTTTTCATTATTTTTGGAGCATGGTAAACCTGAACAGCTAACTTTCTGTAAAACTTAGTTTACATCACCACAATTTAATGTGGTATCTAGTTGCAGTTCGTAGTATAAATTACAAAGACGCAAGAACTTCCAGTGTTGAATAAAGACAAACCCTCCTCCTGGCAGACTTCAGCCTGGAAAAATTTGATCTAATTATTTGACTCCTGAGATAGTACTGAGAGTTCCCGTAATAAACCTCCCAATATTAATTGCTTCCTAAAACAATGACTTAAAAGTGGGGAAAAAACGCTGCATTTTCTAACCTCCTACTCACCTCTGTGAAACTGAAGAAAAGTCCTATGCCTCCAACAAATGTCAGCACCATTCCAGAATATTCTTCTATTATCGGTGCACATGGTTGACACTGGTGACTTTTAAAACAATCCTGTAGCAGATAGAGAGAATTGCACTCCTTTTCTGATGACACTTCATGGACTGAAAGCACCCAGCCAGCCCTCTAAAAGACTGCCAGCCATGAAAAAAAACTCTAGCAGTTTTAAAGGACTCCAGAAAAGCAAGCATACAAACGACAACGGAGTACAACTTTTGCAGGGTGCTTTGCGATTATGCTTCAAATAAGTTAACAAAAGAGCTCAGTATCATTGTAACAAGTACTTTATGCATTTGTTAAAAAGCTCTGCTTTCTGACACTACAAAAACAGTTGTACATTTTCAAACAAACAGAATGAGAGGAAGTTAAGTTTTTTCACACTTGAACCACTTACAGAGGAGCAGGTTTCATTCGGATCAAAAACTCTGAATCCACAACAATTCAGATTTCTCTCAATATCTGTTCTCGCACTGTTAGTGTTATTCCATCCCACCTCTAGAAGTTGACTCTAGAAGGCATAAGCAAACACATGTTAATTGAACTGTTTTGCATTTCATTGGAAACCAATACACTAGACCAAGTTGAAAATTCTCTAACTAAAACCTTCAGATCCTGAAGTCTAAAAGGATAATACATTAAAGAATAACCTGAATGTTCAAACAGCCTGTGTAGCCAACAAAACAGCAGCGCTCAGCAGCAGCACATTCATGGTTGTAATTAATTTTCTTCCTTCCTTTTTTCTAAATACAAGAGCACTAGTAATGGGACAACCAGCTAATCTAACTGGGACTGCTCAGACTTTAAATAAAAAGTGTGTTTACATGTAAAAGCTGATTATTTACCCACTGTACCCTTGCCCACCTCTTATGCGGTAAGAATTAGTCTCCATACTTCATGGAAGCTGGTTTTACTTTCACATTTAAGGGTCACCTCTGTTCTTAATATAGTTAACTTTTTCAGTTACACAAGAACAATTCAGTGGTTTTATCATATTTACATTATGATTACTGTAGATTTCATCAGCTTATCTGGAATTGCTGAACACATAACATAATCAAGATATCATGCTCCTACGCTTGTGACCCTAAACCTAGACAGGAAGCTTAAAACCAAATTAATTTTTTTTTAAAAAAAAAAAAATGACAGCTGAAAGTCACTTTAGGACTCAGATGTTATATCCTTCTAGCCACTACAGCCAAGCACTGCCTAAGTTCTAGTACTTAGTACTTAATTAAAAGGATAATGCTACTTTTCTTAAAATAGTCTTTCTCCATTTGTGGAAGACTATATATAAATATGTGTGCATGTATGTATTTATAGTATTATGCTATAGATTAACTGAGAAGTCAGGAAACTTACCTGCTGTTCCTTGTTTAGTGCCAAACAAGCACAGGAGACAGAAAACTGGACAATAAAGACTAGCAAAAGAATAATCATGTACTGGAAACAGTAGTTAAGGATATACTCTCAAATTAATTTTGCTTTTATAACACATATGCCTAATGGTATTCCTTATTTCATTGGATAACAGTAAGTGTTTTAAAACAAAAGAACTACAGAAGTGAATTCTGACTGGATGTGGAAAAGATGACCCAAATAATGTTCCCAGACCTCAATCACCATGTATTGCCTCTTTCTGGCTACTACTACACATAGCTGGTATTTTTGGGTTAGGTGTTTCTTTCCTAGCAAGACAACATGAGCAGAGACGTTAATAAAAGGAGCTTTCAGAGAGAGAAGTCTAAAGCCAATTTCTTGAGCTTTAGGGACTCATGTTGTCATTCCAAGACACTTCACTTAAATGAAGTTGTAAAGAAAATACTTTTCTGGGTACTGCATAGTCAGAATTTTTTTTCTTCAATGACACAGTCTTGTAATTAATTACAAAAGATAACTTTAGCCTAAATGTAAAAAAAAGTGAGAATTCCTTTTGGAACACAGCCTCACACACTTCTAGACTAATGCATCTGAAAACAGTGTAAAACAAAAAGAACAAACTGTGATACTAAAGATCATGTTTTGAAAGTCAGGCACTGCCTTCACAATCTGGCTGCTGTGTTCAGAGGTAAATATGTAATTCACACAATTAAATGGTTTGTAAAGTGGAGGTCACTACTTACTCATAGACCATAACCAGAAAAATAAACAGTTTTATCAAATAAATCTCTTTTCTCATCCAAACAGGCTGATTTTATTATGCAAGGCAGCACCACAGACTGCTTACACACTGTTGGTGTGCACAAAGGGGCAGGACAGCACACTGAGAAGGTCTGCGCTCATTTCCAGTCTGGGTTCGCAATTAAAGGCTAGGTATGAAAAGAAAGTGCTTCTTGACAAAGCTGTATTACCAACAATGCACTCCCCTGCCAGCTACAACCAGCTCACTATCTGGAAATATCACCTTTCTCTACTGTTAAACATTAATAGTTCACATACTCTAGCTTGGTCTAGGGTTGAGCATACAGTAAGAGGCACCCGTGACACAGTGAGCCACCACAAAAAGCCCTCAAAAATGGAATTATTTTAATTTCTAAAAAGAGAAGACATGAAAACAACTGTCTTCAGAGCACAAACAAGGGAGAAAAAAAGGGAAGCTGGAATAAAGTTAAATGGGAAGGAAGTTTAACGTAGCCTACACTTGACCAAAATAAGATTGTGAATTTCTGTTCTGTTTCTGAAGCACCTTCTACATCAGTCTCAGCTGACAGATCAGCTTGTTTACATGGCTTGAACCAAGCTGCAACACATGTAATGCACCAAAAGGATACAAAGAACAGCAGTACTTGATGATGTTTCACCGCACCAATCAATCCAACTAAGGCAATAAGGAAGAGGAAGATTCCTACTGCAATTGCCACTCCAACAACTCTGAAGCTAGAGATGAGGCCGAAGCCAATTCCCCATGCTGCAATTCCAATCAGCAGCAGGCTTACCAGCTGGAGGGAAGAGAAAACACAAAGTTAGTCTGCATATTAAGAGTCAACCTACACAGAGCTACATTCTTTACACTGAAGTTGTTATTAGAAAGGTACAATTTTTCTTTTCAGTGAGAAGAGGAAGCAGCACAAGCCTAAATAAACCAATCCTCCACTTCATCAGAGGTAACTTCAGTTCCAGATGCTTTAAGGCAAACGTTCTTCAACACTGTTACAACAATGTGGAACTGTTACAACTTAACCTACCCACAAAGTCAAGTCATGTTTCATTATCTATGACGGAATAGAGACATTAAATTAAAGTGTGGATTATAACAGAACCAAGAAATAAGCTAAAAACCATTAGATCATCAGCTTTAATTCACAGAATGAAAGAAGAATGAAAATTCCAGATGCTTTCTGAAACAGAAGGAGTATATTTAAAGAAAACAGAACATACAGCTCCACAGCTCTGAATACATAAAAAAGCCCACTTTGCCAAAACTTACTGTAATCAGGAATACAGCAGTATTAATTCTACAGTTGATGATGTAACACAACAGTTGGTAAGGTCACACAAAAATACTTTTTAGATCTGTATCTCAAGGGCTTCATGCAGTAAAACAATAAAGGTGCCCTGTTTCTGCTACATATTTCTTCAAGAAAATAGCTCTGCTATGAAGTCAATCCTATTTCAATACCCAAAACACTCTTACGCTGTTTCCTTCCTTCTAAAGATGGTATTCTGGAAAGGCAGGTGGAATCTGTCCCATTTAGTTTACTGGGATTTATTGTTTATATGGGCAGGAAACTCCAGCCTTTCCTGTTTCCATGCCAAAAACACAGAACAAAAAAAAATTCCAACATGAAACGCTGCAGAGAAATCTGTAATGAGGTACAGCAGGAGGGAAGCAGCAAAGCCAACCCAGATGTCCAATACACAAGATGCCTAATACCCTCTTGCCTGAAACAGTTAAACCTATGTGTAATCTATCATCCATTACATTCTCAGTTAAATAAACACCAATTCAACATGCAAGTTTTAACTTCCCAAAACCATGACCTCTCCAAAAAATACCCAGAAATTGTATCATTATTAAACAAAAAAAACCCCAACAAAACCGCACGCATTTGGTCTAGTCCAGCCACTTGGCTTTATTCGACAACAAACACAGAGCGAGCACCTACACTTGCTCACCAGTTGCCATTCAAACAAGATGCACCTCATGATGTTTTACTACTTACCCTGAGAGATGGGGAAGAAAAAAAAGAGGACATTTCCAACTTATCTTTTCAGTATATTTACCCTACAGCAGGGCATTTTTGTTGATTTTAATACCAAATACATCTGTGTATTTTTTCAGCTTAAGTACATCTTAGAAAACTGAGCCGTGTAATGCTGCTTTTTAAACACGGAATTCTAAAATAACATCAAGAAAGCTAGTAAAACAAGTAGTGATGCTTATCAAGATCAAAATACAGTGGGTGGGGTTTTGTGTGTTCACGGAAGAAGACATCTTAAAAAATATTTTTACCAAAAGCCAGTAATCCACATAAGAAATTTAAGAGTCTGCAAAAAGAAAAGGAGGGTATTTGTTATACCTACACCTCTGTCTCACCACAAGGAGAGACAAAAGAACGATATACAATTCCAATAAATTCTTCAATAGCAGTAGAGTTTTAGGATTAATTCACATTTTTCTTTCTTTCTCTTAAACAAAAAGCCTTAACCACCATGTTTCTTTAAAACCAAAACACCAGGCCAAGTTGTAGTGGAACTAAATTATGAAGAGGGGAGAAATAAAATGTAAAACAAAACAAGAAGCCTTGGCTCAGCCACAGACAAGATTTTCTGAATGCATGCTGCACATTCCTGATGCCATTACGTTAAAAATAAGCCTTCCTAATCAGACAGTTATGTGCAAAACCTACCTGTTCTGATCTATGCCCATTCACTATATTTCTTCATCTCATACTACCGGGAAGATTTATTTTCCCACGTAAGCATCAGAAGTGAACAACAAAAGAAATCCCATAACCCAGTTTCCAATCAGAAGGTGCTGGCTGACGTCCCATACTATGCACCAACTTAAAAGCACGTAAGTCACACTGCCAGTAAACAGCTCTTCAAAGTGTTATCTTATAAAAAAACCTCAAAGGCAATGACAAATCTCAATTAACAAAGAAAAGCAAAATACACTGTTCCTAATGATTTTCACCAATACTTCTTCCTTCTTATTGAGCTATGACTGTCAATCTTTATTTTCACCAATCTGCCTCCAGGATACCAAAACATATATTTGTTCAGATCTTTGCTCATTTCATAAGAGGTCTAAACCAATTTGATGAAATGACTTTCAGTCTTGAAGTATCAAAATTAAAAGAAGAGACCTAAACAATATCTGTGCCTAAAACACCTACTGGACAAATGCAGTGTGTGAACTGCAGGATACTGGTTTCTTGCTGCTGTTACTCGTCTCGGCATCCATTATTCTGATAGTATGTACGTGAAATTAGTGTGTATGACACTAAAAGCTATTACCATGACCCCCTGGCCCAAAAAGATTTTCTGGCAGACACATAATGAATCTGGAACTGCTATGGTTTTCCAGTTGAAAAGAAGCCTCTCTGGCTTATAAACCAATTCTTGAACCCTGGATGTTCAGGAATCAGGTGACCGACTTTGAAAAATGAAATATCATAAAATAGTTCAGTTCCTCTTTTGATCACATTCTAGTTTTAGAGCTATCAGTCTCATTTTCAAGCTTTACCTCCATAATACCAAGACTGTATTTTCTCTTTTCACATGACAAAATTGTCCTTTAAGCAATTCCTTAAAACATCTGGAAATTCAGTATGATCACAGATCCAGGCTACTGGACTCTGCTTGGCAAGCTAAGTGAAAATGCTGTACCCAGTCAGGCAGATACATGGTTTGGATAAAAATAACTATCAGCTACTCCAACTCTGGCCATTTAAACTAATGGAAAACTGACTTTTCAAAACTGGAGATGGCAGGTTTACAAACCATTCTAGAAACAGATTCAGTATTAAGTTCCTGACTCCTCTGCATGTTGATGGAAAGATGAAATCCTTCATTTTCAGGTAAGGATTGGACTATCTCAATGTTGAACAGTAAAACTATCCATACACACACATATATATAGTGGCATAATGTGAAAAACTAAAGTAAACACATACTACTACAAACAGGAAAAATAACGTAAGCTGTTTTGGGAAGAGGTTTTAGAAGTCTGCAAAACAGTGCAAGGCTCATAACATTAGGCCCTGTTTAGCCACTAGAAAAGACTGCTCTACAGGGCTTATTCCAGTGTTTTGGAACAAAAGGAATTAGATGCAGTATTTCTAAAAGTGAAGCTGCTAAGACTCTGTAGTAAATGTACTTGAAACAAAAGTACTTAGTAACCATACTTCTAAATGAGTAATATGTACATTCTAAATGTATAAGCTTTATTTACTTACAAAAAAAAGTAAAAAAAAAAAAAAGTTCCTTTATTTCTGTTAACTAAAGGCAAAAGGACTCTATAGAACTTCTGAATGTCACATTTTCTTTTACTGAAATGACATTTCACAGCACCAGAATTCCCCCAAAGAAAACAGCATCATCACTGGAAGATTGAAAGTACATGTGAAACTTCATTTTATGTATATGAGTTGACTTACATAAAGTTAGGCTTGGTTACCAACACTTCAAATATTTGCTTGGTACATCTATCAGAAATGTAAGAAATCACAGATGAGTTTTTAGTGATTAGGACTGATTTGGTTTCCCACAGCAGTCTCATTAGCTGGAAAGACTGGGTTGGAGAAATGACCTGTTAGACTGAATGACAACAGGCTGGACTGCTTGAGCTTAAAGGGTAGCAGCTGATGGCTCAGCATCCAGCTGGTAGCAGGTAAGGAACACTACAAAGGCTGATACTGAGGCCAATATTATACAGTATCTTCATCAACAATGTGGGTGATAAAACAGAATAAATCCTCAGAAAATTTGTGGATGATACTAAACAAGGAAGAACGATCAACTGTCCAAATATATTGAACTCAGATAGACCTTGATAAACTTGAGGAATAAGCCAACAGGATCCTCATAAAATGCAAAATTCTGCTCCTGAGGTGCTTCCGGGGAGCTTGGGAACAAACTGGTTGAGCAACAACCCTACTGAGATAGATCTGGAGATCAAACTGGTTGCCAAGCTGAAAATGAGCCAAGAGTCTGTTCTCATTGCAAACAGGGAAAGGCAAAAGGAGTGTACTCAAAGGAAACAACACTAGTGAGACTGCAGCTCAAATACTGTGTCCTATTTCAAGTCCCTCAGGTCAAAAAGGAATTTGAGAACCTGGAAATGGCCTGGAGCCTTGCGGATGATGTTTGAGAAGCACATGATGGAGCTGCATTTGTTTAGTCTGACAAAGAAGCTGCCTAGGGATAGGCTTAATAGCAACTGAAGCTGGAGGTGCACTACAACAGCAATGGAGGCAGTCTTCTCGGCATCACAAGTAACAGCTTTGGAGGTTCAGACTGGACATCAGAAAAAAACAGTTGCAAGGTGGTCTGGTGCCATACTCAGGTGATAATCTTTGTTCTCAGAGGTTTTCCAGACTCAGTAAACAAAGCCACGGTTGACAAATATTAGTTGTAATCCTACTGTCAGCAGGAGCCTGGATAGATGTGCCCCAGAAGTCCCTTCCAACCAGCACTCCCACACACCACAGCCAGCTCTTCCACTGTGGAAATTTTGCCACTCTCCACATCAAAAATCAAGAGTTCTAACAGGCAGAAAAGAGACAGATTTAGCAGTAAGCAAGGACTGTTCTGTACTGTCTAGCTCACTAAATATCTCATAAACCCCATACCAACGAAACACCTTCTTAAAAGCAGCAAGAAGGTCCCTCAGTAAAAGAGCAATGAATGATTCTTCAGAAGTACTTAAACAGCTTCAAAAACACCGGCACAAGTTTTGTTGTCAGAAGTGATTTAAAAGGTCCCATTCACTTAAGGCACATTTACATAAAAAGCCAACAGGTATTAAGAGCAAAAGAATTTATTACAATCTCAAGCTGGAACAATTTGTCCCACAGAAACGTGCTATAAACACACAGTGCCCACACACCAGAAAAGCAACATAAACCCATGGGAACTGTGCACACGTGGTGGGGGGTGATGGCTAATATTTTAAATTTAATATCTTCATTTACTATATACTGTGTTTCCCATCAATACAAACCCTAGCTAGCAACCTTATTTAAAAAGCACACATGCAAACACAGGCTTAGCATAATTCCATACATAAATGAATCAATTTTGAGATTAAGTAAATGCTTTACTGGAACCAACCTACAGGTAGCACAAATCCTAAGTGAAGAACAGTAGTTTTCACTATGAGACTAAACACTTTTTCTAAAGAGTAAAAAAAAAAATAATTAAGGAAATCAAGCATATTACCAACAGACTAAATATTACTCCATTATCAGCACCTCTACCAGAAAAATTTTAGGGACTGTTAGTTCAAGAACAGTGGAATGGATCAGACTCCACTTTTAAGTGATTTTCATTATATATATATTTTTTATATATATATACACACAGACATTTGAACTTCAGAGATGTTTCAGAAATAATTTAGAGTCAAAGAATGTCTGTCACAGAGATGAAGTCATCACAAGTTTGACTGCCCTGTTTTCCAGTTAATTTTTCATTAACATGATTAAAGCATTAGCCTTTACAATACTTGTTAGGGTTCTCTTTCCTCTTATTGATGCATGAATTACTACTCCTATAAAAAAAAAATCCAAAAACTCAATTTGCCCTATTCTTTAAATCCAAGTTCTCCTGTGCACACAGCTGCTCATTACCCTTGCTCCTGTACTGGAAAAAGGTATTTCTCTTCACACTTACCCTTGTGTATTTACCCACAAAGAGTCGACATTACAAAACATGACACTGATGAGTTATTTCTCTAGACTATGCCACTGAGAAATAATGCAAATACCCAAACCAGTTCCTCCTTCCTTCAACAAGCCACAAGCAAATCTGCTGTTTTAACCAGCAACTATTCAGTATTGCAACTAGCTTGGACTGCTCACAAAGAAGGAAGTCATATGCAGAAGTTAGTTTTCCCACTGTTTTCTTGTAGGCTCAGCCCAAAAAGGAGTTAGTAAAAACTGCATTTCAGAACTTACCTGTCAAGAAATACAGCCTCACCATTCCCAGATAAAGAGACTATATAGCCTTTACACTGGTATCAGCAAAGGAAATATTTATGGAGTATGTGTCAGGCTGGGTATGGAACAGGAACTAAAACCAGAGAGATTACACACATGAAGAAACATATCCTCCCTGACTTCTCTCTCCACATTTAAGTTCATCTTCCACTTCTTATAAGGGGGCTTTAAATTTTAAACCTCAAATGGTATATACTTTGAAGGTAGAGATCGCCACCACCCTGCCTTTCAACCAGGCCAACCATTTCTGCACAGCCACAGAGTATCTAGAACACAACTCTCCTGGATCCCTGCACTTCATCTAAAACCACCACATTAAAGTAAGTGGCAATATATAGTGGTACACCTTTAGCAAGTTTAGACTAAACTGGTTTCTATCACAGCTGTGAGCTAGCCAACTTGTAAACAACCTTATCTCCTTACAGTACTTCAGCTTTGCTGAAAGCCAAGTAAAGGCTGAGCAGTAAGGAAAGCTCTGGGTACCTCCAAAGAATTTCTAACAGAATGCAAACCTTCCACCCCTAGGTGCCTTACTTAAATGAAGTTATCAGTAGTCTGGTTACTGAACAGCCTTGAGACACATCACGTGAAACATGTGAAAGGCAGAATTCCTGTTATCACGAAAGCCAGTTCTTTCTGTTTCAGGCCTACTTCAGAGTTCTTCATGGCAATAGCCAGCACTTAGGATCGAGTTGTTTTTGACTGTGTAACAAGCTCCTTCTACATTAAAATGGCAGGGATTTAACCTATTTCATAGTCCCTGATCGCTGGAAATGAAAGCTTTCTGCTGTGTGTATCAGGAACAATTACGTTCTAAAATGTTTATTTTTGCTTCCTTGTTTGTTTATTTTTTTTTAAGAAACTGTGAAACATTTTCAGGAAGCCCAGTGATCCCACATACCCTTCTTCCACCATGTATCTCCTTCAACACAAAAACATCAGTGGAAAGATCACAACTAATAAATTAAGCTACAAGGCTATTACAAGACATTCAAAGGGCTTCTCAATAATTGTGCTGATTTAAAACTGTCATCTGCACCACTAGGATGGCTGAAAACATCCGTGGTATCAAAACACGCCAAGCTCCATATAGCCTTCTCCTGTGCCCTGTTGCTCTCCAGTTCTTTCATGAAAGTGTCTGCCTTCCTAGCTCTAAATTCCACTATGCACTCTGCACAAGGCAAGTCAAAACCCCAAACCCACTCCTATCTGGTCTATGGACCAACTACATGTCTCAGTTCCCACCCGCTACCACAAACTGCTGTCACTTTGGCTATAAACTCACAGACAGTACAGCTGAGGGCATTCCCAAGGACTGACAAAAAGTCTTGTAGATCCATGTTCTGGCTGTAGTCGCTCTTTCATGCTCTCAAGCGTGAGCACAGAAACCTTCCCCAAAAGCCAATGAACATAAAACAAAACCAAAAGGCCAAACACAAGACTAAACTGACATGACCAATGTTAACCTTCCCTGCTACACACCTGGGAGCTTCTGTACCACTTTAATTTACATGTCAAGACTAGATAGCACAGTTTATACTGCTGCCTTCAAAATGTCCTTGCGAACGACAGAAATAAATTCAAGACAACCTGTCCCACTTGCCAAGCACCCAGTTAGGATGCTGAGCTAGACCAGCCCAGCACAGGCTAGTGCTGGGGCAAACTTTTGATACCGCACTCTTAAAAGCTGACTGAAGACCGTCAGACACAGCAAACAGCAGGCTATTTACTGGTCACTTCTTAACAGTAAAACAAACTTACACAAACCAAAACGGAACTGAACTCAGAGATCACAGGTTCATGAAATTGCTGCATGAGGCAAGAACTGCGTTTCTCTAATTCCTATCTGCTTGTACCTGGCTCCATATAGCCACTACAGCAGTCAGGAATTATCAGAGAATGCAGGAAACAGTCACATCCCCTTTCCATAGGAATATCCAGATGTTCACCCTGTCTCTTAACACCAGGTTCCCCCCATGCAGCAAAAAGATAGATGGAGCTAGCACACTTGCATGGAAGATGCAAAATGCTCAGTCCTTTGCATTGGAAACTCTGCATTCAAGACAAACATTATTAAAAACCCCATGATGTCAAGCACGCATTGTCCAAATCTGAGAATTTCTGTACTCACTTTCATACTCCCATAATACAGGCAAAGCAATTTTGATAGAGGGCAGAAAGCACAAATGCATTAATTACACCTTCAATAATTGCCGCAGCCAGAGAACAACTGCCAGTGATAGGGAAAGAAACCTAACAACTTCCAAATACAATGCTTGAAAATGGATGCAAAAAATGGGACACTTCATGGACAATCAAAAAAAAACAGGTTCAGAGAACAAAGTCATAGAAAAAGTACATTAATTTGACAAGGTACTTTATAGTGTTCAGAGGAAATGTGGATGATTTTGTGGAATGAACTCTGTGCCACTAAAAAATACACACTTTAATGGTAAAGGTACCCTGTGTTTTAAGTTCAATCAAACAGCCACTCTAGGTGTAAGAAAAACTGAAAGCCTACTCATCGAAACAAACATGAGATGTTTACATACCAACAACAAGCAGTTCATGTTTGCTGCTACAGCAATAATTAAGTAGCTGCTTGGGCGACAAAACCAGCACACACCATCCAGATGAACTGACTGTATTTTTATTTTTTTTTTAATTTAAGTATCTGTGGCCCAGCTACCACTCAATCTTTCACCACTAATTAGCACTTAGGAATTTCCCTTTCCGTTCTGAAAATCTGATTTGAAATAACAGATCAACTGCTCATACCTCAACACAATTACTCAAGACCTCCTTGGAAGGAACGCTGTCTACCTAAGGAAATCCTTGTCTGGTTAAAGTGAGCAATTACTGGTGGAGCCAGCATCTAGGGTTCTCATACCTAGAAGATTAGAAGTCTTAAATTACATACACATCCTTGAATCTGGCTGAATTCTGTGGACAGACATTTTAAACAGTTTGTATGGGTTTGTCATTTGATGGGAAATATAAGTATGATTGAATAAAGATAGACAAAATTTGACAGAAACCTTAGGGTTTTAAAGGTATTTTAAAGGCCCTTGTATACAGACATTTCTTCTATGTAAAACTTCATTCTGGCAGTACACATAATTATATACACAGAATCAATAAATACCCTCAATTATTTTTCTTGACTCTTCCTATAAGAAACCATACTGAAGTCAGCGAGATTCAGCATAGATGTCAGAATTACTCATGTAGAATACATTTTAAAATAGAATCAGGCCCTAAGGACATTAAATTAGACCAGAGAAGAACCAAAAGTCATTAGCCAAGTACCATCCAAAAAGAACATCAAATAAGCAATTAGGTTTGTGGGTTTCTGGTTTCTTGCCTTAAACCAGCAACTGATTTATTACTGCCAGGACACGTATTTTTCTTGGTGTACTACCATAAAAAGTAAAACAAGACAGCAATAGAAAAATAAAATAAAAAGAAAATCAAGCTCCAATATCCTATTCTAGAATTGTTTTAAAGAAAAATGGAGTATAAACTGTAACCTGCAATATACCGGTCTAAGTGTTAATTTGTTCCAAGGATGTGATACAGCCACATCAACGCTAGCTAGAAAAACATTCAACAAGTGTTACATATTTGAGCTGATATCCCTTCTTAACCCCACTACTCCCCTCTCATCAGTTATTACAGTGCACTGATATTGCTTAAAAAGATGATGCTTTTGGTTGGTTTTTTTCTGATTGTCTTCTGTATTTTCTTCCAGATGGGAAAAAAATAAACCTATCATTCATCACTTTTGCAACCCAATTCTTGTATTGTTAGGGTTTTGTCTATCCAAGGACCAGAGAAGCCCACACAGTTTGCTAGATCAACTCCGCCAGGCCACTAAACACCTGAAATATTATTTCTGCAACTCAGAATTTCAAAGCATTAGTCTTATAACTTGTCTATAATTAATATGCAATACAAGCAATAGCAACTGAATATTCCAGTTACTGTAATTCAAAGAAGTCATTCCTTCCCTTCAGCAAAAATGTATGGTCTGGATAAGTCAAATGAAAGAATACCATGTGACACCCACAAAGTAAATTTGACTCAGGGAGATATCAGAGCAAGATGAAGGTCACAGGTGCACTGTACAGGTATCAGACAAAACTACAGAGGTCACAAAGACCAACCCACCCTTGCTGAGGCCAAATATGTCCAAAAGGCCTACCAGACCTCTTATACCTGGTGAATATGTGGCTGTAGGAATAAGTAATGGTGTCTTCAGAAAAAAACCACCTGCTGTCCACGTGACCTCAAAATGAGATTTGTGCATGTATCATGTTAGAAAGAACCAGATTTCTCTCACTAGTCTGTCACTCAAGAAACAGAAACAACAACAACAAAGGCAAAAAGAAGCCTTGAATTAACCTCTGGTTTACTGAAAAGAGAAACCGGGATGGGGATTATTTACCTGTATCCTATCCATTGGGATGGGGCAATCCCACAAAAAGTTGGCCAAGATGATTTTTTGAGGTCCCTTCCAACCTGGGCTATTCTGTGGTTCTAACCTTCATTATGCCAGTTTACAAACACTGACCTTGCCTCCAACAATAGATGCCAAATGTGGCAGCCTGCTCACCTCTACTCTGGCTGGGGTTAGCTTGGGCGATCTGTAGCATCACAGGGATCCTGGGTGACTTTCACAGCTGTATAAGCATGGACTCCCTAAGCATGTTCCGTAGACTTTTTCAGGGGCATACTCGCTCCGCAAGCTCCTCCAAGGAAGCATGTGCAATAGCACAGCTTCTCCTATATTAAGTTCCCTCTTTTCTGAGGGAACAAGGGTCACTCATACACCAAAAAATACACCAAATGACTCTGGCTTCAGCACAGGCACTTCTATATCCATTTGTGCTTCAACCTGGTGACTAGCATCAGGTCCAGTAACTGACAGCTATGAGAACTGCTTGTTCTGATGAACAGCCATAGACCCCTTTGTCCCCCTCCCTGTACTGCCCTCAGTCGAGATCAGGCAGTGCTTTCCGAAAAGCACCACCACCACAGCCTGCAAGCACTGGCTGACCCCAATTTCAGCCTGCTGGAAGTCATCCCCAAGCACGACAGTTAACATGAAACATTAGAGGACATACTACCTGCCAGATGAGCTGTGAGAGGAAGCCATTACATGCACCGACTCCTGTTTCTTGCTATTTCTGTGTCATTTTAAAATAGATAGCGAGGAAAAAAAACCGCAGCTACACCACAACTGGAGATTTTATTGTTCTCTGTTGAAAGCAGAGCCTCCAACTTGCTTAAACGAAACGAGTCACCTGCCTGGAGCTCCCCAAGAAATCAGTTATTTCAGTTTATTATACTACTATTTCCCTGGCCCTCACACACACACACACACACACTGCACTTACCTCGGTGCTACTCCCTGGCTTAGGACTAACAAAGTGATCCCTTCCTCATTCGCGCCCGGCTTGGTGCAGCGACCCTTCCACACACGGGAGAAGGGCACCGCGGCACCGCAGCGCCGCCCGCTCCCCAGCCCGGCCCGGCCCAGCCCGCCGCCGGGGACGATGCGGTTTCCCCGCGGACGGGCAGCCTCGCCCCGCCGCCCGCTCCCGGACCGCCCTGGATTTTGATCCCGGGGAGCCACGTCTCTGCAGTGACAAAGCGCCGCCAGACGGGTGCCACCTCGCCCACAGCTGGAGGCCGCAAGCGAGCGGCGGTCCCGGCTCCGAGTCCCCCCAGCCCCTCGGAACCATCCCGCCGAGAGGAGGCCGCCTCA
>JAVJGJ010000047.1:82551876-82563024 GCA_035590215.1 Microhierax caerulescens | reverse complement strand
AAGATCATCTGGTTCCAGCCCCCTGGTCATGGATATTGACATATACCGTCCAGCAATGCCTCTCCAGTGGGTAGGGAGCACGTCCTGTATGTCTGCAAAACAGCCATCTGTGTAGTCCTGCTTAGTGATGGCTGAGACTAACAAGTACATTTCCCTCTTGCCTCCCTTGTGGGAGAGGCAGTGGGAAAGCAAGCACATACTCTTTGCTCTCCTCCTTGTCTGGATAACTTAGGATCACAATCAGACTAAGCTGCTCTCCCAGTATGGCCCTTGGTGCCCCAGGGCAGCAGGGAGCAGTGGTGAGGTGAGACTCCAACCTGCACAGCTCCTGCTGAAGCTCCTGAGGTCCCTTACAAGCTCAGCACTTCTTTCTTGTGGGAGAGTAATGTGGGTAAACTGGAAAGGAGAAACCCAGAAGGGACTGAGCATCTGAAACCACTGCTAGCGTGTGGGGTGGTAGCGGGCTTCTGAGGGAAGGAACCGTGGCCACTGTCATGCTGGTAATTGGGTCCCTGCCAGGAAAAAATAACAAGTGAGCAGGTCACCGGGACGCCAGCGCAGCGGCTCTGTGCCAAGGGCCACGTACAGGCTGCGCACACAGCCTGGGAGTGCTCGCCTGCCTGAGTCGTGTCTTCTGCAGGTGTTGGCATAACTTCCCCTCCCTGGATTTGTTTCTGTTTACATGAACCTCTAAAGGCCCGCGTGGCTGGTGAAGAGCAGGAATTAACTTCTCTTTAAATGGCATAGCACAAAACCAAAAGCCTGGTGAAGCTGAAGAAGCCAACCTGGAAGATTTGCTTTTTCCTCCCTGCAAACTCAAAAGATGCGGCTTTTTTGGGAAAACACATACTTAGACAATTCATCCTCATTTTGGTTCTTAACCAGCACAACTCAGCCAGCATTGAATGGATGGCTGCAATTAATCCATGTCATAGTATTTGTGGATCTTTTTGAGAAAGGACTGTTATTTCTTAGTCAGCGCACAAGCCTTATTTTAGATAATCAGAAGCCCCTTTTTTAAGTGCAAAGGTGATTTTAAAGTTACTTCTTCATGAACGTGACAGGGACTCAAAGCAAAGCCCTTGAGATGCCAGAGGAGACCTGTTAAAATTACCAGGCAGTTTACCAGTGCCTCAGCAAGGGCATGTTTGAGAGCAGCAGGTTTTCTTCTTTACGTGCTATTCAGACAAACTCAGCGAGGCTGAAGCATCATGTGCCCTACATCTGAACCCATGGTTCTGAAAGCTCACATTTTGAGGAAGGGGTTTGAAACAGAAGCCAGAGTTCAACACCCCCACCCCCTTACACCACTGAAAGTAAGGGATGGGGCTGCATTTTCTCATGCTCTTTGCTTGTCTTGGAAGTGCTGATCTGTCATTGCTTAAGTGCATAAGCTGTCTTGAAATAATAATATGCTGCTCAAATACAAGAAGCCAAGAGCTTGCTTCTTGCTGCTAAGGCAATACCACAGTTACTTGTCAGTGCCCTGCCCCAGGCACCACCATCTGGGGGCTGTGGTGGGAGCTGGAGCCCCACAATGAGCTCCACCAGGGACCCAAAGCCTGAGTGCTACCTGCGGAGAGAGGAAGGGCCTCCATCTCTCAGGTTGGTGAATGGGTGTTTGAACAAAGTTCTGCATCTTAAACTGTGAATTATGGCTGCATTGCAGGTCAACATTAAATGACCCCCCACCCACCCATTTATGAGACCTTGTTTAACACACCTTATGCCTCTAAATGGGCTGGGGGGGAAGGGGCTTTTAAAGATTGAGCAAATGGCTCCTTGTCACTTGAACCCTTGATTTGAGTACCAAGTGATGATTTGAGAAGCAAGAGAGTTTCAGTGTTTTCAGCAAAAAAAAATGTCGTACCTGCATGAGACTTAAGAAAACCCAAAACTAGCTTTTGTGGAAATTACAAAAATTGTGGAAGCTGGCTAATATGACCCTAGAGAGAGCAGGAAAACGTGAGCTCCATTATTACAAAAGGAGTATGTGTAAAGATGCGGTAATGAGGACTGGTGTTGGTAGTACTGAAAGCATATGTTGTAGCACTGTTTAGCATATTTTATGCTTTTCACATTATACCACTCCCCTGTGTTTATACTTAAGCTTGCTGACCCTTTTGGCCTGCTCTCAAGAGTTGGAAAATGATCCTGCAATCTGCTCACTTGTTTCGTTTTTTCTGCCCAGCTCTGTTATATGCCAAGCAACAGGCATGAAGTGTTTGATCCTCGAAAGTCTCACCCAGGAGCTTGGCTAGGTAAGTCATAAGAGAACCCCCTACCTCATAGCTCTTAATGAAGAATAGGAGCCCTTCTGGAAGGTGTTTCTCAAGCCTAGAGAAGATGTGATAAGAGTAGCTGCTTCTCATGTGTGGATGTGCCTCCACATGGCTCAGTTTGTGCTGGGCCATGACTAGGGTTTCAAGGCATTCCTACGTTACAAGGAAAGTTGTTAATAAATAGCATATCCTGAATTACGCTTAAAATACAAAAAAAGTGGTATTTTAAGAGATCTTTTAATAGCCTTTGAATCTTCTAATTTGAAAAGCTGCAGAGGTAAAATAATGCATAGCTGACAGGTATTAAAAGGAACCTAAAAGATATTTTAACAACTAGACGGTAAATTCTGTGTATTTTCTTAAAGTACTTGTCCAGCTGTTTCTTAGAGCACAAGAAGGGAAAAGCTGAATCACTTGTTGGTCTGGTTGTCACCTCAGTGACTGTGCAGAGTAGGGTAAATTCCAAGCAGCAGGTGATTGCATCCCAGCTGAACACGTTACGTATCAGCAATGCTTCAAAATCCTGGTGTTCTGATTTGTCTGAATGTTCTTACTGAAAACAAGCTTTTTTGAGTAAAGCCAACAAAACTCTCAATGAAACAAAAATATATTCTAAAAGTTTTGAAGTTACGAAGTAGTTTATTCACTTAGAAATAATAACTTTCATGGAATGAAACTGAATTGTAGTCAAAATATTCTGTGTTTAATTATCTTCCCTTAGTACTTCATACATGCTTTGCACTGGTATGGTGACTTTCTCATGTATGTACATTTTAAATAGTTTTCTTAAAAAATAATTTAACATTTATAAAATGGTCTTTGTATATTATTTAAAGATCTGTAATATTCAAATAAGGCATTAATAATGTTATATTCTAAATAAGTATGTTCAGCAATATTAGACATTTATAAATTTTATTTCTATTGAATATACTATTAAGCATTTTAGTAATTACATATTTTATTTATAATTTAAGAATAATGTTCAGAAATATTTTTTCATTTTAAAATCCATTTTGACAAAGGACAGGGCCTTAATCAGCAAGAAGTAATTACAATAACTTGGGGTTCTGTGTGGAAAGAAAACGTGTTTCAGTTCACCAGGATCTTCTATGTCCTGAAATTTTTAAATACTAGAATAGTAACTGGCCATTAATTTAACATATGTAGCCAGTGGACGAACTCAGTTGCAAGACGTGGTTATTTTGTTAGAAAACTACTGACACCTGTTAAGACTGCACAAAGAGCTGTATTCCTTAATTTGCTGACTCATTGCTAGAATTACTGAGAGCCACTTTTGTGTAAAATCTCCTCATAGTGCACACACACACACAAACTCACCAATCTCTCCCTCTCCAAGGTGTAGTCACAGACTGGACCCTGGGACCCTCAGAGGGTCTCACTTTAGAAGCTGGTTTCTCTGGGTGGTAAGCGCCCTCCTCGCTCAGCCAGCCTGGAGCTGCCCCAGGGATGAGCTTGGGAGCTTTTCCACCACTCCTGTTAGCGTGGGTCTGGCTACTGGGTTTGGGATGTGCTGGCTAAGCAGACGAGAGGGATGCTGGCGTGGAAGGCCATTACATGTCCTGTGGGTAAATCTCTATTGCCCAAAGCGTGGTCAGGGTGAAAGCAAGGTTGCTGCTGAAAACACTGAAGGAAGTGCCAGCTTGACGATGGTTTGTGATCTGCAGGATTATTAACTGCTGTGGGGTAGGAGCCCCCTTTGTACAGGGCCTGACACAGACAAGCCTCCAACGCAGTCAGGCAGTCAAAGCCAGAAGAAATAGGAACTGGATCAACACCTTTCAGATTTCTACTCAGTGCTTTAACCAAGGAAGCCATAAAACCTAACTCACTGTGGCATCCCAAGAAAGATGCAGTCCCTCTCCAGGAGGAAACCTGCGTGCTAGGAGAATGTTTTAAAGCAATAGAAATAGTTCTCTTAGTTAAAGCCTCAGCATGACTTCAGGAGGGAGAGGCCAGAAGGGAAAATCACCTTCAAATTCAATAATCCCCATGTTAAAGTGCATCCCATTGCGATTTATTGTTGAGTAAGAGAGGTGTGTATAGTTCTGACATTTAGATTCCACTGATGTTTCAAAATTAAATGCAGCGTATTATGTGAAGCATATTTTCTATGCAGTATCTCTTTATTTTTGTAAGACGATTTATTCTGTATTTGAAGAATCTATTTAGTGTTGAATGTAACTTTCATATCTCTAGCAGAGAAATGCTACTTCAAGGGCTGTGTTAAAGAAATGCTTTGGATTGGGGACATTTTTAACTAAAATGTAGACTTCGTGAAGGCTTCCAGGGAAGGTGCTTTGCCTGAAGAGTCATCATCAAAAACCTCGCCCAGCTTCTAAACCACAGAATTCTTGAAAAGCCTAATCATGACACACATTTGTACTGAAATTTGGTCTGATGCAAACCAGGTCTATCTGTATTCGTGCCCCTACCTAGTTCAGTTACCAGCATGTATGTGAAATGCTGAATGAAAATACACGTGTGTGAAAATTCCCTATCTGAGCTGATCCCAGAGATTAAGTGGAGAAAATTCCTGAAAACTAGATTCAGAAACAGTGCCTAAGCAAAACAACACATCATTTTGCTGGAGGAGGGCAAGCTGAGAGGGTCCCCCAGGAGCTAAACGTCAGACACAATATGAACATGGAAGATGTCACGTTCTGGGAGTTGTGCCACTGAAAACTGGACAACTACCATCAGCCCAGAGTGCAACTCCTCATCCCGCTCTGCATCACAGGTTTCAGCGTGGCTAGTGGCCCTGTCCTAAAAAAACACCCGTGTTTCTCCAACACAACATCTATAAATGGAGCCTGGGACAACTGCATCAGCAATCATAGATCTCTCAAGTTGGAAGGGACCTATAAAGATCATTGAGTCCAACTTGATCGGTGCCTGGCTTGTAGGTACCTGACTTCAGTGAAGTGGTTCCTACTGAGCATGAGTGTGCCTGGCTTGAGGCCGCAGCCAGCATCCAAGACTTGCTGCTTTTTGCCGCGAAGTGCCTCCTGCCAACGATGAGTTTTCTCTCCAGCAGATGGCCCAGCCAGCCCGCAGGAAGCCAGCCTTACCTTGCCGTCCCTGGCCCTCGAACTGCAGGTATGTTTATGGTATCCTCTGCACATCATTCTAAATGGGCACCTTTGAAATCAGGTTTGAGTTTTAGGCTATACAGAAAAGTAGTTTTACATACACACAACTGAATATTCATTAGTACCTCAGAAAACCAGAATTTTGATTGTGAAATGTTTTTAGCAATAATGACTCAATACTACCACTTCACAGCTGCAGAGTTCGTGAAGAGATGGTCCCAGGTCAGTAGTGCCCAACAAATTTATTTTCTGTCATAACAAAGACAAATGGAAAGCATGCAGCTAATGCATCAGTTCTGCTTTTGAGTATGATTGTATTACTGTCTCCTCTAAGTTACTGGAAATATCCACATGACCTATTTACCCTTTCAACGATCAATACGTGTTACAAAATAGATGTTGTTCTAGATGGAAAGCTGGCATTCAACAGCACTTGATTTCCACCTGCTATTTGCTGTTTCTAGTAAAGCTAGATACATACTGAGACACTTAGAACCATATGATCTGTGCTTTATATGACTTTTCCATAGAAAAATCTGTACTATTTGTTACCTTACTGGTTTCTAATGAGAAAATACACCACTTCATTAGTTAATTATACTCTTCCCCCATAAGAATACAAGCCTGCCTTAACCTTACTAATCCAATCACTCATATTTCATGTGGATTTAACTCTTATGTTTAAAGGGAAGGATGCAGAGTGTTTAAGTTGCACCTTCTTAAAGAGAAGCTGAACTTCTGTATCAGCAGACTGACTTGCAACCCTAGTCATTCTGGGCCACCAGCATGGTGAGGCACAGACAGCAGAGGGAGGACTGGGGCAGAAGACTACTTCTGAAGTAACTTGTGAGAACTAAAATCGCAGCAACTGTTACCTGATCATCTGCTGTGTAAAAAAAAAAAAAAAAAGGTGCAAGTCAGAAGATGGTGCTGCACTGGACCTTTGCTGTTGAGTTCACATCCACAAGACACAATACTGGATTCCAGGAACTCTGATCTCAAGAGCTGGCTGAGTATTCCCACATAATCAGACCTCTAGCTCTGGGCTTGGGTTTTGAGACTTACATGCATGTACTAACCTGTGCATTGGCTCTATTTATGCAACACCCTTGTCAGGTCCCAGGCACTGGAATTTTAAGTGGCATCACATCAAGGCACAAGGTGAATATTCAAGAAAGTGTGATAGGTCCTGAGAAGTTTAAAGATTCATTTTCTGTATTTCAGTCGAATATCTGATTGCAACATCATGGCGATGTCAATAAATTTCAGATTTCACATGTAATGACTTCTAGTCATGTGTGTTTTGAAGCTAATGCTTCTAAAATGACATGTTTTCTCTTGAAAAAATTAGCCATCGCCAATAACTGAGTATAGTTTGAGCTGAGACTGCACATTATTCTACTTACCACTTGCATGCATTTTGTACATACAAAATTGGGACTCCACAGATTTGTTCCTGTAAATTTTCTTTAAATTAATGGAACAAATAGATATTTTGGAATATTATGGAATCTGGTTTATATGCCCAAAGTTATGTGGAAATATGGCAATAAAGATTAGACAGTGATCCCAATTAGCTACATATGCTGATCTTTTGGGTAAGAAGTATGAAATTAATGTCTTGCTATTCTTGTGTAATTTTCACTTGAAGAGTCATAAAAACTTAAAAAGCATACACACCAACATGACAAAACTAAGATATAAAAGCCATTTATTCAAAAAAATGTGGTGGTGTCAAATCACATACACAAGCCAATATTGAGCTACAAACACAGACCAAACAGTTCTATAAACAGAAATTGGAGTGTTCATATACCATAGTACCTGAAAAAGACTGTTAATAAAAAGGAGTCCATAAGTATTTCATTTCACTTTTTCTACATGGCTCCTTGCTGAATGTCTTTGCCTAAGTTAGTGTACAATGAGCCAGAGGTAGAGTCCCAAGTAAAGCATCTAATGCCTCAGGGCTCCATTAAAAACCTTTATTCTTCTAAACAAAAGGAAAGCCTAGCCTATAGTTTTCTGTATGACACTGAAGTAAAGCCTCTTTGCTTGAGCAGTACTGCATTCCCAAGCGCATTTGGCATTAACCTAGATTGAGACTGTGCTTTGTGGAACTGTCTCAGTTCTCCTCCCCTTCAGACTCCGACTCTAGAAGAGAAGAAAGTAAAATGCTTCATGTAGGTTGCATAAAGGACAGTGAAGTAATTCTATAAAAGCAACAAGATATCTTTCCAAAATTCAAATGAAAATTTTCATCACACCTAGTACTTTCTAGGAGAGGTTGGCAGATTATAAACAGTCAGCCAAAAAGAAACACACAGCTGCATCTTCTACTCTGCTACCCTCCACAGTGGAGCTCTTCAGTTACAGATCTGTCACTAGAATTTTAACCAGCTCACTACGGATTCTTTTGGTCCTCATCTGCAGACCCATACGATGCATATCTGAGCTGAGTTTAATCAAGGATCAGCATTATTTGCTCTGCAAATATCAATCATCATCATCCAGCCCATCTAGAAAGGCATATGTGGTGCTACCCTACAGCAGGTATGAAATCTGCACACATTTTTTTTTATGATTTGTATAGCATAAGATAAAAGTAATTGAAGCAGGAGAAGTCATTTAGAAATAGGGACATACATGGTGGTTTTGTTACCTAAAGCTACTTTAGATCGTACTGTATTTCAGTCTGTGTTCACCTGACAGGAAAGGGCTTGCTGCCAACAAGTATTACACATTAGATCAGATTTCTGGGAGCAAACATGGTCTGCATGTTCTTACAGCAACATTTTGTCTCCATTTGTACTGGACTTTGTAATTAAGGACATCTGGCAGTGAGGACAGGATAAGATAAAAATAAAAAGATAAAAATAAAGAGCAGCAGAAAGACATACAAGCAGAAGATTAAAAGGGGGGTGGGGGTGGGGGGTGGGAAATGCTTAATTAGACCAAGATTGCTGGTCCAAAGTCTCAAGTGTGAAAGGAGCTACCACTTTTATACTGCTACCTGCACATGTGAATTGCTGCAAAGTTTTATCTGCTCCTTGGCATTACTACATATTCCCTTCAAATTTCTAAAAATGATTTTAAATGGGTGCAAATGAACACTAATAATTATTACACATTGATTGATCTTCCCACTGTGTAATTCCTTCTCCATGCAAAAAAAGATAACTTACTTATTCAGTACAAACCAAAGTATTTTCCTGTGCAGAACATGAGAAAAACAACATTGGGAACTAAAGAAACAAGTTCCCCTTTGCAACAACCACTTTAAAGCAGCAAATTCAGACCACCTATCAGCCTGACCATTCAGCTAAAAGCAATTTCAGCTGCAGTGGCACAGGGAGGCTATATTCATGTCTCCAGTACAGATGATAACAGCAGAAAAGGCACTGATAGAGTGAGCTGTTCAGTTGGGCATGCTAACACCAAGGTACTTCACACTGTCATCAGTGCAGCCTTCCTTCCTGCAGCAGCTTAAAGAATTTATCTACAGACAAGTGGTACCTGATGACTTAAAGACTTCACAAGGACACTACAAACAATAAAAGGCATCAAGTGTTGTTAGGCTCCAGTGTAACTGGAAACAATCTGGAGAAGGCATGCCTGCTGTTTTTCTATTCTAAATCTGTATAATTCATATGGTACAATGAAAATCTGAAAAAATAAATTTGATTCATGAAGAGGCTACTATAGTTCTTTAAATGAACCCATACCTTCTTCAGCATTTTGCAGCCACTCCACAAATTTCTTCATCTGGTCAAGAAAAACACTTTTGCCTTTAGCAACATGCGCTTCTTTATACCACTTGAGGATAGCTTCTTCACTCAGAACATCAGCTGAAACACAGATCAGGGTTTGTAAAACATCAGTGTACTTCTTAGAGGTTAGAAGATTTTGAACATGAAAGAAAAAGGAATTATTTTTTTTAAAGGCAGCATAAAATGAGTTAACGTGGTCGCAGTGGAACAAGCTCTGAGGGAACTCCATTAGGCTACCACTACAGAATATCTGATGCATGAAAGGGACTCCAGATCCAATAAAATGTGTAATGTATTAGGCTTAAAATAAAGTACCAAGTATTCTGCTTCTGTAAAGAACAGTTCTCTATTAATCTGTTTTAAATACACCACAGAAGATGGCTGGATTAAAAAAATCAGTTTGCACTTCTTAGAAGTTACCACTATAAGAAATACCATGCTTTTTCTTGCTGTTGGATCACAGAACTGTGCATGATTCTAGAAATCTGAAGTGACAGACACCTCCTGATTGAACAGTTAAAAGACAGCCAGTAGGGATCTTTGGCAATCGTTTTTCCCTAAAGGTTTTATATTGTTCTTAGCTATTAAGTTTTAAGGTCACTATTCAGACCACCCGTTTTAAGGAACTGGCTCACATGGACAGCACAGCTGACATTTTTTTATGTCAAGCATCAAGAACAAAATAGCTGTCAGTGAGGGATTGTGAGGCTGAGTACAATTCAGAATAAAGAAATCCTAATAAACAGCAAGGACACTTATTGTTTCCAACAGATGCAAATTTAGGTCTAGCAACAGACCTCTAGCCCCAGGAACAAAGCTCCTGTGATCCAGCCAAGCCAAATATCTCAGTAATTGATGGCTGTGGAGGCAAAATCTGGGATCCACAATGGCATTTTGGCAGTTATGTAATGCAAGAGGCAAGACCAACAACAACAAAAAAAATCAAACTGTATTTGTTCTATAAAAAGACTAAAGACAGCTTTCTACAGCTCATTAAAATTTCCATTCTTTTTGTCTTTGAACAAACTACCCTTGCTCTGCAAAATCAACACATTTATGTTGAGTTCTTCACTGCTTCCCTGAGCTCTTGGTGCTGTCCCACCCACTGGGTATTCACTTGCCAAAGCGCTGACCCTGACCATCACCACCTTCTTCAGCCTAAAGGTCACAGAAGATGTGGCAGGGAAGGGAAGAAGGCAAACCGAAATAAGTGACACCAAAACCCCAAAGCATCTATCAAATGAGACACAGCAGACACATTTCACATGTGCTGTTGAATAATAAACAGATGGAAGCAACCAGGGATACATTTGAACTTAATCAAAACTATCCCAAGACATCCAACAGTAAAAGAATATGAAGTCTCACTGAAAATTTGGCATTTAGTGAGTGTGACTGCAAGTTACCTTGTCTCTCAGACACTTTTCCACAATAAATCTCGTCCACAGTTTGCTGCAACTGACAGTAAGCTTAAAACGCAGGGAAAACAGGACTGCGCTGGCTCTAGGCTTTTTTCAGTGCATATAAAGTTGCACTTGGTGAACCCTACAAGTGGCACACAGAGCTGTATCTTCCTCAAATCACAACCCACCCCAGTGGACTTTTTCTCCAATGTAACAGGGACACAGGACTTAAGGCAGAGGCTTCAAACATGCTGCATTAAATACTTGCCAGTAGTCTTTGTCAGCAGCTCAAAGGCATTACAGCATTTAACAAATCAGGATTTTCACTCAGGATACCTCAAAATATTTCACATGGATTCATGAAACTGCAGTGTAATCCCTGCACGTAAAAAAGCTTACGTTCACCACAGTCCTGAAGTTCACACAACTACATCTGCAGAATTACTCGGGGTGTGACAGGTATAATGGTCTTTTGGGACAGGCGAAGAAACTCAGGAGAGAAGGAGAGATTTCAGAAGGGGGGCGGGGGGGGGGGGGGGCCGGGGGGGGAGAAAAGTCGCCCCCCTCGAACTCACCGCTTCCC
>JAVJGJ010000047.1:82535237-82551776 GCA_035590215.1 Microhierax caerulescens | reverse complement strand
CCCGGGGGGGCACAGGGTGGAGCAACCCCCTCCCCCTAGCTCAAGCTAGCTCTTGGGTGTTGTGGACATTTAAAAACACGCAGCTGCTGTACAGAAGCAGCTGCAGAAGCCCACTGCTGCATCACAGTCCATATTACAATTCCGTACCAGGAAGCACCTCCAGGCAGGCACGGATCTCAGCTCAACAGTAACAGGACTTACATTTAGATTTTTGATTTGCAGACTGTATGCTCAAGGGGTTTGTTACCAAAGAGGAAGGGGGAACGTCTCCCTCCCTCCCCAAAACCCCAAACCTGGTAACAGCAGCATGCTTTCTCACTGTGTGCCTCAAAGATCGTAACATTCTCAAGCCAGGGGGAAGAAAAATTTGCCTATATGTAACTCCATAGCACTAAGCCTCCTACACTAACAGAAAAGAACAAAATGAATTCAACTCCAGAAAGGACAACTCCAACTCTCCTTTCTTTTCTGAACAATACTATTTGTAATAAATTTGTGCCTCCAGTGCTCATAAGAGATGATACTCTCTTGTCAGTACAGAGATGCCCAATTAAACAATCATGCAGGACAGGGTATAGTTAATCCTACTTCTAGGTTGCTTTGAAGCAGTGGGAACGCTGGGGGAGACGGGAGGAGGAAGGGAATGATTCATTTTGTGTACATATTCCTCATTAAATTTGATTATAGATACATTTCAACAGCTGAACACCGTGGTTTGTGGGCGTGTGCACATCATTTTCACCACAGTCCCAGGTGATGTCAGCCTGAGAGAGCTGGTTTATCCTGCAGGTGCTGCCGACTGCCATTCACACCACCCACAGCCAGAGCCTCCAGGGACGTCCCTCATGAAAGGGAGAAGCTGCAGAGCAGAGAGACTGAAAAGCCCCGTGTCTTTACTACAGGGTTAACTGGAAAGTTACTTGGAGTTCAGGTCTCAGCTTTGTACTAAATCACCCAGTTTGAATGAGTTTCTGCTTTCAACTCAAGCTGCGTAGCCATCGGCAGTAAAGGGAAAAGCACACCCTGTCAGCTGCCAACGCAGTCAATCAATCTGCTTAATTCAACTCTGCCACAGCTAACTCAGCTAGGAGGACAGAGCCTGAAGGCAAGGGCTCTTTCAACGCAAGGAATATCACCCACAGTACAGTTACGGTCTCCGTGGTATTTTTTTTTTTTCTGGGAAAAATTTGCATCTAGTACCAAAAGAAAGTACTTGAATAATGGAAGATATTTAAAGATAATTGTATTCCATCAAAATGCAAAACCTGTGTATCAAGCAGAACTGGAAGATTCCGTTCTTGTAAGCATGGGATTCCTGCAGCGTTTGAGAAAACAGTCTGCATCATTTGGTTGCAACAACTCCATACTGCAGAAGAGTATCTCTGAGGCCTATTCATGCTGCCACAAACCAGACTATGACCACATATGTTTCTGATTCATTTTCATTCTGTATATTGTAAACATTGTCCTGAATTCTAATGCAAAAGTACACAGAGGCTTTGTGCCTGCTAAGGGAGTCTGCTGTTCAAAGGGTGAAATTCTGACCCTTATGAAAGGAACGGTTATTAATTTCAATAGCGTCAAGATTTCACTTTTGAAATGCCCAGGTTGGACACAAGCTAAAAAAAAGGGGAGATTCTGCAAGTGAATATGATATATAGCATGTAATCCAATAACAGTAATGCTTATTTTACCCACACTGCAACATGGAACGGACTAAAAACCAACATTCATCTTACAGTGCAAGCATAATTAGCAAGGAGGCTGGCAAACTTATTCGGTGTCACTCAGAAGAACTCAGCAATTCTTATTCTGCAACTGGCTTTTAGATATTGGTTAAAATGCAGCTGGCATGTTTACAATTGCACTGGCTTGAAGTGATAACCAGAAAAGCAACATCATAGCCAGGGATCACTGGACAGCTTTTTTTTTTTTTTTCTCTGCACTGTACCAGGAACAGAAAGATATAATAATAATAACATTGACAAGTTTTAACTGACTACAGAACTGCTTTTGCAGATGATACCTACAAGCAGGTAAGAAGCTGCTACCCACATAAGGGAAAACAGGGCTTGGGCTTTCATTGGGGGAAAGGGGGATATTCCTCCTTGTTCAGAGCAGAATAAAAGAAACCCAACAGCACAGGCTTTCAAGACCTTCTAGATGCTAATGAGTCCCATCATTCCTGTTTATATGTTTAGGTATCACCAGGTAATTCCCAGGAAAGTAACCCAAGGGCTACTTTATGATGGAAATATTGGAAGGATTTAAATGCAAGATGTTGGACAAGCTGATGAGAGGCAGTCATACAATTGAATTTGTCAAAGCACAAGTGGCATTTGGTGCCTATCATCACTGATGACTACACTCATGCCCAGGAAACACTCCCTCATAATGAGTAATAAGCAATAAACTGCCATTCATGCTGGTAGATAGCTGCGTTTCTGTCTGCCCATCCACAGATACTTCAGATGCCTTTATATGTCACTAGAAAAAGTTCACTAGGCACCCTGAAACCTCTCAGATCCTGTGCAGGTTACACCTGAAGCACAACAGAAAGAAGAGTGCGGGCGTCTGCTGTCCCCTTACCACGGACAGAGCCAGTAATAGCTTTTAGGGGCTGCCTTCCTTGACTATTAGGAAACACAAGATACGCTGTCATCAGCAACTTACCTACAATGAAGTGTATGTCTCTAAAAAGACTTGACAGCTTGCTACTAGTAGATAGGTATGATCTGGGGAGAAGGAGGGGGTGAGGTCTACCAGCACGGACACAAAGCAGAGGCAGGCAGCATGGTCTGGACGAGCCAAAGCCATGAGCTGCTAAAGCTCAATAACATCACATGGGAGAAACAGGAACTGGAGGACTACCAGTGCTCCCAGAACCCTCCCTGGTAAACGCAGTAGCGTGTCCTCACCTAACAGACACTGTCTAACTCCAAAGATGCCTTACACGGATGGAAACGAAGACCACCTTGCTGTGCCCAGCGCTCAGAAGGGCCCTGCGGCCAGCGGCTGCGTGAGGAGCTGGCAGCGGGCAGCCTGCCAAACGGGGCCGAGCTTCAGCCTCCGCGGGGCCACGACGGGCTGGCAGCTGGGCCGCCGGCGGGCGCAGAGGCAGAGCGAGGATCGGGCTTGTGGGACACGCTGAACTCGCAGCTTCCACCAACAGGCTATAGAGCAGCTCCAAACACTCTTCTAGACATCACGTGAATCCTAAACGATGTTGTGGCACCCGTAGTGCTGAGAGCAATGTCTTCTCACCCTTCCTAACGCGCCTGCCTGAGAACATCTCCGGAGTCAAAACAAGAGCGTGCGGGCTGAGCAAGCAGATGGGAACAGGGTTCTTGGAGCATGTTAAGTTTAACATACAATTTAGTGATTAATGTTCTTTCTTTCTTTTAATGCTTTGGTATGTCCGGGTTGCTCTTGCTGGCTAACACAGCAACGAATTCACAAAAATTCTGAAGGGAATCCAACGCAAAAACTGTTTCTGGTTTAACAATCATTTATGGGCTGAGTGCGCCGCAGTTACAGCACTCATTCACCGTGTCCAAAGTGAATTTTCTTTTCCAAAGAAAACTGAATAAAGTGCTCACTGCAGGTTGCAGTTTCAAATTTGTCCTAAGTCATTAATAATGTTTACAATTTGTAGAATTTGAGGACAGCGGGACAAAGTGTATTGCTTTTTCATTTAAACATTGAGGCCATGGCATATTGACGCAGGGATAGAAATAAATCCACGATTCACTTACTTCTGCCTTCTGAAGCCATGGAATTATTATTTTAACACTGAACATGTTTGCCGTGAACATGTGCCTGGGCACAACAGGGGGAACAAAGACCAGTATTGGGTTTCTACTCCTGCTGATTCTTCTCCTTCAACTATTTATAGCAAGAATGTCAGAACAAACTGTTTGGCACCCCCTCATCGCATGCAGTGCAAGACCATTAGTCTCTATGACAACCCAATCAGAATAAACTTGTGAAGAAGTCAACGTCACGAAAAAAAAATGAAATCCCTCAAACTATGGCACCTGTAAGAAATTGGCAGGGAAAGGAAAAAGGGAAAGAAGAATAAGGAAAGCTCCTTCGACCAGGGAGGGAATAACAAAAAATAAACAAAAAAACACCACAAACCCTGAAAAAACCCCATCTTCCTACCAAGAGGGTTTGCAGTTTCGAGGTTTCTTAAAACCAAGCTCTAATCTACTTTTTAAATCTGCCAGGAATTTGTAGAAACATCTTTCTAGAACTGGTTTTATACAAGGACTAAACTGCACTTGAACAGACTGTGGATGGTGCTTGGCTCCTGCTGGTGCTTCCTGCCTACAGGATAAACGCAACAGAGGGAGAAGGGCTTTTTTGGCTTTTCCTGCTGCCACACGCTCCTTTGAACTATCAAAGCGTATTTCAGGGTTCAACTCCGATGCAACCTTCTCGTACACAATACTCTGAGAATGTTTCCTATCGCATCACAGCTGAGTGGTTGGCATAGGGAATCCACACACAGTATACAAGAGCCAATATAAATTTTTACCTTTATAAAAGAGTACCACTATCTTCTGAAAGGCTTTCATGAAGTGGATATTGTCATAACAGTACTCCTGCACCTTCTGGAGAAGAATCAACTCTGACTGGCCTTGAGTGCTGAACACAGCAAGCAGGGGGGCATATTGCTGAAAGGAAGAGAGGGTAAAAACCAAAATACATGTCAGTCTATGTCAGTACTGCTGTTTGTACTTTTCACAAGGTAGCATGCTACTGATTCAGGAGTGATGCTTTATTGATGTTCACAATGTAAGACATCTAAGGATTAAGTGTATGAAAATACAAATCTCTAGTTTCACAAAGTCCCAGGAAATGGAATTAAATTAATCCCAGTTAACTGTGATCAAGTGTCATTATCTTTTCTCATTATCACCATCAAAATATCATGACAATCTTTGCTTTGGTGAACAGCAACGTTTTCAAACCACAATATTTAACTGCTAATGTTATTCTGACATGACAGTAGCAATACATTTCATTGTCTTTTCCCAGAGTTTATTAATGTAATAAAAGATAAATAAAAAGCTTTTTTTGTTATGCATTTTCCCCCCTCTTATTTCAGATCTTAAAATTAAAAATTACATTAAAGGGCCATATCCTGTTCACTCTTTCCTACAGTATTTATATCCATATTTCTCCAATTTCCTTTCCTCTTACCCTGTAATGAGTCCAGCTAAGATTGTGATCTTAAATTTAGTGTAATATTAAGAGCATTTTTCAGAGCTGAAGGGAAGACAAATTGCCCTTGACCTTCAGAGCCCTCAGCCAAATGTTCATGAAGGTTACTGTTTAAATTGTTCTTGCACTGATCAGTTCAGCCTTTCTTCATGATTTTCAGTAACACCCTCAGTTTGGTGTTTTTCAGCTGGATTTGCAGTGGCCTGATATCACAGAATTCTGGTCTGTGCAACCAGGGCTGCCAATGGATGCTGGCCAGTAACAAATGACCCACCACCCACAGCACTGATGGGCATGTTCAAAAGTACATCCACTTCAGGTGTTGTCTACAGGAGGTTAAATCCTGAGGGTTTTACTCATCATGATCTGTGGAAAAAAACTATTAAAAAACATGGAAATAAACTGAAATTTGAAAGGTCCAGAATGTCTTCTGCAAAATAATTATCAGCCATTAATTTAAAGAAAGAGCAAGAAATCACACAGCAACTGTAACAACAGCTGCTAGGAAGGCAGACAGTATTACCACTTTTGGAAGAAACTCCTTTAAAAGGTACCTCTGATAAATTACTAGATGTAGCTAACTCCAGAGGTTGAGTTTTTCCACTTCTGGCAGGTACACCCAAGTCCTTAGAAACAACGTTACTGTTTTGGTAAAAGCACTGTAAGACTTGTGCAGTCTTTGCAAGACCCTCTATTTTTCTGGTTTGGTCCTTGAACATCCAGCTGGTTATCTCGACAAGTTGCAGGCAGGCAGGGCAATACACATTGCAGTTTGTTTATTTAATAGCCTCAGCAGAGCCCACTCCCATCCCCAGGTTTGTGAAGTGCTGCTGTCTATAAGCATTGAGTAATTTATAATAAAAATCCTGTATTTTCGATTTAGAAGACACCTTAATCTTGCCACATCTGACTAGCTCTCTTCACATGCCTCTGTCACTCCTCAACTGGTACAGACTTGAAAGTTTCACAAGTGTCTTAACTGACTATGGAACCATAGAATTAGCTTCTGCTTTGCTGGCTGAGCTAAGTGGCAGCATTTTCTATTTGCCTCCGGTTAGGCAGCAGTGGCTCAGCAGCTGCAGTGTCATGAAGCTCATACCACAGCCTTGCCTGCAGTGCAGACTGGGTGTGGAGCATCCTCCAGACATGGGGAATGTTTCTTCTCTGCACCGAGGGTGACCCAGGGGCTAAGCCCCAGTGTCACAGTGATGTTACTGGGACAATGAGGATCTTATCCTGTAAGATTCAGGGTTTAGCAGCTTGCCCTGTCTCCTTCTGAGTGCATCTCTCCTGCCAGATCTGTCATATGGTCGGCAGGCATGACATTTACTGCACTGCCCGGGTATGCTGGTTCATGGCTGCCCACCGCCTCCATTAAGAAGCCACCCACCCAGTAAGGCTTGCTAAGAACTGTAAACTAGGTCACTGTTCTGTGCCTCGAGACATCTTTTCAGGGGTCCCTTGTACACAGCTTACTAAAAGAAATCTAATAAACTGAAGAGACTGGTACCCAGATGTCAAAGCTTTGGGAGCTGTGCTTTGTTTTAGTTATCTGTCAGGTGCAGCCATACAAGAATAAATCCCACCACCAGGCGTGTCCCATGTCAAGTACGTATTCATACACATCCTGACTCACACCACCGGGGTGAAACAACTCCGTGATAGTTTCAGGGCGTGTTGACACACAGGAGGGCACGGGAGCTGGGCTCCGTCACGCTAACAGCGTTAACCTCAGTTTGGGAGTTGACTCACACATTGGGTCAGCTGAGAGCCCCAAGAGAGGAATCCAAGATCTGTCTCCATCTATGCACAGAGGAAGGATGTGAAACAAAAGCTGTTCATTTTTAACATGGAAATGTAAAGATAACGGCTAGCAAAGTCTAAATTTCTGTTTCTCCTGCTTCTGTTAAAATCTTACCGGTAAGCACAAATAGTAAATACCCCATACACATTTGTCCTCTGTTTTTAGACAGCAGATGTAGCTGGAAAGATGCCCATCTTACACAGGCAAAACACCTTACCTCATGAGTGGGGTTACACACACAGCTGATGGCTTGGGTCAGTGAGATGCATAGGACTAAGCATCCAGTCAACAACATCTACACAAACCCAGCTATGCCTCTCTTTTCCCAGTGTTCAAATACTCCAAAAAGCATTTGTGAATTTGCCCTGCAGTACTAAGACAATAAATCTCAGTGGATACTCTGTTGCAACTTGAAGAGCTATGATCAATTTTTACATCAAAAGAACAAGAAAAACCGTGTCTCTCCTTCTGAAAACTACCTCATCTTTCTACTGCTATTTGGGTCATCACTTAAGAAGAACGACTTCAAAGCATTCAATTTTGCTATCAAAGACTACAAAAGATCCCAAGAGACTACATTTCTAGGATGACTGATTGGGAAACCAAATTCAGGTTTGGTAGGACAACAGTAGTAAAAGCTAATCCAACATGGGAACTCCAAATATGTAGAGGCATCCAACATGAAGAAGAAAGGAATTCAGATCAAGCTTAAAATCCATTTTACCATAAAGAATAAAGTACAGATTGCTTCTGTCCTAGGGCAAATCTTTGCAGCCCTGGCTATGACGGAGTATTCTCTTGCTCATGGTTTACCAGCATAAAAGGACTAACTGCTGAAAAGCTTCTGCCTTGTTCCGCATTCAAGTGTCTTGGACCGCACAATTCCTTCAGACTTAGATGAGGAGTACCAACCATAACGACTCCAATGCCTCTGCACTGTTTTTACGTTTTTCAGGTTTTCTTGCACTCCAGGGTCATAAGCTTTCTGTACCAACCATGACACTGCAATCTGACATCACTTCGCAAACTATAGCCTGTCTTCCTAAGCATTCTGTTCTCTCATCCACAAGGACAGTACCTGGATGAGAGCAACCACCCTATATAGTGCACATGCTCCCAAGCCAGCTTCTGGCTCATTAGTTGACAAGTCATTGAGCATCCAGCTCCCACAGTCAACATCAGCAACAACCATTTCACAGATTCTGAGCTCAGTACCCTGTCTAGATCTAACCAGCTCTGTGCAAAGCCAGCACAGGTGCAGCCTCACCATGCTCCCAAGACGTCTTTGCTTCTTGCAAAGACATTGTAAAGGCAGTTCTGCAGGCAGGTCCAATCAAATGCTGAGACATTTGCTTAGCCCTGTCCCCAGTGCAAGGAGCCTTTCAGGATCTGTTGCACTGAGGAAGCACAATGCAGAGGCGCTCAGGCTGTGCCCACCTCAGTCTGCACTGTATGCCTCAGGGCATTCGATAATCTGAACTACCACAACTTTGCATTCACTTAACTAAAGGAGAAGGGACTACACGCAATGCTTGATGTGCTCAGTATCAGTCCTCAGAACTCTTCAGTCTCCTGGATTTAAACAGGTAAAAACTTGACAGCTGTAGAATGTTATTCTGTTAATTCACAACAGCCCTTCCACTCTATACCCATGCACTCACCTTTAGATGTTTGAGGGCTTGCTCTGCAACCAGCTCTTCTTTCTTGTTCCATTCCACAGCATTCATGACACAGGTCCACAGGAGACCAATCACTGCTGGCTCTGGCAGCTCATTTCTTTTCATTTCCTCTTTTACATAAAGCACTACCTGGAGCAGGAAATAAATCGCTGTCTTAAGCAACGTTTCCAATCAACCAAAACCGATGCTGACTTCAATACTTGCAGTCATTTAAAAATAACACCATAATATAGAAGTAATAAGAAACAAAATCAGAACAATAATAATAATAATTAAAAAAAAAATAATTACCATGCTTTTATTTAGCAACATTACTGTAACTTGAGTACAAGTTTTGTTCCTCCTCTCCAACCTAAGTTAATGTGGTTAAATGAAATACATTCTATCAAGCATAACTGAACAAACCCCCCACCCTGTAGGCAGCTGCACTTGTAAATCCAGAGGATGTTTTGTTGCTTTAGTCTTAAGCAGAGTGAACTGATGAACAAATTAAAATAATTTACAGAAAAACAGAGGAAATCTATGTGGTGCTCATACCTGTTTCTCTCAACCTAGTGGTGATTTAAGTCTTTGACTATGATTACTTAAACAGAAAGTTGTAAAAAAAAAAACCCACTCTTTACCTCTTTAATTGGGCATTCCTGAGAGAGACGTTCTTGCAGCTCTTTTTGAAGTTCTTTACGAGTCCCCAGTGACTGCTGAACTCTAAGGAAATCTGAGAGCTCTTTTAGACCTGCTTCAGTAAAATACTTGGCAAAATGGTCCACATTCTGCCGGTTGGCTGGAAATAGTTCCTAAAAAGACAGGAAGGCTCTCTGTTAAATAAATAACCAATTGTGACTCTCGACAGAATAGAAGGAACATTTTTTAAGAATGAACAATGGGAGTCACCTGGTACCGCACTTGAAAAAAGTCAATGCTTATATTAACACTGGAAAAATCAACAGTTCACTCATATTGTTGTGCTTCATTACAGTGGAGGGGAAAAATGATGCCTGGTTATGCAAAAAAACTAAAACTCAGTCCATGTGAACTGCACGTACTTATGAATAGCTGCGAGGTAAAGATGTGGCTCAAAACAGCCCCCAGAGAAACTAACTACACTTTTTCCAGATTCCAAAAGTCTTGTAAGAAAGGTACAAAGGAACAGATGGTAAAGCCATTATATGTGAAGCACCTTCACCATGCCCTCTCAGTGCCTCCATACACTTCCCTCTTAAAAAAAACACACTTAGCAATATGTAAGTGGCGCAGGCACCCTGGCCTGATGGGATCGTGGCTCAGCAGAGTAGCAACCACTAATGTATCATTTAAGAAAAACCACAAAACCCACTATGTATTGCATTAACTCCTGTAGGCATTTCTAATTCAAAGACACTGTCGATCTATGATTTATTAAAGTCCAGCTACTTAGAAAATTTAAAATTATTCTTAAGATTTGCTACAGCAAATGTCCCATCTTGACAAGGATTCAGTGTCATTTGCTCACCATCCAGCTCGCCATCTGTCCTGGTTTCAGCTGGGATAGAGTTAATTATCTTCTTAGAAGCTAGTGTGGTGCTGTGGTTTAGCTTTGATGTGAGAACAATGTTGATAACACACTGATGGTTTTAGTTGCTGCTAAGTAACATTTACACTAAATCAAAGACTTTTCAGTTCCTCAGGACTTGTTAGCGAAAAGGCTGGAGGGGCACGAGGAACTGGGAGGGGACACAGCCAGGGCAGCTGACGCGAAGCAGCCAAAGCGGCATCCATACCGTGGGCCGGCGTGCCTGGGATATATACCCACGGGGCTGGCCGGGGCGGGCAGATCATTTCTCGGGGGCTGGCTGGGCATCGGTCAGCGGGTGGTGAGCAGTTGTGTTGTGCACCACGTGCTCCTTTCTTCCTTTCCCTCTGGATGTTATTCTTTCCCTTCTCCTTTTCATTATAACTGATATTGTTATCATTGTTCTTTCATTTTTATTCTATTTCTGTTATTACATTGTTCTTATCTCAACTCTTGAGTTTTACATTCCTTTCTGATTCTCCTCTCCACCCCTCTGGGTGAGGAGGGAGTGAGCAAGTGGCTGCGTGGTGCTTAATTACCAGCTGGGGTTAAACCACGACACTGAGTTATCAAGAAGTTGTATCAAACATATCTTATAATCCGGTACAACTGTTTCCACTTCCATCTTGAACTCATGGTTTTCCTTCCACTACATCCTTAATTCTTACAATCTTTTTCCTATTAGTCATCTTAAATGTAATTTAGTCTAATTATAATTTTTTTTTCCTATACCAACATTGTCTTTTAGTTTACAACACTTTCTTCTTGCCAGATATTCCCTTAATGCATTAACTTAAAGTGAGTGTTTTTCCTTCAGCCCTGGTTTGCTAAGTTAAATAACCTGATCTTGCCTTTCCTTGGGTAAACACACCTTTCCCTCTGACATAGTCATTCTCTAAACCTGCTCCTGTTCGAATTAATCTTGCTTAGCATGAACTGTTAGGACTTTACATTATATTCCGGAGGTGTTTCACCATGTTAGAAATGCTACCTTTTCTCTCTAGTAGGAGCACCACCCCGATAGTTTTTCAGGATTGTATGTCTTTTGCACAGCACTCCCATAATGGTGACTGTCACCCTGCGCCTAACTAGCACTCCAGGTTTGCTACCTCATGTTTCCAGAGGACAATCCCCTGACCTCAGACAAATCCTTCCATTGTCGTGCTTAAATTAAATTGGATTAGCACACTTCTATTTCTTGTATGAAAGTCATTATAAATGCTTTTTCATTTGCTGAAGTAAAGGAAAATATGATTGGTTAGTTTTCTTTATCTGGAAAACCAGCTCTCTGATGAATTAGATATATTTAGTTTGATTTGTGGACTTTATGTAAACAGTATTGCATTTTATTCCAGTTTTCATTTCCTCTTCCATTTTAACACAAAATGTTGCATAAAATATTAAAATTTGAAAGCAAAGTAAAAAGCATTTAATTGCCAGATTGTTTCACTCCTTCTTTTAAAAAATACTGAATTCACTGTAACCCAGTCACATAACATCACTTTTGAATATTTCCTTCCTAATAGACACATAATTTAATCTGGTAGTTTTTTAAAAAATGTACAGTAGAGATTTGTTTCCTTTATCCTAACAAGAGCAAGTTTGAATTTTGTTTAATTTTGAAAGGAGTAATTTCCATGCAGTCATTACCCTTTGCTATTAAAAATAAGATATTGCTTTGGTCAGCATCACCTTTTTGCTGATATTGAAACAAATATCTACCTAGCTGAGAATCACATTTAGATTCCATTTCATCTCAATAACATCATTATTCTGGCATTTCTGTCTTTCTTTGGAAAGACTTTGTATGTATGACAAAGAAAGTCATACTTTCTTTGTATGACTGCAGCGTCTTTCAATATTTCTTTACTCTGTTTTGCAATGCTTCACTCTCCTTCACTTTTGGTAATTCTGCAAGTTTTGACCTTCAAGACACAATTTTCTTGATGGTTATTACTTTTTTTCCATTTTGTAGAATCTTGACTCACTCCTAATAGTGTCTTTAAGAAGTTTATTATACCGAAAGTCTTCTATAAAAGGGATTTTTTCCCATTTATTAAGATACAGTTCTAGACAAAATTTTATACTGTTGACCCAAGGAAACTTTAGCATTCCTCCATAATTCAGTCTTAGTGCAATTGGCTTCATAAAAGAAAAGGCGAGTACAGTTTTGTGCCAAATGATGCTTTTCTGAGTAAAACCCAGATCAGCTACTGGCCTTCTTCTGTTTATCTTTCCATTCCTTTTAATTTATCTTTGCTCAATGGCTTCATGTTATTTGCCAAATCCAGAGGTTTGAAGTTGCTACATCTTGGTTTAGTGACTATTTGGTGGTGGATTTGTTTGTGTTACAGACACATCTTCAGAACTTTCTGCTGGAAAGCATAGGTAGCTGCCTATTCAGTATGTTAGGGGGTTTTATGTTTTTCTTATATATTAGATTGCTACTCTAGGCACTTTGTAGTGATGCATAAAAAGTGATGTAGTAGTGATGCTACAATACTTAGCAGCGTAACATCCAAGTCCCTTTGTGCATTCAGTTCTAATCCGTTAAAATCATATATTGAATGCATGAAGTATGCCCGCTAAAATCAATTAAGATGATCTTCTGATCACTTTCCTACCACTACAAAAATGCTACAGACTTGCAGAGCAAAATTATCAACTAATTTCAGCAGAGTGATGTCTGCCTGTAGTAACTGAAAATCAGCCTATAAGTCCCAAGTAAAATTATTATGGACTTCCAATGAATAATTTCTTCTCAAAGAAGCTTTATAGGAAGTTTCTGTCTTATACAGAGAATAAAATGATACAATATGAACAGAATAGGTTAGCCAAAATCCCATGACAGTTGACTTTGCAGGGTATCTGTCACTCAGAATTTCATTCCTCAAAGGTTTCTTCATAGCATCCATTATATTTACACCATGCTGTAACAGCATCTAGCACAAATTCATCATGGTTCACAGCTCTGCCATAACGTGAAAAATAAGACTAAAATACACATTAACATAGTAAAAGGTATACTTCAGACAAGCAGTTTGTTTTTTTTCTTAAGTAGCCACTTTAAAATATTCCCAGGGATTACCCTAGAACTTTATTTGACATTTAGTTGAAGACCAGATCTACTCAATAATCATTCCTAGAGTTGTTACTAAAGATATGTTTGCCTGTATAATTTTGTGAGTTATAAATAACCTTAAAGACTTAAAATAAATGGTTTTATTGTGTTTATTTAGCTATATAGTTGTATACTAGAGAAGGGCAAGCCAAGAACATCCCCCAGTTCAATGGTATCATTTTGGAAGTGTCTGCACTATACGCTTTAATAAGATGCGCTAATTTTCAGCTTTCCCTGTTGACTCAGGCCCGCTGACCAAGGTGAGCAGGACTGAGGATACTGTTTTCCAGCTGTTCATTTAACCATGTTCAAGCCCTAGAGGAATGCAGTAGTGCTGCTACCAGTAAGTACTCTAAATCCTCATGACCTGAGAAATTTTGTATTCTCTTTCCCTCTCCAACTTTCATGTGCATCCATCCATGTTCATATATAGTCTGGGCAAGGTATGATTAATACTTTTAAATGCCCTAAAATGTTTCACAAAACTTTACCACAGTTTTGAACAGAAAAGCATGTATTTTTTCTTATTTTAAGATAAATCTCATTACATTTTTTCACAACTCTTCCTTACTAACCTCTACATACCAAACTGTTACTCTTTTATGGGCCTTCAAATGGCAAGTGCCTAGCTGATACGTGCTCTTCTTCACACTATAACAACATGCCATTCCTAATATAAAATGTTGACAATCTTGTCAATCTTAAACATTCTACCTCTCTGCAGTACAACAGAATACTCTATCCCTCAGCAGCAGTTGAGACAATATACCAAATCACTCATGTTAGCCTGTGTTGCACCAGTACTTCATCACTGAACTGATGTGACAGAAGTGGTGATAGACATACACTGATGTACAACTAGAACAAAATATCAGGGAAACTTACTAAACGCTTAAATCAGTGATGCAGTTGTAGTTTAGTTTGGGGGTTTTGTTTTGGCTTTTTTTTAATGGGATTATTAGAACACTATCTTTTTGTAAGCAACTGTCTCAGTACCCTGTAAATTGTGTTGGATTTTGGTTTATTTCATCTTATCATCATGTGGTAGCCTTAATGGTTTCTTCTATCTCCCTGTCTTCAAAAGTCTAATTTTTCTTTTTATTTATAAAAAGAAGAAACTAACAGCAAGCAAGATTAAAGGAGGCCTATTCTAAACCTCACTATTATACTCTACAAAAGAAGGTGTGGAGAAAGGTTGAAGTTGCTAAACTATATCAGGCAAAGCAAGGATTTAGCTTAGAAGTATTCCCACTACTTAGTGCAGTGACTAATATCAATGTCAGCAGAAGCCCAGATCTATGTCTTACACATACATCATCTTACTGGCTGCTTTCAACGAGATCTACATGGGTTTTAGTTTTGATGAGAAATTTCATCTTGAGTGTAAGAAACCTTTTTGCAATTAATATTTTCTTAAAACTGATTTATCAAATCACATACTCAAGGTAAACTTTAATGTCAGTAATATTAATGTCAGAATAAAATGTCATCGTAGATTTCTAAACCAGATGTTGTTTTGTTTGCATCTTTAAAGTGCAGGAGGATCACACCAACTCATTCAGTCATTCATGCTATGGTACAGCTCTGTATTTCCCTCCAGAAGGAAATTTTATGGTTTAGGAAACCTTTTTCTTCACAGAGTGAACAAGGACACAAGAAGTCTAATACATCTCTCATTGAAAAATGGCATTCTTACTAACGAGGTAAGTGGTGTCATCCTTAAAAACTGATCCATATTTCTCTAGTGAAAAAATATTTCGTCCTCCAGAAGGAAGGAAGTGGAAGGCTTGCTGACAGACTTTGTCCTTTCTGTCATCAGTTTTTTGCTACTCTTTTCTCTCCTGAGTTCCCAGCTGTTGTGTCTGTAGCTGACACCAAAAGAGAGGGGAAGGCATGAGCTGTTCCAAAGTCAACAGGATATATTGAAGTACCAAAAAGGGAGGTAAATTACATGTAATAAGGATGTTGTTTGGTACTTCCCATGACAAGCATGTGTTGCTGCAAAGATAAGCCAAGAAACTCAGCAGGCCTAATAAATATCGGTTGTGTTAGAGGAGCTTTCCAAAGTCAGCTTGGAAAGATTGCAAGTCAAAGTTAAACTGTGCATAACAAAACCACTGCCAGACAGATGGATCTTTAAAAGTAAAGCAATTTCCCAAAATCTTAACTCCATTCTGATATTATTTTCTCTCTTATGAACTTCATCGGTTTAATATTTCTTGCCATGGTTATTTTCAGTAAAGCCTTTAATAGAGATATTTAGGAATAAGTATGTCCAGACAAAAAGGGCACATGCATAATCACTACAAAAAGACATCATGAATAAACCCAAAATTTAATTCAGCTATTATGCATTAGTGTTATGAGAGCAATATAACTGGCTTTGTTGTAAAATAAAGACTAATACAAAATATTGATGGGTGTAACTGGCAACAGATGAAGTCATGGTCTGTCCAGTTGGTAAAATGTCCAGCAAGTCACTGAAATTATGCAGTTATCATGAGACAGTCTTTTTTAGCACTTTAGTATTTCATCTGTCCTTCTTGTCATGATATTTTCTGGTGAATATAGCCAATTATGGTCTTATCTTGTTTACGTTTATTCCTTTTACTTGTTGCATATCAAATTGATTGTGTCAAATCAAATAAAACCATACAGAATAACAAAATGGTTGGGGTCAGAAGGGACCTCTGGAGATCACCTAGTCCAGCCCCCTGCTAACGCAGGTTCCCCCAGAGCAGGCTGCACAGGATCATGTCCAGGTGGGTTTTGAATGTCTCCACAGAAGGAGACTCCACAGCCTCTCTGGACAACCTGTTCCTGTGCTCCGTCACCCTCAAGGTAAAGAAGTCTTTCCTCATATTCAGATGGGACTTCCTGGGTTACAGTTTGTGCCTTTTGCCCTTTGTCTTGTTACCAGGCACCACTGAAAAGAGCCTGGCCCCATCCATCCCCTTGACACTTGCCCTTAACATATTTGTATGCACTGATAAGATCCCCTCTCAGCCTTCTCTTCTCCAGGCCCAGCTCTCTCAGCCTTTCCTCATAAGAGAGATGCTCCAGTCCCCTAATCATCTCCATAGCCCTCCGCTGGGCCCTCTCCAGCAGTTCCCTGCCTCTCTTGAACTGGGGAGCCCAGCAGTGGACACAGGACTCC
>JAVJGJ010000047.1:82524810-82535137 GCA_035590215.1 Microhierax caerulescens | reverse complement strand
TATATACCCACGGGGCTGGCGGGGGGGGCTGGTCGTTGCTCGGGGGCTGGCTGGGCATCGGTCAGCGGGTGGTGAGCACTTGCATTGTGCACCGTGTGTTTCTTCTTTTCCCTCTCGATTTGATTCTTTCCCTCCCTCTTTTTTTTTTTTTTTGGACAACTGTTACTGTCATCATTATTACTGTTCTTTCATTTTTATTCTATTTCAATTATTAAATTGCCTTTACCTCAACCCTCGAGTTTTACATTCCTTTCCAACTCTCCTCCCCACCCCTCTGGGTGAGGGGGGAGTGAGTGAGCGGCTGCCTGGTGCTTAATTACCAGCCGGGGTTAAACCAGGACACCATCTAACAACAATTTGTGGGATAACATTTTTTTTTTGTTACAAAGAAGCTAGATACCCTCAATCTGTTTACTTACTAAAAATGAGATTAAGAAGAAAGTTTCATGAAGCCATCTATGCCAGACCACATCATCTGTTACTTTGTAGTTGTTTAATATAGCAGCATAATAAGAGCCAACAGCTGAAAGTTTCAGTCAGTCATGTTTCAAATAGAAATGACACAGTTTGCTTTTTTCCTCTCTCTAATAAACAATGTAATTAGCCCATTTCCCAGCTTTATGGCAAATTTTTACGACTTGGAGTCTTAAAATCAAATACTAATTGAAGAGATGAAGGGGTGTGGGAGGCTTGAAAGATTTTTCCTTAATCATAAATTGAAGTAGAAACAGGAAATTCTACTGAAATTCTCCAGACAGTGCTACACAAGATGTAGCACATTGGATTATCACAGCAGAAATCTTTTTGAGGATTCAAAAAACCCTACTGATCTTCAGGCAGACAGAAGAAGAGAGAAAGGCACGTGACATTGCTGCATATTCATATATACTCTAAATACCTCAGGCCATTGCTACAAACCCAGAACACGGGTTTTGAGTCCAAAGGCTGAAAAGCCTTCCTGCATTGCTCCTGCTAGGTCTGCTGTCATCACTGCAGGGCCAGTTAATGCTACCAGATGGCTACTGCTGCAGAAAATTAGCTTACTGCCCTTTTGCTATACTATTTAAACACTGTCACCTTGGAACCTTATATTCTACTCATAATTTACACTTTATTTATTATTTACAAAAGTAAAACATATTTTAAAAAAATAAAAGTCCACACAAAGTTGCTGGTGGTTTGTTTTGTTAGCAGTGGTTAAGACAAAAACCCCCATATTTAATTAATTCCCAAGCCCCATATACACAGTCTTTCAGAAGGCATTTAACCATAGGATAAGTAGAGACAGAATGTAAAAACAAATGATATTTAATATCCCTGAACCTATATGAATGCTATAGCCATATGAATATTGCTGTGATTCAAAATATTTGAGAAAAAAAATGGTAAGAGTCTGAGGGGGAGTTTACATGCTTACAGCAAACTACCATCTGCATTTTATTTCCTTCTCTGTCCAAAGGAGACATAAGGGTTATTGAAAATATCTTGTACTTACTAGCAATCTCTTATCAAGGTTGGCTTTTCTTAAAGCAGAGGTAACAGAATTGGCATCTTTCTCTGCCATCCATGCCTTAAAAAGCTTTACAGCAAAAGAGGCTGCAATCCCTGTTTGAGAAAAAACACACACACACACACACTTAATTTTCAATTTCAATTTTCAACATTAGAAATTAGAATTAGAATTAGAGATGGCCGTAAGAATTACAAGGTTACAACATGGTTACAAGAATATGGAATGACAATACATTCATGACAATGGGACCAAACATGTAGAGCTGAAATGCTTTTTCTTTTCTTTAATGCAGTATTAATTTTCTGAAGTATGCTAGAGTGTTTGAAAATCTTTTCATTTTGTATCACTCATCATCCATTCACTTGTTCAAAGATTTTCTCTGCAATTTTTTTTCCTACCTCCTCAATTTACAGACCAATTCCAACGCAAAAGGAAAAGTTACACATTAAATTAGTATGGAAATGAAGGCACTAAATAGCAAAGGATAGTTAGGAATAAGAAGTGAAAAAAACATATCTTCAAAGAGCTTTTGAGCAAGTCCTGGAAGAGGGTTAAATGACTGCAACTTAAAAGGAAACTGATTGTACCCTGTCCTCCTAGGAGGCATTTAGTAGCTGGTAGGAGCAGGCACAAATACTATTTTAAGTGGAAAAACTCCTTCCTTAAAACACAACGTAGTGTTTTGTGCATTAAACCAAATGAACTCTACCTCAGCTAGCTGTAGGTTTCCCAGGGAAACTAACAAACCGTTACCTCCTGTTTCCCGGAGAGCATCAGCACGGCTCTGCTCTGGCTTCCTGGCTGTGAGCAGCAAGTGCAGGGAGCTGAAGGAAGCCGAATGGTCTGAGATGGGACTCAGCTCATCCTTGAGAAAGGTCCCTGACAGGCCAGTTATGCTTCTCTGTACTACACCCATATCAACGTTTACAGTGCTATCGAGAGCGGTGATAACGATAACGGCATACTATGCTACAGCCAGTTGTCATAGTTTTCTGTTTCACCTCCAAACAGTCCTGAAGCTGAGAGCTACATGGGACATACTGGTAGGAAGTAGCTTCATTGTTCTTAGTCATTTCACTTTATAGATAGATACCCATTCTTTTTACTTCTAGGATTGACTAAATGAGTCATCAAACAAGAGCAAAAGAGATTATTCCCAGAGAAGTGTAAATTTCATTAACATTCATTACAGATCTTGGCTGTTATGACAGTTCTGGCAACCTTATTTCTCGAGCTTAGTTGTAATGCAAGATCCTTAGAGAAGTACTACGTGGAACCATGGATGCTCAAAACCATGCCAAGGGAGGCCTACAAATACCAATTTGGGCTTGGTTTACATGCTGTACAGCAGGTTCCAGGTGAAATCAGCACGATGCAGCAACTGTAAGTACTGCAGGCTGACTAGTCAAGACTCACAAAGCCTGGTCCTCCAACAGGGGACCTAGGCGTAACTTCCACCTCTGATTTCTGAACCTGCAAACACAGTTCAGCATATCCGACACGGGGCTTACGTGTTCAGTACCAAAACTGAATGGAACAGTCTCTGCCACAACACACTGTCCCAGTACCCATGTCCTAAACCTTTTTTCAAGTTTTAGCTCAAAACAAAACAAGTTTTATGTCAGTACCAGTATCAGAGGGAGATTGTTCTAAGGCCTCACTACTCACAGACATTTTCAAACTTACTTCTAGTTTACAGACCAAATTTATCACTGGCCAGTTCCTATACTCCATCCATGTGCTGCTACTGTCTTTTCCTTTAAATAGCTCTTTTCTTTTTCTGCGCCCCCCCCCCCCCGCCATTTGCAGAAGTAACTTCAGCCATTCATTTTATTGATGAATGCCATCAGCTGCTCTTTGCATTTGCACTGATCTTCCAGCATGGGTGACAAGAAGGGTACACTTAACCCTGATGAGGTTCCACCATTGTCTAGACCTTTCTTTGCCCCTGCTAGAGACATCCCCCCCCAACATTTTTTTTTACACCTATACATCAAAGTAAAAGTAATGACAACATTGAAAATAATTAATACTAAAATGAATTTGGCATCTGCCCTCAAATTTGACAGATCTCCTGTCTGCACAATCTACCCTTATCTCACTTTCAGCCAATTCTTTGATAGTGTTACAATTCCCATCCTGATCAACAACTCCTTCAGCTCACCTAATTGTTTCCTCATGTATTTTAACTTCCCCTGCAGGCAGCATGGGTTTTTGTAAGTCAAAGGATGTATCAAGTTTATTCTTATAATCTGTTTTAAGCCTTGCTCTTTTTCCTGTTTCTCAATTATCTTTGCATCTTTAATTATTCTTCCATAAAAGATCTATTCCAGGACACTGATTGAAAAATCTTTTCCTCCGATGCTGACACAAGTATGTTTTTAGTATATATAAACCAAGAACCAAAAGTATATGTAAGCTCCTGACAAAAGTTTAGGGCTCCCAGAAACATAAGTCCATAATGCAGATGGAATTTGTTCTAGGATTCCTACATAACAATTGTATTCCTAAAATGTTAAATTTAAAATATAACATATTGCTTGAGTTTTAAAAAAATATGAGTTTTCATATGCCTCTTGTCTTTCCCCGTAACTAGGAACAGACTATGCTTTAAAAAAAATTGCAGGCAATCACCCTAACACATGGATTAGTGCTTGTTTGAATTTTCTCCTACTTTAATTCCAATTTCAAAAGCTGTGAGTGATGACAGAGCAAAGCTGCAGCTGTCTTTTCTTTCTGCAGCATTTAGAAAACAAATGCAATGATTATCATGCTGCAAATGAGAATACAAAGTTAGAATACTTTTTTTTAAAATGAAGATTAGAATAAATTTTAGCTAATATATAGCTCTTTAACAAAACCAAAAAGATTTTGTGTAAACTGTTCAGCCTGACAGTGCATTTGCAATTATTTCAGGTAGACAGTAACTGGCAGAGAGAGACATTGTTGAACAAGAATTTGGGAAATCAGGACTTCAAGGCTGATGGCTATAAATAAGTAGCCAAATAAAAACCCTCAAAAAATAAAAGAAAAAAAGTCATCCCAAAAAGGCATTATACCCTAAGACTGAAAGAACAGTTACTCATCACATGGTGAATACAAGTCTGTGGGAAAGTGTATCAATCACTGATCACTACTGGTATGAAGGCAAAAATAAAAGTTTGAGGGGCTTTTTTCTTCTGCAGTATCCAGTTGGCCTGTATGTGCTCTCTGTCCCACTTCACACTCAAATTCACAAGATATTGGCAACACTTGAAAAAATCCTAGTAGACATATCTAAGGAATAGATGTTATACTCCATACTTTTATAGTATCACAATAATATATATATTGTACAATTTTGCACACACATGTATAACTTCCAAAGAGCATAACTCCTTTGGGGTTTGTTTTTGCTTTCTGTTGCCTTTTTCCTATGCTTGACCACCCTCTTACCAGATTTCACAAAGTATGTTAGCCATTGCTGTCTGTATATGCTTCTGCATTAAAATACTGATTCCTGTTGTACACTTACAAGCTTCCAATGTATAAATTAAGTTGCAATAAAATACATCTCCTATTAAACCTGATGTAAGGAAAAAGACCATATAGAAAATTACCTTCTTTGACTATACTGTCAGTGAAGAGGCTTGTTAAAATTGTAGCAGGAAGAGTCCCGTTGGCTAACAGGATGCCAGAAAGCATTGCCAGCTTTGTCTGTTCTGTCTCAGTAAAGGCTTTAAGAAACAGCAGAAGCTGTGGGTCAGAGAAGGGAAAAAAAAAAATATTAAAAAAATGTAGTTGAGCCCTAGACAAAGAAAACAAGTAAAGACTAATATTAGCACAGTTAAGTTCTTATTTCTCAAGAAGTCCCACTATAATTAATAGCAATCATGTCAAAATCTGTCCTGAAACATGGCAATACTATTTCACAGATTCTTGTAATTTCACTTTCTGTAGGAATGCAAGCACGTGGAATACAGCCTTACTCAGGGAGACAATCCAAATATACATATATATGGGTAAAACCAGAAACGCTTGGTAAAGGCTTGAGACCCACAACAAACTGCAGGATGACAAACTTACTGATTTCAACAGGCTGACAGGAGCCTGCCCATTCACATATTCAGACCTTGGACTAAGCCCCACACAGTTGTAGTTTGTTTTCTAGCTTACAAAAACTATTACTTATACAAACAAAAGAAGGATGAGAAAGTTTCATGGTTTCCTTTTGGGGAAGAGAACACAACACAATCACAACAGATTTTCTATTGGCTAAAATAAGAGATACAGGTCAAGTTCAGACATTCTTGATAAAGCTGACAAAGGATAGAGAGGAACAAAACCTGCTTTAAAACCTCACCATTCCCACTAGTAATTACAAGAGGAAAGAGACGGATTGAGGAAGAATTACAAATCTTACCACCTTAAATGCTAGAAGATCTGAACCATGTATTTAACTCCTAAAAGCCCAAAAATGGCAATTAAGTCTATTTTAAATATCTTAATATATGTTAGAATTAATTACTTGAAAGCACATTGATGAAGTACATTAGACCTCTTTCCCTTTACACCAGGAAAAAAGTTGTGCAAAATGAGATTTTGTCACTAGCATTACTGTTAACACATTAGCAATCACAATATGGGTGATGGGAAAAAGGAGGCTAGACAGCAAAGGGCAGCTTCATTCATTACAAAAGCTGCTGACTCCATCTGAAGCTCACTTACAAATTTACTGCCACCACAAAAAACCAAAAAACAAACACAAAAAAAAAAACCAAACCCAAAAAAAGACATTAAAAAAAAGAAAAAAGACTGCAGACATCCATTTCTGGAGTTAAAATGGAACTCTCGTTTCCTTGTTCAGCTACCAGCACTTTATTCACTACCTTCTGCTCTCATGATACCCCTTCTCCTCCAAATGAGCAACAGATGCAATCAAAGCAGAACAGCTCATTCTGATGGAAAATTCCCACCCCGTTTCCAAATTAAGGGTATTTCTTAATTACCAAAGCCTACCCACACAAAGGGACAGCATATCACACATTCCAGTGCTTGTCTGTTACCACAGACCATCAGAGCTCTTCTCCAAGATACCTAAGCAACCTATAATTAACTGTAAACCTTTCTGAATGTAGTGATATTTAAAAATCTGGATAACTAATGAAGTAAGTTATTAAAACTCATGCCTTGTTTTATGAATAGCTCTGTTCTGTATCAGCGAACAGAACTACAAAAAAACTCATTCATTCGGTGGTAGTTAGATCACAACGTCAGCTTTAAAATTACAGCTTACACAGGCCTGAATGATTCAACCACAGAAAAATCCTTTGGGTTTTTTTTAGCAGGCTTCAGCCAAATGACTGCAACATGCAGTTTTAGCTTAAAAGAAGAATTATGAAACTATAAAATCTCAAGATGTAATTTTATTTCAACAAACCGTGACTCACAACCAAAAAAATGTATGAAAACTTGGGATGCACATGAATGGAATTATTATTTCTAAATATATGGAGGGGAAAGAAGTGGCGTGCTGAATTTCCAAATGCAGCAATTAACTGGTCCATATAATGGTGCAGGTAAAGGAATGCCAGGCCACATTTGAGACATTTCTGCAGAACTTCAATATAAGCCTAGTGTAAAATGGAGGCCTGGGGATTTAAAGCTTTCTTTATACAAACTTCATCAACAGTACTGTACCAAAATGAGATCTGCACAACAACAAAAAAATGCTGGAATTAAGACCTTTTGCTCTTTACTGTAACTAATAAGACTGAAAATGTTAACAAAGAGGAGGCTTTAGATTTCTGTGTAGCCTACATACCCGACTTAACTCTTTTTCCTTCTGCTCCCATGCAAGCAAAAGATGATTATTTTGATTAGAAAGTGGTCACACTGATTACTTTAATGTGACAGACCAGGTTTTGACATACTTCTGAGCTATAACCTCTACTGGATTTTGTCAGTAAGACCTAGATCGTGAACAGTTTCACCCATTCATGTCAGTTTTGAGTCATAAAAGCAAAACCAGCAGGAAATTCAGCTGCAGAGACAGAGTTATGCAGTCCAAGGTAGAAAAGGATTCTAAGAGAAGGACATCCAAATATTTATCAACTCTGGTTTTGAGAAATCTGTATTTGTTCAAATATTTTGTAAGGTCTCAAATCACCTACCTATGAAGTCCATAGACTCATCCTCTTCCCTTTCTTTCGAAACATGTACCTTGCAAGTCTCTTAGCATAAATCTGAATTACAGCATTCTTGAACTGTACCAAATTGCAGTATGTTCTGAACAGCAACCACATCTCCTACACATCTCTCATTATTTAAAGCACTGTTGGTGCTACTAGCGTAATTTTTGGTTTACTAATATTTTTTAAAAGCAGCTCAAATAAATGTAAATGTCCTTTTCTGCTGTTCAAGGATAATATTCTGTACTTTCAAGCAATTGTGAAACAGTCCAATTTAGGGGGAGACTGGGTGATAGGACGAATAAAACCTCTAATGCACCTTCTTAAAAACCATCAGAAAACCCAAAGCATTCAGTTCAAAGCTGCTGTTTCAGACTTTTATTACTGTTTACTTTAAGAGCTTTCCTTTTACCATCACGATTACAAACCTCAGCAGGGAAGTCACAAAATGTCCAAGTCACTTCGGAATAGTACCAAATTACCCGCAGAAAGTTCTCCAAGCTGATGCTTCCCTGCTGTTAGCGAAGCACAGGCTTTGCTGCTTTTGTTACAGATGCAGACTGATTCCAGACATAAAATGCACAGTTCTGGCTCAACATTTTGTACTTCTCTCATAGTTATAAGAACTCCCACTTATTTAAGTGGGAGTTCAGAATGCCTAATGAGCACAAGACCAGACCTAATGTGCTGTTTCATGCTATTTCTGCCTTTAAAGAAAAAGTCTTCTGGGCACAAAAGATATGCACAAGTAAAGACATACATGCAACGTTAAAAAGCATACAAGAAAAACAAGGGCTTCTGCTCTCCTCTTGCCCTGATAGTGAAAATTAAGGAATTTGATCCACACAGGAGTGTGGTGTCTTTTTATATCTACATTATCTGAACTGGTCTGTTGCTTTAGCATCTGATAGTTTGTCACATTTGTAGACAGCACTGAAATGTCAGCAATGGAGAAGGCAGCTAACAACAGATACCTGCTGACCGATTCTTGCCTTTCATTTAGCTGACTTGAAGCATCTCTGTGTACTCCCCATTTAATCTCAGAATGTTAGTTTCCTCTTATGAAATGTCCCAACTTGATTTAGGGTTCTTTTATTAGGAAAACAAGACCACAAAAGACCTCGTAACATCTCCCAGTACATATGACAGCCTCATACAATTTAGTATTATTTACCACTGTTAAGACCAAAAATTTACTTATCTGTACTTTATCCCAATTTTGATAATAAAAACGCCTATACAGAATGCTACTTAAACATGCAAACATACTATATAAACAGCTAATATTGCATTCTTCATCCACTGACCTGAACAGAAATACATCTGTAAGAAAGATGAACATAAATTTGGAACTGAGAATTTTACTGAAATTATTGCGAAATGCTGACATAGGTCTATGCCAGTATACTGGGCAGTGCTCATATGAACTTAAAACTGCCTGTGTCAAAAAACAACAGGTCAACAATGCACTTCATCGTCTTTGTCTTCTGTTGAAATTGCTTGCACAAAAGTATTCAGCCATAGAACTTTAAAGGTATGATTTGCTTATGTCACTAGAAGAAAGAACAACTGGCAATTCTGGGGGGAGAGAGTTAAGAAATACAACAATTGAAAGCCAGAAGCAGACAAAAAAGGGAAAGATGCTGGGAAATAAAATGTCCTAATGGCAGAATTTTGCACTGGAAGACAAAAAGCAAATACTTGTACAACTACTGCCATTTAAGACCATCTCTCTTGAAAGAGAAGCCCCACTGACACCATCTGCTTTTTTAGATTAAAACTGCTGGTATTGCCTTAGTTTTTTTCAGCATGACTTCTGTAAGGAGAGCAAATTTTCCCCCAAGTGCTCTAGCTGCCTAATGAATCTGCCAGAAAAATCACTTCCATTGCTGGAACGACCCATGAAACAACATCAAGGGGTCATTCTTGCTTTACTAACCACGAACTGCAGTAATCTTTGAACTACTAAATCTTAAAGAAACACCTAGAAATACCGATTTATCTACCTTCTGACCCTCTATGAGCACCTACTCTTATAGAAGTTACTGAACACAGGGGTTAAAGCATTAAATAGTTAGAAACCCAGCAGCTTCATCAGCAAGACAACAGTCAGTTGGTGGGTTCCCACAAGCAGAAGGTAAGCAAAAGGCATCTATGAATAGTCCTCAAGGGTTTTAAGGCAATGACAGAGCAGGTACAATACACAGGCCCAAAGACCTTCACAACCACCTTCCTAGTTTCTAATTCTTTGATAAACTGCATTAGCCAAGGAAGAGGGCACACTGGCACCCACACTGAAAGGCCAGGTCCCCTGAAGCCACACCAAGATTTGCACCAGTGCTAAGGGTGATGATGGAAGGGCAGATGGAAAAAATTTCTCCTCATCCTGGGACCACGATGCAGACCTAATCCCATGATCTGTCATATAAGATGTAATGTGACAACGAAAAGTATACAAAAAGCATGTACATAAAATTGAGATTTGCAGTTTGCAAGGTGAACAAACCCACTCTGCCCCCCCCCCCTTCCAAATTAGGCATCCCCAATCCGTTCTTACATATCCCTTCTACTATGTCATTTACAAACACTAATAATAATAGTGGGAATAATTCACATTGTTTTAATATCTACTTCTTCTCTCTCT
>JAVJGJ010000047.1:82492865-82524800 GCA_035590215.1 Microhierax caerulescens | reverse complement strand
AGTATACAAAACGCTTGTACATAACATTGAGATTGGCCGTTTGCACGGTTAACAACCCCACTCTGCCCCCCCCCCCCGCTTCCATGACTAGGATGCTTCCCATGGCTTTAAATGAGTAGCATGACTCCAGTCAAACTGCACCTCAAATGATTTCTTTCTCTCAAGCTAGCATATGGCTACACCACATCAGGGGCACTTGTTCTTCAGCTGAAGAGTTAAATTATTATATATTAACCATAGTTTCATCTTGTCATTAAGTGAATTCTTAGGAACTTAGAGGATTCAAAGCCAAGCAAGTTACAGAAGAGAGAGGAGGCGGCTTGAATTGACATGGCATTTGCTTAATATGCTGAACATTCTGAAACTCGAATGTTATGAGTCAGTGCTTCTCATGTCAATGATTATAGTAATTAACAGCAAGAACATTAGATTTTTGTAGGGACAGAGGTAAATTTAGGTCTTTAGAATGATGTGTTGAGCAACCAGCATCAGCTGATAGGCATGCTGGCCACAAGTACAAAAATAATTTCCTATATAAGCAAGAATGTATAAATCAGAGCCAAATTTATTCAGCCACAAGAGGTGGTGGTAAGGCATCATGTTCCAGGCTTACCCTCACTTCACTCCTGCAGCAATCTTTCTGTTTAAATAATATGGAAACGCTTTCAACAAACATAGCATTTTACTCACAGGACAGGTTTTACCATTATCAGCATGCCTGTTAACTTACAGCACAGTCCAGTGTTCATTATTCAGACCATTAGAAAAAGATACATTTGTTACTAGGAACTCAAAACAGACAAAACAAATCTGTATTTTGTTTTTCAAAAACTTCCACCTAGGTTTCTCCTGCCTCCTTAAAATTCAGTATCACAAAACAAAACAGTATCTACAAATATTCACTACAGTCTTAACAGGCAAATCCTGAGCACTCGGCCAGCGGTGATGATTTTCCCTTGCACATATCTATGACCTTGAATACAAAAACTTGTGGTTAGGATTCATTCCACAATGCAGCAGTAGTTTAATACTCATACATCAGGTGTCACTCTGCACAGTAGATTTGCACCTCTTCTATGGGAAAATCACAGAGAGCTGTTCTGTTAGGACAGTAACACCACCTCTTGTTAAGAGCTACACCCCAAAACGTATCGAAGATCTGCACAAAAAAGCCTGGGGTAAGAAGATGGGTATGGTCAAAGCAACCAAAGGAAGCATTAATTCAGAATTACACTACTTCACGTGCTGTCAGCAGTATTCCCACAGAGCTAAATTTGCACACTAAAGCTACCATCTGTAGATTCCATCCTCTTTTCCAGTAGAGCTAAATAAAGCATGTAACAGTGCCACATTTGTATATATACAATGATATTAAACATAGGGTAAGAAATATTAACACTAAAGAGGAGACTGCCACTAACTTTACCTTTTTGATTTCATCTTCAAATGCTTTCTCCAGGTATTTGTATCTTCTGATAAGTTTATTGAAGACCTAAAGATAAACACAGATAAACTTAAAAAAATGTAACAATCACAGCCATCCCTCTCTACAAAAAAAGGCAAACAAGACTGCCACTATTGAATCCATAAAGAATACCTTTTGATTAATCCATGATAAGACAGTTTTTTCTTGTTGTTCTCCACAGAAGGAAAGAAAAAGTAGGAAGCACTACTGGCTTCTCACACTCTAATATTCCACAGTTCTCTTTTGACATTGTTTCCAGGAATTAAGCAGCCAGCAGAGTATTTCTGCAGTTATCTGTTGCATTGTCTATCTCATGGCAGACCATGAAACAGCCCTCTCTATTAGTTTGTTCAGGAGTGGAAAAATACAAGTTTCACAATTCTTGCTTCACAGAGGAATGTATGAATCAGAATTTACTGCAGTTCAAAAACTGTCTTTTTCATATTTCTCAAAATTTCATTCATATACTACTTTTCACCCTATCCATAGATCAAAAGCAAGGGAAAAGAGGAGGAGAGGGACATTAAATCTGCACCCTTCCCCTGGTAAAGCAGCTCTCTGGGGAAGTTGTCAGGTGTAAGCCAATGGAGTGAGGCAGTCAGGCACTGCTGGGCATCTTCAACAAATGCAGGATCTTTGTTGAACAAATGAAAAAATCAAGTTGTGGCCATGCTGAGAGGCAGAGATATACAGAATTCTAATAAAATAAGGTGCAAGATGAAAATGTAAGCTAGTGTCTTGTTCACATCTCCAAACATAGTTTTGTATATTTTCAGAAGTCCCTGTAAATGACAATTTACACTTCATAAGCAAATAAACTGCTAATATACCAACACTAGCTTTAGTATTTTTTCTTGAAAACTTTTCAGTCTGTAACTGAAACCACAAAAAAAAAAAAAAAAAAGCCACACTACTAGTTCATTTGGAAGGCAGAGTAAGAAATTACCTAGAAGATAAGGAAGCTCCAAACACTGTTTTAGTCTAACTCTACTTTTTTATAATACAGGAAGAGCTGTATTTCCCATCACGCATGAAAAAACTGGTGAGGTCTATAAAACGATACATCTCGTCAGACATTAACTACAAAATGTTGACTTATTTTTGTGTCTTTTGGTTTGAAATGCAGTGATTACACTGAAAATTCCACTTCAAATCCCGAAGCCCTCTCCTTTCCATTTTCTAACATGCAACCTTTTACTTTTAAAAATTTCTCCCTGAGGGACTGGTACTGCCAGTTTTTATTACCAAACATTTACCAAAAACACTAAAATTCAAGAAGACAGAATCAATGCTTTTACCAATAACAGAGATTTTCCTGAGGTAAATACCCTGTTTGTAAGAGACGATAAAGCTGATACACAAGATAATATTGACTGCCTTTCCAGAGATACGTATATTTCACTTCTTCAGACTATCAAAAATGTGTTTTTTAAAGGATCTTTCTGCCATTTAGCAAATATTTGTTACTGATGCAGACACTGAACTCAGAATCCTTTAAAATCAACCACGAACCTTTTTGGCAACTTACCACCCTCAATTCCTTAGCAGGGACAGTGGCTTTTATGGTTTCATTCACTGTCTCCAGCATCCTGATAATAACTAGTTATTTTAAAAGATAAATATATTACTTAGCTAACAATAGACGTTTGATATTTGGGAGTTTAAATGGTGTTGCATTTTTATGCAGTCCTACTTGTATCCAGAATTGCATGGTGGATTCCAAATTTCAATAAAGCTTTCAATAGAATTCTTACTGTATTTTCTCACATAGTTATCATAATCTGTTAAAGAGTCACACAACGTTAGCTTCTCTTCAACAATGTTTTAGGCTTCATTGCTTTTTTGTTTTTATTTCACACAGGCCTATTTGTGCAAGCCTTATTCCTGCAAGAAGAAATTATATATCACATATGTAGGAGAAATGAAAGCTCTTGGAATATATGCCCAACTCCTAACTTGAGCTACTCCTACACAACTGAAGATCGGAGGCATGAGCTTTATACCTTTTTGTCATTCATGTACTTCATAGAACCATTTAGACTAGGAAAGACCTTTAAGATCAAGTCCAACAATTAACCCAGCACTGCCAAGTCCATCACTAAACCATGTCCCCCCACATCTACATGCTTTTTAAACACCTCCAGGGATGGTGACTCAACCACTTCCCTGGGCAACCTGTTCCAATGTGTGACAAGCCTTTTGGTTAATTTTTTTTCTAATATCCAAGCTAAACCTCCCTGGTACAACATGAAGCTGTCTACTCTTGTTCTATCACTTGTTACCTGGGAGAAGAGACCAACACCCACCTCGCTACAACCTCCCTTCAGGCAGCTGTAGAGAGCAATAAGGTCCCCCCCAAGCCTTCTTTTCTCCAGGCTAAACAATTCCAGTTCCCTCAGCTGCTCCTTGCAAGACTTGTTCTCCAGACCCTTCACCAGCTCCATTGCCCATCTCTGGACATGCTCCAGCACCTCAGTGTCTTTCTTGTGGGGCCCACAACTGAACCCGGTGTTTGATGTTCAGCCTCACCAGTGCCGAGGTGCAGGGGGATGATCACTTCCCTAGTCCTGCTGGCCACACTACTTCTGATACAAGCTATATTTTTTATACAATTCATGTGTTTCTAGAAGTACGCTCATACCAATCTTTCAGGCTGCATACAGAAAGGGTCAACAAAAATAATCAGGATGGTGTTTAAAAATATACTGAACAAACAGCAGACTGAAATAAGACTGCTTTCTTTAAAAGAAAGCATTGCCAGCTGTGACCAGATTATCTCAGACATCCTATTTTCTTACCTAAAATTTATAGATTAGGGCAGATTACTGGTTAACTGGATTTTCAATTGCCCTGTTTGCAGGGCCTAGACAGCCTGCAGATGTTCCACTGTAATCTCCTTTGATACGTAAATGTAAAACAGTAATGAACCACGCCTCTACTGACCTGAGCATAATTTCGGATGGCATCATGGTCTTCATCTGCAAAAAATACACAGTGATTGGTCATCTTGGTCTTGTCATTGTCATCAATGCGTGTGCCTCCAGGAGCTAAAAGGAAGAAAGAAAGAAAAAACAAAAGAGGCAAGAAACAATGTCTTACTTTAGAGACTGTTATACAATTACAAGTTTTAATACATCTAGGAAGTCTTATGTTGGTATCACTGAGGCAAAAGGCAAGGGTATGAGAAAGAAGGGGAAAGGGGTGAACGGAGGGGAACTGAGCTTTGCAAGGCTCTGGTGGCACCTGGCAGAAGGGACAGATGGCTGATATGCTGCACCTTGACCTCACAGGACTGAAAGATTCAGTTGACACTACGTAATCTCAGCCGGTTTTGAGAGCACTAAGCGTGATCAAGTAAGTATGGGTTGGAGAATAACTTCTGCGCATATTTTAACTACTGCTTTAAACTCCGCGATAACGTAAAACCTTTCCAAAGAGAAAAGCATCAGCACTCTGTTACTAATTTGAGGACTTGGAACATCCTCCTAACGCCTCTAATGCTTACCAGGCCCACATAAACATTCAGAACACTGCTGCAAAGTCTTCTCCTGGCTTATTTTGTTGAGGGCTTTTTTCCTAGGTATTTCCACTGGCTTTTGTTTCCTGCATTACCTCGCCTTACAAAAACGTCTTTTCTTCTTGCATACTGAAGAGCAAGAAGCAGGAATCAAACCAGTATGACCAGGAAAAAGTGCCAACTTACCCAAAATACAGAGGAAGCTGAAAGGCATGTTTTTGCACAAGCTACCATGAATACTTGGCAGAAATGCCCCATGAACATCCACAAAGCACTCATCTTTCACTTCTCCTCTTCGCTAGCCTTTGTTGCAATGTCCACAAAGCAAGCTTTGCAACAGCTAGTAACTGCAGTGCTGTACACCACATTTTAATGCTAATAAATTCCTCTGTTTCCCCTGCTAGGGTTTTGCATTTTTTTTGCTGTGCTTTTATATGCTGTTTCAGGTCAGACTGAAGGCTTCTCAGAGCAGTATCCTTTTGTGATATTTGCAGAATTCCTCACACAATCAAGTCCCTAGGTATTACTGCACTACAAACAACATACAATGCTATGAGTCAAGATGCAATAAGCATCTAGGTAAGTGCAACTGTAATAGTTTATAATTTCCAGTTTGTAAAAGAAGACAGAAATTTTAAAAAAAGCAAGGCTGATCATCAAAATTCTGTATCAGTTACACTGCAGGTTACCTAGCATGCTGCCAGCTACCAAAATATCAAAGAGTGTGTCGGCATAGCGGCGATAATCAAGTCGTGAGCCTGTTGCATCCAGAAACTTGGCTATAGCTTCCAAGTCATTCCCAGCTTCATTGAGGCCTTGGACAATCGTATCCCTGAAGACCGTGGGTTCAAATTTCTCCTTTTCATCTAGAACAGAGATAACAGAGAAGGAAAAAGGAGAGAGAATCACTTTTCAAACTTTCTGTTAAAAGCCTGTATCTACCAACAACTGAAATGACCATGGCACCTAAACATATGCTCCCCATTCTGGTCAACACACCAGAAGTTTGTTTCTTTGACTTTTATTGCCTCTGGAAATTTTGCAGTGTTTACCCTCGCTTCCTTCTCCTCATCCCCTCAACACGAAAACACACACAAACATACAGGAACAAGTAAATAAAGGGGAGGAAAAGCAACTGATCTTACTTCTCTAATTGAAGCTATCGCATGTGTGTATCCTTATGCATTGCTAAATCTAATAGTGGAGTAAAGGGAATGTCAGTAACGTGTGTGTAATCGTACTGTAGGAACACACTATTTTTCATTTCTCAGTATTTTTCTCTAAATAACTACGGTCCCATACCTAAAATGTTTTCAAAACAGACAAGCCTTCAGGAAAAGGTGAGATCAAGGTATTAGTAAAAATAGGTTTTGCATAAACATTTAGGATCATGCAACATAGTAAAACCCAAGAATTTATCTTTCATATTCACAGTACTAGGGAACATAGAAATGCAGTGCTCACGTTGCATTTTCTACAGCTGTCCCTGGCTGAACTCAATTAAGGTACAGTCTGACCCGCAGAAGACATCCCTACGTCAAGGCCATTAGCCACAACAGTTGTAACTACAACCTCCAGATAAAGCCAGGTAGATTTACCCATGCCTCCTGCTGCTTTTTCTTGTAGCCTGTTAACAGCTTACCGCAGACACTTGAAGTTTCATAACAAAACAAATCCCAGCCGTTATACAAAGGCACACATGAAATGTCTGTTGCCATCAAAATAACTCTGAACTCCAGAAATAAACCCGCGAGCTGTTCTATGGCACTCAAAAAACAAGTTTGTTTGCTCCTGGGGTGCACTCATTCTACTATCTTCAGTGCATCACTTGCACATTCTCCCCCTCTTCTGATGCATCCCCTTCCCCCACAACAAACCTGTCTGGAAGGTGCAAAGCAGTCCCTTCCATTCAGCATCCCAGGCCACTGGGAAGCTCCAGGGACCAGTTAACCAGTCCTTCCAAAGAGCCGGGCAGCACCCAGCCCAGCAGCTGCAGGGCTGTCTGTCAAGTGCTCAGAAGTGCTGGTAAATGAGCATCACCTTACTTTCCAGAAATCCCCTGCTATGCCTAGCTTTTAGTGGCTTGTTGACTCCATTACCCATCTCCACATGGCTTACTGCCTCATCCCCCAAATCTGACCTCCTCAGACCACAGTTGAGGATTACTCAACCCCATGGATACCCACATATATGCTCACAAAACCACCTGCTCCCAACCCCAGCTCATCCTGAAGTGAGGCATACAACCATAGTGTCAACCTAGATTCTCCCCTATCAAACTCTTGTCAACCAATAAACTATCAATATGCCCCTTCTCTGGAATGCAAGTGACGACTTCCCAGGTTTTTACTTCACCCCAGACCCTGGAGATATTCAGGCTCTCAGCTTTGCTACCCCAGCCTTCAGCTGTGATGAAAAACTGGAGTAATATCTCCCATATCTGTAGGGCATGCCCATGGTGGACAACCCATAGAGGGTCAAGTGGAGAAACTGAAGAACGTGCCCGTGTTCTGGGGAAATGCCTGCTGAAAGGCATACTACTGCAATCCCATCTGAGCCATCAGATCAGTTACCAAATACTCCGTTTCAGCTCTCGGAACTCCAACTTGAAGCATTAATATGACCCAAAACAACCAAGCCACCAACAAACAAGCCTTTTACTAAAGTGTAAAGTACTTTGGTACGTGTACTTCAGGCAGTTTTATTTGCCCACAAGAAACCCCACTCCACCCATAAGCAAGTAACTGAATATAATTATTCTTTTTCTGTTTACCAAATAGGTATGTATTATTTGGAGGTTAAAAAATAATGTCTGATGACTCATTAACCAGTAAGAAGACAGAGTTCTGTCTTAATAGAGGAGTTAACCCCCTCCCCCCATATTACTTTTTCAAATTTATTTTGTCTAAAAATTTAAGATGTTCACATCTAAACTGAAAGGTATTATATGCCTGGCATTATGGGTACACATTGCTCAGTACAAACACAAACATTATGATTAGTATTTCTTAGCTATTTTAAAGAGATTCTTCTCCTGTCCCAGAAGTTGTCCTCTCATCTAGAGTACCCTACCATTTTCTTGTCTATCACAGTCTAAAAATTTACACAGGAAGAGGAGGTAAACTCATTGCATGAAAAATTGTAAATAATTTTATTGAAACATTTTCCTACCAAGCTAATGTACTGAAGAGGAATATGCTGATGTAGTACGGCAGGGTGAGTAAGAAGCCATCATCAAGAAGTGGTGACTTTATGATGAGCTGTCAAGTACACAATTACTAAACAAGCACAGTTTCAAACATGGGCTAGTGGAGGCAGGTGTAGCTTGCAGATGTGATGCATACAATACCCAATGTAGCAGTGCTATACACAGCTTTCCATTTTCATCATGTTCCTTATTTCCTTTCTTTTACTTGTTAGAAATCACAAAGTACATTTAAACCCCTCTCCTTAAAAATTAATCTTAACTCCTCAAAAGAAGGCTCACAACTGTATTTCTGTGGGAGAAAAATGCGATACCATTTGGTTCTTCTTCTGACTTCATGTTAACATAAAGGTGTTAATATTGACTTTTTATTGGATAATTTTCTTCCTGAAAAGAATATGCATCATTTTGCTTAGCTTTTTTTTTTATGCTGACATTTACCTTTTTGCACCATCTTTTTAGCCAATATTAACTCTGTTACCTATACTACAGGAACAAACTTGGGTCTCAGGTATTGCTTGTCAGCTTGCTTTAAACAACACACACTATTTGTTCCTGTTAATGCTTTGGGAAGCTTTCTGTCCTACAGGTATTTGCCAACTGTCTGGATACATAAACTTTCCTTACTACCTACTGGTATTTTTACTATTCCTATTCCTTCCTCCTCCATTTCAGAACATGCAAAGACATCAATTTGCATGCGTGCAGTCAACACAATCCACAGCCCATGTATCTGCACTACAAGTACTAATACTAGCCAGAAGCCTCAAGAAAAAAAGCAGTATTCAACAGGTATGGAAATTCTACTAAGAACTAACCAAACTATTTTCTTTACCCAGACTGCTAAAAATTTGATATGGACCTGTGACATGCCTCCTTCCCTCTGAAGATTCTTTCCTTTAACAGCACTTTTTTTCCTTCACAACTTTTAACGTGATTTTAATGCCTGCCACTACATATGCTGGAGGCAAGGTTTATACCTTTTATTAGGTTAACTAATAGACCTGGAAGAAGTGGGATTTACAATCTCCTCCTTCATGGTCCTCTCTCTTATTTTAGACACTAAGCACGCTTTCAAACCTCAAAGAAAAAAGATGTATCATCATCTTCCTTTTTTGCTCTATGAAATCTCAAAAATGGTTTGTATTTGGAGATCAGTTGCAGCTAGCTGACCAGTGATAATAGTTCATATGGACAATTATTTTTATTAGATGCCTGATGGCCGTGTCACACCTCACTGTCTCCTCAGATGGCAGTGCTCCTGGGAGCTCCAGAAGCAGAAAAAAAGAGTATGATGGGACACAAATCAACTAGTAAGAACAAGGAGTCATCTCTCAAGCCAGCTCACTTCCCCCAGCATTTGGGTGTTTCAGACCCCACTACACACAACAGCATAGTCTCTGATAACTGAAAATGCCATGGTGAAACCACAAGCCACTGCACTCTGTCCTGCCTGGGTGAAATCCCAAGACTCCCTGATAGACTGAAAGTCAGCACAAAAAAAACTAATAGTACCTTCAAGTAAGTCCAGGTCATAACAGTCCGTGACACTGCTATGATACAAAAAGTATATACAAACAGAAGGCAATAAACTTGCTAAGAAGCCATTTCTCTACCTCTCAAGCCCTCCTCCTCCAGAAAGAAAACAGGTATGTACAATTTTCTAAGCAGGCCCCCACCATAATTGAAGAAGAGATTTTATGCTTGAAGCACATAAAGAAGTGTTTGTGTGTTAAAATTTTTACAGTAAAGCCATTTAATATCCCAAACCCCATTTAAGTAATCTCCTGAAAAAGAAAACAAAACACACCCCCAAACTTCCAGACACTCCCTACCCCCCAAGTGTCTTTCTTCTTCCTTCCAGGCCAGGCTGGATGGGGCTTTGAGCAACCTGGTCTAGCAGAAGGTGTCCCTGCCCACGGCAGGGGGGTTGGAACCAGATCCTTAAGGTCTCTTCCAACCCAAACCGTGCTGTGAATTTATTCATAGGTGATTAACAAGTGATCTAGTGCCACTTCCAATCACTGCAACAGAAATTCAAGAGACAGGCACAGAATTACAAATAATATCTTTTTATTCTAATTATTACTTGTATAAAATAGGAGACAAACCCCAAATCTGTATTAGGACCCCTTATGCCAAACACAGTGCAAAACACGGACTGAAAAGAAAGTCTCTACGAGAGAACATTTTCTAAGACAGTTTTTTTCAAATAACATATGTACCATAATTGACTGACCTAGACTAAGTAACATATTGGATCAATCCAGCAGTGTGCATATCTGACTGCTTTTACAAGTTGATTTGACAGATATTTCTTCAAGGACTGTTAATTCCACTGTTCTAGCTACATCTATGGTGTTGCTAGTTAATGCAGTGTACAGCTCCTACTGCATAATGTTCTGGACCATTCTGATAGAAAGTTAATCCCACTAATTACTGGAGCATCATAATTACAAGCAATATAGGTTTCTTTTTTTTAATGAATTATACCTACAAACATTGTATGTGCATCACAGAAAGGACATTTTCTATTTAAGAGACCACATCAGTCAAACGAACCGAAGAAGTGACATGTGGAAGGGAGGAAAGACGAGAGTTTAACACGACTGCTTTTTAACACGACTGAAAACAAACTAATCTGCAATTTTCATCTAAGCTTTGTGATCATCCTAGATTTTAAGACACTCACTCAGCTCTTCTGACTCATGATAAAATTTCTAATTTTCTGAGAAAGGTTACTAACCCTTTTTGTTTCTCCCTTTCACACTGAGAAAACGGTCTTAATTACATTTTCTGTAATTTTAAGACCAGTTGTTAGCTTTTGATCAGAAAGAGGATATTCAAGATGGAAAAAGTCTGTCACATGACAGATAGGAACCCCACCTGCGTGTGCTATAATAATTTGCTATTGCAACAGCAAAAAATCTAAGCCTTCTTTTCACAAATGAGACTTTCTTTTTCTGAAAAAAATAATTTATTACGTATATTTTTGCTCTCTGCCTTGAAGTGTTGGGCATTCCTCTCAGACACCTGCATCGTGACAAATGAACTCTGAGTATAATATAAGCAAGTGTGTTAGGATGATGGTTACTGTACAAAATACATGGATGATCAGTATAATTAGCACCACTTCGTTTTCTTTACAAACTGATGCAAAATAGCACATAAAGAAAGAGTGTTGGTCATGTTTACAGAAAATAAGTATCACAATGAGTAAAATGGGACTTACACAATGGTAATTGGTTTAATTTTACCAATAAAAACCTAAACTACACTATCACAGCAGAAATATTTGTGAAAAAAGGAGCTTTCTGACCTCTGTTGTTACAGAAAGCCGGGCCAATGAGATGATCTGACCATTTCATGGAGAAGGAAGGTGAGATAATTCCTTTTTAGATGTGAAAGGTTCGTTTATAGAATAGAAACGGCACTGATTTGAGCCACAGAAATAAAAACAAAAATCAAAACCAGATAATGTTATTTTCACAACCTTTAATTAAACGCTCATATTTTGCCTTCTCAGTTGAAAAGGGTATTTTAAGAAACACCTAAAGAACCCCCATTTAATAAATTTTCTTCCTCATATGTTAATATACCATAAACTCCATTAGAATCTAATTTTTAAACTGAGGCTTCTACAAGACTTAACAGCTAATAAACCCAAATTTTACAGAAAGTCGTAAGATATATAGCAGAAATAACATTTGTAGTGCCTAGTTAAAAATAACATCTGGACTCTTAACATGGCTGAAGAGAAGGGGAGAAAATCCTTAGTCCTACTGAATTTTCAAGTTATTCCACCCGCCCGGTTTCCAGTCCTTTTAACAGAAAGAAAAATAAATAAAAAATGTAATGTAACCTACCCCTCTTCCTAGTTTTGAACCGCTGGCCTGTTAGCACCGGCTTCTGATTCTTATTCATAAAATTTCTAGAGAAAAAGAGAAAAACATATTTTTACTATGGCATTTACAGACGACAGTTTAACCTAAAGGCAAAATAAAGATTCAGTGAGTAAAATCTCAGCATATGAAAGGGAAAGTTCCTGATGTATACTCAAAGAATAATTCACGTTATTTTAAATATGAGGAGCACTACAATCCAAGAATAACTTCAATGAGATGTGCTTCTCTCAAAACCTGGCTCTTCACATCTCTACAAAACACCCTGAAGGTTCAAACCCGAGCAGAAAGGTGATGGAGCCTCTGCACTTACTGCTGCCCCTGCAGCTCACGAGGATGCTCGGGGGCACAGAAGGCAGCAGGTGCAGGGCTGGGAGCCGTCCTGGTGGGGTTCAGCGTGGCACAGGTCTCACCCTCCATGCCAGGCAGCAAGTTCACCAGGCAGATTGACTCCCAGGACCCCACGCTGTCCTGCTGAAGATGTAACTGCTGTTTAACCATTTAGGCAATGTTTTAACAATCAAATCCCACTCAAATGTTTCTTCCAAGCATCACTATATCTTCTTGCTAAAAATATGTAGTTGTAAAAATAAAAGATAACCAAATCGCTCCTCCCATCAACTTCGTGTATAAATACATAGTATTCACACTACACACAGAGTAAAAATATTGGGCATATATTACTTCAGACCTTGACAGTGAATCTCAACATGCAAAGTTTACAAATTTGCGAAGTAATCACATATTAATGCCATTTTATCTAAATAAAACTATTTTTCAGCCTTCGATATAATTAGTTTAATGACACAAGATGTAGCTGAACGCAAACAGCAGTGAATACAAGGAAGCTTTGCAGCATGTAGTAATCATTGCTCATCTCTCTGTCTTGCCAACAGCAAGTGCACTGAGACTTACAGGCCACCTATTTCACACCCTGCAGGTCATTAGGTCACTGTTACGTACGATTCACTCATCCAGAATTATGCCTTACCAAGTTTTGTCCTTTGGACACGTTCTTCTAATACAAATTTTTGTAAAACTAAAGTTATCATTTGTATTTCTTCATTGCAGACTCTGCAGGTCTAGTTTAAAAGTACATACATTTGCCAACACTTCTTACCATGAGTAAAGAGAAACTCAAGGTCTGTGGCTAGAAAGATGCCATCAATCACGTTACTATCCAAGTAATGTTCTCTCTACCCCTGAAAATTAACAATTACATTAACAATGTACCAGCTGTACAGTATGTTCCCATTCACCAAACTACCTCGTCTAGTTGCAGCATCACTAGCTGGCCACTTCTGCAGCATTTCAAATGTTTTGATTTGGCAAATCGCTGCTTTCTAGGCTTTCTAGCCTAGGTCTACCCCTTAGCCACAGTCACAAATCACATGCGTGCACTGGAAATAACCAGTAAAGTTCAGAGTCAAGACTGGTTCTGCTTCCTGCAAGTTGTGAAAAATACAAAGATGCAACAAGCAGTTAAACTGAGAGGTTCGTATTCATCACTGAGATTTAAAGCTATGGTTTTAACAGACCAAGGGGCATTTCAAAACAGCTGCAACATGAATAGTCTTCTGGAAAAAACTATCTGCCCATAGGCAAAGAGTTTAAAATGGCAAACTATGATATCATGGGATCTTCTAAAGCACTGCAGGACCCAAGCCTCCCTTCACAGCAGAGCTCGAAAGTCTCCTTCCCCCACTTAACCATCTCGGTGACAGAGGGACAGGAGATGTTTTACAAGTTAAGTTTACAAGTTAACAAGATGAGGTAGCAGTCAACAGGGATAAGCAACAGCCCAGACTCTAGCCTGCTAGATTTGACATATTTATCTGGTTTGCCTTTCTGACCTTCAGTTATTTGTAAGAGACTGATCTATAAGATGTAATATTCACCCATGTATTTTTGATTGTTTTTATGCTTGGCCCTGATACCTTATGCCTTGTTCTGGGTCTAAAAATGTTCATTTTAAGAGACTGCAGGAGCCCACGAGGTTTGGAAAGAAAGTGTCAAGCAAGCCACGCAGCAGATAATAATTAATCCTCTTGTCACAGCTATTTCAAAGCACAAACATGCCATCGGACTGGGATCGACAGTGCCCACTTAATGAACACACACAAGCCTTTGGGGCAATGAAATGAACGATACCCGACCTTCAACCCAGCCATACTGGTATGGCTTCCCACTTGCTAGAAAAGATATAAATGCATATGCTACCTCTCTAGCACTAGACTTCTCCTTTCTTTTGATGCAGTGTCTTTGTAAACAGAGAATTGTTGCATGCACCTGAAGCTTGACTATCTGATTTTAGAACTGTTCCCTGTTGATATAAAATACGCCCTTTAAGACAGCTGAGAACAAGATTTTAACAAAAAAACTCAGTTAAAGTAAGCCTCACCTCTTGTGGCAGATTTAATGACTAGAGCTTCAGTGCAATAGAACAGACTTTTGAATAGTTAATTACTGGGAACACAGGATCTCCCTTCTTCTATATTTAGCTTTAAATGCACTGCACTCTAATCTGTTATCTGAGTGAGGGTCCAGCTTTATAAGGCGCTTCCTCAAGCCCAGGGAGAGCACAGGCACTTCCATCAAGAAACTGCAGCACGAGCCTGAGCAAAACCAATGCAGTGATCTATATGACAGCCCAGGATGTATCTATACTACAAATAACACGAGGTACTGCAAATAAGATTTTCCAGTTTGCAGTGTTCCCACCACAAGTGCCTGGACAACAGCTTAAAATTTACAAAACAAAGCAAAGCAAAAATTTTGGTGCTTTGGTTTTTGCTTTTTGGGGTTTTGGGTTGTTTTTTTTTTTGTGGTTGTTTGGTTCTTGTTTAAGTCAAGAACACACCAACAACAGCACAAAAATGATGTCTGAAGGTTGTAAATTCAGGGTGGCAGTTTATCAGCTTGCATGGTACGTTTGATTGCACCACAGTGCAGCCTGCCTCTCAGTTGTCATGTAGCTATAAAACCTTGAAATCATAAAAATAACTTGAAATATTACATATATTCTCTCTCCATTTTGAAAGGTATAGGATCTGGGTAGGTCAAAGCCAAAGTCAAACTTTTAAATGCCAGCTACAGAGGTCATAACTGTTTCAGAGCTGTAAAGATCTTACGGATGGGTATGGGTAGGAAGAAAATAGCCTTCAGAAAGAAAACCCAAACTACTAGTCAAAGTTATATCTTGCAGCCCAACATCCTCCAGGATTGATACAAATTGCTAGCAGGATAGTGAGCAAGAGATGTGGAAATGATAGCTCCTTAGCACACTCCTTTCACAGACTCCACTCTTCTACGGAAGGGAGAAGCTCAGCAATAAATGTTTTACTCTTGATTCTCCCTTTAGGATTCGTAAAGCCTCTTGTAGAAAACTCGTGTTTGAATTACATAGCCAAATACTTTTATTTTATAAGCAGGTAAGTCAGAAGCTGGGCTGACTCAAGGAGGAGATGGCAGAGAGCAGTACAGAACCAGGCACCACATCCCAGAATAGGTTCATTTTCCATACAAACCTCAGAATGTCTAAGCCTGCTGATAACTAACTTACAGCTACAGAAATCATCAGAAAAATAAAAAATGCATGACTTAAAACAGGTTCCCAAATCCACTCCTACTCTTGTTAACAGGCTTATGCAAAACAGATTCATATTTAAAAAAATATGTAAATTGTTGAATTGTTATATTCTCCTGAAACTGCTTGAAGTGCACAAGTTCAGCTTTCTCTACAGCTGCTTCTCACTAACATGCTAAAGACCCTGAACAGTTAAAATAAAACTGAGGGACATCTACAGCTGTAGATACCTGGACATATATTATATAGCAGTTTCTATAATCAACCAATCCTTCCCATACAATTAATAAAAAATTGTAACCGATTCCATTAATAAACCCGGCATTAATTAAAATTAATTTATAAAACCAGCAACAGATGAAGTTACCTCAGAGCTTCACCAAGCTTGAAGTTGCTTAACAAGTTAGAAAAACGCAGTCTTTTATCCATACCACAGGTAAATTCTTATGATGATTAACTCCTAAATTGATAGGGCCAAAGTTTCTACCAAGCTAAAATACTGGAAACATATTGCTCAAATTAAACTAAAAATAATAAAATACTGAAATCCTTTACCCAAACAAATACTGTTCTTCTAAGCATCACTTAAATTGAAATCTCAGAATTATCTGAGATTCTTCAGCTATTAACGTGCTCACAATGAATCCAGGAACAGTTGCTTCTCAGCAGCAAAACTTCACTGTCCTAGTTAGGGAGAGAAATCAATGCCAGACAATATTAAAAAAAAAACCTGTTCCATAAAACTCCCTACCAAGAGTTTATGGCTCTACATACGTGGGGCACTGTAACAAGAGCAAGGGAGCTCACAGGGGCAGGTGGTGACCCTTTGGGCAGCCGACCGGAGGGCTCCAAGGGATGCTGATCTGGCTGCAGGCACTTGTGCTGACAGTGTCTGATTGACAGTGCCGGAGAGAGCTGCCAGCGTACCACAAACACAGCACTACCAGCTTTCACAGGAACAGATGCTTGGCAGGAATTATTTCCATCTCCTTCCCTTGCTCAGATATCAAGCAAGACAGGAGCACTCATCACAAAGTCAAATAAAATAAAAGCATAGATGGGGAGAGCTTCTATAAAGGAAAAACCCCAACCCACATATCAAGGCCAATCTTTTTTCCCCTAAGAACTGGAATATCCACAACACTGAAAGGCTTTATTGGGTCTTTTTCATCCAGCAATGTTTACTACGTGTTTTCATCCTCTCACTGCTACAGTTCCAGGCTTAGTATGAGAACCCGAAGAGGGTTTTCCTCTTCTTTCAGCAGCGAGCCAAGGAGTTATGTCAAAATCCAATTACCAAACTTGCGCAGCATGGAGGAAGAGCTGCCCTTGCACTTCTGCTGCAGAGGAAACATGTCAGCATGCAGCCAACAGCTGTCTCCGCTCCCCAGGAAGGCAGCAGGCAGCTAGCTTATGAGCTAACAAAATCTGTAGGTGGAAAACTCATAAATCATTACCAGTTCAGAGGTACAGAATGATGTAAGGGGATGACAGGACAGAGCGGATGCAATGCAGCCACTGGTTCTCACCAACTCCTTGTCAGGCTTCCACTTTCCACCTGGACACTGAGTCCCTGCGGGGACTCCTGCAGCTCCTGCTTTTCCCAACACCTGGGTGCAGTGAGAGGCAAGCAGGCACAATGCACATCGGTCACGCAGCCCTCAGTTGCTGCAGCATTCACTGCCGTGACAGCTGTGAAACATTTTCTGCTTTAACACAGCTTTTGCACCCTTCAGAAGGCTAAGAAATCCACCTCAGCTGCCAATATTTCCCAGGTTTGGTCAGTATGAAGGAAAAGCACTTAATTTATACATCTCGGGCAGTACAATGGCCAGCCCACAACGTGAAGAGCAGTGGCAATGCTCCCCATCTCCTGCTGGAGCTCATTTTGATACTGTGGGAAAAAAAGGAGGAAGCTCTGTTTGCTGCTTCCCAGGGTTCCAAATGCAGAGGAAAGGACCGGAGCAGCGCTAAGAAGCCGCCCTTCCTCTCTCCTTCATCGCACATGTGGGGAGACAGCAAAGAGCAAACCCCTACACTTAGTGAGACGCACGGATGGTCTTTACACAAGTTGACTTCCGTTATTTCAACACCATTTTCCAACTCCTGCCCTCCATTCCTAAAACATAGGGGTTTTTCAGAAGTGACTAATAACCTGGAGGTCTGCAAGTTCAAGGTGCAAATCAGCGGCAGCACTGGCAGCTATTTTGCCCACAGAGGCCACCAGCTGAGTTACAATGTTTATGAGACCTTTATCCCAAAGGTCCCACTCATTACAAACAGTAAACCCAGAGCCAGGCTCTTGCCACATTAAAATCCCCTCACCGATTTTATTGCACAAATGACCTTGATGGCAATATGCAAGGACTAAGCAGCCACATAATGATGTGCAGGGTAAATACAATCAACCTTATGTTTTAATATTTACATGAAAAAAGGATACTGCTAATCCACATGTTTATTGCTGAAAAATACGTCTTCTTTTATGGATTGATTTTGCTTATGACATTACACTACATGAAGTAGCTAGACACTGACCTTTGATTTCATACTTGGAAGCATGCCCTGGTCACCCATGGCTATCGGGTATTATCTTAAACCTGCTACAACACTGTATTTTGACATACACTGAATGCCCTGTCTTTCCCAAAAGAGCCATCCAGTAGCTCTTAAAGCACTTAATTTTATTTTTTTTTTCATTTTTAATACAGAACAGTGTTTTTCCACAGTAAAGAATGTGTCCACTTGAGTAAAAGTATTGCCCTTTGTTAGTATGCCCAATGGGAGAGAGAAAACAGAGATGAAACAAGTGGAATTAGTTTTCATTCTGTAGCAAGTACAAATATTAAAACAGAATGAAATTTAGCACACACTAAGTAAAGTAAAAAACTGTGTTAATACAAGATTCTCCAGCCAAGGATTGTGCATGCAACCTGTGAGTAGCTATCCAGGTGAGAACGAAGTAAGCCCAGAAAAAAATGAGAAGACAAACTCACCAAAATTTGCATCACCTAACCGCTAAACTGGGATGCACAGGAAAATGTTTCTTGAAGAACAAGTCATAAAAACCCACTGCCACCAATCACACACTGCATGAGAGATTCAGCTCACTGCACCTATTTCAGCAGAGCAGGTATTTCTTAGGTCACTAACCAAGAATTTCTACAGAAGCAGTTCAGCTGAATAACAAGGTAAAAACAAGACAGAAGTCTCCCATGACCAAAGCACTCCAGATGCGCTTCACAAGGCCAAGAGAACTGTAAATTAAACCACAAAGGCAACATACTTTTCTATTTCATAATCAGCAATCATATGAAAAATGCATGAGTCACAGCACAGTGAGGAATAAAAACACCCAACCCCCCAAAAATAGAGGTAAAAATTCTTAATCATCAACAGGTGAAAATACAAGCCAAGAAAATTAAATCATGCACTTGGGTTGACACACACAAAGAGTTATCTTTTGGTAACAAGGTTTCTTTCAGCAACTAAGAGGAGGAATTAGATATAATTCTTCAAAGACTAGGTATAAGTAGGAGCTTTTCTCAGACTGTTGAGAGCTCTCTTAAGCAGCTGTGCTCCTAACTGGAGTATCCTGAGATAATGGAGAATGTGTATTGCTACAGATCAGTTCATAACCAATTGACATTCATTTTAAGGTGATTGCTAGTCATCCAACTCCATGGCAAACATTGCCAGCAGGAAAACCTCTTAGAAGGATAACAAGAATCAGCAGAGATCAGAATCAGGTGAACTTAAACAAGCAGAGGATGGTACTCTTCCAAAGCTAACAAGGTTTTTTCCTTATACAAGATACTACTTTCAATAGATAGTGTACACATTAGAACAGGATTCTTGAATTCAGAGGGACACTGGATGTACTATTTATTCTGAAAAATATAATCATCTCAGCAATCCCCACAGGAGATGACGCTGCTAAAGGGAAAATGGTGTAGCTGAAATCCTGCAAAAACATGATTATAAACATACTGCTGCAATTTAGCTCAAACCTTCATTAATGTTTGACAAGAGAGAATTCTACTAGCCACTGTTCACAGTACACTTGGAAGAAATATTTTATAGGGTCCCCCTGAACCAGGTCTCCAATAAACCAATAAATGCAAGTATTCAGAACAAAACATGTTAAAAAAATTACAGAGGCTTCACTCATAGCAATGAAGTCCATCAGCCACAAGACAACACAAGAACAGCTCAGTAATGAAGGCCAGTGCAGGAAAAACAGCTTTCTCATCTAGAGTACCACTCCTCTGCTCAAGTCCACCCTGCTTCTCCTTTTTTAATGTATCAGCCCTCTGAAAGTTTTTACAATGTTGACTCTACCCATACAATTCAAATATCACAACAATAAAACTAGAAGATGTGCCACTTGCATTTTTCTTGCTACTGCAAAGTTCTGAGCAGCAGCAAAAGCGCAGGGGATAACCAGTGTCTCAAGGATCCAGCACTGCAGCATTTGAAAACCCAGAAACTGTCTTCAAACTTACAAGGACTAAGCTTAAAAATAAAAAAAAGTAACTACAAAGTGTGCATTCTCCAGAAAGCAACGCCTCCCAGTTGCTAACAGTTTATTATTTCATGGACTAAATACAGTAATTGGAGGAGGGACGTATTAATAGCCAGCACTTCCTACACACTTGCGAGTAGTGAAGGCCTTGGCTTTAACAAAACGACAACTGCTGTAATTTTAACTTAGAACTCCCTAATTATTTCCTCAAAGCATGTGCAAGGGAAAGGAGTTCACCAAGTTAAGACAGGGCTTTTTACCTACAGGACAGTGAATCAGCTTCTAGATACCCAAATTCTGTGATTTCTGGCTAAAGAGAGATGGCACAAAGAGCCAGCAGTAGAAACGCACAACGCTTTTCACCATGTCAGCTATTCCAAACATACCAGCTAAGACTGATTATGCTGTTAGCAGCATTCACTTGGATGGAAAAGGAGACCATAACTGACTTGTATCACTCTGCATCCCAAAAGCAGTCCCATTTTCCCTGTGGCTGTTTCCTCCTCCTCAGAGTGGGCTGAACATTTTCACAGAACACACTCATTTTGATCAAGAAATTCCTGGAGCAGGGGATAAAAGCCGTCAATGCTCCGATTGCTTCAACCTGCAAATAGTTACTTCTAGGCAGTGATGGACAGAAATCCTCTCGCACCCAGCTGTGATATTCTATGATCCTGATTCATATCCACAAGTTGGGTGCTGAAAAAAACCAACCAACCCCAAAACTCACCCAACAGTGTATGGCATGGGGTGCCTACACACACAATCAGCTATTATCCTACATGAGTCAGAAAAATAGCTATTACAGACTGAACACGCAGAGAGGGGGCACACAACACTTGCTATCCTACCCACCTCTTGGCAGCTCTCATACCAGTGTTCTCACCCTTACTTCAGAAAGTCACTTCTTCACCTCTGTGCGGAAGCCTAAAAGCCCTTAGATGAATCCAAAGATTGCTCTGAGCCAGCCTGTAGAGAATATCGTGATTCAACCCACATATTTCTTTCCAGTGATTGGGGATGCTCAGCATTGTGATGGTGAGGATGTTGTAGACTGGTGATAGGAATCACATCGCTATTGCAATTGTACTGTGTATTGCAACTGCTTTACTTTGTTACGTGTAACTTAAATTTGTATTGTGTTTTTAGTACATTTGTATCACTCTGCTACATCATAAATCCCATGTAACACCAACTATCTTCAGATAAGTAAATTAGGTATTAAATATTACACCCTCCATGTGTGGAATATCTAAAAGAAGCTGGTCAGAGTATCAGACCCCGACACTATTCACACATCAGAACAAACTGGGAGATCAGTTTCAGTCTGGTAACCAAAAAGCTCAAATGCTAAGCAAACACATATGGCAGCATCCTCTATTTTCATATACCATGCATGGACACATTCACAGAAATGCTCAAACCACCACAACTTCTTCAGTTTCAACAGTACAGCTCCCCTTTTCTTAGCTTTCTTTCATGCTGTATCTGGACATAAATGACACTAAATGCAACACTTATCTGAAAATATAAATGCATAAAATCATTAATATGTCTTTGTTGGTAATTCAGATTCAGGAAGCTCTGAAGTCCATCAAACTAACCCAAAGGATTCAGTCTATCTATAAACACAGTACTGCAAGCAACAGCTATTACAAACACTATGAATGCATCTTGATAGTTTTGCTCCTCAAAAATACCTATTTATAAGCAATTTTGATCATAACTGCAATCAGATGAAAACTCCATTCTCAGAAATACATTTATATACGCAGGTGGCCAGAATCTCAGAATTAAGAAACACTGCCACAAAAGGAAGTCAAACAAAGTGGCAACATAAACTACATGAGCTATAAAAAAAAAAAGAAAAAAAAAAAAAAAAAAAAGATTAATTAGCCTGTTGGTTCACAAATTTTTATCTATTTACAAGTATCAGTGTCACGTACTAACAGGTTAACCACATTACAAAAAGCTAGTAGAAGTTATTGTGAAACGTGTCTCATGCAGATGTAGACCAGAGCAGGTATATAGTATTTCACCCCACTCTATCACAGAGGCAGCAAATCCCACCCGTGGGCAGCACCATTTACACTGCAGCAGTACCTGAAGCACTTTGTGCCCACACACGAAAGGGAAGCACAGGCAGCTGTCAGTCAGCTCAGTTCAATGCAAACCCAACAATTTAATTGATACTGTTAGTTGTAAGGACCACTACTTATTTCACTATTGATCATTTTAGGAGGCAATCAGTTAAACTAAAACTCATATCCACTTTTTTTGAAACCAAACAGCCAACCATCAGAACCCCAAAATAGGGTGCACTTGACCTAACTTTAAAAATCAACAACAGGTACCTAGGTCTGACCCTGCGATCCTTGCCTCTTTTCACCATCGATGTACATAAATATTTCCAGAAAACATCTTATTCAAAATATTCTTGTCCATCTTAAGGTGAGATCTTAAGGGAGTCTCTTGTGAACTGCTTCACAGCTTCAGCTTTAGGCACTTCAGAAATCTGAACTAGATCAAACTTCATCGATTTCTACAACATAAATTCACATCTGCAGACTAGCAATCTGTGTGAGTCTATAGTTCAGTGACCTCTGAAAATGTCTTGGGCAGAGTTAAGAGTTTCATTACACACCCAAAATTAACAATAGGACAATTACTAATGGTGTATTATTCAGTTCTATAGTTAATTTAGTAGACCTGCTTGTTTATCTTTCTGAAATCATTCACAGAATTTCCACTGTTGGCTGAGAAGTTTCAAAATCCAAATACAAATACGCTGTGAGAATACGCTCAGTGTCAGACCACAACCACCCACCCACACCCAACCCAGTTTCTGAAGCCAAGCGTTACTGCAGGAGTTACAGATTTCTAACTGGAATAGGTTTAACATCTTTTTAAATGGGCATAAAATATCACTACACCAGCCAGCCTGGCCTCCATCAGCAGAAACAGCATACATCTGCTTTGTGCCTGTTTGGGCTGGATCAGTGTTAGCTCAGCACAAGGATATTTTACACTGTTAATAGGGAAATTATTTTCTTGTTTACAGCACTGTTCATGCACTGGAAAGACCAGCATCAGCAATCCACTTCTGCGAACAACCTAACGGTTCCATGTGATACGTATCTGCAGGTATATGCATAAAGATGTAAACAAAAGAGAGCAGGAATACCAATAAAAACTCTATTAGATTTCTACAACTTGCTTCCTACGAGGATGTAAGATAGGAAGAATTTAAAAGGTTTACTAATGAGAAAGGTTTGGCTAGTTTCTCTGAGGACTTCAGAAAGGCACACCAGTTAACCTAGGGCTCTTGAGCATGGATCTAGAAAGGGATTCTACAAAATACATTAACCTTCAGTGAAAAAGGGGCATATACCCTTCAGTGCTAAATCTCCTGTCCTTTTGAAAGAAACAGAAGCTTTCAATAGCCAAAAAAATGTTAACAGCTACCACATTTATCATACAACAAGGAAAATGAAAAGAAAAAAATATTCTGATTTTAAGAAGTGAATTGATGCTAAATCCCAAAATATGTATCTGTTCTGTCATGGATACAACCAGACTCTCAAAGTCAACTAATGGACTGTCAAAGTCCATACAGACCATTGCATTTGCATCCCACCTCGAATGCTGCTCTGCCCAGTTTGATACATTCTGTAGAGCTGAAGGACTAGAACACCTGACATATGTTCTTTCCTAATGGAAGATAAAAGGCAAAGCTAGCGAAGTGCCAACCTAAATTTAGGTTTTTATAAATCTAAAACAAATGAAAGCAGATATTCAACATGACTCTCAAGCAGGAGCTTTGCAATAGATTGTATTTTTCCTCTATTCTTGACAATGCTACAAAACCAGAGCTGATATTTCAGACTAAGAATATAGTGATATGAACCTTTATTAACCAATTGTTGAGAATATTAATTAAGGTAGCTATTCAGTAATAACCTCACTATTAACAGGAACTGAGTAATTTACACTGGGATTACAAAAAGAAAAAGTAACAAGGTTGTTGAAGGGAATAACCAGTGAGCATCTTGGTCTACACTAGGAAGACAGTGCCCTTTTCCCTCATCACTGACATCTTGTCCTCCCACAGCTTCCAAAGATTTTTTTTGTGTTGTCTCCTCATACCATAACACTACTTTTGCAGCACTAATACCTACCAGGTCAGACTGAAAAGGTCAACAACCATTTAAAGTGACAAGACAAGACAAAGGAAAATGGAGAAAAGATCAGGCCTTCCTATACCCAGGGAAAAAAAAAAATAAACAAACAACAACCCAGGGAGGGAAGCTACTAAAGTAATTCTAGCATCAGACAAGCTATTCACAAAATGCTTTGGCTCAACACACTCGGCTTCAGGACCACCGCTTGCAGATGGAAGTTCAAGAACTGCACAAGTCCATCATCACAGGAAAGACCCAACAGTCCAATGCCTTTATGATTCAGCAGTGTAGGTCACTACAGAACCAGTCCACTATCATAAAGGATCTTGGAGGCATAACTGCAATACAAATAAATTGACCTATCGATGGCAGGGCACATCGGGAAGAAGGTACTTCTCAGCATACAGCATTAAATATTGTAACAGGAATAAACCAACTAAAAATAAAAAGCCCTTCCCTTGGATCCTTTGGAAAAGTAAATTATGAGTATGTCTTCCTTTCTCTAACTCAAGGAAAAGTCTTCTATTAAAGTTCTGCATAACAAGATGGCCAAACTCAAAACCTGGCAAAAGATCTCATCCACGTACAGAAGAAGCAGGTGTTTCCTTGTGCTGGGAAGGGAGCTGAGACTGATAGAGAAGACAATGAATCTCAAGGACAGAGACAAGGCTTCAGGTAGGCCTGGGAACACTGACTGAGGCCTCTTCTTGCCACAAAATGTAGGCGAAAAAAAAGCATCTCTGACAGAATGGGATTCAACAGCACAACACTGGGCTTCCATAGCACCAGCTGACTGGTCTGGGGATCCTCAGGTCTCGGTCACAGGAAACTATGCATTAAGCCAATATAGTCAAAGCAGACCTAGACCAGCACAGGCTTCAGGAGTACCTCAGGGAGGCGCAGAGACACGGGACAAAACCAGGAACAAGACTCTAATCAAAGTCCTATTAAAACTGGCACATACAGAGAAGGTTGTAGATTGAAAAAACCCAAACAACCAAACTCACCATCCCCTCTTCTTTCTAAAGGTTTGACTTCTACTTGACTATTTAAAACCAATAATATACTTTGTTTTTCTAATGTTCTATCGCATGAGGCGTGAAATGGCAGTGAAAATAAATGATGAGCTCTGGATCTGCTAATGCTCAGTAACATGTTCCTAAGATTTCACCCTTGTGCCTTATCAGAAGAAAAATGACTAATGTATAACTTGAATGCACTGCATAAATTTTCCCTCTTGAAAATGTTTCTAGAGAAGTAAAGAATTTTATTTACAAAAATAAAACTTAAAATGAAAGGATCACTTATGCCTGCAAATTACAAACTGTTGAACTGCTTAGACGTCTTTTTCTGCATGAAAAGAAAACATATTTAAGGAAAACACATGATATAGTGGTTATTATAATGAAGTACAACTCCAGAGCTATATTTAATTGTTCTGTCTGCAGTAGTTGAAGGAGGTGTGGAAGGGTGTGACTCATTGGGATTCAAGACACCACAGGATATGCTTCCTTCCTGCGTCCCTGACCAACCTCTCTGTCCCAGACTACATCTAGCATTTTCCTTGCCTGACCTGTCTGCCCATCATTCTAATTCTCACCAGAGGTAACCCATCCTTCTTACAGGCTAACTAAAAGCAGTAATCTTTGTCTGCTACTGTAAGTCTACAATAACTACAAGCAATCTCTGTATAAAACTTCTCCATCTGACCTAAGAATAACTCAGATTTTGCAGAGCAAATCCTTATACAGAACTCCAAAACATGCCTATGTTTGAAATACTCAATGACTTTTAAAATTCCTACAGAAAACTCAGCAGTTTCTGTACCAGGAAAACCCACATTTCTAATTTCAAAAGCTCTCAGACACATAGCAACTAGCAGCATTTACTGACGTTCCTATTGTGGTAGATTTATTACTGATTTACTTCCTGGAAATACTTTCTTGACTTCTGGGAATTTTAAAACCAAAATACATAACAACAAAATATTATTTGTTTTATATGGTACACGTGAGGAAGTTTTTTTACCATATTGAAATGTACTTAGTGATAAAAGCATATCTAAAGGCAAGTGGGAACAAGACGGAGCAACAGGGGAAAAAAAACCTCCTACCACGTGTACAAGCCATTACCCAGGTTTCAGCCTCTACTTACGACCAGCTTACCTCTTAACTACTTTCCCTTTGCCTAGGAAGCATGTACCAAAACTTCCTAGTCTTGCAATCTGATCTACACGAGCTGCCATGTGCACCTACAAGCCCATCGCAAAACTGTGATCCCAGTTGGAAGGCTTAGTAGCAATGTCACAAATATACGATTTGCCTTTATTATGTTTGCACCACACAGCCTCGCTTTATATAAGACCAAAGCTGTTAAACTCTGCAACTCAAGCGTTTCATTCTGCTGTCAGCTTTACAGTACGTAAGAGTCTTGAGAAGCACCACAGTGCTGTAAATATGGCCACCACACCACTGCAGCCACTAGACTCTCTCTTTATTTTGCTTTTTATTTTGGAATGAATAGCTTTTACTTTTACTTTTGCACTCTCTTACAAGATTCATGTCTAGATTTAATAAGTATGGTATGGCAAGTTCAAAAGGGTTTTCAGGCATGGCAGCGTATTACTGCGCTCCACAGACTTCTCTCTAGAAAGAAGTAATAGATTTTTCCATTTGTCAATTTTCTTCTCACACACCAGCACTAGCTCTGAGTGATCCTTGGGTATTTCAGTTACCTTTGAATAGATAGTCACTATTTTAAATTAACAAGTAAATACTGCTGCAGTTGCTCATATTTAATCAAGAACAGATCACATAGAAAGAGAAACAGTATCAGAAACCAAATCCACAGTTTAAATGGGGAACCATGCCAGTTCACAAGTGAAATTCGTTGCATATGAGATATAAGAATGGAATTACCTTACCTGTAGGCTCAGGCAGTGAGACAGGTATAGGTGACAGCCTATTTACTGCCTTATATACATCATAGACAAAGGAATTCTTGAACAGGAGGAATGGAGACAGAAAAAAACAGTAAAAGATGATTGAAGTCTCTTAAAACAATCTGAACTTCATAGCACATATCCACTCAATGCATAATTTATTCCTCTGTGCTGAACAATCACCTTAAGCCTACAAACAGGTATGTATCTGTAGATGACTACAAGCAGAATATTTAAATAAACTTGCCTTAGGTTAAAAAATTACTCAGAAATTAGATTAATTAAATATCTTTAGCCCAAGTGCCTCCATCATTCTTCACCACAAAAAAAGGTTTAATTGTCATTAACTGCTGCGGCACATCCAGAATTTTGATTTTTCCCAGTATCGCACTCATGATTCCCAAAACTTGGTGCAGGGTCTATACAGGCTCTAAAGTTTCTTCAATGTCCTCCTACAGAGATGTACATCCCTTGCAGCTTTATGTAATTTTATTTACTTTATGTCTCTGAAGTTTTGAATTTATATTAGCAACACCTGTCTGAATAGCCATGGCAAATCAGCTCTCACAGAAGCTGTGCTAATGCATGATTGGGTTATTGCCACCATTTGCAAAGCTTAAGTGGGAAAGAACTTAGTCTTGCAAAAGTGCTCAGCTGGCCCTCTGACACATACTGCTGTGCAGTCACTGAACACATCTCAGTCCTTTTATCAGCAAAACGCTCCTTGTATGCCATTTCTTCTATTACACTTACAAAAACCCTTGAAGTACCTACCTACATGGAATTCATATTCATTAAACTACTTGTTTAAAGCTTGGATTTCTCTTAATCAAAGAGAATCACAATGACTTGAAGTCTCATATGAAATGCAAAAAAAGATGTATGGTCTGAGCAAGTTGTTCATACTAGGACCCATCTAGAACAAACAATTAAGAGAAGACGAAATCAACTTGCAAAGGAGCAATTATTTTTTTTCCCCTAAATCACAGAGACAATGCTAAGCACAGAAATAGAGCAAGGGGTATACATATCTGCTTCCGTTATGAAAGTAATGCTGATTTTTTAAAAAAATGAAAGTTTTAACCAGGTAGTACAAATGCATATTTATCTAAGGCAATCACTCACATTGCCCTCATCATCACACTCAAGTTCTGATGTACTCAAGTACATCAGAAATCCTTCTTTACACCATTAACCCTCACTATCTGTGGGAAGATTATGTGGCTTGCCTTTGCATGATGAGCAGTTAAAGATATACACAAATATAAAAGCATATACGAAAAATTGCAATATACAGCCTATACAAATAAACTTGTGAGCCATTTTTGCTACAGAAAACTGTAGATGGCTGCTATGCTGGCTATATTCATGAGGTAGCCAGTTCAAAAACAAATAAAGGCCCTTTTTCAAGCAGCTGTGAAAGTTATAATCACAGGATGCTGCAGACACAAAGTTTACCTAAATTAAAAAAAAAAAAAAAACCACCACAGGCTATCAAATACAAAGGTAAGCACAAAGATACCACTTTTTGCTGAGGAAGTCCTTAGCTGTGAACCAGCAAGATGGGAGCTAGGAGAGTAAGTCGTAGGAATATCAGTACTTGTTTGACCTATACTTTTATTTTTCCCTAGATAAAATGCAGTGGGTCAGACCAAGTTTCTGATCATGCCACACCCAGGCACAGAAAGAGGCTACAGGATCTTTGACCCATGCTGTCTGTCACTGGCAGAGCAGCAGAGTACATGGCCATAACTCAAGCAAGCCTCCAAGGCAAAGGTTAGTCATTTGAGAGAAAAGATTGAAACCAGTCCAGCGTCTCCTTTTCCTCTCTTCCATGCGCAAAGACTGAAAGTTTCATGATGCACTCCCCAAGGCATAAGGCAGTCCTCCCCTAGCTTGATCCAAGAAAAAGCTTATTGTTTTGTACATTCACCAAAAGTGAATGCTACTCAGTTAAAGGAATCTTTATTTTCTTGCATGAATCTTGCTCTCAAGAACTACAGAAAACATCAGGTGTTTTGGATCACCTATACATTCATTATAAGTCATCACAAATTCCGATGAGCACATCTGCGCATACTAGAACCAGCAAATCACAGGGGAAAAATATCACCACTGGTACCTGCTTCGCAGATCAGAAGTATCAGGTGTATCACCTGATGAGGAAATGGGGAATTTTTTATTCAAATAAGCAATACTTATTTGAAATCTAAACAATATAATATATTGAGTTGCAGTGAGGTTAACATTTCCTTCTCCCTCTGTAATACCCAAATCTTAAATTATTAATTACCACCCACAACTTAAATATGTGAAATAAGCAGATACAGTAGATAAAAGAAAATGCATTTTGGGCAAGGCACAAAGGTACAGAATCTGTGTTTTCATGTTATTGTTCCCTGCTCTCACACAGACTCCCCACACCGCCTTGAAAAAAATAAATCACTTGCTGCCTCCATGCTTCAAATTCCATACATAAAATGGAGGCACTGCCACTTTGTTACTCCATGATGATCTCACAAGGATAAACCGAAGATTGTGACATGTCTGCGTACTACAGGACTGAAAGCCATGCAGAAACCTTCCATAAATAACAGTAAGAAACATTTTAAACTAGTCTTAAAAGTATTTTATTACCCTTGCAGATGGAGCACTCCTGCAGCCTTAGTCACCAAGTGAGCTCCAGGGAGACTGCCAAGGAAAAATTGTATTTGCCTGTTCACTCCGTGACTTCGGGTGCAACGACATTCTGACTTTTTTTTTTTTAAAAAGAATGCAATATGCACAGTTTTGTACATTGAATGCCTGACAGGATTTTTTTGGAGTACAAAAGGAAGCTCATAGGCTTTTATTATTTAATTGTGCCACAGAGATTACCAGAGTACTATAATATCACAAAATCTGTCCACGGTGGGTAAAATTTACACCCTGCAGTGAACCAACAAAAGAATACTTAAACCCCAATTTCAGCCTTCATGGTTGAGGCAATGACAGACTTCTGTTAGCACTACATGGGGCTCTCTTTCTGGAACAGGATATAAAAAGTACTTTGGTCTTGAGGGCATTTCCTTCAAGGCATTTTTGGTTTTCTACAAGAAAAAAAAAAAAAAGTCAAGGGAATCTGTTAGAATCTTAAATCCAAAGCAATCTCTCCTATTTACACTTGTTGACTGAAGTAAAACTAGATGGTGATGATCCCTGTAATGCCAAGATTTTTAAATCAGGAAACCATACCGAATTTTACCTGTTTTGTTAAAATAAAATCATATCACATTTTGGTTTTCTACCCAAATAGTTACAAAGATCGACTAGATTCAGAGAGCGGTGCTCTTTTACAGGCCAAGACACAAACAATGGGACTTCAACATTCCTGGAAGTCAGTCAAGCAATTAACAAACGTTAAAATAGAGAGGGAGACGATTATTTGAGAGATCTCAATACATAAGAAGCCATGAGATGGCCCGCAAGTGCTAAGAGAAAAATATCATTAATAATAATTATAATTAAAAAAATAAAAATAATAACAATAAATATATATATAATTAGCTTGCTGATAAAGCCATGCCTTCAAAGATTAGTGACGGGAAAAAACAGGTTCCTTAAAGGAAGGCATACACAAAATACGCACGGAGTAGTAGGACAAAGGACGGTAAAAAGTCAGCACCGAGCGCGGCGCCCCGCTCGGCCCCCTCGCACGGGCAGCGACCGCGGCCGTTGTAACCCTCAGGCTCGGCCCCTCGCCGGGGACCCGCAGGACCATCCCTGCGCCTTACCAGGCTGCAGCTGCACGAGTGGAAAGTTGGATCTGCAACCACGATCGTTCTTCTACCGAAGGTTTAATTTTAGAAAGGCGCTAACAAAAGGCACCGCTCTCAACACCGCAAGCGCGTAACTTCCCAATTCATCAAAACCGGCTTCCTTTCGGAGACACGCCGCCGTGACACAATCGGGGCTTTATTCGGCCGCTTTACCGGAACAAACAGCTTTTCCTGTCTAGAAAGCGCCGCCCCGCACGCCGATGCCAGGACTGGGCCAGGCGGCAGACCCCGCGGCAGGACCGGGCTGCCCGGCCCGCCCCGCCGCCCCCCGCCAGCAGACCCAGCGCCAACGGGCTCCCCCGCGCCCGCAACAGGCGCCCGCCGCCCCCCGCACGGACGATTCGCCCCGCGCAGCGGCCGGGTCCCGCAACTCCGCGCACGGCCGCGTCCCCCGACGCGGGTTTCCCCCGCGGCCACCCGCTCAACGCTGCCGCGGCGCCCGCCCGGCCCCGGGTGCGGCGAGCCGGCTGCCCGGCCGGCGGGAGGTGCCCCTCTCCGGGGCGCGGGGAGCCGCCGCTGCGCGGGCTTTGCCGGCTCCAACTACCCGCCACAACGCAGGCATTACCCAGCGAGCGCTGACATCACGCCCGAGCCCGCCCGCCGGCAGCCAATGGCGGCCCAGGTACCGTCATTATGCAAATATTCCGGGGGCGGGGCGAACGGAGACCCGGCGCGCGGCGCGGGGGGGCGTTCATTGAGAAAAAAAATGGCCCGGCGGTCCGCGGCGCTCCCCGGGCACGGTGCTCCCCCGAGTCGGCCACGGCGCTCTGGGAAGGGCAGGGCTGGAGCCGCACC
>JAVJGJ010000047.1:82469811-82491578 GCA_035590215.1 Microhierax caerulescens | reverse complement strand
TGGCAGTTCCCTGGCAGCGGAGGCGCGCTGCCCTCGGCTGGCCGTGTGCGGGCGGGCCGTGCCCCCGGGGGGGCGCGGGGCTGTAGGCCTCGGGCTGGCCAAGGCTAGCTGGGAAGGTTTAACTCTGCCCAGGAAAGCTTACATCTTTTTTACGTCTGTTCGTGCTGGTAGTGGCCGTTGACGTTTATCTAATGACTTCTATTTAATCTGCTGTGCAAAAAAAATTAAATAATTTCTTGGGGACAGTCGAGTTTTTTAGGCTGTTACAGATTTCCCTGTGTGCGGTTGCCACACCAGGATGTCCTTGCAGACAGGATGTTCTTAAACAGAATTTGAGCTTGTCCAGGGTATTGTGCACCTCTTATCCCTTACACTGTTTTATTTTTGCATTTGCTGAGAGTGTTGTAATTTTACCAGGTTGTGGAGCATATGCTTGTTGCTGGGGAGCTTACTGTCACACTTGGTTTAACAGTTGAGTTTTGTGGTCTAGCCACATGGATTTCACAGCCCTGTCTAAAAAGTTATACTCCAAATGGTATTTTGAAAATTTGTGAGCACTGTTTGTTAGTTGGAGGTAAACTAAAAATACCTGATGTGCTCCATGCATTTCTATATGTAGTTTTGAGGCAATTTGAACCTATAAGAAATTATATTTATACTTTTGGGGCTTTACTCTCAGTTGTATTTAAATGTTCTTCCGTGTTAGAGACACAAGCACAGGACGGTCCACAATGACTTTATGGTGGATCAGAATCAGTCTGATTCACTTTAATCAGAGTTTCAGGCCTTCATCTTCCAGACATTTCTATCTAACTTACCTGATGCTTATGATTAGGGTCATGGTTGGAAGGGACCTCAGGAGGTCTCCAGGTCAACCTCCCACTCAGAACAAGTCAGGTGTGAGGTCAAATAAGATTGCTCAGGGCTTTGTGCTGTTAGGACTTGAAAACTTCCAAGGATGGAGGCTGCACAGTGTCTCTGCGCAACCTGTTCTGCTGCCTTACTGGGCTCATCGTGAATGTTTTTCCTTATATACAGTCTAAAGCTGCTTTTTCTTTCAACTTCTGCTTGTTTTCTCTTGGCCTCCTACCATGCACCACTACAAACCGCTCCAACTTTAAGCTCTAGCAATTCTAGAAGTCTGACTTCCATGAGTTTAGTGTCGTTTGGAAATCCTTCAGTGTTTTGTCACACAGAACTCTGAACTTGTAAATGCTGCTTTGCTTTGCTTTACTTGTATTAACATTTATTTTGAAGATAACCCTTTGAAGACTTGTTCTTTATGACGTTTGATCTTTTGCTAGGATGTTCTTCTGAAAACCACTCCAGGTCCTAAGAAGCTTCTCACGTGTTTAAAATGTATGTGGGGGAGCAGGCAAGTTGAAAGTACACTGACTGACAGTCAGGGAATTTTACTGGGTCTTTATCAAGTGTGTGAGATGACTCAGGTGACTGGCTTTTTTTCTTTAAAAAAATTTCAAAAAAAAGTGTAAGGAAATCTGTTTAGTATTGTTAAACCACACCAAAAGCTTTATGAAAAGAAATTATTTCTACTATTTGTAATGTTTTTTGAAAGAAAATGAGGCAAAACTCATTTGAAGTTGCAAGAGCTGCCTTGCTTTGCTGAAAATTTGCTGAAATAGCACCTCCTTGTGATATAGTGAAGATGAAGCCTGTCATTAAATGAGGGATGTAATATTTTTAAGTGCATCACTGCTGAAAGAGCTTTGCTTATGATTGAATCAATGATCAGAAGTTTCTGTTAATTTGCGATAAATGTAATTTCCCAAACTTAGACTCTTTTAATATTCTTTTATTTCTATTTGAATTCCTGTTGAAACTGCATTGACATTACTGAATAGTCCTTCAGTGGGCTTAGATCTATGGCTTAACTGAAAGGATTCTTGTAGCAAATGGAAAAATACAAAGTTACAGCCCATTTTTCCTTGCACAGATTTTTCTTTTTTTTCAGTCTACTTAATGTTTGGTAACTTTTAGGAATGTCAGTGATGGAGCTGCCTTGGTCCTTGTCCTTTCCACCTCTATTCTCTATTATCAAAACAAATGTCTTCCTCATCTGTGGACCTGGGAGGTGGAATGTTGCAAATTTCAAATTTGAACAGAAAAGATGTGTGTAGATTATAAAACATGTTTCATTCAGTCCAGAAGAGCCTTTGAAATGGGATCATTTCCTTTTGTGAGATTTCAGATAGCTCTTTTAGACATAAGATGCTCCAAAAGAGGTCAAAGTACAGAATGTGTTAAAATGCTCAGTATCATTTTACTTATTCAGAATGGCTCTGGTGCTGTTTATGAAGAGACATATTAGTGTCCTCTGTGTGTGTGTAGATATGTTAATTCACAAAAAAATGGATGTTTACACCTAGTGCATGCTCTCAGACTAATCTTTGATGTTTGGGTTTTTAGCATCTAGAACAGAACACTGTTCATTCCTAAACATCTTTACTAAGTGTGATTGATTTGTTGGTGGTTAAACTACATCCCAAGTGGTTAATCTACAAAGATTTTGATTCTTATCGGGAATGGAACCGAACTTTTTCCTCTTGATTCTCAACTTACTCCCTTTCTCTCTTTCTGTGTGTCTTTTTTTTTTTTTTTTTTTTTTTTTTTTTTTTTTTTTTTTTTTTTTTTTTAAGGAAACACCGAGGAGGCTGGAAGGCTACTGGGCAGCAAGAATGTCCGTGTCAATTGCTTGGATGAGGTACAGCAAAACTGTACAAACATTATGCTGGGGGTTCAGCAAGGAAAATACTAGGTCTGAAGGGCTTCTTGTTGTTAAATAGAATTGCTATACAGACTTTGGGAAATCAAGAGTTACTCTGAAGATATTTCCAGCTGCAGCTGAATAATAAACCTTCAAAGAGCTCTTACTTTTTTTTTTTTTAGAAAGTTTAAAGATTAATGTTACTTTCACTATTACACTGTTTTCTCTCTGAAGTTCCAGCATGAACTTTGTTGTCTGTAAGGTAAGATGAACACTCCAGCAGGACACGTGGGGGTGCTCCCTGACTTATTGTCATGTACATCAAACTGTAGTCCTTCTGCTTAGATAGCAGCAGACTATGTGGAATATCTGTCCCCACCTCACGCTTGCAGCTCATCACCCAAAGCCTCATCTTTGCAGAACCATAAACATACTTGGAGAGTGAGCAGCTAGGACATAAGTGGAAAACACACTGCAGTGGCAGATGATAGACAGGTACAAGATAAAAACCTTAAGTGCTGTCTGAAGGTGGGAGGATGCTTGTGGAGAAAGGAACCTTGTGTGATGTTCATACCTATTTACTCTCCTTTTTCTTTTTGCAATGTCTTTTTTAAAGCATGCAACAGTAATATGAAGTTAACATGGAAGCAAAACTAATTGCCTACCATGCATGTTAGATGAATGTGTAATTTATTAATTTAGGTGTCAGTTTGTGTTTTTTTCCCAGTGTTGTCACTTCATAGGATCACTGGTAAATTCAGACTAGAAGGCACCTCTAGATCTCTAGTTCAGACTCTCAGTTGAAGCAGCTTCAGCTCTGAGGTCAGATGAGATTGCTCTGAGCTTTATCCTGTCTGGCCTTGTAAACATCTAAGGATGGAGCCAGAACAATATTTCTGGGCAACTTGGTCCACTGATTTATTGTGCTTACAGTGAAAATGTTTCACCCTTGTGTCTGAACCTCTGTTTCAACTTAGGCTTATTGTCTCTTGCCCTCATGCCACTGTAACTGAACAGTTTCGGCTTTCTCAGTGATCTTTCTGTAGGCACTAGCAGGCTGCTGTTGGGTACCACTAAAGCCATCTCTTCTCCAGGCTGAACAAGCCCAGTTCCTGCAGCCTCTCTTCACCGCACAAGTACTGAAGTTCTCACCATGTCTTGATGGTACTCCACTGAACTTGCCACAGTTTATCCATGTCTCAGTTGTACTGGAATGCCCAAAATTGGACATTGTACATTTGGTCTCATGAATACTGAATGGAGGAAAAATTGTTAGCCTTTTTTTGTGCTGCCAACAGATCCTTTTCTGATTGTTCTTAAATACAGTTAAATATTTAAGCCTTCATTTCTAATGAATGAATTTCAAGAAGCTTCTGACAAACTAGTCAAACTAAGCTTCACTGTAAACTTTAAGAACCCATGATACTATTTAAATATGTGTGGAAGTGTGCTTTATTGCATATACTTTAAAAGCTTTTTTTTTTAGTATGATTGCTGAACTAGCACTGAATGACTGCACACTTGATGTAGCATTAGTGCAACATGCAGGATTACTGTTGAGAGGATATGGTTTATTAGTAGAAACCATAACTGACTTATGCCTCAGGCTATTGTTAAAGAAGAAATAGAATTAACAAGACTTGTGTAATGCTCACACCTGACTACACTCAAGGCACATAAGACTTAAAAAGTTCGTTTGTGCAGTGGACTTCTTGTAGTCTTTTTAATCCCCAAGAGTAGTGTGTAATGATGCATGTTGATCAAGAAAGGGTTCAAATTTGTTTAGGATTCTTAATCCATCAGTCATAGCAAGTTTTAGAATTTTTCTATTTTAGACCACTTCCCTTCTAATGTTTTATTTTAATGGAATCATTTATGTTGGCAAAGACTTCTAAGACTGTAGAGTCCAATCTAGCATTGACAAGTCCATTACTAAACCATGTCCCTAAGTGCTACATCTACACACCTTTTAAATACCTCCAGGAACAGTGACTCGAGTGCTTCCTGTGCAGCCTGTTCCAATGCTTGACAACTGTTTTGGTGAAGAAATTTTTCCTAGTATCCAATCTAAACCTCCCCTGGTGCAACTTGAGGCTGTTTTCTGTTTTCCTGTCACTTCTTACTTGGGAGAAGAGGCGCTAATGCATGGAGTTTGTGAAACCTCAGTTAAACATTAGCTTCATCTGTTACTCAGCATTGCCATGATGGCAGACTGCTTTGAATGCATCAGGTTGTATTTTCTGCCTCTTATGCCTTAGCTGTTGATCCTGAAATTCACGTTATTTATATTACTACTGTTACATTTTGTTAATGATATGAAGTGAGGAAACAGTCCTGGAAATTAAATGCTTAGATATTGAAATGGGAGTGTAATTCAGGTGTGAACTAGGAACTATTTTCATTCCTTAAAGCCCTTTTTACATGAGGGAATCCATAGAATGAGCACAGGTTTAAATGTAGTTCTGCTTCTGTTTGTGGTAAACATGGCAAACATGGTCGTCACAGTTTAATAATTTCCACAGGCTGGAGAATCCACAGCATTCAGAAGCAGGCAGTTACATACTACGCTTCCTGATTTTAAAAAATAAAAATGTAAGATGTTCCTTTAATTTTTGGTTTGACCATATATTCTGACTGCTTAGATCTGTGTTTTTGTAGTTTACTGACAATTTGCAATCTTTTCTCTATGTACCTTTAGACAAGGACCAAGTCATATTTTAACATCCTCCAAATGCATTGACTTTTTAAGTACCTTGCCTAAAGTTAAGTTTCTTCAGCAACTGAGCTATAATCATAGCTGTTTTCCAAATCCTTTCCAGTTGTTTCAGCTTCTTCCTTCAAAAATGTAGGCATGAGCTGGACACAGTGTTTCAGCATTGCTTCTGCTGTTGTTACATGGGCTTAAGCAAATAGACTTGGAGGAGCAATGTTTTATTTTTTTTATTTTTTGTCCTGCCCATGTGCCAAGACTTACTCACCCTTCACCACCTCCTATCTGCAGTGCTGTCCTGGGAACAGTAAGTAGCTTGAAAGCAGAGTAAGATCCCTTTAATTAGATGCCAGTCTGCCAGAAGGTTGTAGATATCCAGCAGATAGTCCTATTTTTTTTTTTTCAGCATCCTTTCTGACCAAATCCATTTTTTGTTGTTGTTTATTTCTTGATTTAGGCAGCCAAAGAAGGGAAAGGTTTTAGGCTTAACTGCTGTCTTTAGGAAAACAAAGAAGTACATAGCTCTTCCACAAAACTTGTCTTAACAGTTTGGCTCTGGCAACTTTACAACTTCAGGGGTATTTAAGCTCAGGTGTTCCAAAATATTAGGACAAATATATGGGCAATGGAAGTAGATGCCAAATAAACACGAATATATTTCATTTAAATGCACTGCTTTCTTTTTTTTGCCCTGTTCTAGATGGAGTGGTTGCTAACTTGGATGAGTAGCGTGGAAGAAAGTGTTCAGGAATTTTCTTTCCCCTGGGAGTACAGAACTTGTACATAGTGTTGTGACTTCACAGTGGCAATTTGCTGACTTTAACCCCATTCATTTGCAGGGTGTGGCTAAGAACTTTCATGTTATTATGGAAAGGCAGAGGAAGCAGATGAGTTTTCTAACTGTGGAAATTTTTCAGTCATATTGGTAAAGTTGCAAAAAACCACTGTAGTTCTATAATCCCGTATTTTCTGCAGATCAAGCGGAGAGACTTGACCTGAAAAGGCTTCACAGTTTTTCTGTATTTAAAATAATTTTGAGGTCATTCATAATGTTATGTACAGAACTATTATTTGGTATTTAGCAGCATTGCTTTTTTCCTCTAGTTTGGTAATTCAGCTGTTCACTTTGTAATAAAATTTGTCTTTTAGAAACAGTGCACTTCTGTATGCTAATTACAGAACTGAATACTTTCTGTGAATTACAGCAGCAGCCTGCTTATTTGTGTATGAGATAGGTAGCTTTACTTATTATGTTTAGTAGGCAGTTCTTCAGTTAATCTATCTTGCTATTTCAGTGTGAACTACCTATGCTAGCAGAAGATGCCCGGATCTTTATTGAGGAGAGAGTGTTCTGTCCTTTGTTTTTTACATAATATTTCAAAATGCACAAACTAAAGAAAAATCAACAGGTATTAAGAATTATCTGGTTTCAGTTCAGGTTGCTGACTGATGTAGACTTTAACTTTTCATCACTGCAGATGAACAGAAAAACTATCAGAGGAATCTAATGTGTTACGTATGTAAAACCAACAGCTCAGCAGGTTGACTATAAAGGAGACCTACAGCTATGAACACTTACTGAACAGTATTTCATATTCTCATTAGTTCATACTTGGCTATAGCTAAAATCATTCATGCATTTATCTGTTGACCTTCCAAATCCTGCTTGCAGTGAGTTTAAGATGGGTAAGGGAAACCTTAGCTTTCATCCAATTAAATGTCAAGTAATTTATTTCTAGACTAGTGGCATTCAGTACCATTTCTGTGAAAAGTCAAGACGTACTTACAGTCCAATTCCAAATACCAACCTGAACCAGTCTTAATGAGTTGGTCTAATTCCAGTAGTGTTCTTCCTTTTTATTTAGGAGAGATGATTGTGAAGACACACATCAACTATCATTTTTGTGTTGCTTGTGGCACCTGTTCTTTTTGCATCATTTCCTTTTTAGTAACTTCTCAAATAAAATCCAAACCTACAGTCTATGTGTTTAATTTGTAATTTTCTGAACTAATAGAACTGGTATAGTTGCCTTGCATTTAAAGAATAAAATAAGGTGCACTTTCTATGGAAATGTGGGGCTGGGTTCCTTGTTGCAAAATGAGCTGGGAAGGGAGAGGTGGATGCTTTAACACTGTCAGCATGCAAGTATCTACAGCAGTTTTTCAGCTGTGATTTTTTACAGCCCTTTCCCACTCTACTTTGGTAGTATTCACACATGCAATGTAGCGATATACCCTAATATCTGTTGAGGGAGCTGCCTCAGTGTGATCCAGCCTGTGTGTGCCTCATCTTGGCCAAGTTTCCACAGCTGAGAAGATGGACAAAGTGAGCATGAGAAGTGTGAAAGACTGAGAATGTTGGGACCACTTGGGTTCCTCTTTTCTCTTGGGTAATGAGTCAATGTGGCTACTTCAGTAGTGAATCATCAGTGTGTTAGCCACAAAACAATGGCTTTTTAAAACATACATGTATCATGTCTGTGTTCTTACACAGTCAGCATGAGTGTTTAAATGCTGGCAACATAGTCAGTTTTTCTGTCAAATATGCACAGGTGACTGGAATGTGAGATGGTCTGTGTATTATTTTGTTTTGTTTGTCCCAACTCTTGTTCCCTAGCCACCCTGCACTCCCCAGTTCCTGTGGTCATTGAAGGCTGACAAACAATGTTGAAAACTTGCTTCATAGTTCCTAGAAGGCAGAAGGTTGCTTTCCAGTTCATTATCTTTATAAATTTGGGTTTATTCATCCTGTAGAAGTGCATCCCAGGTGCTAAAGACAGGCCTGCTTTCTTCTTCCCCCACATGTGGCAGTGCAGTCCAACAGCTCCCTGTTTCTGGTGCTCGTCTGTCCCTCCTGCCACCCTGTGTGTTCTTTTCTTCCCTTGTTAGCTGATTCTGTAGAATTTTTGTATTATTTTTTTTTCTTCAGTTGGCTCCCCTACGATGGCAGCATTAGGTCAATTTAGCTCTTGGAATCCATCCCTCAGTCTGCTTCTGGTGTATTTTCAACGTCAGGAACTGGGAAGCGTGGCGCATAATGGCTGGGCTGGCTGTGCCATGAGGCAGAGCCCTGTTATACCAGGCAGTCCTTGTTGGCTGATGAGCTGAAGAACCTGATCAAGGGAGGTGCCAAGCAATTTAGAGGCACTGCAAACTCTGTTCCCCTTGTACAGTCGGACATACAAGGAATACTTAGAACCCTGCAGAAGACAGGAGATGTTAATTTTCCTCCCTGTAAACCATATAGCATCCCTGCAAAGTAAACAAGAAACTGGGAAGGGTTCATTTTTGTCCTAGGGAGTGAGGTTAGAAGGCTTGTTCTCTGGTTGGAAGAATATTACATAGTAGGTGCTAGAAAATTGATTCCTCATCCTGTGTTCCATACTGGAACAACAAATAATTTGTTTTCTCTCTATGCTTAATAAACTGTCTGCTAGTTTAGCCTTTTAAGTATGTTGTATCAAGAATCCAAATGTCATGTGTCAGAAAACAGACTGTTGCTAGACCTGTCTTTCACATGCAGCATGAGTATTTGTTGTCATTTCAGTTTCTGAATAGGGACATAATAGAGGATACCAAGTCTTCCACAGATAAGCTTGTGTCTAGCCTGTCCTTTTTTGTTTAATCTGATTGTGAAAGGCTGCTATTAGTGTGACTTTAAATCCAATTTTCTAACAGCTGTCCGTGTTTTCTGCTTGATATGGTTTTTTGATCCACACCACAACAGCCTGACACTTTCAAAATTTAATCAAAATTTAATCAAAAAAAATAATTCAAAATTTAATAAAAAAATAATCAAAAAAATTTAATCAAAAACTTTTTAAGAAAAGTTTCCCAGGAGGAGGGGATACAAAAAAAAAAAAAAAAAAAGCAAACCAAAAAAATTCCCAAAACCCAAAACCAACCCTTTCCTTTGTCCTATAATCTTCAGACAGATCTTTTAAAGTTAAACAACTGGCATTCAAGATATAACCAAACTTATTGTTTTCTTGAAGTTCCTTCTCCAGTCAAAAACTTGTGTTCATATCCCCTTACAGTAGTCCTTTTGTGCGCTGCTAAAGGAGGTGAATCTATACTATGACACCAGACTGGATTGGCCCATGAAAATTGCTGTCAATGTAATATAACATAGCATAATAATATAATTATTGTATGTATTTTGTTGTATATATTGGGATAGAAGGCCTTTACTTAACTTTTATAGGACCACAAATGAAACCTAGTAAAAACAGTCACAAATTTGTTTCATGTTTGAGAAGTGATCTCTTCAGATCTTTTGTTTCCTTAATGGCAGTTTATATTGCAATTTGCCAAAACATTTGGGGTTACTAAAATATAATGCATCAGGTAATTGTTTTTTGTTGTTTTCAGTTAATTATCAATCAATAGATAATTAAAATGATACTTAAAAATTGTTCTTATAAACTTAATTTTTGCTATTTCTCTCACCTCTAGGAATTTTTTGAAAATGATACAGATGAATTTAAACTCAGTTGTGTTTTATTCTATCAAAAATTGAAATGAGAAATACAGTAAGGTGCGATCTGACAATTACATTATTTCAGTGTGCCACATTACCATGCTTTTACAGAGCTGCAGTAATGGTGTACATGGGTGTATTCATGCACACAGCCTTAACCTGCAAAAAAAGGAAGAAAATACCATTTTGATTTCCTTCAGGGACAACCTGAAGCACACTGCCTTGTATTTAGAGTTAGGGAATGTTCTTGGGCAATTACTGTGTCTTGGCTGGTGACATGAATCCTGACTTGATGTTAAGTGAAAATAAACATATTGGAAAAAGTGTATCAAATTCTAAACACGGAATGTCATGCGATTTTCTCAGACAGAAATGTGCTTCTCTCTGCTCTTTGAGAGGGAGAGAGCCTGCACTAACAGTTCACCCTAGTTCTGAAAATTTCCCCTAGGGTGTGCCAAGCTTTGCATTTATAATCGCGCCAGTACAACTCTAATAAAAACTCAGTGCCTCCCTTGCCGAAGCTAATACTTTCTGTCCTGGTGCAGTTTATCAACAGGCAAGGTTTGACGCTGCCTGGTTGTTAAAGTCCAGTTAGAGCTGTGTCTTTACAAGGGCTTTCAGAGCTCTGGCAGATATAAGATCACAGGCACAATACCAAAAGGGTGAGTAAATGGGAGAGAGTAGGATAGCACAATTACTGGTAATTGTGACTAAAAATGAGCAAGATGGGTCTCAGAAACTGCAAGTCATCATAATGGCAGAAACAGGAGCATATCCCTAAGTTCCTTGTTGCTTAGGGCATAATGCAGGGGACAAAAGAATTAACTTAGGAACCTGGTAAATTATCTAAAACAAGCTTTTCCCACTAGTAGAAGCATTAGTTGACTTTCACACTAATGCCTTGTATGAAAGGTCAGTGACAAATTAGCTGTAAATGGTTTTTATTCCCTCAACAGTAGTCTATTTTCAAATACATAACAGCATAATCAGAACATTGACATGGAAAAGGAAAATCTACTTTTGTTTGTAATCATATTTTTTCATGAAGATTTTGCTTTGCTGTTGCTAATCTCAATATTATGTGAGGGTTTGTTAAATATACTGAGTGTGTATGTATAAGTAAAAATTATCGATGGTATGAAGATTGAGAGATATAACTAATTCTTTTTTGTATGCTCCTTCCTTCCTCTTTCTTTTGTAGCATGGCATGACCCCGTTAATGCATGCAGCATACAAAGGGAAGGTAGACATGTGCAGATTGCTCTTGCGACATGGAGCTGATGTTAACTGCAACGAACATGAGCATGGATATACTGCTTTAATGTTTGCTGGACTTTCAGGTAACTTCTTACTAAACTTAGATCACTCATTTTTATGACATTGATGGGTATGATTTGCCATAAATTAATAATTTAAAGGAAAATGTTGATATGTTTTTATTATTTAGGTTTACTGTTACTTACATAAACCACAAAAATGTGTCAAGACCAGTAGAATCATGAGGACAGGGGAATAGGAGAGCTGCTGTTCAGGCCTGGGATCTTTTTTCATATAAAAATTGATTTTGTTCAGTGTTTTGAGGCATATAGTCTATCTATACTTTGTCCTGTTTGCTACCCAACTCAAAATTCAGTCTTCTGTCACTGTTTTCTTGTGCAGTGGGATACATTGTTTAATTATATTGTGTTACACTGAAAAAGATGCTGCACCAAACCGCCTTTTTTAAGACTACAAGTCATTAGCTTTTAGTACTATTTAAGGCTTATCAAATCAATCCAGTGTTTTTCAAATTTTGCCTTTCTTTTACATTATTCTTAGAATTATCTTGTTTGCTTTTAAGAATTTTAGTAAGTTTTAAAAACCATGTTTTCTCAGTTTAATTTTCCCTCACCTCTTACGCTTTCATTTTTTTTCTCATGAGAGTACTTATAGCTGTATATATCTTCTGTCTCCAGTGGTGGTTTGCAGCTTTTCTCTTGCTATTATTTTTCCTGGATGAAATGAACAATTATTTCCTTGAGTGAGAAAAAGACTTCATTAAAAAATGTTCCTTCTGGGGAAAAGATTAGGTGTGGTAATATTAGGTTATTTTAAGTATCTGCTTTAGTAGGCCACTTATGTCTTCCCAAAAAAGGAGATTCTAGGGAGTTAAGATTGCTTAGTAGGTTGAGTTTAAACTCTGGCTTCTTTCATCATAAATATAAAAAAAGAAAGGCCTGTGTGTGTATATGAACATGAACTGGATCATCAGATTGCTTTTCTGCTAAAACTTTGGTAAAAAGAAAGATTTGGGAAATTTCAGTGTTCTGTGGGATTGAGCAATACCAGAGCTGCAGCAGATAGACGGGAACAAACTCTTAGAGGTTGTTAAATGACTGCAGCTTTATGGAAAAATGCTGTATTTTTACCAGTTTCTCACAGCTGAGCTTTTAACCTGTCATCCTGGGTTTGAATGCTTCTGAATGTTGACTTTAAGGTCTGTTATCTGTGAATGCAAAAGGTACATGAGCACTACTGACGCAATGCCTTTGTTTTTAAATCAGAAACATTCATTTCCATCTGCCACCCCCTTCTTTTTTTTATGTTCACTTTTCTGTACTTAGCATATGCACAAAAACTGATGAAGTAAGAATACCTTTTGAAAGCAGAACCAGGAAGAGCGGTGACAAATGTCCTTATTAGTCTCTGAAGGGCACCAATTAAGTCATCTAATCTTCCCATCAAATTTTAGCTTCATTTTATTTGGTATTTAGCCCAGTCTGAACACCCAGTTCCCGCTGTGGAGAAAGGAACAATCTGTTCTCTTCTCTATGCTCCTGCTACATAATAGTACTGGATTTGTTTTTCTTAGAATAGCAAATGTTGTAGTTGAACTGTCAAACTAGATTAATAACATTTTCTTCTATACTGCTATCCAGAGGGACCAAGTTCTAGTGTAGTTACATGTATATGACTCCCATAAGCTCCCTGGGAAGGTGAATGTGCATTACAGGCAGCAGAGTTATACCCTGCCTGAATTTAGTTTTTACTTTGATTTGACTCTCTGGAACCATAAGTAAGGAGGCAGCACTGTGCCTTTCTGTTAATCTGTTCTTAAAAGTAATGACATTAAGAACATTTCCCCCCCGTTATTCCTGGTCTTTAAGAAATTCACTCCTTGTTTTTCTACTGTATAAAGAATTACAACTTTGTTCTCTCTCATTCCCCATATTCTCCCCCCAAATTCAGGAAACAAAGAAATCACCTGGATGATGTTAGAGGCTGGAGCAGAGACTGATGTTGTCAACTCTGTGGGCAGGACAGCAGCTCAGATGGCTGCTTTTGTGGGTAAGGTGAAAGTCTGTTATCCTTTACTAAATTTCTAAAGGAGTTAAATGTTAGCTTCTGATGCTTTTTTCTTGGAGAAACATTATTTAATAACCTCTTCTGAACTGACACAGTTCAGCTTTTTTACACATCTCATCCTGTAACAAGAGTAAATTTGTGTTCTATTTCCATGCTTTGTTTCATAAAAGCATATATGATCTCATTTGTAAGAATAGATAATGCTGTTCTCAAAGTATGTAAGTTATTTGCAATGTCATCACTTTTCAAATATTAAGAGGAAGCTGGTAACATCTGAGGTATCTGAAATGCAGTACGGAGTGCGTAATTGGAGCTTCCTTTGTGGGAAGGAATGAGCATAGTGCTAGGAGTCAGGAACTCTCATCTGAGCTTTGCCACTAGCATGCTGCGTGCTAGTGGTCAGTCACCTGCTGCCCTTCTCCCTCTGCATTTGGGAGAGCGAGGTGTCTCGGAACCTGTTTGGAGGTAGTCAGTACTTCCTGGCCTGAACTTTACTAGAAAAAATAAAAGATTTGTTATTCCAGTATGCTGTGTGATCCTGGGCAAAACATGGAACCAGACTTTTTTCTGTTATGTTTTTTTCTTGTCTCTTTTTTTTCTGAACCCTTTTCTACTTCTTTACCCACCTTGACAGTGCTGGGTTTCCAAATACAGCACTTTATTTCTAGCAAGAAGGTATGATAAAATATTATTTTAAGGACAGCTATTGCTGTCCAGATGACCTTCCCTAAACTGAGGACCACTATTTTCTCAACACAACCATCTCATATTGCTTAAACATCTGAGAATCCCCTTGCAAGTCCATTAGCTTTTCTGGATTCAAGAGCCTACCTTGCCATTTAGATTAACTTCCTTGAAAAGCGAGTTAGTGCAGTTTCAATTTGAATCTTGCCTCATTCTGTTCTTCTAAAGAGGAAAAGATTGACATTGCTCACTGGAGGTTCAAGCAGCAAAACTTTAACTATTCACTTAGTATGTCAGAGGAGTTCACTCCTATTATTTATACTTGCGATTTGGGGTGTTTTCTGACATGATGCTGAATTGGTGAGCTGGGAATGTTCTCTCTGACATAATTTTGGAGAATTCTTGTTTAAAATCTCATCACATCACCAAGATAAAGTATTTTCAGGCATACTGAGGTATGCTACTTGTAACAGTCTGAACGTTGGAATCCATTCCCGTCCTTTTTTATTCTCTGTCCAATCAACATTAATTCATCTGTCTGCGTGTGGGAAGTGAGGATACTTCTACCCCTGTCATTTATCATACACTGTGCTCTATTGGCTTAGAACAGTCTCTTCTAAAACAGTGGATGGTTTTAAATGCTGGAATTTGGTTGGCTGTGTCGTCTTCTACTAATTAATAAGATCAGCGCCAAGATAAATCAATCAATTTAAAGAATGTGGTGCTGAACTAGAGAAGCTAAATTTTACTTTCCCTTTAGCTAAGTAATCCATCATGTTGTCAGATGTAGAAAACAAGAAGGGCGTATAACTTCTCTCATCTTCTTACTTTCATCACAGTCCTTTTTTTTTTTTTTTTTTTTGTAAATTTTAAGCATGTTCTGGTTTTATAATTTCTCCCACTTTAGGTTAATACACTACTGCCTTTCTGAAAACTTACAAGTCTCAATGCAAATATCATTAATTTCTGAAAATTCAAAGTGGAGAGAACTTCTCTGGAAAAATTTTAACACCCGTATAAGACTGCTAGTATAGTACTAATTTGGGTTAAAAATACCTATTCACTTATATTTGGCTTACCAGGGAAAGAGGATGTGGGAAGGGGACAGAGTTCTCAAACTGGAATTTCATGAAGTCATTCCCTGCTGAGAGTCAGTAAGTTACACTGAACTGAACATAGAAGTTACATACAAAAGAATGGCAAGAGTTGCCTGTAACCAGTGCTAAGCTCCTTTGTGGTTAATTCGCACCTGTATTGCTTATATTAGATTTGGGGTTGTTCACTTTTTTTGTTGTTATTATTTCAATTAATTGGTGATTTATTTTTTTTTCTTATGTGCCTTTAGGTCAACATGACTGTGTGACTGTCATCAACAACTTCTTCCCACGTGAAAGGCTGGACTACTATACTAAACCACAAGGCTTAGATAAAGAACCAAAACTGCCAGTGAAATTAGCTGGGCCTCTACATAAAATTATTACTACTACTAACATGCATCCTGTTAAGGTGGACTAATATGTAAATTGTATGTGTGTGTTGGTACGGGAACTGTTTATGTCAGAAAGCATTCCGCTCTTTTTGAGAGTCCAAATGAGATCAAAAGCATTATCCACTAACTCAGATGCTTCTGAAAATGAGGAAGAATCAGGCTCAACATTTAGACGTGGTTAAAAAATGAAGCTATTTCAGTGTTTATATACACCAGAATCTTGAACTAACACCTTTAAGTGGAGAGATTCTTATTTTTTACATCAGTGACCGTCAACTGCTTTTTGTTTGGCTTTCTTCTTTTCCTCGCCTCATTTGAAGTGGAAACATAAAACAATTTCCTGTCTTAACAAAATCTCATTGCTCTTCCAATGCTTATCTCAGCATGTATCTTCCCACCTTCATCACTGGTTCACCATAGTAACATCTACTGCTGCTGCTGTCGCTCAAAGTATGCGCAAGAGACGGTTATTTTTACTTCCTAGTCTATTTGCTGGAAATGTCTCGTATGGTTTTTCCACTAGTGTAGTTCAGGGAAATTAATACACCTAGCTTCAAAGACAAATTCCTTGGGCTTGCCATTCAAAATCAGGAATTTGTCAACAGTTGCCAGCCAGGTATCTGCGGCACATACAAACAAACAGTAATGCACCAGTGGCAGCTGATTTAATGAGCAGAGTATACAGTTTCCTCTTAAAATGGTTAGTTCAGTGCATTACTAGTCTACCTGAAGTACTCCAAGATTATGTGATTGATGTGTTCTGTGAAACTGCTTAGATCGTACAAGTCCGGTTTATTTTAGATGGTTAAAAGGAAAGAGATTTTAGAACAGTGTATGGTAATTTCTGTAACTGTTTCTTTTTAAATGCTTTTGATTCTACAGGTCTTATTCTGAAACAAATCCTTACTGTTTTTAATATCATTCTTAATTTTAAATGTTTCTTGTGTGGGAACTGTGAATTACAGTATACAAAATAGTAATACTAAATAATGACTGAAAACAGCAGAATTATGAAATAGTGATATTAAATAAAGAGTGAAAACAGGAAGACTGCGTAAGATAGAAGTAGAGGAATATTGGAAACTCAGCTGAAATTTAGCTACAATGAGTTATATAACCTTTAATGCTAATGCAGGAGATTAAAAATATTAGTTCCTTACTAATATGTTGTATTTACTTAATATTATATAATATTATATATATTTACTTAATATATTAGTTCCTTACTAATATATTACATTTTCTTTACTCTTTCTTATAGATTGTGTTGCTGGTAAAAGAGAACCCTCTATTGGCCGAAGTAGAAGCACTGCAGAAATGTTACAGGGTTCTGGATCTAATTTGTGAGAAATGTATGAAGCAAAAAGATATGAATGAAGTACTTGCTATGAAAATGCACTACATCAGTTGCATCTTCCAGAAATGTATTACGTTTCTAAAAGAGCGAGAGGATAAACTAGACGGATTTATCAAAAGGTACATATTCTGCAGAGAGGTCTGAAGGCATCTGTATGAACCAGCTTTACAGATACCGGCAACAGACAACTGTAATAATAGATTGAATTGTCCTGGCTAAAGGCTATGCCAAGTAAATTTTGAAATAATCCCGGCTGCAGTCACTTCAGGGTGGCACTGACTTGCTTTTTTCTGTCTGAATTGGCATTATCCTTTTTCGGGGTACAAAGGAAACATTCCTAGAGTTTCAGCTCCCTGCTGGAACTGGTTAGAGCTTGGCAATCACACATACACTATGAAGCAGCAGAGAACAACGTGGTGGAGAAAAAAGGGAGTGACAGGCTTGAAAAGAGAATTTCTCAGTGCCCAGTACAGATCATCTGGGAACGTTTCTCTTGCCATTTTGCTCTCCAGCAGTCATACAGGGTGGGATTTTTTTAAAAACACTTTAGCAACCGAGAACTGCAAATCCCATTGGCTCTGGGTGAGACTTGGGACTCTAAGTCACTTAGATCTTCAGAATCTACTTGGTTACAAAACCAGCTGCTTCATCTTAAGTATCAAAGTAAGTGGCCATAGACTTTAGTGGGTTTCTTTGAGGTACTGGAAATAAATTACGAAGTCAGCTTTCATGTACTGAAATCAAATAGTTCATTAGTGATCCATATAAAAAAGTAGGAGCCAACTAGATATATTATTAGTCCTGATGCCTCTATATTTAATATTATTCAAGTACTACTGTGCATTTGTGAGTGTTTATTTTTACAGTGCTCATTTTTAAATACAACAAAGCATTTTGCTACTTTAGTTAGATGTAGATACTAGTCTGCCTGTAGATGATTATTTTCTCAGTGTGGTTGAGTTAATAAGTAATAGTTTCAGAGCACACATTTAGTTCTTATATTTCATAATGGTTTTACATTAGAATAAAAATAATCTAATTTGCATTTTGAACACTTTTACGTATGAGGTTGTTGAATTATTTTGGATTATAATTCTCTGTAATTTGAAAGAGGACAGAGTACAACACGCTGTGTATTTGTTCTTGAACATTTACTATGTGATTTCTTATTTGACTTTGGTTTTAAAAAATTTAGTCTCTTGAAAGGAAGAGATAAAGATGGTTTCCCTGTATATCAAGAGAAGCTAATTCGAGAAAGTATCCGAAAGTTTCCATACTGTGAAGCTACGTTGCTCCAGCAGCTCGTGAGAAGTATTGCTCCTGTTGAAATAGTAAGTTCTTCCTATGAAGAAAATGCTTTCTAAGCAACTTGTTTAGTAAATTCGGATTAAATGAAGCCATCTTTATGTTTCTCAGCTTCTGCAATGTATTAGGTAAAGGTTTTTGATATCCCTGATCTCTGGCAAACTGGAATTTTATTTTACATACTGCAGGAAAATGCTGTAAAATACTTCAGTGAGTTTGGTTTTTTTTTTCCTGTGCCCATAATGAATGCTTAAATACCTCGGCTTTTAAAGAAAGCTGAAACAATTTTTTTCTTGTCTCAGAGGTTTTTTTTCCTACTCTGGGATATCTATTCAGTTTTTCTTTGCCAATTCACTTTTACAAATTGTAGGTTCAGACACAGATGAAACTCATTTTACATCCTTTTTTTCACAATGTCTAAATTCAGTTTAAGATTGAATAATTTCCTAGGTTTATATTTCTAGTGTACATGAAAAGTTGGTAATACATGATGATAGAAATAGAAAAAAACATTCTGTGAAGCTCCTTTTATCACAGGGAGAGGCAAGATGATGCAATGTAGAGCAAAATGTGTATCTACATTAGGAAATCAAAATTATGAGTAAAAAAAAAATCTAGTTTCAGTTTTCCTCTGAGGCCTCCGCTAACACTCTTCATTATAGTAGTATTAATTACTTCATAATAAATCTTACACAAGTTACTATTTTTTTTTTAAGAATGTTCTTTCTGGTCTCTGAGAGCTAGATGTTATATGCACTTACACTGGGGAAGTGGAACCATTTTGTGACGTGTTTGGTTTATGCTGAGTGAATTAAAAATAGCCTCCATCTTAAGTGGCGCCAAGTCCACTAAAATGTCCTGAGGCTTAATGCAATCTCTACTGTTTGTCTAAGCCAGAAAAATAAACAGTGTGAAAACATAAGCCATCATGATGCATTAAGACTTGCTTTAGAGTAAACATTTTCCTTCCTGTCCCTTTTTTCTTCAGAGAGCATGCAGTCTTTTCTGCCTTTAAAGACACACAGTTTGTTACATTGGGTTTCTGTCCATTATGCAGAACTAGAAAGGAGGAGATGCTATAAATTTTTATTTGACTGGAGGCCTTTGACTTTTGGCATGCACAATTACTTGGATTCAGTCTGGGCATCTCAGCATTGTCGTAGTAGTCATGATCGTGCATATTCCACGGCAGTCTAACAGTTTAAGGATTTATGTAGAGCTGGAGCAACTTGGCATTCTTTTTATCTAATATTTAAATCATTGCCCAAAATAAATAGTTTTAATATATGGCTACCAGTAAAAGATACTAAATTTTTCTGCATGTATTGCATGGGAAAGATACTGCAAATAACATCTAAATAATAATATGCAAATAATTATTTTCAAGATGTTAAGTTCTGACCATTTGGTCTGTAGCATCTGAGTACGCTGAGCGCAACAGTATATCAGTGACAAGTAAAATATCTTTGCGTGCCAGCACTGAGACTAATCTGCACTGCTATGTATGATCTACAAGCAGGTGACTGTGTGTAAAGAACACTGACTTCATTAATAATTTACAGAGTAAAAAAAATGGTATTTTTTATTCTCCCTTCTACAGAGGCTAAGGACTACGTTAACTTTATATACAAAAATTTATCTAACTATATACATGTTAAGCTGTGCATGTTAGTTGAACTTCCAAGATTTTGTTTTATGTTCTTGTAGCTACAGCGTCTTCACTGAGGCTGCAGCTGGCTGGTCAGAAGCTTCCATTGCTTGTTTTGTTTTTCTCTTGTGTGTCCGTCTTCATGGTGATGTTGGTTTTTAATCTCATTACCACCTTTTGTCTTACCTTTCAGGGTTCTGATCCTACAGCGTTTTCTGTACTTACACAAGCTATTACTGGCCAAGTGGGTTTTGTGGATGCTGAATTCTGTACAACTTGTGGGGGAAAGGGAGCAGACAAAAGATGTTCAGTATGTAAAATGGTAAGAATCCATAAACAGTTACAATGAATCACAAAAAATAGTGCTACTGAGGTGCTGAGGATTTTGAATGGTCTGTTTTGAAGTCTATTTACTGTGTAGACTTAAGAGGAACAGCATGTTTGCCTGCACTGAAAGTACGTAAGCCATCTACTTATGGGAGAGATGCCTGAAATACACAAATAGGAGTATTTGGATTTCCAAGTGTGTATGTTTAAGAATGAAGAAAGAGTAAAATTTCTGGATGTCCAGAATTAACAAAACAAACTATTCTTTATAGATTTTTATATAAGTTAGAATCACTCCATTGTGACCTTACAAATTGCTTAAAAATACTACTAGGTACTAAACATAGAGGGATTTAACTTGGTACACTAAGAAATGCAAGAACATTGTATATTTTTTTTAGTGCATGAAGATGAATTGATAGCTCTGGTAACTTTCAGGTGATGTACTGCAACCAGAACTGCCAGAAAATGCACTGGTTTACCCACAAAAAAGTCTGCAAGACCCTGAAGGAAATTCATGAGAAACAAGAACTAGAAGCTGCCAAAGAAAAAAGGAAACAAGAAAAAAAGCAAAAGAAAGGTTAGGATCTGTAGTTTACTTGCTGAAACTAATGCTGCGTTAACTGCATCACAAGAAGCAATAGTAATAGGTCTTAAAGTCTGTAACGGCTGAGGCTGAAAGAAAAAATCTTTCTTGTAACATAACAGTATACCTGCACTTGTTAGAATTCTAGTCTTTCAATTTACAAATGCTGTGTACTTCCTAAAATCTGCTTTTTAATGCTAGTTACACAGGTTTCTACAGCTAAACCATTTTGAATTACACTGCAGTGTTTCAAAATCTAAATCTTTAATCAAAGTCACGCAGAAGTTTCATGCTACTCTCCCTTTCATTGGAAGTGTTTGGACAAGTTGGATAATAAGCAAGCAAAGGTTAATGCAGATGTTAACTCTTCTGTAGTACTTTCTTCTTCATAATCACAGGATCAAGTTAATTGTGTTGTGTACTTTGAATGTGAAAAAAGAAAGCATTAGTCTATAAATTGTTAATGGTGGTTTTCTGCCTTCAGTAAGTAAATAAGTAATACATAGTAACAGAAAAAACACTGTATCCCCCCACCCCGCAACTTACTCTGATACGATGTTTCTGTAAGTGAAATAATAGGAAAGTTGGGGGTGAAGTCACTTTCTCTTTTACAACTTAACTAGATTCCCCTTCCCTTGTTTTTAGCATTGTGGAAGTGCACTGGAAGTGCACACTTGTCTTACAATGGTAGTATTTTTCACTTCAGCTGGGCTCCAAAAACTGTATCAGGATATAAATTAGTTATTACTGAAGTTTTCAACAGCTTCCTGTGATGATCCTATTGCAACAAGAGTTGCTGTTGCATGGATGAAGATGACTGCGGAAGCCGGAGGCAGGGATACTAGAACCCCCTGAATATATTGCGTACCAATACAGCAAAACATAATGAGCTGCGAGCAGCGTGACCCTGCACTGGTGACAAATACAGCCATTTGCAGATTCATGAACAAGTTAGTGACCAGGTACCGTCCTCTTCAGAGGGAGAGACAGGATCTTTGTGGATGGCTCTTCCCCTCCCTGCCTAAAAAGGGAAGCTGACATCTTTTTGACATGTTACTACTGCACTATTGCAGGTTAATCTTCATTAACTTCCTCAGATGCATAGCCAACA
>JAVJGJ010000047.1:82454872-82469711 GCA_035590215.1 Microhierax caerulescens | reverse complement strand
GCCAACATGTTGTAGACCTTACCAGATTGGGTATTGCTGGCAAGACGGTGAATTCATCCTAGCTTCATCACCTTCTGAATGGTGGTGTATCAAAGCTCTTCATGTCAATGGCAGTTTTATTTCAAAAAGCTAGTAAGACTCCCTACAAATCCTATATATGAGGAGGAAAAAAAGTTTAAAAATCCCACAGCTGCAACTATAAGCAAAACAAAGAGTTTAAGAGTTTCCACTGTACAAGGGTGCTTGTTAAGGAAGTCTGTGCTTCAGCCCGTGCTTAAGGCAGTTGGCTCCATGGCAAAGTAAGACCTTGACAGGGCTTTGGCAGTGTTGTGACTAGCTGGGACAGCATTTCAAGCTGGCTATCAATCATAACAGAGAATAAGAAACCAAGATTAACTACTTCTGAAGGTGCCTGGGCCCCCAGTTAGGCTTTCCCTTCTTTCTTTTCATAATTACTAGCACACAACCACTACTTAGCAGAATCAGGGCAAAAAGTTTAAAAAAATGTTTTCTCCCAAAAAAGTTTGAAAAGTAAAGGTGCGATAGCTGCTTCTGTTCCATGCAGTCAGGTTATAAATTTTAGGATGACTCACTTCAACCACAGTTTGTTGTGGTCAGCTGTTTATTAGCAAATAACTTTGGTCTTATACATGCAGAAATGCTTTTTGTGTAATCATGTATCTGCCTCTTTCTTTTTCTTTTCTTTTTTTTTTTTTTAAGAAAAACAAAGCCCACCTGTACTCTGTGTTTAAACAGCCTGCAGCTATTCTTTGAAAAGCTAACTGTAAAAACAGTGTCAATGAAGTGTGTTTGAACTGAAAGTTACAATCAATGTAGTGTCCTATTCTTTCTTTATATATTAAAAAGAAGTATGGCAAAATAGAAGCAAAATTAATGACAGCTTTGTGTAGGGTTAGTTTCAGAGTAGTCTTAGACCAACTTAAGCAGAACTCAAGTGTCTTAGGTCTTTTTTGATGAAGCTTGGTTTAATCGTTTCTGTAATTGCTGCAAAGTTTCCTACTGATTATTATTCTTCAGTAACAAAAATGTTTGCTTGCAGATGAATTCAGTGTTTACTGATGATGTGATCTCTTTTGTTTAGATGAAGTGCAACTAGTAGAGGGTAGTTCTGCAAGTGAAGAACAGTCAGATCTTGGCCCAGATGCTACCAAAGAAGTCGATACAAATCATGCTACTGACCAAACTGAAGAACCTGAACTTACCAAAGAGATGGAGGCACTAGCCCTGCGCCCTGGAAGTCCACTGGAAAGTGAGACTGGCTTAGCTGACATCACTCTTCAAAAAATTCAAGATTCTGAGGAGTAACAAGGGGGTAGGAAGGGACTAAGAGTTCTGGCTACGTCCCTGTACCTCAAGGGTCCTAAGGAATTTTTTATGCTGACCATGTCTCAGTTCTTACAGCATGGCTTATGCAAGACTCCCTTTGAAAAACAGCATGTCTCTGTCCATCACGAGATGAAATACTGGCTGACTTGTGTATCAATACTTCAGGTTCTGTTGTAGATTGTCAAAATAGGTATGTATTATATGATAAAAACTAGAGTGACTTAGTTTTTACTAAAACTATGGTGTCACTTAGAGTGACATCTGTAAGTATACCAACAGTAAGCATAGTAAAAATCTTGAGTATCTGTGGTTAATCAAGCATAGTGAAAAATACAGAGCATTTGATTTGGATTACTCATGTTTTCAGAACCAAAAATTTATTTTAATTTTTTTTTTCTGCAAGTACACAGAACTGTAGTAGTTAAAAGCATCAAGAAGCCAACTGCTAAATTACTTTTTACATCACTTAATGAAGCTTTATCTGAAGGAATTCAGTAGCAGTTAAATTTCTGAAATACTCGCCTGAATTCTCGACTCTTCCTGACATTACTGTAAATATTTTTGACTAGTGAGTGCACAACAGTAGTGTCTATTTTGTGGCAGTTTTACTCAATGATACTGCCGTTTCAGATGCTTGAAGCTGACTGAAACACGTGTTTCAACAGAATTATTTCACTGTTGGTTTCATCAAAAATATTCCAAGTTCATTGAAGTCTAGTGAAGGGGAAGAGCAGAATGACTTAAAGTATTTTGACTGGCAAGAATAATGGTTTCTAAATTTTAGCTTTCGGGTAAAGATACCTTAAAGCACACTGGGATGTTTCTTATGAATTATCTCATAAATGTAAAAGATGCTTAATATTGTTCATGCTGAACCTGGTCACAGTGAATTAGATAGGAAAATTCATGTGTGGATTGATTCAACTGGGATTTCACTTAGGCTTTCAACTAAATACCACATCTAGAAAATAGCTTCCCTTAACTATGCTGTTCTCACTCAGATTTACTACTGTCTCATGAAATCAGTGGGAATGCCACAACTGAAAATACCACTTGCTGCATAAGGATGGCAAAATCTGAGATTCTTTTAATTGTTGGTTGAGTAGCTGGTGTTTTGAATATGGCAATATCCTTCAGCTTAGAGGAATAAGGCCCATCCTCAAAGCAGAAAAAATGCTATTAATTTTTTTACTGTCTAATATATTGAAAGTTTTTGTTTTAATATTCTGAAAACTGTAAGAGTGAGGATACATAAATGCACCTGTACAGGGAATGTACCTGTGTTTTAATTTCAAGGCTCAGTAAACTGTGAATAATAAAGGGAAGTTTTTTTAAAAGAAGGGAGCTGTGTGGCAATTCTGTTTACTGCATCTGTAATGCCTGTCATCGTCAGTGACGTTCTCATTTGACATGCATGGGCCTCTGGTAACTGGGTATCCAAGTTTAATTTCATGACAGTTGGCAAGCAAGAGATGCATGCTTCAACCTTCAGTAAGGAGTTGTGATGTAGTCACTGTCCACCCTTGGATCTGGGAATGCACAAGTGCCTCTGCTACCCTATTCTACACATTTGGGGCTTACGGGGATGTGTGGCTCTTTAGGGTTTCTTTGAAAATCCCAGCTCTTCAGGGCAAGTGGTTCAGGATTTCAGAACTGTGGTAAAATCCATAGCAAAAAAAAAAAAAAATCCATAGCACAAATCCTGCTTTTGTTCTGCCAGCCAGCAGTTTTTCTTGATAAAGAAGAAAAGCCCAGGCCATAGGGAAGAGTATGCACATTGGAAATAGGTGTTAAGTGTGGGATGATTGACGCAGATTATGGAGTTGCATTTGTTCTCCTTCTCACTTGAAAAGTCAGAGGCCACTCACTTCCCTGTCTTTGCAGCGAGTCTCAGAGGAGAGTCAGAGTCCTGGTGCACACTGAGCTCCAGAGCTTCCCCTGCCTGCCTTAGCTTGAGCTGGTGACAGCTCTTCTGTTGGGGGATCATGGTTGATATGTCCTGCATAAACCTGGGGTAATGACTAGCTCTTGCATAATCACGAATTGGAGGAAACATCTTCATGTTACTTATAAGGAACTTAGAGTAGAAAGAAAATTCATATGCAATTTACTGATGCCTTAAGCAAGGTTTTAAGTGACAAGAGGGCTGTGGATTGCAAAGCCAACAGACATGCTCTTGCACCTTCAAGGGTGCATGATTCAAAAGACTTTAGGAAAAACGGAATTCTCACTTCTCCAGCTGTTTCGCTAGACAGAAGGACATAGCAGCTATGAATCTGTCTAGCCTGCTTCACCACAATTCTTGCTCCCTAGTTTACTTTTAGGCTAAGCGTCTTTTACTGTCAACTGTCTCTTCATCTTGGGAAATCTGATTGAATTAAGAATATATAAAAGCTTCTGAAACCGAGCACATCTTTTAGTGAACTAAACGTTGCATGTTCAGATCACTTTAGATTTTTGATGCAAGTAGATTTTCAAGGTTTTTCTTCATCTAACTAAAAGGGAGTTCTCAGCAAGATTTGCAATTACCTTTGTGAGTATTTCTTCATATATAATAGTCAACGTTACCCTTTTTTCAATAGTGGCTCTAAACCAGACTCAAACCTTTTGACAAAGCTCAGATGGATGAGTATGTGGAAAGCCTTTTAAGAAAGATGGACGCGCAAGAAAGTGATTCTACTGACTTGTGGCTTATTGGGCAGCATCCAATGTTTACAAACTACAAGTGTGAACAGGTAGCAAACATTATAATGAAGAGCTTCTGAATGCCATGGTAGGTTTTGTTGTTGTAGTTTAATATATGTATTCCTGGGACACCTGCAACAGTGCAACATTGCAACAGTGGGAGGGCCATAAAACCTAAGAGGTTTTGATGGCTTTTTACCATCAAAGGTCATATATATATATATATATAATTTATATACAAAAATCACCTCATTGCCTTCTCTGAGCCCATTTATTTGCTCAAAAAGATTACAAGAAGTCATGTTAAAATTCTTCAACAGTTACTCCTGTAAAATACATATTTTCTTTTCAAAATCTATATTCTTTGGGGAAAATGTTAAATTAGATGTTCAAAAAGAACCTGTAATATTTTTTTTTAAGTTGAAACACTGCATTGTAGCATTCTTTGTGCAGAAAACTGAAACAATTCTTCACTTTCATTTTTCTTTAATCAAAAGAAGACAGGGCAGAAATATATCCAGGGCAGAAATACTGGGCCTTTAATTTGATTCAAAAATTTCAAATCAATGAAATTTACTCTGAAATGACATTTCTTACTACCTTAGTCTAGTTCCAAGTGGGATACAGTCTGCTTTCAGAAAGAATCTCTTAAATTCAGCCTTTTCTATGTCTATTATGACATGTAAAATCTACAGGTTCTGGGATTGTGAAATTTCTGCGTAATGATTACATCATCAACTATGTCCAGGAGCACAGTCAGCTGTCAGAGTTCAAAAGATTCAAGACAAGCTACGGATTACACTTACTAAATCCTAATGGACAGTTACTTAAAGAGGATCTCTTTAAGAAAACATGCTAGCTGAAGCTCAGTTTGGTCTAGCTTCTCTGTAGACTGATTCAATTTGAGAAAATAAACATTCTCAAAACCTAATTGAAGCCAAGATGTTGATCTACCTTTTAAATCACAAAGTTGAGGCTAATTTAAGGGAATTTACAATATGTGTGGAACTTTAAGCAAGAAAAATAAGGAAGTTGAAATCAGAAAGGTAGGAATCCAACATCAAAAAAGTGAAAGGAAATATGAGATGTAACAGAGATGAAGTCCTGTATCTGGGATAGAGTAATCCGAAGCAGCAGTACAGACTGGGATCTGTCTGGGACTGCTGAAAACCTGGTCTAGTGGAGGGTGTCCCTGCCCATCCCAGGGGGGTTGGAACTAGATGATCTTAATCTCCCTTCTAACCCAAACCATTCTACAATTCCATCAAAAAGACCTGGAGCTCCTGGGGGGCAGCAAGCTCACCTGCAGCCGGCAGTGAAAGTAAATGGTGCCATGCACTGGTGACGACAGAAGTATACTATAGCCAGCAGATCAAAGGTGTAACTAGGGCACCTGGCTTGGCAGCTGCTAGGCCACATCTGGAATACTTTGTCCTGTTTTGGTCAACTCAATTCAAGACAGACTTAAAAAACAGGAGAGGTCCAGTGAGGGTGCCACCATGATGACCGCAGGGTTGGAGGAATTTCGTTTGTTCAGCCCAGAGAAAAGATGGCTTTGGGGGATCTAATCACAGTCTTACGATACCTAGAAGTAGTTCTAGAGAAGATGGGGGTTGTACAGGGGCAGCACAACAGCCAAGAGGCCCAGGCTGTTGCAGCTGAAATTCCATCTGAATACAAGAAAAATGCTCTGGCATGCAATTAAACACTGAACGAGATGGCCAGGAACTGGGGGGTATGTCCCTCATCGGAAATACTTGACTCACCTTGACAGGGCACTGGACGACCTAATCTCAGACCTGCTTTCAGCAGGAGGGTTGAGCTAAACAAGCTCCGGAGATCCCGCCAGCCTGGAGTGTCCTGTGGTTCTGTGCCACCTTGGCAAAGAAGGAACTCGGAAGACAAGCCAGACTGAAGAAGGGCTTTAACACACCAGAGAGCGCCGACTTAGCTTTTGGCAGCATGGAGGGGGGAAAAGATGTGAGGAAGTGTATCGTCTTCCCTCTGCGTGCACATTTCCCACCAGCTTCCGTGGCGGTAACAGCCTGCAGAAGCCGCACATGTCGGGTGTGGTGGTACGGGGCCATATGACCCCCTGGCTATAAAGGAGCACGTTGAAACCAGCCAGCAGTCTCGGGGCAGCGCGCTGTGCGTGGCAAACGCCGCCTCTGCAAAGGGCAGGCAAGCAGAGGCCTGCATCCCGGGGACGTATTGGCAGCCACAGCCAAGAGCTACATCTCAGCATGCTTAAGAGCTCATGGTTCCGCTGTACTGAGGCTAAATGAGCACCCTCATAAAACTTAAAAGAGTTTTCAGTGCATTTGTGGAGCTCGCTAATTAGCAAATGGAAATTTTAATCTGTCTCAGAGATGAGAAAAGCTTACTGGTTGCTTTCTCATATCTTTATTTTGATGAAGACAAATTACTGCTAGTGAATGCAATAAGTCTAATTCTCCAGTAGAAACAATAACGAATGAAATTATTTATCCTCAGTTTCTTAAAAATTAACTTGCAGTTTAGCTTTAATAATTTCTGATAACAAAAGTATGGCAAGAATTGCGCTCCAAGCAACTTCTACTCTAACATTGCCACTATTTAGAATTTGTTTTCTTATTTTCTTCACTCTCCATATTACATATCTAATGATAAAAGGAATGTTACACTAATACTTTTTTGGCTGGAAGTTCATTTAATTAGATGCATGGTTTAGTGTACTTCTTTTATAGAGAGATTAACTAACTTAAGGGGTTTATCTCCACACTAGAGAGGAATAACTTTTTTTCTTAAGGAAGAGAGCATTCACCTAAATAGGACTGTCAGCTTCTCAGGGTTCTTCTGCTTTGTTTTCAATCCATCTTTCTTGACAGGTGGCTACTTTATTGCAGTCAATAGAGGAAAATTCCATTAGCGATCTTGTCATTGCCTGTAGTAAAATGGCATCCTTCAGGGTTCTCACATGGTACTCTGCAAAAAGAACAAAGCAAATGAGCTTTACCTGAAACTTTCCAAACTACTTTGGAGATAATTTACTACACACACTCTGTGTAGAAAGTGAAGTTAAAAGTCATGAAGACACTGAGGATTTGAAAATTTTAGATTTCTGGAAGGTTTCCTTCTTTAACAAATTCAAGGTGGCAAAACAAAATAAAAAAAGGTCAAAATCACAGGATTCTAAGGAAAAAAAAGATCATGCTATAAATTATTTAAAATACATTTATAGTAAGACTTAAAAATATTTTGTTAATTTCAACTGCTTTTTTCCCCCCAAAAAATTATAATTGTTGTATACTTTTACTGCTCTTATTCAACGGAAGTCATAAAACTGATTTTATGATTTCATAGTGATATGGTACCCATTAATGCAAATATACATTTATTTCACTGTGGATCTTTTCACCAGCCACCATGCCAATATCCCTACTCCAACCTCTGAATCCAGAACGTTGCAGGCTTATGTTGTTCATGCACCCTGCCACAGCTGCAGGCGGGGAGAGAGAGAGGTGGCAGACACGCATCATCAGTGCAGAATTGACAAGGATTTCACAGATCAAAACCTTTTAACTCGGATAAAATATTACAACCTGATCTTATAAGAACTTATTTCCTCAAGAGGTACCTTTAGTAACACACCCCTAATATAAACCATGGGACTGTGTCCACCCAGTATAACACACTTTGTCATTTGCAGTTTTGCAAATTATTTTTCTTTGTAATTTTGCAATTTGCAATTTTGCAATTTGCAAATTGTCATTTGCAAAACTTGCAAAGTGTAAGCATCTACATAAATACGATGGAGAGGAAGCTGTACATCAGTTCTATCAATGAGGACAACTAACTCCACTGAAGGCGGGCAAGAATTTTTAAATATAAATTAGCTTCATTGTAAAGAGCTGTATTCAAGTGAGTAGCTATATAAAATCAAATTAAGAATATGATCATGTGTAGGTTTTTATCATTTCCCTTAATAATGTTTTCAAATATTTTCACATGTAAAGCTAGAAAATAAAAACAAGCCTGATATTTGAAGTTTGTAAATTTGCTGTTATAAAGGTATCCTCTAAACTGTATCACATTAAAATGCAACACTTAGACTGCCTCAATCCAGACATAAAGATAACAGAAGTAAGTTTTACACTCATTTCTATGATTCTGAAATTTAACAGAATAAAAGTAACATCAAGTACAGACCAAAAAAGTAAAATTCTACAAGACATAATATTTTCCAGAGAGTATGTATTTTTGAACAGCCAGTCAGGAGAAAGTTTTCTGGGCCATAATATAGAACAGCTCTTCTGATGCTTTAATACTTAAAGCCTCTTTTTCCTAGTGATCAATATTTGATCTTATAAATAAACAGCATTTTTATATACCCATTTTCAAATGTGGAATACCTCTCAATATTGCATTTCAGACAGCAGCAAGTAGGTTGTCTCATCAGAATAGTATAGAGTTGCAAGTATGTTAAATACAAAGACCAGAAACTTTTTCAAAAGCTCATTTTTACTGGACATTTTTTTCTGGTTAGGGTATTTTTTAGGCAAGAGAAGAGGAAATTGAGTAAATGCTTCAGAGATGGAAAAGAAAAAAAATCCCCAAAATTAATTACTTAATGTGTGGGATTTCCAAATTCAAAACCTTTAACAAAAAGTTCAAATTAAGACATTAATGGCTGTACAACATTTTGATTAGCTAAGAATTGCCATCTGTATCCTAAATTCCTTGTTCAAATGAACTGAAAACTAGCAGATGATTTTAAATGTTCAAATTAATCTTTTATTACATTACTGTGGAAACAAGTATCTGTTGGTTTTTTTTTTAAAATAATTATGTAGTTCTTGTATTTTATTTCCTGTAGACATACATTTCCATGCACTTTTTTTTCTTTCACAGAAAGAAGATGTCATTGTCTATATATGTGAATGATTGCATGGTAGAGATAAAGACAATTCTATGCCTAGTATGATAATTATCAAGAAAAGAAAATTAAATATGATAAAGCTACCCTTTTTTTCCAGCCTTTTCAAAATTCCTGTTAAATACACTACTTTCAGGTTTACTTTTTTGATATACAAATTAAAGAAATATATATAAATCGCAGGTATGCAATTACTGTTCTAAACTTTATCTCCACTACTGTTTAAAATGATACCATTTCAGTCATCTATGCACAACGTTGTTTTTAAAGCATCAAAACAGCAGATGAGACTGTGTGGGATTTCAGGGTTTGTTCTGGATGGTCATATGGTACAAGCCAGAGGTGCCAGGTGTGACAGTCACCTGCTTGCTTGTGCCAGGATCATGCTGTTTTCCAGCTCTGAATGTTTTAAGAACTCTAAAAATTACTTGATATGCTATTATAAGACATCATTAAAATATTCTCAGCTTGGGAAGCATAAAAAGGAATCTGCTTACCGAACTAGGCAAGATGTGTAAAATTTTAAGCACTATTTAGAAGAAAATACTTGAATCTTCGAGAATTATTTTATAAAAGCACTAGAGGGCATCAAAACTCTACGATGCTGATCACAGTCTGAGACTCAGCCTAGAACTGTATCGAGATGTTTTTAATTAAATAAAAGTAAAACTAAATATTGACAAGACATATTGGAAAAATGATACTTTGTTTGTTCAGCTATCTTTGAAGACAATTTGGGAACCACAGGGAGAGCCTAGAACTCGCCACAGTGCTCTCGGTAGAAGGATTCATTTGTTGCCTCTTGCTGCTCCTACTACTTTATGAAGCAATTTGGTTGACATCCTGATGTATTTATACTTCGTTACTAAAATATTTTTTATTATTATTATTACTAAAACTTTTTTGTCAGATTAATAAAAATAAGTGTATCTAATCCAAACTGCCTAAAATTGTATGCCTTTCCTTACATTTTTATAAATACCTGAGGGCATCATCAGTCTTCTGGCTGGTTGAGTGCATCTGCTAGATCCCACTGTAGTCCCCAGGGGCGTATTTTATTCTCTTTCTAAAAGCCATTGACTGCATAACACGAGACCTTTCGCGGTTACAAAGATGAAGTGCTGACTCCCTTTCTCTTTGTGTAACTGTTGTTAAAAGGGATATAAAAAGTTTAGTTGTTATATCAACTGAAAAGGCTGCTATTCTGATTGCACAAGGTGATTCACTGGTTTTGTGCAGAGCTTTGTAACAATAGCAGTGTAAATCTTCATAATTTCACAATTCAAAATGGGAACACGGAGTGATACTTCCTAAGGCTTTGGGGTGAAGCCCTGTCCAATAAATTAAAGTCTTTTCTTCTGAGTGCAGTAGGATCAGAAGTTTTAAACCAAGAAACCAGAAGGCAAGACTTTTCATACTGCTTAAGCGAGACCTACTGCAGAAGTCAGTAAAGATTTGGAAGTTTCTGTATGAAAAGCAAAACCAAGTCCTGGTTCAAGGCCAGTTCAATTCCCATTGCTCAATCACAGAGAAAACTGTACGAGTGCAATCAAAACAGAAGCTTCAAATTTTCCTGGTTTGCACTTTAATTAAAAAATAAGTTTAAATATTAAACAACAAGTTGGAGACCGTTAAGTCAAATAGGGGATAACTTCAATGATCTGAACTGCATATTAAGCTAGTACTTCAGTATGGAACAGAAGTGAGCTAAAGGTTTAGAATCCATGTATGTTTCTAAGTCCTGGTGTCTAGGGGACCAATTAGGAAGGAACTGCAGTAGTCATGCCTGGAGGTAACAGAAGTGTGAGCACATGTCTGGTGGAAAGGAGACAGCCAGGACTATGCTGTGGTAATGTTCCACAGATGGTGAAGAAGCTTTGTAATGTTAAGAGAAATAGTTCACTAAATTGAAAGTCCAGGGTACAGCCTGATACAAATTAATGCCTCCGGTCTTAATCCAGGACTGATTACAGCATAACTGTATTTAGGAGATTAAGTCCAGGAAAATTTACAGAAGTGTTTCTAGAGCTGTAAATGCAACATATATTTTCCCACACATTAAGCCTCAGTCATCACTCCCTAGTCAAAAATGATCGTTAATAAAACAGTCTGACAGACGTGCTGAGCACGGGTGTAACACCAGACCAAAGACTCAAGAGACTGGAGGTACCAGTGCGAAGTGAATGTGTCAGCAAATAGCCATGTGGTCGGATCCAGCAGCTCGTCACCAGCCCCTGGCACTCGCTGCAGCCCACCCGACAGCTCTCCTTCCAGACGGAGCGACGCAGTCTTCCAGCGCCTGCAAGTCCTGTGGCTCATCGCTCAAGCCTCACCCTGATTCTCCTAAACACTGGGAGCAGATTTCCTAGACGACTTAGTTTTTCCTTGCTTCTTTCTTCTAAGGTGGAGCTGGGGTAGGAATCAACACCTTTCTCTGTGCTCTCCGGTAATCGTCAGTCTTCCTGCCAATCGCACGGCTCTCCGAACACCAGAAACAAAGATCACCAAAGCTGATATTCTGGGTCCACTGTGGCATGTTTATGCACTGACTGATTTATCACCTGGCTGTTCTTAAGACAATGGGGTTTTTCTGTAGAATTTACAGTAGACAAGCTGTGAAAGACCTCATGATGATTTGGCAGTCCTGGGTTAACCCTTGGACCTGAGGATCTTAAAGGTCTTTTCCAACCTAAATGATTCTATGATTCATGCAGATTTATAGTTGAAAGCTTGGTCAGCATGTACCTCATCAAGAAACGTGCATATACATATTTAAACTGTACAGAAACACATGGATAGCTGAGGATATTACCTATATCTAAGTAAGCATGCTCACCCTTGTGAACATACCAGTTTGAATGGACAACTGTAGGTACATGTTTCTAGGCATAGACTTTTATTTCTTACCCCCCAAAAATATAGACCAAGATACAAGATACACATACACAGTTTCAAATGAAAAAGACACAAATCAAAAGTATTTGGCAAAGTAAACTATTTATGCCGTAAAGCCTCTATTTTCTTGACAAATCTTGCAAATAAAATGGGTAGCTGTTCATTAGATCTTTTGCTATACCAACAAATGCATGTAAAAGAACAGGCAAGATTAATTTACTTGTTTTCCCAAACTGATTAAAATAAAAATCAATGCTTTGAGAAGAGGAAAGCAATCCTTACACGTCTGTCAAGGAGCTGTACTGAAGGAAGCAAGTATATCACAAAGCCAATAGTCTGGGTCTTGTGCCAGAGGGTTAGGGAATAGGTCTGTAAAACGTATACATAAACCCCAAACAACATCACAAAAACCCCAAACCCAGCAAAAGAAAAACAACTAACTTTGCAAGGCAGAAAAAGTAAAGATCACCAGTAGCTGAAGATTATGCACAAAATATTATAAAATTCAAATTGATCTTATGCTAAGTAAACAAAACACCGCCTCTTTACACATGCAAAGTTATTCAACTACACTCAGACTGCAAGAATTGGCTTATTGCAGAATATGCAAATACCACAGGCAAGAACTGAGTAAAGGTGCCATCATGCACTCCAAACCTTTGAAGTTTTTTTTCTATTTTTTATGATATACAGACAAAACCACTAAGTGTTTGCCTTTGATTTTCTTATGTATTGTTAGGTGATGCCTATTTTAAATAATAGTAGTCTTTTAGGTGTGACAGCTTGAGGGTAAGACATAAAATTTGTAGAGGGAGAGAGTTATTATAACCAGATAAGCTTTAGGACACCTAAGGCTTTATCATAGCTGATATATAGTTTTTATCCCATAGACACAATATAAACACCCAGTCCTCTAATGTTTTGGCAGATGATGAGTTTGAAAACTCAAGAGATTTCAAGAGGAAAATGTTTAAAAGGGCCTGAATTCGTGACAACCTGGGTCCCACTAACTTTCATTGAGACTTGAGGTACTAAGCTCCAAAAGCCCACTAACAACTTGACTAAAATACTCAGGTTTAGGTTCCTACACCTGATTAACCAACCCTTTGCAACCCAGAGACAGGTGTCATCCCTGTGCTGCTGCTCTGCCACGTGTGGAACATTTGCCTAGCTGACCTGTCAGATCAGTACGTTTCATGAGAGTGATATCTGAGGTTGATTAAAATAGAAACCGGCTCGTTCCTAACTAGCTACCTAGCTAACGAGTAAACGAATAAACAAGTGTTTCTGGGTGGAGTTTTTTTCCTAAATGAAAAACATAGTAATGCTATTTTTCTCCCTCTACTAATGCTGTGTTTCTGAGACAGTAAAAATAAACAGGAGGCTGCCACCTTGAGATTGGAGCAAAGAAGAAAAATACCTTAAATTAATAATTTTTATACCTTCTACCAAGGTTTACACTGGTCTGTTTTTCTTTTTCTGAGGACAGGCTATGGCTAATATTCACTCTAGGGTAAAAAAAAAACAAACAACAAACTGTTATATGTAATTTTAGCAGTTAGGGAGGAAAAGATGGTATTACAGAAGCAAATAAGAGATGCTAGAAGAAAAAAAAAGTCTGGAAATCTTCCACACAGATTTGTAAACTACAAGATGCCATTTTGTGTTCTTCAGGATAAGTATGGCTGCCAAAGACAGCCCAGTGCTTGATGTGATTTAGCGGTTATTTTCAGGGTGCGGTAAGGTTGGAATGGGTATTTGGTATCTCCTACACAGAAAACACCTGTTCATGTATTCAGAGAATTTAAAATATTAAAATATTTTAGTTCTTCAACAGATTTTAAATTCACTGTACTTAGAAGTACTACAAGACCCACAAGGTGGCAGAAAAAAAAAAAAAAAAAAAAAAGTAACATTTTTACCAAACAAAGCAGCATATATCTCGGTTTTCTATAAAGTGTTAATCAGAGAGATTAGGCATACATTTGCTAAGTCTGTTCTCAAGTCAAGAAAGTATGTGGTAGCATTCCAGATACAAAAATGTTTCAGAAAGATCTCTAAAAGCAGGTATGTTTGGTAGTGGAATGGAATAAAGATTCAAGAGAGATTTTTCCAAGGCACAAACCAGGGTTGATACTAAATACTTCTGAATCTGGATGATACTCGGAGCATGTCCGTCCTCAACACTGACTTGTAGGTTTATTTTAGAGTATATGAATTTTTCTACTGCTCATTCTTACAAGAAATCCATCCATTATATGGATCAAGATGGTCTTATTTTACAAAACATCTGGGATCCATTCTTGGCTCTGCTATCTACTTCCTTGTCAAGGTCATGCAATTTTACTTTTACAAATTAGGGATAATGCTTTCTTCTGCCACAGTTTTGTCTGTTTTCTCTGTTTGGAATGTAGGAAAACAGTGTGCCTATCCCACATGGGGCAGAAAAGAACTACTGTGGTAGAAACATAGTGAGGAACAAAAAGAGTTTTCTGAGGTCTAGCAGCAAGATGTTATCAGCTGTGGATAATAAATCAGTTCAGGCAACTTACAGAGTACATAACAAAAATCTTGGATTCCAACAGGGAGATGTGAGCACAAGGTGAGCCCATAAAGAAACCTTCTGTATCTCCCAGAAAGCTGCAGTTGCGAGCAGCCCATCCAGTAAATCAGCTTTAGAAGCTGAGCATCTTGCCTGAATGCCTGAAGAAGAATAGCAGCATGCTACAAATCCAGTGCAGGGCAGTGGCTAAAAATCGCAAGACAGCCTTAAGGAAGAGAAACTCAACATTCTGGCAGCTGAATGCTAATTCTAAAGTGAACAATAGTAGTGTATTAGACTGCCCCGTTTTAATAGTTCTAATGTCCCCAAAAGCTACAAAATAATAAAACATTACGCATCCAGAAGCTCTGTTGAAGGCTAGCAAGCGGGGTTTTTAATCAGATTGTCTGGCAATAAAAAAGATCAACCTCACAACAGTGAGAACTCTCCCATTC
>JAVJGJ010000047.1:82443626-82454862 GCA_035590215.1 Microhierax caerulescens | reverse complement strand
GTTTTTATTTTATAAAGGTGAGTTATGAGCACAGCCCTTTCCCTAGCTTCACAGTGCAAATTATTCACCCATTTCACGTTTCTTAATATTGCAAGAAGGCACATAAATTATATAGTAATATGATATGATATGATATATAGAATGACTTAAAATTTTTGTTCATTTATTGTTGTAATTTACTTCAAATATGACAGTGTGTTTTATTAAACCAATAGAGTCCTGTTAATTTGAGAACTCATTATTATCAAATCTCTTTGAAACAAACACATTGACAGTTTTTTCATCACTACAAAGACCAAAACAAAATGAACGTAAAGTTATTTTCTTCCACTGATCAGTGTTTACTCTCATGTCTTTGAACTAAAGAACAATTGTTTTTTTATCAGGGTAGTTTGGTATATTCTATATATTGCTTGATAGTTCTCGTAAACACTTGTTTTTCTGTGGTCCCCGCCGGTTCAGTATGCACCCAGTTTTCACTATGCCGTTGTGACTGCCATTTGTAATGTCTCAGCAGCACTTTAACTATCTGCTAGTTGTCTTTATTTCCCACAGACCGTTGTTGCAACAAGTACAACAAACTCCCTGTGCTTGTTGAAGCTCCTTATTAATTTGTAGGCTATAACATTAAATTCAAGTGACTGCACCATTCATACATAGGATGTCTGTCCAGACTTCGCGTAACCACTTCAAACAACTGCATTCTTAAATCGACTGTTTTTTCAGTCTTGCATTCAATCAATGAAAAACATTACAATAATTTGGCTGGCATGTAGTCTTCCTAAACACTTGATTATTTTTTTTTAAATTTTGGCCCAGTATCAAGTTCAATTAAAAGTGTTCTTTCCGAGTCATATTTTCCTTTCCTGCAATCAGACATCCAGTTTTCTAACTGCATAAGGGGGATGGCTTGATGACATTCACCTCCATTAACTGGGTCACTAAGATGTGAAACTCGTTTCCTGTTTTCTCAAAGTACTGAGCGTTTGGCATGACCTATGATGACATTCTTTCAGGAACCATGGAAAAAGACTGCTTACAATTTCACTTTCAATAGGTTTATAGCACATAATCCTGCTTTCCCTGGAGGCTACTTCTTATATTTAACTTCATGGCGCCAATGCTGTCATGTATAACTTGAAATTTCAGAGCCTACACTACTTTCATTTCCAGCCAGTATATCAAAAAGTATGCTACTTAACAGGTATTATTATACTTAATATCTAAAGTATATTTATAAATACAGAAATCCACAGTCTGCCAAAAGATGCAGAAAGTAAGTTCTATGAGCAGCAGAACTAAGGAGGCAGGCGTTTGGGTTCTGTAACCTGTGACTCACACTCAACAGCAATAACACACGTTTCTCGACTCCCTTCACCTCTGTGATAATCCCTCTGTACTCTCATGTTCCCTTACAAAAAGGCAGCAGTAAACTGCTCTGCCTCCAAGCTACTCATCCAGAAGACTGGCTAGCCAGCAGCCAAAACCAGTTAACTTCTGAACTCATTTGGCAGTTTTTTCTTAGTTGAGGTACTCTCTGTGGAATTTTCATGTTTTGGATATCTCTTTCTTCTGTCAAATCTGGTTGAAATTAATAATTAGCTTCAAAAGCTATTGGGAAATGATGTGGAAACAGACAAGTAACATCCTGATAGGAAACATTAAAAAACTACTGCTCGCTGTTCTGCAAAATAAAAACAAGGTATTACTTAGAGTCTGCAAGCTTATCATTCCTTTCAGTTCCTTCACTGTTTTGCCAAGTTTTTTTAACTGGTTGTTGTGAAGCAACTGAATCAGTAATGCAAGTAGAGCACCTGAAATAAAATTAAAAATAATTATTATCACTATACCTACCTGCCTTTATTAGATAATGATTTTGTTATGCTGCACACTTAATTTGATATTCTAGTTAACCATCTCTGCCTGCCTTTTGATAACAGTTCACATGAGATTAATAAAAAAAAAAAATTAACAGAGATTTCAGTATCGCTTTTATCTTTCCAGTCATACTCACATACTTTGACTATCTAACTTTTTTCACTCAATTCCTTCCATTTGTCCCCACCACCCTTGTCTCAACAAATCAACATCAACTGCATCCTCTCTTCTTCCTCCCTTCCCCCTATATCCCAGTAATCTTTGACACGTCTTCACTTTCTTTCACCCTGACCTAATGCTCCCCTCACCTCACCAGTAGCAGTACATCCATCCCTAATACTACATTTGCCTCACAAGCAATAGTGAATTCCTTATAAAATAGTTCAGTTTCAAGTAAGTATTAATGTGTTAAAATGTTACTACAAAATATTGTTGTGACTGACCCAGATTATGTGTTCACATCCTCACGTCAGTCTTAGACATATCATTTTCTAAATTCTATACAGCATTTCTCACCCACATTTCTCTACCAATGATACCTGCCCTTCTGCTTGCCCGTATTTTGTTATCTTTTGTATTGTCTCTTGTGCTCATATTTCTTTCTTTCAAACTTTCATTTTTCTCAAAATCTCACAGAAACTAATCAACACCATTTCTCATCCCAACATTTTATAGGGACAGAGAAAAGTAAAATACTAACATTTAAAATGTCTAAAATATGCACAAATCTATTACACTTTGGCCTCTTCATTCACAAATTCACCGGTCTGGTGCTGCCACTTAACCTACAAGAGCAAGCAAAACTGAAATGGAAGTGTAAGACATGCAATTTTATAATTAAACGGTTTTGCAGCAACTTTGCAAAATACCTCTGACTATAAATGTAACTGTATCAAGAAGAAACTGCAGAATCTTAGTGGCTACATTACATGTGGGACAACTTACTAATTTATTACCCTTTTATTTTCATGTTAAGTCTGTCAGCACTCCTATCAGTTTTTCATCATTTAAACATAAATAGCTCTCAAAAGGTAATTCTATCAGCTCAGAGTACCTGGTCAGCAAGAAGACTACAAATCATCATGTAAAAAGAGCTTTGCATGTTTATTTTCAATATGAAATATGGTTGTGTAAGATCAAAAATATTTTACAATTGACTGAATTAAAGTGAATGACATGTCATCCCTTAGACCAGGATAAACATATCACCTTACTGCCACTCAGGTATGCTGGAACAATTAGGTTTCTAATAATTAACATGTATTGTTATGTATACCTATGCTTTCAACCATTAAGTTACCTGCTGTTGTCAACTTTCACAATACACAGAAAATAAAGTACAGGCCCCTGCTCAACAACCTGAAAAGTGAAGAGTGGTGGCACCTGATATATCTGCCGGTTCATTATTGTTGAGATAGAGCTCTGTCAAGCCACAGTTTTTGATCAAGAAAGTTAAATCTTAGATCTGATATTAGAGTTAAGAAAACTCTTACATGTCAGTGTAAACTGAACTTTGGAGAAGTATAAACTGAGCATCTTGAAAACTGTTTAACTATAGGTAGTTTCTTGCATTTCTGTTCAGAACTCTTGGTTTAAGTATTCTCTTGACAGCTGAACCTTCATTAGAAGTACTGATTACACATCAAATACACATAGCACAGCCCTGCCTAATTTTTTTAACTACAAATTTAGTACTTGTATTTGGAAACAGATTTCATTGAATTACCGGTCTTCATATTTTCTTTTACTACTATTCACATTTGAAATATTTTTTACTGTAAGAACACCCTTATAGGATGTAATAATTCCACATTGATTTAAGAACACTCCTGAAATATACCCTTGTATAAGCCCAGCATCTAGTTTTAAAATTACTTCTTCATCAGCAGGTCCAAAGAGCTCCTATATGTTCTAGACTTCCAAAAATGACATTTAATGAAGAGTTACAGAATCAATTACAATTACAGAACAAAAAAACCCGTATGGATGGATATATTCCCAATAAAGACCTAGCTTCCTAGAAATGAGAAGCTCATTTCTAATATTGTCTTGACTTGAATGCAAGGTAAAGTATACACAATGGGATACCAAGCTGACCATTATAATAGTTGAGAACAGGGAGTAATAATGGTGCCTAAGTATTTCTCCTACTGTTTAAATGCAAGAACAACAATCAATTTTATTCCTGACACGTGCTTTGTTTTCTGTGATGCAAAGTCATCTGTCAGTGGAGGAATGATTTCTGTCCTTTAATTGTGCCACTGATTTTAAAACAAGCGTGCTCTGCTCTGTGCATTAACAGTATTTGAAAGTTGGAAGGAGGAGAGTAAGACAGAGGTTTTTCCTTTCCTAAAGTTCTCTGAAATCCTCTGAGAAAAGATACTTCACAGTTCAAAATAATACCATTCTATGAGTCTTGCTTCACCTCAGAAAAACCTGGTTCAGTGAAAACAGCAATATTGTACAAACAAAAAGATCTTACTCTTCACAATGATTCTTGTAGGGTGTGAAGCCCACACACCCCTATTGTATATAGTGGTGTTTCCCTATCTTTGACAAGTTTGGGGGGTTTTAGGATCACCTGAAACTTGCTTTTTTTTTGTGACAAAATTATTGTGATGCATTTTTAAGGAACAAAAAAAGATGTCATCTTCTGAGTTCAGAAAAATATGCTCCCCTCATTAGAGCATTTTTCTCCTAAGAAAAGCCACTGAGTGGCTTCTCCACACCACATGTTATATAGAAAATGACATTTCCACACAAGCTGTATAGAACAACAGAAGAATGCTCTTTGTTACTGCCTAGGTAGGAAAGTGAAATTGGTGCAAAAATCAGATTTATTTATCTTTTAGGGTCAGCAAGATCCGTTCTGCTTATTCATCTGGCCATTTCTTGTTCTTTAGTGTCCTTTAGGAATACAAGGGAAGGCCTTATTATACCTGTGGTTTTAGTTCAACCTTTTAATGTATCCATATTTTTGCTTTTTTTGAAAACAGTTGGATAACCACAGGTCTTTCAAATGAAGGTGACAGGCTATATAATTGATGTTAGCCTGGGGCAGCAGATATACATACACCCCTAAGTGACATGGAATGTAAATTTATTTTTTCTGCTGCTCACAGAGCTACTTATTTAGCTGAGCAAGCAATTCTGGTGTTTTAGAACTCTGGCCCACTGTGGAAGTCATGTAAACTACTGTACAGTAAAATATTTAAAAGTAGTTTAGAAATCTGTGAGTTTTATCACTTTTCTTGCTTTTTAACTACAGTGGCTAATGGTGAAGGTTCGGATTCAATTCAACTATTTAATAGTGGTTGGCTAGGTGTCTGGAGATTTCTAAATCAGATCATTCTACTGTCAAGTAGTTGATTTTGTGTAACACACAATGTGCTTAGACTTTAACTGGAAACTGTAACGTCCAGAGACTTTTACAGAGTATTGTCTTAAAACCCCTATAAGGATATAATAAATACCAAACTCTAGATTTGCACAGATGCAAAAAGTAAGGCATGTCATTTGTGTAACTGATTTAGGACCCTGCAGTACTGCATTGGAAACAAGAGAAATTAATGTGTCCCAATGTCATACTCCAATTATTTGTCTGGAAACCTGGAAATCGAACATGTTTAGACGACATAACAACCTGCATAATGGCTGAAAATACTCCATCAATCCCAGCCTTGCAGTGCTACTTACTGTGCACAGGGAGAGGCACATTTTAAAGTTTTATGTCACTCTTGTGTACATGTGGGCAGAATGTAGTCTCACTTCAACCACCAGCGTGCTAGGAAATAAATGATGCATGTCTGCAAAAGCATAAAAAAAACCCAGCTACACATTTCCTGCAGTCCATTCCTTTCCTGAAAAACCAGGAAGACCAGAAGCTGGTTACAAGAACACCTTAGAGCCATAGCACCCCTCGGTCTGCTCCAAGAGCTGCCCACTCTGGTGGGCTGAGTATACTTGCTATGAGCTACACTGACACCGCTACCCCAGACCTCAGGTATCGGTACGCTATCAGGCAATTTTGCCAATAGTTTAGCTCAAAATACACTTGATGTTTCTTTGTATTGCTAAGGTATTAGCACAAAACCTCAGTTTCTTAAATACACAAAATTTACAAATGTGATGCAAATCTAAAAGAAAATACATCGGCTTATACTCTCTAATGCAAAAGAATACTGTTTGTTCAAATCTGTCATACTTAAATCAGTTAAATTTGCCTGGAAATTAAAAATAATTTAGTAGCTTGACAATTATATAATACTTTATGTTAAAAAAATAAGAAATAATAATCAGGAAGTGCAGATGTAATAATTCTGCTCTTTAAAGGAATACATTATTACCTTGTTGTTGTTAATCCACAAATACCTTGACCTATGAAACCGTGATAGACTTGGGATACTTTTTAGTCCTCTGGTATAAAGAGTAATAATTTTTTTAACATTAATGGTGCTTAGTTGTAGAAAAATGCAGATGGGTTAATTAGCATTGATACTATACAGCTGTAGGCTGGCTTCAGGGGCAGCGGGTTGGTTGATGTAGATAAGGTGCAGCTGTGGCTGGTTCTGTGAAGGGGTTGAGAGTCAATGAAGAGGAAGCAGTGGAGGAAGAAGCAGGAGGAGAGAGAGCATGCCCTAAGTGAGGAAGAGAGATGAGGAGAAGGCAGCAGAGGGACTGGCATGAAGAGTGTGCCAGTATGAGATGGTAAAAGACCTTGTTGCAGCTAGATAGTTTGAAGAGTGCTGTGACACTCAATCACTTTATAAATGGTTTATTTTTTTATAAATGATATTACACAAGCACTAAAAAGCCATACTTCTGTGCAGAGAAAGATGCAAAGAACAAGATGGCAAAGACAATGCAAGTATTCTACACACAAAGTACAAGGCAGCAAGTGGTTAAGAAATGGAAACAAACTGATACTTTTTTTTTTTTTTTTTTTTTTTCTCCATAATAGCATTTATTTTTCCAGGGAGTATGAGCCCCATGTACTTTGCAGTTTGTAGAAATCCCGCTTAGAACACAGGAGAAGTTTGGCATCCTAGGGACATAAACCTAAAAGGAAAGTTGCATTGAAGATGCAGTGTGGATTGTCCAGCGCCAGAGAACCAAGCACATTGATGTATGCGTTACTTATTATTTTTCATATTACTGCATATTGTGAAACCTTTTGCCCTTTTTTTTACCCCTCTTCTCTCCTGTCATGTAAACTATTTACACACATTCATTAACAGTCTTGTTTTAAATCAAACTGCAAATCCACTGAGGCTGGAACTATCTCCTATGTGCTGGTCGGGTTTTTTTGTTTAATTGTGTATCTACCACTTTGAGCTTGCTAGTCTACTATAAATAACAAATTACCTACTAACCAGAGAATATTAGTGAGCTGCCGAGTAATTTTCACTAATTGCTCCTCTTTATTTTTCATTGCTTTAAATAAATGTTCTTAATTTCCACTAGCATAATTATAGATGACCTTTACATGACAAATTTTAATTGACATATTAAAACTTTCCTTGTGGATTTTAACATGTTGCAAGACTAGCACCAGTGTTTCAGAAAAAACTAACAGGACTGACGATAAAAATTAACCTCACGCTATCAGCCTAAAATGATCTACTTGTTTTCCAACTGCAAAGACTACTCTCTAGTTTACCAGGATGCTGGTGTGTGTTTGTTTGTTTTTTTAATAAACCCTCCAGATACAGAAAGGGGCAGCAGACATCTTTTCTGATCTTGCATTTGGAAAAAAAACCATGTCAAGAGCAAACCCTACAAAATTGAGGTGCTTTAGTTTTAATCTCCTGTATTTCTGAAAATGAGATGATCCCATGCTGCTACTTTGTTAAACTGTTTATTTGGCTTCCTCAATCCATAAAAACAAATACATATTTCTGTGTCTATTGGCACAAGTAACCAGAAAAAACATTACTGCGAGCAGTAAAGACAAGCAGATGAGTCTTGACAGGATATACAGAGCTCTTACAAAGCTACTATCTAATTCTCCTGTACATCACTGAACTACTTTTCAGGTGGAAAAGCCAAAATTTCCTCATATTCTTTGTCACTGTTGTTCTATACCTAGTTTACAGGTTTATATTTTAACTGGCTTTACTCCTTCTTCAGTAACAGCCTCATCTTGACTATCTCCAAGCCTTGATCTGTCTGGGTTTTTTTCTGGTATTAAGGCATCTAATTTGCCCCAGGTAGAGCTTAATTCCTCTAACATTTTAAAAGAGCCTGTCCCTTTCTGTGTGCCTTCCAGACTTTGCATGTCTCTTACAAACTGATCCTTTTTGGCCTGCAGCACTCTTCTACCTACTGCTAAGTTAATCAGTTTTCCTAGGATCACAGGTTTCTGTGTCCAAAAGTACATCTTTTCATGTCCCTTTAACAGCAGTGGTTTAAAAATATAAACTCATTCCCTCTTACTTGATTGACTTTAATTATTATTTTTTCATTTTCTTATTTCAGCCAGCAGAACATTATGCCAAACCAACAGGTAAGGAGGCATTATCTGATACGGAGATTGGCTGAGGTTCAAGGTTTATATAAATTGGTATAGAATAAAAGGAATTAACTTCTCTCCAATCATCAAAGAAGCCACCTTGCATCATCTTTCTCAAAAAGGTTTCATGGGAAGACAGATCACTTCTGTGTCTGCCGTCTGAACATTTCTTTTTATTCCATACCAAAAAGCATTTCAAAGCCAATGAGGGCACACATTTAGGTATTTAAACTCAGAAAATGTGCCTATTAAGACTGCATACACAGTCAATTTGTTTACACATAGGCATTATAATAATTTCTTGTATGATTTAGAAATAATTTACTCATTATTTAAACCTCTTAGATTTTATGGGTTTGCTTCTTTCTAAAATACATATTTTAATAATTTTGACAGGAAGTTTATGTTTTACATTTTCTTTTCACAAAGCATCAAATACTCTTGGTTTAAATAAGGAGATGTACTAGCAGTTTAAAAATACTAGTGGGCACATGTACATTTTCAAGACCATCTGATTTCCACTAAAAACAGGCTAGACAACACTGAAATCCCTTAACACATGCTTTTTTTTTTTTTTTTCATTCATAGGACTTAGATATCTTGAAAACCTTGTCCCTAAATTATTAAATTACATTAGTTCTTTATCTATGATATCAACCGTACAAACAGTAGATGCAGTTGTGAGGCTGCAGACAGGTATGCAACACTTGGAATGATGCCCTGGCCAGAAATTCAAAGTACGCTTTCCAAAAACTTTGAAGTATGCCCTGTCATGTACCCACCTTCCTATGGTAGCCTCTCAGCATGTTCACCCTACAACATACACTTCTATCAACCTAGAACACCCACAGGTTCATGAAAGCTTTGCCTTGCTTCACTTAGCACGGTTTCTTCTCCTCATCTGCCCTACATCTTAAGCTGTTTCACAAAGCTCTGAGATCAGTTCTCCGATCAGTACTGCCAGCCCCAAACAAGTGCTCCTTTACTCACTTCATGTTGCCCTGCCCTCCATTCTTAGTAGTAGAGATGCAGGTAATTTCAAAGGTGCTACCACTGAGTTTTACTGTTGCAATAACAGATTTCTTCAGGGAGGTCAGAAATTTGGCAGTTCTTAGACTGGGCAGGTCCTGTGTTTTTTCGTTTGCTCTTGATACTCTTTCCACTCAGCCTTACAAGCCAGTTAGAACAGGCAGAGTTCAGCCCATTAAGCCTCACTCCTCAGCTCCCTGTGGTAGAAGTTCAGGCACAACTCTGTGAACTTAAAGACCCTCAAGCGATTCTGGGTTGCGGAGAAGGATTCTGTATCTAGGGCTGAGGCAGTTAACTACTTACTGTGAGTACAGCTCTGCTGCGTATGTCAGTTATCTTCACCATTTCTTCCTTCACAACAAGTACAGACTAGGTATAAATATGATTTACTGACATTTCACATACAAACGATGTCCAGGGAATATCTGATACGAAAGCACTATTAAAGGTTACCATTTACTGTGTGCTCTACTTTTACTAAAAGCCAAACCAAGAAACATATTTTATTTAACTGTCCAGCCAGATACAATGCTAAGACACCCACATTCCTCCTAGAGCCACGTATCTTCAGCTGTTTTTCTATGGCCTGACAGTCAGCAGAATATACTGCATAATTTTAGATTACATTATACCATATGCATATTCAGTGTCTAAATTAATATGCACACCAGAATTAATATATCACAGCACCCAGAAAACTATAACATAGTCTAAGACAGTTAAAGAGATATTGAATTAAGAGTCTCTATTTTAAATTGATAAAAATCCTCCAACAATTCTATTACATTAATTTTCTTTTCCTGTGGAGAATCACAGTTCATAGACACAAAGTGAAAAAGTAATGTTGACTGGAGAGTGGGCTTCTCACTCAGGTCAACCAACCCAGCACAAGGGATCAAGAAAACCACTTACCTTGCAATGCAGTCGCAACTTTATTTTATGCAACTTCATGCACATGATGTCTTAAATCATGCATCCAGAAAACTCTGCTTGTTCATTTCATGTTGAAAAACGCAGACACAATTTTGATTTTTCAGAGGGCATTACTGATGTACTACGATTTGTAAGAGCAATGAATCCTAGTAATGTAAGCATTATGGACCTGGGTTTACTAGCAGCTGATAAAATTATCCATCAGAAAAACACGTTTTTACTGCACGTGTTGTTATGCCCTGCATCATTAAGATCACTATTGTTGAAAACACAAAACCGGCACTTGGATGGGCGTATCTGGAGCACCCTGTATTGGCTGTACGACCACCCCAGCACGTCCTGGGCACATTGCACATCCACTGCACGTACATTGCACATCCACACAGTGACCGGGTGCAGGTGCCGCTGTGCCGGGCCTGTGGCACCTCTGAAGAGCAGCAGCAAAGGCGCTTGCAGCCACTTGCTCCGCAGAGCTGGCGTTGGGGCAGCGGCCATGGGCCCAGGAGCTCGCCACGGCCAGCAGCCTGACCACAGCTGTCAGGCAGAGGGGGAAAGCTGAGACACACGGCCGTGCTTTTCTTTCTACACAGTTAAATCTGCAGGTGGAACAAGTGCTGTCTGGAAAAGCGCAGCTGTCCGCCAACCCCAAGCGTGTTGACATCTGTCCCCGGGAGTGCCGAAGGCTGGCAGGGGGTACGGGTGGGGATCGGACACCTGCTTCAGAGGGCTGGCATCTCGGATACTGCCTTCGCAGCCGAGAAGGCCGTGCCCCACGGCTTGGAGCCCTCACACTCCACTGCCCCACCCCTCGCCCCCTCCACACGCTGGAGCCGCCCCTTCCAGCGAGACCCCCGCCACAGCGGCCCGCGGCTCCGGCAGGGCCCG
>JAVJGJ010000047.1:82429695-82443017 GCA_035590215.1 Microhierax caerulescens | reverse complement strand
GCGGCTGAGGGGCGGGGGGGCTGCGGTGTCCCTGCGGCAGGCCCAGGAACGACGACGGCCGAGGGAAACTGGGAGAGACCTGCTTTCCCTCTGGGAAGCCACGAGGCTCCTGTTGTGCACAGACCTGGAAAAGTGTGCTGCCGCCTTTTTTGTTCTAAACGACATTCCAGTGTATGTTTGGGGGTCAGGGGTGTTTGGTTTTGATTTTGGGGTGTGGTTTTAAAAGCACAAATGCTATGTGCATGTATGCCTATATGACACAAAGAAAAAAAACACTTGTGAGTTTCACAACCAGTCTACACCGTATGCATTACATATCTGCAACTTAAGAATCACCTTGGTGCCTGAGAGCGCGTCTCCCATGCGGGCTACTGGGACGGGCCCGCAGCTGTGACAGCACGTTTGATGAAGTTTGGTTGTAAAGTAATACAAAATGTTTACGACATCCACATGTGCAAGCAACTGTTGCCATGTTGTTATTTTTATAAAAATTTTACTGCACAGCACAAGCTGAAAAACAGAAAAAGCATTTTGTGTGCATGCATGTGCGTGTGTGCACACTTATGTGCATGTAGGACAACAGAAAATGTTTGATCAAGCTACAGCAAAAATATGTCTGAAAACTTGGAGCTTTATTTAGAATTTAATTTACACAGAGTATTCAAGTTGGCAGAAATAGTCATTGTAAATTATGTGTAACTGATATACAAAGAACAAGAGTTGTGTGTGCAAATATATGAATAAGCTGTTCCTCATGGAATTAATTATGTGCATGCCTTTGCTTGTTCAGACCACTGAAACTAGATGTAGTGTGTATGATGGAGGAATGGAGCTACAGTACAAGTATTATATTGCAAATACCTAATTTTCATGGAAAAATTGTGTGGGTGGCTTCCATTTCAGCTAGGTAGCTTTAAACAAATAGAAACCTGAAATGAGACAGACTAGACATCTTAAAAGTATAAAACTGACAGTAGAAATTTCTTTAATCACTTATTTTAGCTTCTAAAAATATCTGTTGAGTATTAAAAAACTCAAAAAGAGGAAATGTACTGGAGAAGAAGAAACTGGTACACAGATCCATATTTTTTCATTTGACATTAGGGCACTCTGTTTTCAGTCAACGAGATAAAGCTACCATTTTGGAATTGTGAAAGAAGAGGTGGTTCTTAAAGAAAAAGTCAACTTTAATAATAAAATTGTCTTCTCAACTAGTCCCATTAACATGATACGACAAGCAAATTCAGTAATCTAAAGCTGGGGAGAGAGAACCTCCAGGAGATGGTTGCATTGCAGTGCAGAGGTGTGATGTACATGGGTTGAGGTGTGGTTTGATATGTTTTGGGTTTTTGAGGTACTTGTTTCTGTTAATAACTGGTAGCTACAGACTTAGTCTGGATGCCTAAGTAGACACTGTGTAAAATTCAGTGAAGTTAATCTCTTTTTCTTGCTGTGTTTGCACATAGACATTTAAAATGCCCGCTCTAGTTCAAAGGAACTTTGGCAGAAAATGAGCATTTTTTTACTCAGACTGAACTATCACTGTGTTTTACACTGACTAGGTATTGTCCTTTTCCAAAATACATAGCCTATCAGCTATTTAATCCTCTTCCTGGATTGCTGTGTATAAATGAATAAATGATCACTTGTCCTTTGGGATATTCAGAATAATTAATTACTTTCTATATATGTTTTTCCAAAAAGTTCTTATTATACGTCTGTGCTAAAAATACTTAATTTTCTTATTACATAGGGATACACAGTTGCAACAAGACAACATGATCTTACAGTATGTGATAACAACATAAAAACAGGGGAAAGCACAGATGTTCTGTTTTTACTGACAAAGGTAAAAACAGGGGAAAGCACAGATGTTCTGTTTTTACTGACAAAGGTGGTAGGACGGAACAGGAGATTATTCATTTTGTAAACCCCCAGGACTGAAATGCCTAGGGAGTTCATCTGACCCACAGAGTAACACCTTTTATTCCCTAAGGTACCCTAGAAGCCTCATAGTGCCTTTGAGTATTTCCATGCTTCTACCGCACACTATGGGTAGAGGGGATCATCACTGTATCACTTTAGAGACCCCATTATAGAAACATGAGTTTTCTTTGGATAGTAAAGTTCAGATTAAACCTGGTTTAAAATGTAACCTGTCTCTGTCCCCATTCCTGAGCCTCTGTATAATGGCTTAGGTGCTTTCTGGTCCAATTACCCACATTCTCCATCCTCTCTTGGGAAAATACGGTGGGAAGACTTCTATCACAGTCTAGCAGGTGGCACTGACAATAATTAGGTGATGGACTGAATCATTCTGCCATTTTTTATTTTGTTTTTTTTGACTTCCCAATGATTTCAGTAGGGCTTCACGGAAAAATTGATAACACAATGGCTTTTTGTAACTTAAGCTATTTTTCAATAGCTGTGAAAGATGCAACATGCTAAAAGTAATGTCTAATATATGGTATTTTTAGTCATCAAATTCTATAATCTTCAAAATTTAATTGTTCTTTGTCTACAATATAAGAACTCTGTTCTTTATATTTCAGGGTTTATATTTGATTTCTGCTTTTCGAGTCCCGTATAATTTCTACAAATTACAGTTTTGAAGGTCTCAATTTCTACATATATTATACTAGTAAGATTTTTGTTTCATGCAATGTCCCAAATATTTTAATTAAAATTATTTTCTTTTTCATACAAATAATTTAAACTATTTCCATATTAGTCTCACCTCTGTAGTCTTATTGACCCCTGATTTAATGTTGAATGTGTTTCAGTGTATCTACCTGACTGGGCCTGCATTTTTACAGCATATTTATTTAGTGTAAAAAGAAAAAATATTTAATAATGAAAAATAAAATAGTAAGATTGTGCTTATCACTTTTTTTAAGAAATGGGTACCATAACAGAACGGTGCTTGCACAGTTATTTACTATCTTTTATGATTAAATTCTTGTCATGAAAGGTACTATGCAGTATGGCTTTTTCACAAAATGTATTTTTAAAAACTCATCTTCATTTTATAGAATCAACTAATTTGTGTTGGAAGTGATCTCTGGAGGTCATCTAGTCTAACCCTCAAAGAACGCAGATCCTACTATGGAACTATTTTCAGTCTCACATGTTTGTACAGTTCTGCATACTTACAGAACATCCATCAAAAAAATTAGAGAATTATCTGGGACAGTTTTAAAATTGCCTGTGTTATGCTAATGCTACATAGAAATGAGCATAATTAACTTGCTTTTGAGGTCGTAAATAAATTTCACTTGGAAAGAAGTGAACTAAATGCAAAATATTGTAGATAAATGCATATTTCCTTTTTTCTTCTTGTTACCGGAAATATTTTATCAGTGTTTATCAGGTGAAACTCAGAAGCCTGAGGAAAGATCAGCAGGATATCCCACCTGCATTCCAGCTATTGCTCCTCAAGAGTGCAGGTCTCCCGTAGGTCCAGTAGCTGCAAGCCCTGTGCAGATGTTTCCAATACTCCACGCTGTCTAAAGCATTCAGGCATTTGAATCACTGCTCTCGCTCAGACTATTAATCTTGCTGATGGCACTGACAACATCCCAGTGACCCTAACATGTTCAGGAGCAGAATTTTGGGAGATTTTTTTTTCCCAGTAACTAATACAAGCTTGATCCTATATTTAAAACATTTCAGACTATTTTCAGGCTGAAGCTAGTGATTTACTTGAATGGTTAGACTACTGCCTAGGAAACAAAAGATTTGAATTACTTAGTTTTTCTAGTATTATGTGTAATATAAATTAATGTATGTTACAGAATGGTAAGTGTAAGGGAAGAAGGCAAAACAGTCCCAGCAGACTGCATCATATGGATGAATTAGCTCCTTTGAATCCAGCTTCAGTCTGACCTGACTTGATATCTGAATACTACCCTGGAGAATAAAGACCACCATCACCACAAATGTGACAGGCCTGATGGAGAAAAGTTCCAACAAATATATAAATGCTCAATATTATGTTTCTATCAGCACAATTTGGACGTATCATGCATTTCAACATAATCAGCTTGTAACTGTTCACTGGCCATCTGTGTGCCGGAGTGTTCCTGCACTTCAGCTTCCAAGTTTGATCAACAGTCAGAAAAGAAATTCTTGTCTGCTGTAGCTCTTTTATGGGTATGTAAACAACATTACGTCAAATGATGCTGTTACTTTAGTTGCAGAAATTTACATCCTAATATTTCAAGATGTGGTATGTGCGCTTCCACAATGGTTCGGGTTTCTATCTATCTATCTATCTATCTATCTATCTATCTATCTATCTATCTATCTATCTATATCTGTCTAGAATTTCCATTGCTATGATCACATATACTTTCCAGAACATGATAATTGGAATTTTTGGTTGTCTATGATGTGCAAGCTTGGAATGCCTGAGGCTTTATGGGAAGATATTTTAGTAGAGAAATTACTATAAAAGTGTTGCTGTTAGTCACATAAATAAAACTGCTGTACTCAATCCCTGAAATCAAGTTACTAGCATCATTGGTATTATAAAAGCATATTGTGTGTGTTTAGAACTCTTAATACTGTTTCCTTACAAAATCAACCACCTTAGCCTTTAAGTAGCAACTGTTTCTAAAAGGACAATGTCTGCAGAGCTCTCCACTTGTAGAAGTCCATACTGTTCTTACTGATGTCTGACTGATGGCAGTGTGCCTGTTAATTCAGAGAATGCTTTGTCATTGGGCTGGTTCCATAGCCTGCAGATGTTGAAAAAAATCCCTTAATTTTTCATTTTCAAATAATTTCTTCGTTGTGATGGCTGCCAAAGTAATTTTCAGATATAAAATTCTAGTATTCTGTCTTCTTAATATGTAGGCAATGAAGCTGTGTTTACATGGTACAAGACTATGCCATGCAGAGATGCATAAAAGCAGCTTTAAATGAATTACTTCGGGTATTGGAATGTCTGTAGCCATTGCTGGCCCCTAAACGCTCTGTGGAGCCATGAGGGTTCAGAGAACTTGTTCAGAGCACAGAGGCACTCCAACAACAACAAAAAGTGCAATAACTTAATTGTTCAGTTAATGCCATGAAGATAAAACATGGCAAATACATATCCTGTGGTGAATTCACACCATAATATGAAATGCATGCAAATGATTATATGCAAATACAAAATTACAGTCTGAAAAAGGGTTTGAGTATATACATGTAAGAACTTGCATGTACATTGATTCAAGGGAAAAGGAGTGCAATCACAATACCAGAACTCTTAAAATTATAATCTTTATCACACAAAAAGTCTTAATTTAGGTAATACTGATCATGCATTTTATTCTAAATGTGGGATAAATTATGTTTATTGACTACCTGGCACTGAAATTGTTTTCTTCATGCCTTCTGTCCTGGGAAAAATCCTGACTCACCTGTCTCACTGATTCAGTATTTTGGCATCCTGTAACTTCTGTTCAGTCTGTCAAAGCTCTACTGACCTAAGCTGTGTGAATGAATTACTTCTACACTATGTTATTACTACTACTATTCTTACTCTCTATTTGCTACCATATACTCAGTACTGTACCTAAGCTAAAGGTAGTAAAAAGGAGCTGAAGTTAGTAAGAGTTAGGATCAAATGACATCTGGACACTGTAGCAGTGTATCAAAGGCGATGAAGTGATTAATTCTCAGTTCTCTCTTGAATCTGTGTACGTGGCAAAAGCCACCATTACAGTACTGTCCTGCACAGAAAATAGGATCTAGGCCTGGAATGGACCTAGATCAAGTCCACTATTCCCCTCTTATGTTTCTATAATCACATTCCTAAATTTGTTATATTATCAATTAGCAGCAGAATGAAAATAGCACAATTGTGTTTCACAACTGTTTCTGATTATGTTCCTTCTTTCTTACCTTCAGTGTTTGAGAAAAAGGGAGCAGGTAACATTGATGAAGGGCTGGAGAAGGTACTTGAAGAACAGCTTCATGAACTGCAAGATTCTCACAAACTACATTGTTGTGATTGACTTTAGAGGTTTCCCTACAGCTGGTAGGCATGATGATTTCACTGTCAGGTAGAAAGGGTTCAATAAATTTAGATTAAAGTTTTCTTATGCCCATGTACTCCTTTTTCATAGTATTTTCCTGCAATGCTATGCAGAAGAATGCTATGTGTACCAATATATGTTGGCATTATTTAGGCCCATGACTAACAAAAATATGTGTTCAAGTTCACAAAACTGTATGAGGGAGAAAACTTGAGAATATGTTTGTAAAAGTGGTAGGGAATTCAAACAAGTAACAGTCATTGTGGCAGAGCACAATGTGAATCCAATACAGACTTTCTGGAACTGTCAAACAAAGAGGAATTACTCAAACTACATGAATTATAAAAAGCTTTTAGACAACTACTTGGACTTCTAGGTACAATAGTACCTTTGAGAATTTGGCTTTTATCCCTGTCAGGCATAGTTTGTGATTTCTTTTTAAAAAGACATGTACAATTATAAAATCACATATGCATAAAGCCCACTTCCACTTCTAAAGGAATATCTGTTTTTAAAAAATAGATGTGTTTTTTAAAGTGTACCAGCAGACCTTAAAAGGAATTGTCATCTTAGAGAGCTGTCTACCTTCATATAGTTGGGTGTATAAAGGCTGCTTTAATCCACAATACATCTTTCTTCTCTTCTAAACATTTGATAATTGCTCCAATACCACAGTGAGCTAACATTTGGTGAGTTCTAGGTGGTTTTTTATTAGCAAAGAGTAGTACTTCATGACTGTACAATCTCTAAGTACCAGCTGAAGTATTTTCAATCCATTTACTGTATTTATATTTCCCCAGGTTCCCACTAGTTTGATTACTTCTTAGACAAATGTTTCCAGTAGCTGCAGGTGTCAGAGCTACACCTGATTGTTTGCCTTGAGGGAACAGAAGATTTGCTGTTAGTTAAGAGTTATTGATACAAGGAAGCTCCCCGTTTTGCGTGCCTGCTTATTGCTAAGTAGGAATAACTTTACATTAAAAGGTGTATGTCCAATGTGATAAAACTGCCCTCTAATCTCACACGTGCATACATACATAGCATTGACTTTTGTTATTTTAACTCTTTCAAGGTGATAAGAAGATTTCCATCTAAGAAATATTATTCAAATATACCATTTTGCTAAAGCCAAAGATTTTTAGGAAGTTTTAGTGATCCAGGAAACTTATGTGACTTCAGAATGGAAAGGAGAATTGTAAGAGCAGGATTTATGGATTTAAAAAATACTACTTTGAAACAAAGTCTTTCACATAAATGTTTAAAATATTCTGTTCAACAAGGACATAGTTCAGAATTTTGAAATACTTTTGCAAAATGAAGTGGATGCCTTCTAGTTATTTCTTGGTTTCCTTACTATCTTTTAGTAGTGACATGTTTGATCTTGCTTATTGTAATCCTATTTTCCAGGACCGTTACCATTTTGTCAGACAGTTCATAATACAGCTGGGGTTTATTTGCCTTCAAATTATTCTATCTCAAAATTCTTTTCCCTGGTTAAAACAAAAAATCATAGATTAAATTTAAGGTGGGATGCTGTAATATTAGTGTTGATTCAGTTAAAATAGTCCACATAATCAAGAAGAAATTAGTTTATCTAGAAGAATAACCTCAGTCTTTGGTTTCCCCAACTTCTTAAATTTAAACAAAGAACATATATTCCATGAAATGAATGCAGAATTATCTATCACTATTTCCACAGTTTTGCTTCCTAATCTGATGCACTTTAATTTTTTAGATTTTCAGAAAGTAACAAACATCCATCCTTTGAAAATCCTCTAGTCTTTGTTACTTTCTAATTCATTCTTTATGTCCAGGAATACAGTTTTTACACCCCGTTCCAGACTCCTGTATCTGAACTGTGAATATGCCCAGGTGGGAAAAAGAAGGTGAAACTGAACTTCAACAGATTGTATTCATTCTTCAGCCTTAGTAACCAGTATCCCCAAGGCAAAAATACAGTAGCTTGGGATAAAATTAGGGATCTCTCAAAAAAATTTCCAGTATGGCAGTCTCTTGTGCTCTAGGACAAAGTACAGTTCTAGTGAGTTTTTAAGAAAATCCTAAAAATTGATGTTTAGCAATCTGATTGACTAAGAAAACTGATTTATGAATGCTAAGCATTTTGGAAGGCGACATTAGACACTTGCTTGTAACTCTAGAAGTCCAAATAGCTTCTAAATCTGTTCCTTGGCTTCAGTTTGAAAGAGAACAAACAATTTACACCTTTTCTGAAACTACACTTTATATATGTAAATGCCTTGATTAAAATAGAATCATTTATGTTGGAAAAGACCTTTAAGATGATCAGTTCCAACCATTAAGCTAACACTGCCAAGTCCACTGCTAAGCTATGTCCCTAAGCATCAAATCTACAAGGCTTTTAAATACCTTCAGCGATGGTGACTTCACTGCTTCCCTGGGCAGCCTGTTCCAATGCTTGACCACACTTTCAGTGAAGAAATTTTGCTTAATACACAATGTAAACCCTCACTGGTGCAACTTGAGGCTGCTTCCTCTTGTCCTGTATTGTTACCTGGGAGAGGAGACCAACCCCTGCCTCATTACAGCCTCCTTTTCAGGTAGTTGTAGAGAGCGTTAAGGTCTCTCCTGAGTCTCCTTTTCTCCAGACTAAACACCCCCAGTTCCCTCAGCTGCCCTTCATAAGACTTGTGCTCCAGACCCTTCACCAGCTTCATTGCCCTTCTCTGGACATGCTCCAGCACCATAATCACTTCTTGAAGTGGGGGGCCCAAAACTAAACACAGTATTTGAGGTGGAACACAGCATTCAAGATGCATACTGTAGGGCCAGGAATAAAGTACTGCCTGCCTAGTGTGCACTGGGATAGTTTTCTACAGGATTTCCTGTGTCTGCCAGTGCATTGCTGGGAATTTACTGGAGTTGGGTATGTATCTGCCATCTTTTTACACAGTAACTCCTAGAACGGTCTAAACCATGTAATATTAGAACATTAATAACTGCCAGTAAATCTTATTTGGTTTAATGCTAATGCTAGATTACTAGTAAGCAGTGCTGAATATTTAACTCTGGAGTAGATGGGATTGTAGTTAAATACTGTTTTTTCCCAAATAATCACTAGAAAAAAAAGCCCCACCACAAATAAGAACTACCATTCCGTGCAACTGGCTTTCTGGGTTGTTCCCCACACACCCCAAACACCCCTCCCCACAAACACACACATTTACTGTGCTAACCACATACATAAACAGCTTTGGCATACAATGTGTTTGCTAAAATTAAACAGCACATCCTGAAAGTTTTCTCTGATCTTCTCCCAAACTGCCTTAAAGAACCAAAGATGTCCCAATTAATGTTTCAGAAATAGCTTCAACAAAGGTAGAAAGCAGTTCTGCAGAATTCTCACAGAACTTCAGAGATTATACAAATGATTATTTGGAACCGGTGCATGAGACATCCCACAATAAATTTCCAAAATAGTGTTCCGTAACCACAAAGCATCCTCAGTCACATCAGCAAGTCAGTCACAGAGCATCCAGTGTGGACAAGTGCCTTTGCAGCCCTCCTAACAACACAGCGCAACACCTCTACCTCAATGCTTTGAGTGCCTTCAGGGCTTCACTGTTGGTTTTTAAAGTTCTTAATTGTGCAGCTTCTCATTATACTTTGACTCTCAGTAGATGCATTTACCTCAGCAATCCAGTATCACTTTTCTTGTATAGCCCGTGCCATAAGGATAGTGGAGGAACAGTAGACAAGAAAGAATAAAATTAAGTTGTGGAATCATAGACACATGAAGGCAAGGTCAAAAATGAAGAAGTAAGTGCCTCGTCTTAACAATCCCATTATGAAATGTAACCGTGTGAAAATAGGAGAAAGCAATGCCTCACTTCAGTGGCATTCTTCAGAGAGGAAAGATTATTTCCTTTTTATCTAACACTCACAAGCAGACCTTTATCTAGCTTTAAAGGGGAGACATATGAATTATAAAAGTCAATATTGCTGACTCCTGGAAACCCTCTCACAGAAATTCAGAATTTTCAGTGAACCTGACATGCTTAATGCCCTAGAAAAATTAGGTGTCTAGAAGAGAATTAATTGAAATCAATTTGCAGGACAGGTTGTAAACTAAGCTAAGTAAGAGAAAATAAGAATTAGGTGCCCAAAGCAGCCCAGTGCCCCTTTCTTCTGCCTGTAAAGAATGAAGGAAACATTCATAGGTAAATTTTGGGCAGGGGCACTGTACTCAAATGGACTCCCCTTGTCCCAGAGACTGTCCAGTATCAGCAGAACATGCCAGTTGCATCAGTCTTGCTGTGTGCACTTTCTTCTGAGATTTTCTATGCCCCAAATCCAATGAGTACAAAAGGCCCCAAATGACTCCTCTGCCAGATTTGCAGCAGGAATTTCAGTCTAAGCCTTCCATGAGTAAAATGTTACTGCTGGTCCACTGGATATGCTGCAATGGTGAGGCTATTCCACTTAGCTTGCTTTTCCCTACCCCACCCCCACCCCACCACCCCCAAGTTTTGCTGACAACAAAAACTTCCCTTAAATAAGGATGAGTGTGGCTGGTGCTGTCTTCACCTTGGCCTGGGACTGCCTGTTTGCCTTCCATGCAAGTGAAAGGTTGTTAAACTGTTCCCTTAAAGAAAGATCAATCACTTTAGGTCTCAGAATTGCTCTAGGATATCTAAATACCTTACAGCTTTTTTTGTAAGCCCAGCAACCTAAATTAATCTCATTAGTTTGTGTGAAGAGATACTTTTATCAATACATCCTGAAGCTTTATACCAAGGAAAATATTTTTATCCATGTTTTACTCATGGAGAATTCAAAGCACAGAATTCTAAAAGCCCAGAGTGGCAGTGATGGACATAAAATCAAGATCTACTGGCACTCAGATCTATGCCCAAATAGTAGGGCTCCCTGTAATTAAAAGGGGGGGAAAAGAAAGTGGATTTGAACACATTTTAATAAAACAGTTTTTAAAACTTTTAAAATACTCAAATGCATGCAGTGAAGTTTGAGTCTGAGAAGAATTTTTTTAAGTGCCTGAAAATGGGCATGTTAAAAGTGTTCCTACATTGTTGCTTGACTGGGACACCCACAGAATATAGCGACTGTTTCATGTTCCATGAGAAATTTTGAAATAACTTTTCATTCCAAATTTTGGCTGAAAAGCGGGATGTTTTCCAGAGAGAGAACATATTCTCCTTCAGCCTGTGCTTTGTCAAAGTGAATTTGGTCACTTGAAAGACATCTCCGTATTAAATACTAACTTTTGAGGCAAACAATATTTAAATGGGAACATAGTTTTATTCTCTCAGCCTCACAAACCAAGAACTTCCTTTCTATCTCATTTTGAGAGCACATATAGCTTACTATAAGAACACACAAGAAAAACTGGAAGTTGAATTGAATCCAAGTCCGTACTGTGAGAATGTATTCTCATATTCATATGACAAAGACACAACTTGCACAAATAAGCAATTTTAATTGAAGAATGCTGACAAAATCCTAACTATTTGAACTGTGCAATCTGCTTTTAATTTCAGACATAAAAGAGTCTTAATTTTATAGAAAAGACGTGATGGGACTATGTATTATTCAAAGTTCTCAATTGTCAATATAAATATTATGATCTTGTTCAACAGAGAGGAGATTGTATTCATTTTGGCAGTATTAAAAATGCAATCAACCATAGATTATGAATTCCTTTAGACACTGCAATGGTGCATAAAACCAATGAATTATCCTTTTTGGCTAGGCTTATCTGGCACGGACTGGAAACCTGTTCTATTGTGAGTTGTATGCACCTCAAAAATACATACAAACTATTTTCTTGTTTCTGTTCGCTTAATTAGTATACATGACATTCCTAGTTATACTGGGCATGGGAATCCTTACCATCCAATTTTCACATATGCATCCTACTTCTATGAAGTTTATCTAGGCATTGAATAAACCCAGTTTTATCACTTTTTAGAACCTTGTTGTACATATCTTCTTTTCTCAGTCTCATGTGGTACCTCAACATGTTATTAACCAATGTGTGCAGCATGCAACTCACAATTGTGCTGCATACCATGAGATTTTTGCAGCATTTTGAACTCCACGTGAATGTAAAGGACTAAATGTCTTTGCAGGACGGTTGCCTGAATAATTACTTGAATTATTCCACCAGTATAGGTCAGTTTGGATCTTTGCCACCCCTGCTATTTGTAATCCTAATCAGGAATAGACAATGAGGCTTTGGAACTTGAGGGCCAGGTAAATGATAATCTGGATGAAGGGCTGTCCAGGTTGGAGAATTTGCCTTGGGTAAGTCAGTCAACCCCATGCATCGTGACTGCCTCTGCTAAAAAAAATTAAGGGTGGTTGTCACTGGCAGCTCCACGCTGAGAGGAACAGAGGGCCTCATACACTGACTGGACCCAACCCAGAGGGAAGTCTGCTGCCTCCGTGGGGCCTGGGTAAGGGATGTTACTAGAAAACTTGTCTGGTGCAGCCCTTTATTGTCCATTACTGGTTTTTCAGGTGGGTAGTGATGAAGTCCAAACAACAGGCAATTAAGAGAGACCCCAAGGACTTGGGGCAACTGGTTGAGGGATCAGGAGCTCAAGTAGTTTTTTCTTCTATCGTTCCAGTTGCAGGGAACAGTGGTGCGTGAAGTTGAGCATGGACCAGTTTACACAGCACCAGGTCTGCTGGCAGCAGATGGGGTTCACCTGTCTCAAAGCGGGAAAAGTGTTCTAGGTCAGGAGTTAGCAGGGCTTATTGAGAGAGCTGTAAACTAGATTCAGAGGGGGAAGGGGATAAAACCAGGCTTGCTAGACATGAGCCTGGGAACGGCATACCAGTGTTGGAGGTGAGATCAGTAGCACAACTGAAATGTATCCATGCCAAGGCCTGAAGCAGAGGCAACAAACAGGAGGATCTGGAAGCCATCGTGCAGCAGGAAGACTATGACATAGTCACAGTCACAGAAACATGATGCCATTACTCATATGACTGGAGTGCTGCAATGGATGGCTATCAACTCTTCCAGAGGGACAGGCAAGGAAGAAGAGGTGGTGGGATAGCCCTGTATGTTAGGGAGTGTTTTGATGATCTAGAACCTTAATGAGGGTAACAACAAGGTCGAATGTTTATGAGTAAGGATCAGGGGGAGGGCCAACATGGTGGATATCCTGGTGGGAGTCTATTACAGACCACCCAACCAGGTTGAAGAGTCATAGAGGAACGGGCTGCTCATGGCTGGGATGACTGTACTGTTCACTGGGTAAAACACCGGCTGCGTGGCAGAGCCCAAAG
>JAVJGJ010000047.1:82343555-82428836 GCA_035590215.1 Microhierax caerulescens | reverse complement strand
CTGGGGCCAGCCCTCTTTAATGTCTTTACCAACGACCTGGACGAGGGGAGCGAGTGCACCCTCAGTCAGTTTGCAGGCAACATCAAGTTTCATGGGCACACTGATCTGCTTGAGGGCAAGAAGGATCTACTGAGGGATCTGGACAGGCTGGATCAATGGGCCAAGGCGAATGGTATGAGTTTCAACAAGGAGAAGTGCCGGTTCCAACACTTTAGTCACAACAACCCCATGCAGCGCTACAGGCTTGGGCAAAAGTGGTTGGAAAGCTGCCTGGCAGAAAAGGACCTGGGGGTGCCCAGGTGGCCAAGAAGGCCACCAGCATCCTGGTTTGGGTCTGAAACAGTGTGGCCAGCAGGACCAGGGAAGTGACTGTCCCCCTGTACTCGGCACTGGTGAGGCTGCACCTCGAATACTGGGTTCAGTCGTGGGCCCCTCACTAAAAGAAAGACACTGAGGTGCTGGAGTGTGTCCAGAAAAGGGCAACGAGGCTGGTGAAGGCTCTGGAGAACAAGTCTTATGAGGGGCAGCTGAGGGAACTGGGGGTGTTTAGCTTGGAAAAAAGGAGGCTCAGGGGAGACCTTATCACTCTCCACAGCTACCTGAAGGGAGGTTGTAGCGAGGTGGGGGTTGGTCTCCTCTCCAGATAACTAGTGACAGGACAAGAAGAAACAGTCTCAAGTTACACCAGGGGAGGTTTAGATTGTGTATTAGGAAAAATTCCTTCTCTGAAAGTGTGATCAAGCACTGGAACAGGCTGTCCATGGAAGTGGTGAAATCACCATCTCTGGAGGTGTTCAGAAACCATGTAGATGTTGTGCTTAGAGTCATGGTTTAGTGGTGGACTTGGCAGTCCTGGGTTAATGGTTGCACGTGATGACCTTAAAAGTATTTTCCAACCTAAACGATTCTATGATTCTATGGTTCTAATTATGCCAAACTGTGTATCCTGTCAATCAGCTCATACGAAACTCCGCAGCATCAAGGAATTTCCTTGAATGCTATACAGTGGCCTCCCACAGAGGAATAAAGGAGCCAGAGAAAGATATATTCTCTGAGCTTCCTGCACATCACTCTGCTTTATTCAAAATGTCAAAACTCCTCTCTGCTTGGCTAAATAAGCCATTTGTTTAAGACTTGATTCCAGTCAGTAATCCAGTTCACCGTTACATTAAAAATGGCACGTCCCATTTTATCACAACTGTGAGGCATAGAAGTTTTCTCCACATTCCTTAGAATAATCTGCATTTAGAGGATGCTCTCTTCAATCATACTATTACTGTCTTGACAGCTTAGTCATTGTTATTCATGAGGACTTCTTGATGCTTATCTGCAAGTTGTTCAAAGAAGATCACATAGTGATGACCTTGAAATGAGAATGAATGAGGCCTTTGTGTTCTATAATTGGTAACAGTCAGCACAATGCTTGTATTTTTCTCCTGGAAGAAAAGAAGATAGCTACCTGTGGCCATAAGCTTCTGTACTTGTACCTAATACTTGTTACTAATGCAAAATTACACCTCTGACCTATGAGGTGGAATAAAACACCCCTCAAATGAAAGTGAAAAGGAAAGTTTTCAAAACCAGTGTTCAGCCTAAGTTGCTAGAGCAGGAAAAATACTGTCAGAGAAGGCAATGAACATATATGATTCAGAGTCTTTGAGAACAACTTAAAAGACATTCAGAAGATCCTAACATAATTACAAGAGCTGTAGACAGATAAATGCATTAAAAGAATAACCAAATAACACATTAGAGGGAAGCCTAAGTATTACTGAAGCGCAGCTAAACATGTTGGCCTGCTTTGGCAAAAATAAGGTACTCCTCAAAGTTTTGAATTTGAAGTTAACTAATATATATATATGAAATAGTAGGTTTGAATTAGTAAGGAGGAAAATCAAACTATATTCTCCAGAATTATTTTTTTTAACCATTAGAAATAAGCAGTAAGGAAAAGTAACCTTCCTACTAGAAAAGCAACTGTCAGATGGGTAATATGGAAACCTTCAGTTTGCTTTTGATCAGTGTAGCAGTTGGATCCCAGAATTTGCTGAGAAAATCTCAAACATTTTAAAAAATATTTTGGCATTCTGTAACATGGCTAACAACATGTAGCTCTAAGGGCAGCTTAAATTAATAAGGGATTGAGCAGCTACTTTATGAGACAAATGGACTAAAAAGGTTCAGCATTTTCAGCAGTGAAAGGAGAAAGCTGGAAGAAAAGCAGTGAAGGGCTGTGAAGTCATGAAAGTAGTGGATAAGGTGAAGGCAGAACTTATAGTTCTGTAATAAGGTGTAATAAGAGAACTTAATAAAAATGACAGAACATCAGCTTAAAACAGATAAACCAAAGAATTTCTTTAAAGACAAAATAGTGGACTTCTGGCATTCACTATCACATGAAATTGTAGAGGCAAACTATGTCAACAGGTTCAAAAAGGGATTAAACAAAGAGATGGACAACATTGCCATAGGGTAGGGACGTACCTCTGGCATCCCTGACACAACAATGGTGTGTCATGGGAAGTGAAAAAGGAATGGACCTCTGAAAAGAGCTGGGTTTGTTATTCTCTATGAACAGCCTCTCGTATATCCATTGCTGGAGACAGAAAACGGGGCTGAATAGACCATTGGTCTGACCCAGTAAAGCCTTTCTTACATTCTTAAAATAAAAGTAAGAGCTCTATTTAAATGCAAACATCAATCTGATAGGCATTACTAATCCTAAAAGTGAATGTAAAGCTTGAATAGTTGTTTGTTGCAAAAATAACTTAAGAAATCGGTGTTACTTGTCTTGGCCGCATAAAACTCAAAACTGGGTGTGCCATGTAAAAACAATTTCAGTAAATTATGTCCTCTCTTTACAGGAATACTGCTGCTTTCTGAATTGCAAGACTTTGTGGTTACTTCGTTTTAAATGTACAGCTTGTACCTTTTAAGATTCTATATTGTACCATAGATGTTGAAAGTACTACATGGGTGCATGTGCTTACAAACTTACAGCCAGACTTAACCTAGAAACCAGCATACGGCAAGGTATTATAGTTCGTTAGAAATACAGTGGTGCCCATAACATTTCCCAACACACTGCTTTATTTTTACACTTACGATGTAGAAAAGTCCAGGCTATAAAACTCATTTTGTTGGCATAAAAAGAGGATGATTGTGTGAGGTTTTGTTGAGGATGTCAAAAGATCACAAAAGATCTACAAATTTTCAGCACATCAGCTATAATTATCCACAGATGTGATTTGCTGTCTCCATTTTGTTTTAATTTTTAAAAAGACACCCTGTCTATCTTCATGCTTCATGAGAAATACAAAAGTAGCAGACAATGCATTTTTCAAGCAAATGTATAACATACACCAGAAATGCTGTATTCAAAGTGCTAAGAAATTCAGTAGAATAGCCTGCTTCTAAGGAAATCTCTCGAAACATTCATCCTATCACACCAAGAAAAAAAAAAATGTTCTGAAAATTAATTGATCTGGACTGTTTGACTCAGGCAAAAAGTTTTGATGCAGAGCTTTTTACTTAGCTACTACATTACATACCTTAGATGCCTGTAACAAATTTTCCAGCATACAGGAGCCTGCCCCATCTGTGTTTCCATTTTGAAGTTCACGTTGCTGGATGGACTGACCTTTCCATTCACAAAAGCTCACAAAAAAGGATCACAAAGCCCATCTAGGTAGTCTCTTCTCTGCAGGTAGGTTCAAGTAAGCCACAAGAATAATGTCTACATTAGTAAGTAGCACAGGCTAATGGGAAAGGATTTGTGGCATGAAAGAGTTAGTGCTGAGAACTTAACAACCACACCACACATTTCAGCAAGTTTTATTTAGGGGTATTTCTAGCCTGGTCCTGTGGCTGGAGAGCGTTAGGTCTGCTTTTGGAGCATATCTTCTAGTTTGAACTCATCCAAAAGCAACCTAATTTCTATGCTTTCAGATTGCTTTGTGATGTGAATAAAAGCATGATAAATACTTCAGAAGCACATGAGAAAATTATAATTGCATTTATAATGAAATATAAATGTGAAATGCAGCCATGGGTATCATCAACATTCAAGCAGAACTTTAAGCACAAAGGTCTTTCGCAGCCTGAGTTACTTAAAGGCCACGCTTGTGAAGGATCTTCATCAGAATAGTATTTCTAACCTTCCTTTAGTATGAGACTAGATAAGGCTAGGGAAACTGTAAGGTATCCTAGCAAATATGAACTTAATAGGACCCCCCCCCTCCTTGTTTGCAAATATAAATATTTACTTTAACTACCTTTATCCACCAGATGGTGTCCCGAAGCATATCCTTTGGGAGCAGCCTGAAAGAATGAGGAATGGTGCTATACCTATTTCGCAGATACTGACTGGATTTTTGAAACTCACAAATATTTTTCAATACTTGAATGCTCAAGCAAAAAAAATAAATCTTATCAAGATACCATATCTGGAAGAAATCATGGTAAATGATACTCTTCATTGCTGCATTACATTTTGCCCATTTTCATCTTCCAATGACCCATGGAGACAGGAAGTGTCCGTATTTTATTAAAAGTGTAGAAAACCAGCATGATTTAGAGAATATTGACACTAAAATAATCAATTCAAGCTGGTTTAGGAAAAGGTTGGGCTTATATAAATAGAAAGTATTCAACAGTCTACTCAATGACAAAATTTCAAAAAAGGGAGGCCACTAAAAAGTGGAAAAATAGATCCTTTTGATTAATGACTCAGTAGTGGAAGAATGTTGCTCATACCCATCTGTGTCCCAGAAAATGTGAAGGAGATGGTTTATCTCCCACTAGGACAAAAGCCAGCACAAAAGGAAAATCTTACAATGGAGAATTCTGGTGAATCTTCACTTATGGTACCCCATGGAGTCTGTAGTAACAATAGGGAAAGGAAACATGACAGACTAAAAAAAAAAATCTCACAGAAAGCCAGAAGATGAGAATTAAAGTTTTTTTGCTGAATAGTGGTACAGGTGTGTATTTGAGTGGAATCTGGTTCTGTGTTTACAAAAGTATACAATATCACTAAATTCTCTACTAACAGAATAGTAAGACAGGAAAGCCAAAAAAGAAAATGAAAATAGAATCTATGTTTCCTGTAGTGTGTTGTTCATTATGTATCTGTTGACTAAACTGAAAGGGCTCAGTGGCAATAGGCTATATTACTATCCGTACAAAATGCTTCATAAATTCTTGATATTTAAGCCAACATTTCCAATTTTTTTCAAAATCAATCTAAAGCTGGTTCTTAAATTAACGGTCTGATTCTCAGTTGTACCAAGTGCCCAACCATATCTGCTGAGTCAGTAAGAACTACAGTGCTCAACATTTTAATAAAACTTACATAGGTTTGCAAACTTTTCTCCTTACCTTTGCCACTGCTTTCAGCAAGATGTTCTCTCCTGCTATTTCCTCTTTCCTCTGAAAGTATGAGAACTGTTGCCAACAGGCAGTTTCTTTGTTGGACAAGTAGATACATAATAATGGGTAAATGACCCCATACAATGTAGATCCCACACTCACAATTGTGACTGATTGAGTTAACTTTGAAGAGTGTCAGTGTTTCTTTCCTGGTGTCCTGTCCAGCATCTGCTTTGGATGAAGAGGAAGATTCTGAAGCTACCATAGTTCAGCAGGTGGCTTCACAGCTCCATGGCCTCCCTCTGCTCCTGCCCTGTGCATATCAGTCCTTCTCTCAGCAGACGTTCCCTCAGCACAGTTCTGTGACTTGGCCTCATCCATCTTTCAGCCACTTTTCAAGCAGCGTGATTCATGGGGAGTGACCTCCTATGTGGAGAACTGGCCCTGAATGACAAATAAGTAATAGTTACACAAACAGCGAAAAGCCCAAGAACTCAGGCCTCTTTTGGCTTTAATTCATAGATTTCTATGAAATGGTTGAAGTAGAGCTCATAATTTGATGTAAAAGTGATTAGTAATGATGTACAGCTATTTGGCATCCTATTTAATAGCGTGCTCCATCTTTTTATTAACAGTATTGTCTCTAATTTTCTAATTATTTTCCAATCTTTGTATTTAATATTTGTTTATTCGTAAAGGTGGTTTTACTTCTCAGTAACTTCTACAGCACTTATGAAACCTAAGGAGCAACTATATGTACCCTTGAGTGGTTTAAAGTGTCAGCATTCATTGCCTTTATTTGTTGGTATGCACCTGGACTTAGCACTCTGATGGTATGTGGGGTATCAGTATAATTGCTAAGGCCTTCTGCAGATGCAAGAGTTTGCCCTGATGAAATGCAGACAAAATATACCTCTAGGGAATGGAAATTTTGGTCTGAAACCACACTACTTGCTTCAACACGTAACCTTGCCCCCAGTGCACATCAAATGACACCAACCATCATCCTACAAGTTCTAGGAGTACATTAGTTTCATGTCCATGAAAGCACTAACCTCCTGATTTGTGTCTAGCTTTAGAATCAAAGACAATGTCTGTTTACTTATTCATAAACCAGTACATTTCAATGAAATCAGTCTAATGATTCTGGACTTTATACTATAAGATGTTTCTAGAGAGACTGTATAATTGGACTGTGCAGAGGTACAAATAGCCATCATCCGATGAAAAATCATCAACCAGCCTGAAACAGGCACACTTCTTGTTACATGATCTTTATATGTCAAAAAAACAAGGGCAAGGAGGGTCCACCTCAACTAATTAATTTTCCAACAGTATTTATTTGCATGACGAAGCAAAGCTTGTAAAAGGTGGGAACACATATAACTGTTTTTATCAAGGTATTCTTCACTTTGATACTGCTGAGAATTTGACAGCACTGTTCTTAAATTAGATTTTTGTCATGAATGCCTTGATGTTTTGTACTCTGTAGTAGGCCTCACGCTGTATTCTTAGAGACAAAAATAACTCCTTTGTGTTCAGCTGAGTAGCTTGTTAGCTGTCTGAGAGACTGAACAGTGATAAATAAGAGAGAAATAAAAGAAGACTGAGAGATTACTGAAACCTAGTGTGCCTGTACCTTTACAAGAGATAGTACTGGGTAGTATTATAGATGGGAAATCTTTTTGTGGCCAAAAAATGAAAGCCCAAACCTTCAGGCTACAGATAGGATGTACATTCTTCATAGCAAGAGTGAATGTCCAAATCAGCAGAAGAGATGGACTTTGCATCTGCTGAAATCTTCCTTCACATTTCAGTGGCTTTCTGAAACACATTCTTTAGTCAAATACAGGTTATGAAGTTCAGTAGAAAAAAAAATATATATTGGATGTATTGTGTATAATTATTTAGCAATCTCCCCTGGCCTTTCAATATTAAAAAAGCTTTGGGAAATGCAGTAAAATTGGATCTGTGCTCTATTTACTCTTCCATTTAAAAAAAGAGTAACAAATAACATTTAAATACTTTTAATGTGTGTGTCAAATATTTTGCCATATCTGTAGCCTTTAGAATGAATAATTTGCATATTTTTTTGTGGCTTACATGGTCTCAGATTCTTGGGCTGTGATGAAAAATAGTGCCTTGCTTTAGTGGCTGTCTTTTTCAGACAAATGTAAAGCTTATAGAAACTAAACCATCCTCCTGAACCAACTGAAGTGGACAGCTGATTTTCTTTGGCTCTTAAAGACTTCAGCCAAAATCACTTTTCCTTTTTTTTCACATTTCTCCTGCAAATTCAGTCTCAGAAACAAAAAGCATTTGCTTTGCGTTCCATACACTTAAAAAGAAATAGAGTATTTTTCTTTTGTTTTTCTAAAGCTGTCCTTGAAACAAAGAAATACCGTATAAAAGACTTCACAGCCTGTGGCACAGCACAACACACAACTTGGCCAGTAGACCATGTGTGGAAAAGAAGAAAAGCAACTTTAATGAATAGGTCCCGGGAAACTACATCAATTGTTATCATTACTTTCTTTCAAAATCAAAATGGTTCAATTTTAAGATGATTCTTCCAAAAACTTACACCCCCAAAAAGGAAAATATGTAGATTACAGTTTACAATCAGAAAGGGAAAAAGAAAATGTATGTTTAAAAGTGTTTTATATACATGTCTATTATCTGTACCATATGAGTTGTGCTTTGTCCATAACTGTTCTATAGATAATTTACTTAGAATTCTTGGATAAGGAACGACTGGACTTCTGGCAGGAGTGAGGTAGCATGGAGTATGTAAAACAAGAATCAGTGTAATCTGTTTCTTCTGGTGAAACACATTTTTATTTTGTTGAGACCTTTGTCTCAATGTACAAAAATGCAGTTTCAATGTGATTTAATATTTCTAATGTCACATACTAAGTCCATTACTTTTCCAACCTCAACTAACAGCATATCAGTGAATGGTGCAGCTACCCTTCAGCAAGCTAGATCTTGCCTCACCTATGCACAATTTCAGTTGAACACCATGACAGTTCTTTCTTTTAAAAAGTAGACATTTGAGTTCCAACTTGAATTGAGCATTTCTGGATCTTTCAACATGCTTGATGCCAAAATATAATGCTATATGACAGTTTTGTAAGCTAACAAAATGAGCACTCACTATATCCTCCATTTTATTTCCACTGTAATGAAAAAGCTCATGATCTTAACATATACATTCACTTAATAGTATTACTTGCACTAGTTGCTTGCGTGCAGTACTTCTTTCTAAATTACTGCTCTGTTTAGTATTTTTTGTTTTTAACAGAGCATACAAGTCAGGAAAACGATTGCTAGTAACATTCAGTTCATCACGCTCTTGTAGGGAAATGCTTTTGCTTGTCTGCAGCCTTGTTAAGGCTTTGTACCCAACAACTGTCCCATCTGCATGCAAAACATAGGGAGCTGAAACTAATATCCAGATAGATCTGGCAAGGAAAGCCTAACACTCTAAGCATTAGTTTTAAGACACTCTGGCTATTACTGTTCCAGTCCCAACCAAATAGTTTCACTGTTTCTACCTTCCCAAGTACTTAGTGGGCTGGTAAAGTTTACAATCAACTGAGTATTCATTCTGAAAAATCCAGGGTCCTGGACCTTTCATGTAGGTAAAAAAAAAAAAAAAAAAAAAAGAGGATTATTCTTTCAATAGTGGTAGAGTTTTTTAGCCTGGTGGTTTTGGCCAAAACTTCCATGGTCCAAGGTATGTGTTGTGCCTCCATGTCTGGTTGTTGGTCCCCATGCAGTTTAGTCACATTTAGGTGATTTTGAATGAATGTAGTTTGCAAGGTCTGTTGGGAATTTTCAGCACTTTATAAATGTAAAATACTGTATTATTACAGCTGCCTCCAAGAGAGAAGTTGCATTTAGCAGAACATTCAGAAAGAAAATTTACAGAAATCTATTAGAAGCTTAATTTTGTTTCCAAACCACAGTCACTAGAGATTCAAACTATTTATCTTGAATTGTACCTGCCAAATTTTGATGAGATGAAATTCCCCCTTCCCCATGTAAAAGTGCGGGATTGACCACAGTCATACTGCAGACTTTAAAGTAACCTGCATTATTAGGTTTTCTCCACATTCCAACCCATCTGCCTTAGGGTATTAAACCCTACTTTCATCTGTGTGAGGTTCAGTATTTCCCAATCCAAGCCATAAGGCCATGTCTAGACTACAAACTGAAAAGTAAGTTTGACTGCACACATGCGCACACTAAGCCACATGTCCCACAATTTTTCCATCTATACTTCTGTACGTAGCCCACTCACAGCTTGGATTTAAATAATCTACACTGCTCTAAAGAAAAACAGCCTCGCAGTACTAGCTGATGAACCATTACTATGATTGATTTTGCCTGGGTGCAGGCCAGGCAGACTGCCTAAACAAAAGCTTGGCCCACACAAAGCCACTGAGTATAATCAGTGTTTCTGAGTATAGCTAGAGTTTTTCCACCTCCTGGCACTCATGCTAAAGTAATGCCTTGATATTAGTTTAAGGGTTTGTGGTATGAATTATGAGAGTGTTAGGTCTTGAGAGTATTCTGAGATTCACACACGCTTGACAGTCTAGATGCAAATCCTAGACATAAAAAACATTGTAATGGCCCCAAAATCACGAGATTAGATTAATGAGATATTTTCAAGCACACCGCCAACTTTTGATGCTGGAGCCCAAACCAATTAGGGTTCAGGATACAGCCTGAACTTTTACCATGCAAAGATTATGAGCGCCACAAAACTGAAGGCTAGATTTGGAGAGCAAACTTAGTGTTCCTGCTCCTCAGGTGTTTTGCTGAAGGTAATAAGGAAAACAATGAGCGACTCCAATCCTCTGCAACATCCCTAGCCAAAAAGGACCTTAATAAACAAGAGTAATCCTGAAATATGATTACATTAAGCAGCCTCTGTATTCTTGGGACTGACTTCCTTCCTTTAATCTTTGTGTGTGGGATAATTAAAATATTTTCAAGTTCTTTCAGGTATTGTAGTTTCACAAAGTGGTGCTTAGTCTTATGTGGTGATGTGGTATTAAGTCACTGATACATTACCTACTGTATCAAAATAAAGAGCATTAGTGATACAAAGAGGACTTGAATGGGAATGGAAGATTCCCAAGCCTCCCTTTCAAGGACAATCTGAGATTTCTTACAGTGGCATTGCTGCATGTGGCATGAGGTTGAAACTGGAGTCTGTGCTGAATGTCTATAGAAAGCAATGCATATAGGGGGGGAAGGGGGCTTCTAGCGAATGATGCATTTGCTAGTAAACTCTAAGCAGACTAAATTTATGTCAGGAAGAATGAGAAAAAGTCCTCCCTTGGATGTTTAGAACAAGGACTTGGGAAGAACTGACATCACATAATAAGCTCAAGTGTGCCAACATTAGTAATAAACATTAAGTAATGGAAAAACCGAAAAATGTAAACTATTTTTAACAACCTAGATAAAACAAATATTTTATAACCATGCTATTCATAAATGTGATGAATTCTTTTTAATATATGAATGTGAATCTAATAATGTTAATTAAATAAAAGCTAATAAAAAGGCCACATTGGTTGCCACATATAGTCAGTTATAGTTCTTATTGGCCTTTTAGACCTAACTGGTGAAATACAATTTTCCTGTGTTGGTGGTGAAATGCCATTGCTTTATTTTCATTTTAGACTAAGAGATCTCATATGCCACCTACTGGACAGATGTTTTAAGTTATTTTGATGTGCACACCATGAACACAGATTATTGGAGCACTGCCAGCAAGTCTCTTGGTGATTTACTGCACCCAGGCTCTAAACCCAACCCTTTTTGAGACAATTGAAGAGTTTCTATTGACTTAACAAGGTTGGACGTGGACCCTTAAAGAAAGTTAATGCCGCAGCAAAAAGCATGCATGGTTCTTCCTTCTGACAATTTATAAAACAATTGATCTATCTTAAACAGTTTATTCTTAACAGTAAATGTTTTCTAGAATGTAAAATAAAATTAAGTATTTTGTGATTATATATACCTCTGTCCTTAGTAACCATCATATCCATTCATTTTTGTTTATACTTGTTGTCTAAATGAATAGTAATAAAATAACCACTTTCCTCACTTCACTTAAGAATAGAGAAAGCCATTAAACTCTTATTGAGTAAATTAGTTCCAGTAGTTCAGTTGTAGTGCTTTTTTAACAGACCTTATAATGATACTGGGCGTTGACAAGAATTATGTATTGGGTTGCCCAGAACAAAATATTTTATTTTGAGTAAGATATCCTTTGTTGATGTTCTCCATACTATTTATTAGAAGGAGCACAATATATCTATTCTATGCACAATTTCGAACATGCTACATATGTAAATGGAGTACAAGTAAGAAGCAAATGTAAAACTGGATATAGGGTAGAGTGGGCACCACCAACAAGTTCATGTAGACATTTGGGATATAACAGCATTTACTGACATTCTCTACAACTATAGAACATAAATTATGTTATAATTTCTTGTGCATATATAAGTAGTTTTAAAGTAATTTTCCTTTAAGTTATTTAAAAAACCACAAACCTCACAGATATGCTTCTTTACTATTGTAAGGAGCTCTACAGCAACAGGTACTTTCATCTGTTACAGAAACGACTTCTTTTCTGCTAATTTTTTACATAAGTGGGTGTGAAATGCATTGCTACTTACTAGTTAACAGAATCTCTTCAGAATACCTGTTTTATAGAATTTGTCCCCAGATTGCCTCCTGGACCTGCCTGATCTACTGGCTCTTTCTGACATTGTGGAAGTATGCAGCCTTAATAAGTACCTCAAATGCTTTTTTGTCTTGGAGCTTCAACTCTGCAAAAATACCTGGAGAGATACCTTCCCAATCCTCTGTCACCTTTGTTGGTTGCTAAAGGTGCTTCCTGCACAGAGGAACCAGGTGGACAGACATGGAAATGCCAGGCAGTCATTATCATAGGTATCTCTTAATGCTCCATCAGCTTGCCAGAGTTTGCAATGAAAAAATAAAGGAGGGAGTCAGTATGGGACATTAGTCCCGTTGGGCTACACAATAGGTGGATGGAAATGAGCATCTGTGATGCAAGACTCTGAAGGAAAGCTGGAAGGTAAGATTTCATGATGCTACCCTCTCAACAAGTAACAAAGGTAGCAAGTCAAGAGAAAACCAAAAAATTACTCAAAACATCATCTCTTACTGGCTGTTCATACAAAGGTGGCTTGGTACATCCAACCTTAAAAAGAAATCGTGTATCTCCTGGATTTACAGGAGGCCAATCTGTTTAGCATCATGGAAGAATCATGCCAGGGATTTTAACCTGCAGGATTTTCCATTTACAGTAAAAATTGTTATGTTGTTCTAATAAGGCAGGCACAAATGTGTGAGATGAGAGCTATGTTTTAGATGGAAACTACCAGAAGGAAGGACATTATTCTGTTCTTCCTCAGAGTGAAAATTAATTGGAAATACTCACCCTGAAAAACAAATTCAGATGCTGACGGTTATGAAAGCTTTATTTGTATAATGCTTCCATGTTAGGATACATTTTAGAAAAGCAACCCTGCAAAAAGCTTTGAAGAATTGCAGAAAGGCCAAGTGAACAAACAGAATGTTCTGACATTTCCTTTCTTGAGTACTGTTTATATGTCAACTAAACCAGTTTATAATTACAAATAGACTTAAGACTGAAATCCTCAAATGAATGTCTCTTGCAACAACTATGTTTTACATTGGAAAAAGAATGTCTTTATTGCCTGAAGATTACAGACATAAATAGTGACAAGGTTTTGAAAATGGTATAACACGTGTTCATTATGGAGCTTATTCAGTTTCTGGACACTGATGTCAGGTGCCATAGTGACAAGAACTACTGTTACAGTCAGTTATGAACAGTATGGACAAAGTTTAATCTTCGGAGAAACAGTAGTTTAAATTTCATCATTGCTGATTATCTCTGCTGACAGTGGCCTCATTAAGTTGTTTTGTAACCATATTATTTTAACTACATTTTAATTCTAAATGCTAATCTGTTGTGATCATATAGATACGTAGAGCAGTAGCTGAAGACTGAAATCTCACTGCACTTCAGGCTAGGGGATGGTTTTGCTTAAAACTCTGTGGTTAAGCAAGTACAGCTAATATTTGTTTATTACCATAAAGGTATACTGCAAGACTTCTAAGCTCAGATAAGATAAATAATCCTTTAAAACCTAATGTCATGCTTAAGGCAGGGATTATCCCGCTGTTGTCGAACCACCATTATTAAAAATCAAAATAGTAATATCTGGTTAGAATTTCTTTTTTCTCTGAAATTGTTTCTCAGGCATCTCAGAATGTGAGGATTTTTTCTTACTCGGACTGAAGAAAATATTTCAAAATCTTGACACCTACTACTGCAAAGAATTTCCATTCTTTGTCCTTTCCTGAAATGTTTTAATATTAAATTTTACATACAACCTGGAGAATGGGTGGAATGTACTGAAAATTCATTCCCATCTCTCAAATTCATGGAAATAGCATTTTTCATGCTCTTGCCAAACTGAATGTGCATGTGTTCTAATTAATATATTTATATACATAAATCAACAGAAACAACATAATGTTCTCACTGTAACAATGCCTAAAAAAACGTTAAGCACTTAGCCCTAAGGTTTTAGGAACTTGACTCTTGGTGTGCATTTTGCCACTTTATTAATTAAGGCTGTACTGTAGTCATAGTAAATTTACTAAGCCTTAGTTTCGTAAAAATGTAATTCTATTGTTTTAAAAGAGGTCCTAGAGCATTCCAGTGAGGAGATCTATCAGCTCTTCCTGTTACATTTTCTTTTACATGTGAATTCAAGGTAATTAAAATTGCTGGAAAGGAAGTCTGGAATGGGCTGTAGTGCCTGCGTAGGCAGGTGATACTTGGTTCTGTGTCTTAATTTCATTCAGCCTGACTCATTCATTGATGGCATGAAACAGTTTGGGACTTAAAGAGAACCAGGTGACTGAAACTAACTTCAGGTAGGAAGGAATATCAGTAGCTGAGAGTAAAAACCAGTGTGTGAAGGTATGCATATAGGTCCTTTGAGGGACAGATCTCCATTTTAATTAATGTGCCAAGTGTTTAAAACTGTGTTTGGGGTGATAATGTGGAAACATCTGCTGGATTATAGCAGATCCTACATGTGCAAATAAGAGATTTTCAGTACTGTACAAATGAACTATAATATTGGATGGATTAATTTTAATAAAATAAGATGTATACATTTTTTTTCAATTATATTCTGGTTCACGAGTTCTAAGTGAAACCTTGCTACTGAGTTCGTGGTAAAGTCTGAGAATTTGTTGTGCAGGATGGGCCATTTCTGTCTCTTGGCAGGGAAAGGATTACGAAGTATTACAATTATTAAAATTCTAATTTGGGGCCAGGTTTTGCCCTCAGGTACTTCCTTAATTTCAGTAGGGAGTTGTGCATGTTTATCTGATTGAAGAATTTGGACACTAACATTCTTGGTGAAGGAAACTTTTTTCTTTAACAAGAATATGCATTAGCCAAATGTAAAATCCGAGTGTAGCAGGGATAGGTTTCTTACCAGGAGACAAATTTCAGTAACTGTCCTGTTTTGATAAGGTAAAATGATTTCCTTGTCAGGGAGTGGGAGATAGAGCAGAAGGAAGGAAAGAGGGATCTTCTTCCAGATACCTTCTAGGCTTGTTTTTAAACTATGACTTTGGATCTAACAACAGGTTTGGCAAGTGTTTGCCTAGGAAATCCTGACACTATGCCAGATTTTCTTAGCTGGTTTGTTGTAGAGTGTGCATTTTTTAAATACACTGTAATCATTTCAGACCACGTAATTAGAAACACAAAGCAGTTTACTGAAACATAGTGATATATTAAGAGTTCAGTTAATTACATGTAAAGAAACAAGTCAGACTTCAAAACCTTTACTCAGTTTCTATTTTATTTGCAACTGGGGCATGTTGATGGGACTGCGCCTGCTTAACATTGAGTAGGAGTTTCAGAATTTTAACCTGAGGGTAAAATTTTCAAAAGCATTTAAGTGACTGGCTCACTGAAAATCAATAGGACTTTCACTCCTTAGGGCAACATTTTAGAAAGTATGTAGATACTGAAGTCCAGTTGATTTCAGTGTCTGTGTACATACTGCTCTATTGCCCTACATCTCTTTAAAATAGAAGTGTTACATTTCAGTGTCACCTAAGAGTTTCCAAAAATGTTACTCCAAATAAACCAGCTGTTATTCTCATATTTTTTCATTAGTAAAACCCTGTTTTGATTTTCTTTCTTCTTCCACATACGCAGAAATCATAAAACATGTTTTGGATGATAATAAGCCACATCATCTTCAATCTGGTCTTAATATCTTACTGCAAACACTTGAGAAGAGGTGGCACTTATCATTGGTATGGACAGTTCTTCACTCTACTGTAAATTTTCCTAGAATTTAAAAATAAACATATATTTCCCCCTTTTCAGTCTAATTAATGTCTTTTTCCATAAAAGTGATAAATTGCCTCCTTTGAAGCCACAGCCTGACCTAAATTATTCTGTCTACATTATATATAAGAGTAAGTAGAAAAAAGTAACATTGTAATATGAAGTCTTAGGGAGATTAAGACATAATTCAGAACTAATTAGTCATTCTCATTAATAAGAATGTATGTTATGTTTTTCATTTAATCTCTCAATTGTAATTTTCTGAGAAAATTAAAAAGTACTGTTTAGTATAGAAAAACCTGAGTATTCAAAAAGTCTTTGGTTTGAGAATTTGGGGGGGGCGTATCTTGGTTCTCTAACATGTTTTCTGTATGAGCTTTAAAACTATGCTAGCTTGTTGCACAACAGCTTACAAGTTCTCAACAGTTGCATTTATTACAATTCCACCTCACTTTCAGACAAGTCCTCTTATCACGTTCCAAATCACATTTTATGTTGCTTTGAAGTACATTACTAATATGCTTATTGCTTAACAGAAAATAGCCTGACAGTCATTTCTGTTTTAAGGTGCAAAGCAATAAATGTCAGTTTCTTTTTTTGCAGTCATTTATCTGAGCCTGTACTTATTCTCAAAGTATCTGCCTCTGGAAACAAGTCAGAATTGCAATGCTCTAATGGTCTTCTCTTTGGGACTAACAAAAAAAAAAAAAATTATAAACAAATTTTTAACCTTTCTTTCCATGCAGCCTTCCTTCTAATTCTGGCCTTTTCATACCATTATTAAAACTGTGCAGGCCCAAGTTTTATGAAAAATTGGGAAATCCTTCTTTTTTTGTGCATGTTTGGTGATCATGTGGTTTGCAATGACAAGGCGCTCTGGCAGTCATTTGTTCTTGTCAGTGCATACCCTTCTATTCCCTGTGGCTGTTTTGTGCTGCTAGACAGGTGTGTGCACTCGGCACAAAACTTTGCCCTTTGGACATCATTAGAGTGTCTAAGAAACATGGAGGATGGGATCCTGACAGACTTATAAATGACCATGAAGAAGGGAATTCTCTTTTGGTATCTTTACAGAACACATGCCTTGTATTAGTTTGCATCCACTGAGAGAACCGTGGGGTTTTTTCCATCACAGAAAATGGAGAAAGCAAGATTTAAGGTGTGGATAACTCTAGATACTGTTCTCTCTGAAGAGTGATGGGTGGCTTTACCACTGTGTTTAGGTTCATTCAGAAGCAAGGCTGTTAAGATACAAAAAGCAGTTAAGTTGAAAAAATTGTGTAGTTCAATGTAGCACTTTATCCCAGGGTACATGTACAAACATTTAAATTAATCTGGTTAATGGGTTTCTCCCTGTGCCTTCCCCACAGCCACCTTTCAAGGATCTGACTAAACGATGGCCTTTACATCATGCCAGGCAGCAGAACAGAACGCTCATGGAACTTCAGGAGCAGTGAAATCCAGTCTCCTGGACCCTTCACACTGAGCAGTCAACCCCTTCCAGACACCCAGGTATAGTCGGTATGCCCTGGCTCATCTCAAGCGTCATAACGGAAGATAAAGGAGAGAGAATTTATTGCCTAGGACTGAAACCATATAGGGTTTTATAGATCAATAAGAACATCCTGAGTTATGCCCAGAGGCAAAAAGGAAGCCAGTACAGACTTCAAAGACCTGTGTAATATATTCCTTATGGCCAATATTACAGATTAAGCACAGAGCAATGTTCTACTCAAGTCATTGAATCTGACTAGAATAAGGACAGACTGTACGTTGCTTCAGTCTATTTTGGAGGGTACAAAGGTAACTTAAAGCCTTCAACTTTGAGAACTTATCATGATCACCTAACTAACGCCAGCAAAAAATATTTTAAGTCTAGGAACCCATTCTAAGCTAAGCGTCAAGAAACACCTTTCGATTGTGAAGTTCGCTCAGGAAGAATAACCAAATCTGATTGACCAGCATCCCTTCCCTTCATGCAACTTAATTTCTTTCAGGAAGACTCAGAAAAAGTGAAACACTGCAAGCTCTAGGTTTGACAAAATAAAGTATAAATCAAAGTAACCAACAAATTCCTCAGAAACCTGCTTACCTTTCAAAGTAGGGAGGCTGACAGTACCAACCAAGGAACTGAAATAATGAAATTTTCATACAATATTTGCAAAAAATGGAAAATACAAATGAAATTACAATAATGCCTACTTTGTGTCCAGTGCACAGAAAAATGAGGTAATCTAGATTATCTCTTCTGTGGCAAATTCAAGGCCAGACTTTTCCTTTGTCTTGAGGTCTTCCTTCTCTAATTGACAAGACCAAGAGAAGTATCCAACAAACTTAATGGTTTCATATAGCCCAGATTTGAAGGGGTGATTTTTAGCTTTCATTGAAAGCTGAAAAGAGTTGAGGCTTAGCAAGCTCCTTGCAGCCCCAGTCCTATACACACCAAGGTCCCATTCATTTTTCCTGTGAGATTATATGCCTTCTTTCAAAGCAAACAGCTCTCAATGAAGCTTCTGACTTTGCCAAGTCTCGTCTAATATGGGAAAATCTTTCTACTAGGAAAAGGTCCCCTGACTGATATCCACAGGAATTGTGGAAAACTGGAAATTATATTGGCTCAGTTCAGCACAGAGACTATCCTGCAGGGAAGGTGAGATGTGTGAAGGTCTGTATGATCTGTGAATGTGAGAAAAAATGAAGTAGGACTTGAACATCAACAAAGCAGACCTTTGGTTAGCTGCTCTTGAAGAAAAATAATGCTCAAATATTAATGGTCTGTAATGTACATGTCTTCTTTGATAATTTACTTAAGGAAATTTTTGCTTTCTACTTTTTTTTTTTTTGAAAGGGAAGGTAAAATGCACATCTTCGCTTTTGTGGTTAAATAAGATGTTCCATGAGAGTGGAACTTGGAGCTTTGTCAGGGGTTAGTAGTGATCCCACTCCTCCATACATTACTCTGCTGAAAGATCTCACTCTGCCTTGCAACATTCTTGTTATTCCAGAACTGGGTTGGGCTAGTCATAATAGATGCAGGCAATCAACTCAACTTCCCCACACACAGCTCTGCCAGTAAAACTCACTTCACCTTACAACACTCCTGTTTTTCCTGTGTCTTTTAAGCAAAGGCTATCAATTTGGCACTTACTGTGGAACTGTCCTTACTTCTGCTGAAATCCAGGGTAACTTGCTTAGTGATGTGAGAGGAAAATGCTGCTGGTACAAATGTCTGCTTGTTTCCAAAATGAAACACAGTTGTCTTCTCTGAATGACTGAGTTTTTGACCCTGACAGTACAGGTAACTGACCTGTGTCCACTTCAGCTTCCATTACAGCAAATAAAATCCAGAATGACTACAGATATCAACTCGGTTACAAATAATGTGAGATTAACTTTTACATAGTGTGGCCTCCTGCATGGTTGTGCTTTTTTTCCCAAGATAAAAGTTTCACTTTAATTAGAACACTGTAGCTTTCAGTGTTGATCACTGTTGTTTTATTTATAATGAAAATCTATACAGCATTTACTATGATGCAGACAAACATTGGCCTACCGACATCACAATTTACACTAGCGCTTGGATTTGGGCCATGCAATTTTAAGTAAAATCAAGTAAGTGTGTGACAGTAAAACAGTATGCCAAAATAAGGTTTATTCTTTCCTCTTTGTTTTCTTTATCACATGAACCAATACATTAAAAATATACGAATGCTCTAGGCAATGTACAAAACTAAAAAAGACTAGTTTGGTGAATGAGCATAGTGGGAGGCTATGAATATGGATATGTTTGTACAAAGGAGCCTAGAGGAGATACATTTTATGTGTGGTGATACAGAAACACATACTTGTAACTCTGCACACCAGGGAGAGACTATTCCCCTAAAACAAGTAGTTTCTCTAGCAGCACTCCTTGTTGATCAAAGCTGCATAATTTAAAGCATCTAGAGGCAGCTTTAAATTATTCACTTTTTTTTTTTTTTTTAAGTGATCTTGGTATATTGCAGACAGCATTTGTGTAACTAGCAGTCTTCTGTAAGTTCTGTAAACTTTTGCATCCTTAGAGAGCTGGCAAGTTTGCTGAAAGTCACATTCAGAAGAGGGGATGTAACTTTGCGTAACAGGAGCAAGAGAGACTCTTCTTACGCTGCGTTAGTCACTCCACACCAAAATGCCAGGCATGCAGGGCCATGCAGAATGGAAAGGCAAAGCTGCCAGCCTCTAGATCTCAGCCCGGATGCTGCTGTGCGGTGTCTTAGTTTTCTGATACCCTCAAAAGCCCCAAATAGGAATCCTGCAATTAGTGCATCTAACTCCTCCTTTACTGCAGTCTTCTCTCCTATTGGTAAAAGGTCTTCGCAGGCTCATGTAGGGATCCCACCCCTTTTGTGGGTTTTCATTCTGAAGCTATCCACAACTTTACACCTGAATGAATGCCAAGCCTCTCTGAATATATAAAGGAAACCTTCAAGAGCAATTTCACAGTTACTCAGAAGAAGCAGAAGAAAAAGATTTCACCCAGCTCTGTCAGACAGAGCCTGAACCAACCATGCTTCTCCCTGCCATTCACTTCTACGGCTTTCTTCTAGCTTGCATCTTCACGAAAAGCTACCTGGCTTTCAAGAACGATGCCACAGAAATACTTTATTCGCACGTTGTTAAACCTGCTGCAGCGAGCCCAAGCAGCAACAGCACGTTGAATCAAGCCAGGAACGGAGGCAGGCACTACACCAGCGCTGGATCCGACCGTAACAGTGAGTATCCTACCGGCAGCACCTCCACCGCGTCCCTCAGCCCTCCGGCGGCGGCCGCCCCTCCCGGGCGCCGGCAGCGAAGTCCCGCGGGGAGCCGAGCCCCTGGCCGCAGCCGCGGCGCCCCGCGCTCTGCCCCCCCGCCCCCGCCCATCGGGAACCAGCGCCCCGGGGGAGCCGGGGCGAAGGAAGATGCTGCTGGTTCCTGGCTGGATCTGCCTCGCCGGGCGGCCCCGAGCGAGCGAGCGAGCCTGCCTGCCTCCCCCGTGCGGGTCCTGTAGGACCGGCTGTCTGGGGCAGGTTACTTCCTGAGGGAGGTTCATCCAGGAACACCGGGTTTTATGGGTTATCCGGTAGGGAAGCAAGATAAAGGAGTGAGAGGCATTTCCCAAGCCCTCGCTTTCTTAACTCACCCTCCCACTGCGGGCAGGGGAGGTGTCTGGGCTACTTTTCAAATGCAATAAAATACTCTGAATTTTGTGCCCGCTGTTTAGTTTTACTTCCTGCTGTAGCACTTACCTGCTTAACACCTCCAGCAAAAGTAAACAAATCAGCTCGTAATTTACCTATGATCTCTGCTCTGACTTGCCTTTTTATATCTAGTCTTTTCCTGCTAAATTTTATGTATATAAGTCAGATACATGGCGATCTGGAAACCTTCTGCTGACTTTGTCTGTTACCTCCCCTTCCCGCCTCCTAAAATGAAAGAAATCCAAATAAAGAAACACACACCAACCCACTCACAACAATTCGATAAAAATAGTATCATCCCTGGAAAGTGAAGGCAAAAAGTGACACAGATACCTTTCAGCTAAGCCAGGTGTGTCAGCTTCTATGAATGCTAAGGGTTTAAGTGCACAGGAAACAACTCGTCATTATGAGATGACTGGAGCAGCCCAGTAGGTATTCATTGTCAGCGAGCTGTCACTGAAGGAAAGCTGAGCCAGGAAAGACATAAAAAGAGACAGAGAGACAAACTCAAATCAGTGACCAGCTTCTTCCAGGTACATTCCTGAGTGCAGCTGCAGGAAGGCAAGCTTGAATCTTTTCTGCACGGCAGGCAGAACAGCCCTGTAAGCAGTCCCTCAGATCAGCCTGCAGATTTACAGTCCCTCTGACTGCCCATCCTGAGACAGAGGGGACAGGGTGAAGTAACCTCAACTCAGTGTCTCTGTTCAGAACTTGCTTCCAAAAATCCAAGTAGAAACAGAAGCAGCCTGTAGCTGTGATATGTAGATGTACCTTCAAAGTCTTTTATGATTCACTCTAAAACGTTTCTGGTAATTACTGCTATTTTAAAGGCGTTAGTTAATTGCATTGTGTGTAGAATCTGCGCTGTAATAATTGTCCTTCAGAAAGAGGGAGAGCACAGCCAGTAAAGATTTCTTATTAAAATTAAGCGCACTGTGGGCGTTTATTTCAAAGTGTAATTACTGAAATAAACAGTTGTGTTTATTGCAGGGTGCAGAGCTGCACATACAGACGGGTACAAACATGCCTGTATGAGAAGCTCTCCATGTTGATTTTATGTCAGTTGCCTGAGAATTTGCAAGATCCTCTGTGTTACATATAACATAGAGACTACTACAGATACAAAGAGGGTGTTATCCTGAGGGCAAAACGACCACTCTGAAGTCAGTACTGCTAATCATTCAAACTTTATATGCAGAGCACCATTCCCTGGTAACTTCAGCTGTTAACCACTTCTGCAGTATCTGTGTTCAGAGCAGCAGTGCTCATGAGAGACTCAGTCTACTGCAACTGTGGAATGAGAAGAAACACAGTATTTGAAATTTATTTAAAAGCATATAACCTGTTTCCAAGGCAGTATTTTCCCCCTTGCTAATGATCCAACATAATTGTTGTAAACATCACAGAGCAAATTCCCTAGGCTGAGAACAAGCAGGAAACATTTCTTCCCTTGGGGCATTTTTTTCTTCTCTAAAAGGTATGTCCCTGAGAAGAAGGCTAGAGAATAAAATTGTCTCTTCTACCACAACTACTTAAGTGCATATCATTATGATATCTATGATGCTGTGGTAATACCCAGAGATACCATCAGCACTTCAGGCCCTTGTGTTGGGGGACACAACAGTAAAGAGATGTCCTGTAAAGATTACAGCATACTTTAACTTCTGCAAAAGGTAGCTTGTTAATGGGAAGATGACTGGTTAAGGAAATCTCTCCATTCTGAATCTCAGTGTTTATTATTCTGTGCATTCTGCAGATCGTGTTCAAGTTGGCTGTCGGGAACTGAGATCTACCAAGTACATTTCAGATGGCCAGTGCACCAGCATCAACCCACTGAAGGAGCTGGTGTGTGCTGGTGAATGCCTCCCTTTGCCACTGCTCCCCAACTGGATTGGAGGAGGTTATGGAACCAAGTACTGGAGCAGGCGGAGCTCACAAGAGTGGAGATGTGTCAATGACAAAACTCGCACTCAGAGGATCCAGCTTCAGTGCCAGGATGGAAGTATAAGAACCTACAAAATAACTGTGGTCACAGCCTGCAAGTGCAAGCGATACACCAGGCAGCACAACGAGTCCAGCCACAACTTTGAGGGAACCTCTCAAGCAAAGCCTATCCAGCATCACAAAGAGAGGAAAAGAGCCAGTAAATCAAGCAAACATAGTACAAGTTAGAAGTCAGACATTCTCTCCTCTCTCATCTCCCACTCCTCGTGCCAAAATTGAACTCACCTGTAACCATTTGCTTTACCATTCTGACTGCTTAAAGACAAGTCTGCCATTGCTGTGTTCTCAGTTGACACTACATGCTTATTGCTTTGACCAAAATCAAAAGGGGCATTCTCAGCATATGGACTTTTTGGGTGATTTTCCAAATGCTCAACATGGGGAATAACACAAGCCTTCCAAACCCACACTATAAACTTTTACATTTTCTCCAGCCAAGGAGGCAAAGAAAATTTGCCATGAATATTCACTGACATCTATTTTGTAAAAAGATGCTTTGTTGTGTGTTTTCATGAAAACAATTATCACATCTATTGCCTTCTATATCATGTTTTATGAACTTGTGACAACAGCTTAAAAATACAAGACCTAGTATCTGCTTTCAGATTAATTCTAAAAAAAAATTGCCTTGCATGCTGACCTTTCTCTTATCTCAGTATACCAAAAATTAAAATATGCATGGCAGCAATCAAAAAGTAAAGCTGAAAAAAATATTTATTTGTTGTTGTAATTATTTAATGAGCTATTATGTGTGTTATTTCCCTCCAAAATGTTCTTAATGTTTATAGCTTTTCTCATGTATCAAAGTATTTTCCTATGATTTGTGGCTGGCTTACAACATACATTTTGTAGATAATGTAAAATAGACATTTTAGCATTCATGGTATATATAATTTCATTTTGAACATTCATAGACTTAGGTGTTACCTTGAAGTAGCAACATAAAAAATGTTTTTTTCATTCTCCATTTTGTATTATTTTTGTTTAAAAGTGTGCAATCAAAAGACAGAGATGATGACTTCCTTTCAAATTCATTGGTTTCTTCCCCCAAAAAATAAACAGTGCTAAAAAACTGTATTGTCTGGCTCTATGTACGAAAATGCACACATTTTAACCAGTCACAACATTTACTCTTAAAAAGCAGGAGAAAATTTTTTGTTTAGAAAAAAAAATCAGTCCATGATATTTAACATTAAAACAACCTTTCTGTGGAACCTTTTTGGATGTAAAAATCTTATATGGCCATTTAACAGACGGTGCTTATTAGTGGTCCAAGCCAGGTTCTTATTTAACAACTCTCAAGTTGGACACTGCAGTAAAAGTGTATATTTGGGGAAGTTTTACAAGGTAGTAAGACATCACCTTTTTTCTTCTTTTCATTAGTGATGAAGTGAAATACTAACTGTGAAAATAACATTTAGTTTAATCTTTCCCATAGAGCCAATAGAGTCCTGCACATTATCCTTATGGAATGTATCAGGAAATACATACTATGCAATCTACCTTTCAATACATAGTCCATGAATCACCTGTTCTTAATCTTTCAAACTATATTGAAATACTATGGGCAAGATTTCATCATAGGATTCTGCTGTTCTTAAATTATTAACTTCTACACCCATTTGCACCAAAGAAATGATTACACAAGAAGGAAGAAGTCTTGCCTGATCAGGTCTCATACAAGCTCTCTTTGACCTTCTCTTTACCTCATTCCATTTTGCATTTTAATTTCAAAAGATTCACCGTGAAGTTCTTTGCAAAGATCTTCCTTGGTCATTAATGTAGAACTGTTTGAAAATCACTGCTACTGCTTGACTTACCGAATCCTAAATGTTATCGATAAAATTAATTTATTTTCCCTCAAATCTACTTTCAAGAATTCTCTTTAAAATCTGCTATATGTAAGAAAGAGCTACACACACCCACACCCCCCCCACAATTTTAAGTAATCTACATGGTGGTAAAGTTAAAAAAAAATGCATTAATGACAGAGTAGTTTCAAGTTTAGTTCTGTGATTGTGGAAATATCAGAATGATGAGATCAGAGACTATATATACTCAAATGCTCTGATCCTAAAGGTGCTTCTTTTAAGCCTTAGAGGACAGATGATGAATAAAGGAGTTAGCAGGGAGAGAGGTGACATGACGTTGCTCCTAGGCATATCACTCCAGTGGACCTACAGATAGCTTAGTCTATTTTAACAGACATTATAGTCTCATTCAATCCTTTTTATATGGAAAGATTATTCCCAAATGCCAAACATCTATCCATTTTTAAATTGTTCTCCAACTACTTCTTCAAGATGATAAAGCACAAAAGATTGAAATAATGGACCAAAATTTAACCAAATTATTTTCAAAGCCAATAGTTCACATTGGTGAAGTTGTCCTGCCTGTTCTCTTTGACTCCCAGAAATAAGAACGGTGAAAAAAACCCACACATCCTGCTTGTGACTCTTCGACAGTCAGTAAGGTTTGAAACAATATGCACATTTAATAAGGGTTTGCATTTTGCAATAGCGATTTTTACTCCTCATTTGTCTTTCCATGCAAAACTACCTGAAGGGGATAATTTGACATACTCCCATTAAGATGACTTAATGAAATTTTGCTGGACCTGCTATAGAAAGACCATGGGGCCCATCTCTAAGGCTGGCATATTTGAGGAAACATGAGAGAAGCCAGTAGGAGCTTTGTCCATCAGCAGCAACTTAACTTTGACATGCCACCTAAGTTAGCTATGGTCTCTTCTTTGGCCATGACTCCAGCCTTTTGTGGAGATCTACAGGAAAGTAGTGTTAGAAATATGTTAATCCTGATTTTTCTGAAGGAATAATATTACTCTTTGTGACTCATCTCCCAGCTCTGAATATGTCAATCTGGACTACACAATCTCCATTTTGGTTTATCCTGTTACACGTGGACTCACAAGGGTCTATCCAAAGATCCAGACAAAAGGCGTTATACGAGTACATCCAACTATGTTTCTTATATGAAAAATGTTCAGAGTGTAAAGTTGCAGTGGGTAGGATATAGGCCTAATAGATACAAAAGCATGTAAATGCTTTGAAAAAGTACAATATAGAGTCAGACCAGATAAGTTTTTACACAAATTAGACCACTAAATAGTCTAGATTTATTACACTAGAATACATATAAGTCACTTTCTCAATAATATCATGTCATATGGGCAGATCACTAAGTCCATGGGCTTCTTGAAAATAGTTTCAAACACCGTTAAAAGAACCTAATAATTTTCTAAGTTCTCATACTTGCCTCTTTAGAAAACTAAAAGTGAATAAATCAGCATCTGTTAATGTGCCATCATTATTTCATTACTTTCAAGTTGATGAAAACTGTCCCCAACTAAGGGGTAAATTGCTTTATAATGAATAGAAATCAATTTTCCTTAGATACCACTAGAAACAAATGTAGCCAGATGCTGATTGTTTTGATAGCATGGTAGCACTCAGAGGCACACTTCATAGAGGCAGTGGTAGATAGTGTCATTAAGGAATTTTCAAGTGCTGAAGTCAGAAGGGCCTGACACTTGCAGTCTAGACTAGAAAAGCCCTTGCAAAGTTTATTTATTCAGTTTTTAGTAACAAATCTGTTGCTCTCTCCTTTCCAGCAGCCTTGGATTCAAAACCCGCCAATCCCAGTTCAGTCATTTGTTTGGAAATAAAGCAGACATTTGAATAACACCCTTCAAAATACCTAACAGATTTCTGCTAGTAAATCACTGTAGTCCTCCTAACCTTGACCTTTATATCCTTCCTGAAGAAGCAGCATTAATCAAGAAAGGATTGTTCAATACATTCCATTGTGAGAGTCTTGTTGCTACAGTATTAACCTGGAGGTGTTCAGTGGAAAATTATAAGGAATCCTTAGTGTTGGAAGGTATCCTGTTCTCGTGATGCATTTCCTTTCCCGTAGGCCAGGCAAGGGGCTTTGATTTTAATTTAATTGACATACATATAAACATCACTCCAGGCTAAACCTGAAAATTCTCTAGAGATTTATGAGTTAAGCAGACATTCTGTCACTGGATTTGTTAATTTTGCCTAAACGTCGCCCCCACAACAAAAAGCCTGCCCATGCATCTTTCTGAAAGACATCCAGCCTTTCACCTCACTCATCATATGAGTTATGTGGACTGACACACTAGAAAACTGTGATTTACAAGTGATGTTGCCTGCCACCAAGTTAATATTCAAACATTGACCTGCCTCAGTACTTCCATGACAAGAAAATACTCTTAATTCTTAGTTAATGCTCATCAAAGTACATGGCATGAAAATAACTAGTCTCTACTAATTCCTGAGAAAAATCTTTACAAAAACTGGATTGTAACTTCATTTTGGGAGTTTGTTTTTTCTTGACTAACTTTGGTTTGACAACATATAGTAGTGAATGAGTGTTACATTGCCTAGCTGGAGTTCAGGCCTTCTTAATACCTCTATACAACCACAAAGAAATATAAAGGACATCTTAATAAGAATGACAATCAGGACTACTGACTTTAATATAGCTGTTTGAGGAATATGGTGCTTCATGAATGTAAAGGAAAATAAAGATTCAGGTCCCTGGAAACGAGGCCTAAATCAGAATAGACTGGAACAATAATATAGTTCTGTTTACTAAACCTCAAAGACAACTCCTGTCAAAAAGTGACACTTCTTACCATCTACTTAAACAAAAAGATATTAAATCACCTAAAAATGTTTTGTTGAACACTGTCTATTTCTTGTCCCCTGCCCTATTTTAGTATGTACAATAGGGTATTATTGTCTCATTGTTTAAACCCTTACCTGTTGTGAGCTATACTTCCTCCAGCACATTTGCTTTTTGATACAGAAATATTTTAAATCTTTTTTTTTAGAATGAATGGATGCATCATTTTTTAGTTTTGACTACTGAGAGGAAAAGTCATGCTCTGACTTGACCTAGGAGTCCCACATTTTATTTGTTTTGTTAGCCCCAGTGAGAAGTGACTTAGTGAGGAAATTGCAAAGAAACTTAGTAAAAGCATTAACCAGTCTGTGAAGTTTGATGCTTTGGTGGGCTAAATAAAAGCTAACCAGGCACATTCATTAAAGTTCTTTTATATGAAACAGTGGAGAATTGAGGGAGAGGGCCTAAGGAGAAAAGTATTCATCTAGCTCTACCACAAGAACAGCCACTGTGAAATGGAGGGACTATGTGGAGCTTTAAAACAGACTCTGTAGCACAAAGACTTAGTTTTGACTGCAGCTGAAGCAAGTTTAAACATCTGTTGCTTGTTACATTATTGTTTTATTTATTTACTTATTTATTTATTCATTTATTTTTTGCATGGGCTGAAGAAAGCTCTTTTAGATTCCCTATGGCCATTAAGGTGGGATGGAGAACAGAGGTCTGAGTATTTCTAAAATGAAAAGCTGTAAAAATTTTGGTTTTAGCAAGGATCATTTACCTTTTTTTTTTTCCACTGAAAAAGCCTGCTGAAACTTTTGTTTTTGTACATTTTTATTGCAATTTTTAGCATGGTAGCCAGAACAGGCAACAGGTTGCATTGCTACATTGCAACTTTTGGGTTTAGATATAGAAATGTATAAATCTGGGTGTGTCTAAAAGAGGAGAAACCAGAAAAAATGGATCCAAAAAATGGAACAAGATGACACGTGGAGGACAGCATGTGCTGCATGTCCTTTATTTTCAGCTTCCTGAAGAATCATCACAACTTCTCATGAGATTTCAAAAGGTTTGTTGTGTCTGCAGATTGCCAAGCCAAACATCAGCCAATGCACATGCTACCCTTGGGATTTAACAGATTGCCAAGTCTACATTCTCATGGTACATAACCATTTCTGACTGTCTTTGCCTTCTCTTCCCATGCAAAGGGAAGAATGTACAGCACAGCGTGTCTGTACCATCCACACATTCCATAATGAACAAGGGCAAGTCAGGGAGACTTCAGAATCTGACTTCTTCACAGCAACTCATGTGTCACCACATTGGTCGTATCTTCTGGTGGGTGACAACAGCCTCCTCTTTCTGAGGAAAAAGAATACTGCCTAAGCTGAAAAGGTTCACATACAGGCTTCTTAGAAAGTCATCAGTCTACCGCACAACTGGACTTCCTTGCTGAAGAATTTTGCACAAAATCCTGCTTATAACCTACATAAAATCTATCAGATTCCCTCTCAGTGCTACCCCTATAAAATTACAGTAATCTGATTTTGTGAGCAAGACCACTATGAAAACAGGTAGTGAGTTACCCATAAAACTTCTTTTAGGTGCTCTGCAACAATCATCCCCGTATTTTCTTTTGAACTTCTTGTAATAAGTTATGAATCTTGACAATTCTGCCAGAAAAAAATGTTTGCAAGATCCTTTGCCAAGAATAAAGTAAATATTAAGATAGATTTCCATTTTTATTCACTTAATTAAATACTTTTTTTGCATACTTCTTCAATAAAAGCCCTCGTTAGACAGACCATTCAAGCCACTGTCTGAATCTTAATTTAAGAATACAGTACTTTCTACTCAAATACTGCAGCCCCTTGCAAATCTGCTTGCCTCTGCCCTCCACTTTCAAACTTCTGGCTCTGACAAAATCTAAATCCTTTTTCGCATGGTGTCTCAATGATCAAACTTTTCTTTCCAGTAGTTAGGTTACTTGTCCCACAATTCTCTTACCAACACACACACACAAAAGAAAAGGGTGCATTACTTAATCCATTTTCTGAAGTGCTCAGTACCAAAGAAAACAATGTATGTGGGAACACAAGTGTACTGGCACAGGTGTGTGTCAGGAATAATTTTTAAAGTAAGATGAGTTGGACTGCGTTACTCAGAAAAACAGTAACAGGATACAGAGAATTTTTCCTTAGGTAGTTGGTTTACATCCAGCTAGATAAGTATGTTGGAAAATAGTTAACCTTTGATGGTTGCTCTGTGGTATATGTTAAACAGGCTGTCTCTATATAATTGCTGGATGACAGGTAGCCACATTGCTGCAGTTAGAAAAAATCTGTAACCTTGATTTTTCTAAAAACTGAACTGGATCAAAGGACTGATCCTTTCCAATCTGACATTTTCATGCTAGAACTGGACAAGCCAGCAAAGGATGAGGCAAAAGGTTAGCACAGGGCTATTTTTAGGGAGTAGCATCCTGCAGGTTTTATTCACTATAAAGCAACTGTTCAGAAAAACAAAAAAATATTCACAAACCTTTCCACAAGGTAGACTGCGTTTTAAGGTACTTCACTTACAAACCACCAAAAAGGTTAGAATGTAACATTAAAAATTCAAAAGAAGAGGAGAAAAATGAACTAGCTCCACATGAATGTTTTGTGTATCATATGTGTACCATACGCAACCACAATGTAAATGTCTGATTTTTGTGTTGGATAATACCTTTTCTTACCTGCTGCAATTTCAGCCCCTGATGGTATAGCTAGGACCAGTCTTCACTTAAGTAAAAACTGAAATGGATGGAATCCCTCCTATATGAACTCTGGCAAACTGAGTTCATCTACGTTCTTCAGACACGGGACTAATGAGTAACATTCTTAGAGTTCTAAGAGTATGGACCATTATTAGCATGACAAGAGACGCAGAAGCAGTACTTTCAGTGTAGTAATAACTAGTAGAGCTCATACTCCTATTCATACCAAATCTAAAAGTATTCATTGGTGTTATTTGATTCTCTCCATCACATTAAGTTTGGTGAATTGCTTCAGATTCCATCACAGACATTTCATGGAGGTAACACAGAACACAGTAAAGCAATAAAACATGGCACGGTAATATGCACACACCAAAATTAAAACAAAAATTTAGAGGAGTGAAAATCCCAACTCTATTCCAAACCCAAATTAATCTCTTAAGTATTCTCTAATGTTTCAGTGTATCATTCTGTATCACTGGCATCCGTGGTTTAATACCACATATTTAACAAGTTCACAGACTATCTCGTCTTTGAATCATTTTGGGAAAAGGTAACTACCATTAGTCTTTCCTCAGAGGTAAGTGTTTCTCCAGTCACGATTGGATGCCTGTCAAAAAAGAATAAATTAAACATTTCTTGCTTTTACTGAGATGATAGGGCACTATCATAATGGCTGGTGCCTGCTGTTAAGTCACAGTGGTAGTGGAAAACAGCCTCAAGGATTCCTGTCCCTCAACTTCCATGAATTAATCATTGTTAGGGTCACCTACAATACACTCTGACACTCAAACACCCTAAACAACAACTCCTATAAAGCAGCACAATAAATGGTGATGTTAAAGTTGAGCAGACAGGCCTACCCAACCTGAGCGTTACTTAATGTCTGACCAATGTACCTAGAACCTAAGAAGACCATTCTGGAGCAAAGTGTTTAAGACTCATCAACCATTTTAATGAAAAATTACATGAGGACTCCATCTCATCACCTACTTCCGAAAGCACTCCCCAAAGCAGTAGAAGACTTCCATAAAGTCTTTAATCTTTCTGAATTTCACAAAAACTTTTGCATTCAGGGACTGTCATGAATTATTGGATTAGATCAGGGGTCCTCAAACTATGGCCCGCGGGCTGGATACAGCCCCCCAGGGTCCTCAATCCGGACCCTCGGTATTTACAGACCCCCACCCCCTGGCCAGGAGCTGTGGGGGAAACCAAGCAGCCGCAGATGACTGCCTGCCACTGAATCCGTGCAATGGCCCCCTGGTTAAAGTTTGAGGAGCCCTGGATTAGATACTAAGGGGTAATTCTCTTATCTTTAAATTCTTCTACTTTGTGTACACAAAATACTCATTAGCTCTTGAACTAACCTTTCATACCCCAGAGAAATAGCCTACAGGATTATTGCGTAGAGAATGTATAAACACTCCAGGGTGAATATAACATTTTAGGGTGAAGCTCTAAAACGTGTGTCAGACATCAAATGGAATCTCTGTCAATTTTTTTCTCTAGCACATGCACAGGACATAAACAAGATGCTTCTTCTTTGTGTCAAGTATTAATAAACTCTAGAAGAAATTAATCTACCAGAACCATGTAAAACAATGCCAAAGGTATGACGTAAAACACACATGATAAAACAGGTGAAACTCAACATATGTTTTTCAACACTTACCTACAATGACATACAAGTATGAAAACACTCCATTGTGTTCAGATACCACACCTTCTTTACATTTGTAGCATTCATGTTCTCTATTTACACTTCAACTATTAACAAACTGAAAATCATGGAACACTTCTGTCTCATTAACTAAAATTTACAACTCATTACATCATTTTGTCAAGAGTCAAAAACATACATCAGAAATATCTTGCAGAACTATGTATGAAGGCAAGAGCACTTAGAATTTCCCTTAGGGAACTAATCTATAGGTGATTCTATGCACACTGAATATTGGCATGTAAGCAATCTTTGATATTTGATAGTCAACTATTTACATCATTTAAGTTATGCATGTGCATATCTCCCTTGCTGAATACATGCTGTTTTGATCTGAGTTCCACACAGCAATAGAAGTAAATGAATAGCACAACCCTTTATGTAAGTATTCCACACATCTATAGCATCTTTCATCAAAGAATCTCAGAGCAAGAAATAACCCTTTGCAATCATATTTGTAAAAATAAATATAAACATAAAAATATGCCAATATGAAATAAGATAAGATTTCCCCTGAAGGTGTTAATTATGATTTGGAGGGAAAATAGTTTTGCCTTTTTCAGCATCCCACTATCTGTTATACTGCCTCAAGCTACACATTCCCTATGGCATGATACTGACTTTGGAACCACTGTCACCACAGAGCAGATACTCGGAGGCAGCTGCTATGCAACAAAGACTGAAAAAGCAAAGACCTCGGTCAGTCTAAAAGGCTGTGTAGAGGGCTGATAAGGTCTCAGTTGCAGGCAACAAGAAAAAAAATGTGAAAAGCATAAAAGAGAACTGTCACATGATTATTTTTTCTAGTGATCAATCAGAACTGAAAAAAATCTGGAAACAAAATGCCTACCCACACTACGCTTTCTCAGTTGTTTTGTTTGGGTTTTTTTTTCCCATATAGATGTAGAAATGATGATGAAGCCTAAGGCTTTGAGATCTTGTGTAAATTCCTACAAATAGCAACAGACAGGCAAGAGAAAACGTGAAATACTGTGTTTCTGGGGACTTTCTAATCTCTTTATATATGCAAAGAACCTGTGTCTGTCTCTGTAAACAGTGACTTCAACAGTTAAAGAAACAGTTATTGGTGACTTAACAAAAGGCAAGATTGCTATCCTACTTGAGCAGAAAAACTCTGTAAAGAGGACTGATATTCTACTTCCTTACTTACAGTTCTGGATGTTCATTTTATGGCTTGCCACCACTGAAATAATAAATTATGTATCTGGATAAAATGAGTGAAATACAATCCTGCAAACGCAAGGTTCTGGCTAAAAGCATGCAATCACTGCTCAGAGTGCTGCAGATATCATGTTAGCTTCAAGAATGGCTTTAAGTATTTTTAGCTTTATGTTGTCTTTTACAAATCTTGCACTTCCATAGTAGGAAGTTCTGTATTTTTTTGTAATTTTGCTTTTACACTTCACTTCAATTTGCAAAATGTTCCCTGATTGGATGTATTTCGCTTTAAAACACACAATAGTGAACCTTGCTGCTGGTCAAGAAAAGATACATTAAACCTATTTTGCCTGCATTAAAAACAAAACAATTCAAAAACTTAGAAATTACTTCAAAAAAAGGGCCAATTTCTCAGTTATAGAAGACTCAATTGCAATTTTAAATTAAGAAATTTTACTTATTTACTTACTTATCACAAAAATCTTTCAGTATGATTTCTACCACTCCAATAACTTAATGTTCTCTGGAAACTCTATTATGAGTTTCAGTCATAGCAACAGATGATTTTTTTTCGCCAGCAGTTAAATTTTCAGGTGAATTTCACTTCTGTAATTTGATTCCAATTTGTACATATCTTCTTTCTTCAATAAAAAAGATGAAACCCCCACTTTTCTTTTCAAACATATGATTGGCATATTTACTGCATAATTGCAAACTACTGCTGTGGTTTCAGATGTTATACCCCTGCACAGAAATGATGGATTAGCCTACTCTTTACTTGCTTTGAGGCAAAAAATGTTGCCTCTGTCCCTCTTTATCCAATTAAAAACTGTGTAAAATTCTTCTCCTGATATGTGTGAATTTAGTTTATGCCCCACATGAAATTTTATATATGAATATACACAAATATGCACAGTAACCAAATTATGAGATTGATTCAATAAAAAATGTAAAAGGCAATGGAACTGAAGCAAATTATGTATTCACAGAATGCCACTGTGATTCATTACATGTTACTATGAAATGAATATGAAAAAGATGTAAAACCGAAAATCCCGATGTTCTTAACTCATGCTAAGACACAACATAAATTGGTAATGATGTTAAATATGCTCTTCTTTCTGTGTCACTGACTAAGAAAACAAAAATAAAAGGAGAAATAGCAGTAACAAGGTCAGTCTAAACAAGACCCCAAGAATCTACATTGAAAGGCTTCCTGAAGAACCAACAGGTGCTATCAACACAAAACAAGAATCTTTTGACTCCATAGGGACTGTGGAAAGGATGAAAACCTCTGAAGCACCTGACATTCAAGTGCAGCCCAAAGCAGCTTCAAAGTGCCATTTGGCTGGATCATCAAATCTCACCACAAATATACAACATATTGGATGACACTGAAGTCTGCAATCATCAAAGTTATTATCAAATATAATTTCTTCTGGACAGATCAAGCTTTATCCATCTAGCATAATAAGGAAAATGGGCTTCAGAACAAGAACAGAACCAGTTTTGGCATGTGATCCTCTTTCCTCAATCTCTCTTGCCTTTTCATCCTTCACAGAAGATATTAATATGCATGAAAGAAATGCAGTGGGGAAACACTGGCTGGGCAAGAGAGTAGGTTCTAAATGCAACAGACTGTTGGAGTAGGGAAAGAAGTACACAACAGTAATGTCAAGAAGGCGAAAAGAATTCTGAAGGTTGTGCTTGTTTTGGGGAATGTCCTACTTACCTACCCCTCAGAACCAATGTACAGTGAGAAGAGCCATGGGAACCCAAGAGGCCTTATTTTGCTCCTTATAATAATGCAGACAAGAAAAAAGTCTGGAAAATCATCTACAGTTGACTAGATTAATGCCTGTGCTCTTTATAAATGGAAGTATGAAGACCAGAATATCTGTAACACTGAAAAAAAAGGAAAAAAGTGGGAATGTCGTAGAACAACCTGCCATGACCATGCTTGTATAGAACTGCTGCAAGAAAAAGTCAGAATAATGTAACCTATGTGATACAAGACAATTGTGGATGCTTGAGGTGCCTACCTCAAGAAGAAAAACTCATTTTGGGCATCTGATAACAAAGAAGCAATGCTGAATGGACGGCAATCCGCACAGAGTGGAAGAGTCAGGGCAACCTTGGAATTCCTGAAAAGACACAACAGACAAATGCATGCTGTCAGGAATTAGGTGTAGAGAAATACTTTCCAAGAAAAGACATGTAAGACCCATTGAAAGGAAAAGAAACAGGTAAACACACTTTGTGAGCCAATGGATTTTCTAAAAAAAATCCCACATCATAAAAGGTCCTGAAGACAATGAGACCAACACTTGTCAGGAGGAAGGCAGGTAAACTAGCTAATGCTAGAATGCTAATTCACCGGTGGCAAAGGTCTCCATTCCAGAAGTTTTTCAGCAATTTGTATAACTCTTCATTCTTTCCTTTTTTTACATGACCAGTTCCTTCATACCTGTGATAATACATTTTTTCCTTACAGAAGCTTTTTGAGACATTGTTATTTAGAAGGCACGTCTGTATGTTTTCATTTAAATTGTTTTCCTTTGTTTACCATCAGTCTCTCCCATGTTTCTCTGCATGGCAGCAGCTGATGTGATTTCTATTAATTGTCATAACTGACAAGACACCTCTGAAGTGCCTATTCTCTATTGTACTGTCCAGTTTTCCAGGACTTTCCTGCTATTGCAGTTATCAAGGATATCTGTGAACTTTGCCTTTGCTAGCAGGGATCACTTCACTACTATTGTATGACTCCTATGTCTCTGCAATCCCATATGATCATTTTACCCTACTCCACAGCTGGCACTACCTAAACAGCCCAGCTGAGACATAACAAACTTCCTTCAATGCTGCTTCTTCAATCAGATCTATTCCTCAGAAAAGTCTCCATATGTGCTTTACTTAGGTTCCTCTTAACTAAGAGAAACCTAAAAAGCTGTAAGTTAGCTTCTCAAAGATACAAAGGACAGCTGAAAAAAATCTGCAGACTCTAAAGCCTCTGGTCATTTTAGGACAGTCTGCATATAAATCACACATTTTCTTCCTAAAAATAATGTCAGAGGACAGTGTTAGGGCCCTTGGTGCACCCACCTTCCTTAAGTTTAGTTGGTTAAGTTGAAGGAGTTTAGCTTGCTAAGTCCAAAGTCAGCCTTTTCACTAATACTACCTATTACAAAGAAAGCTAGAAGCAAGGGCCTGACTCTCCTTTCCTCCTTTTCCCTTGGGAGCTACTTTTAAGCAAGGTCTTTATACTGTTGACCCCCTCTGTCTACACTTGGTTGGGTGCCTCCCTGACCTTCACCCGCACCCATTGCTCAGCTTCCTGGCTTTCCCTTGGCCCTGCTGCCTCTCTGAGGCCTTGCTGGGTGATCACTGGATTATGCCTGACCCCAAGGGCCCGATCGTGACCCTGACTCATGTTTAGCATCCTGTCTCCTTGTGGTGGGGCTACTTTTCTTGGTGCCTTGATAGCGTGCTCTGCTCTAGCCTCCCTTCCCTTTTGGAGCCGCCAGCCCTCACTGCTTCCCAATAAGCATCAATAAGCTTGCAACAGGTTTTTTTTCAGACTTGCAAGGCAATCTTTACAGGGAGATATCCAAAACTTTCAGATGAGAACAGGCTGTAGCAATAGTATTTAAATACACTCAAGTTACACTCTAGAGATGTACAGTGAAGCTAGACATGGCAACCTGAGAAATATTTCTTGGATGACAAATGTGTGACCTGATGTGATGCCCAGCAAGCCCCCTCCTCCTGGGAATTTTCTGATCAACCTGTCTCAGCTCCTGCCTACAGTAACACCTTAAGATGAACTGGAACATCCCAGCTTCTCCAAGTGAACTCACCGCTGCTATTTCAACCTCTCCCTCCTAGGATTAAGGGCAACATACACCACAACTTGGCAGGGGCTCCCGGCCAGCCTGTGGAGAAGCAGCCGCCTCCCGGCCGGGGCTCGCATGAAGGCGCAGGGCCGCGGTCCGGCCCGCCTTCCCCTCGCCTCCAGACACTTCACTTCCCCACTAGCACAGGACATCCCGCCCCGGCCAGCGGCGCCTGACACAGGCCGCACATAAGCGGCGGCCCCTAGCAGTGCGGGGTGACCGGGAAAGGGGGGGGTGCGGGTTGTACGGCGGCGCCATAGCCGCGGGCTCCCCACAGCTCCCACCGCCCCCTCACAGCGCCCCGCCCCGTGAGCCCCCGAGCCGCACGCTCCCCGCCGCCGGCACCGCCCACCCCGGCTCGCCGCAGGCTGACGCAGCCCGGCACGGCCGCGCATGCGCTATGCGGTTTCACCGGCGCGGCGGGCATTAAAGGGCTGATGGTTGCGGTGCCTTATACGTGCTGCTGTGTGCCTGCTGGTTCCCTACGGTCTGTCCCGGGCGGGCACCCGCCCCCACCGGGGTCCGGGCGCACGCGGCGGGGCTGCCTGGCCGCGCCTGGGCCCGCACGGCTCCGCGGAGCCTCTCGCAGTGCGGGGTGGGTGAGGAGTTAGGGCCCGGTCCCCGTCCCCGCTGGGGGCAGGCGAGCGAGCGGGCGGGCGCTGGATTCTTTGGATTGCGGACGTCGCGGGCAAATAAAACACGCGGGCGGGCGGTTGCGCGGTGCGGGCCGCGTTCCTGCTGGCGGGGAGGGCGAGGAGCGGCGCCCCGCGCAGATGGAGCCCAGCAGCGGGAGCCGCGGCGCCAGGCCCGCCGTCACGCTGGTGGCGGCTGTGCTACCGGCGGGCGGGAGCGGGGAGCGCCTGGGTGGCGCCACCCCCAAGCAGTTCTGCGCCGTGCAAGGGAGGCCGCTCGTCAGCTACACGGTGCGGGCGATGGAGAGGTAACGAGGCAGGCGCCGCTCGGCTCCCGGTCCGCGCCCTGCGGCCGTTCCCGCCGGTCCTCCGCCGCTCGAGGCCCGGCCGCTGGCCCGCGCCGTGCCCCCAGTCCCCAGAGAGCCGCTGGCAGCCGCCCTCGCTCAGGCCCTGGGCACCCCGGCGCGGCCGCCCTTCCGAGGGCTTGGTGCTTAGTTTTGCGTTTCGGTGGGACCTCTTCTCCCTGCCCGGTCAAAACGTGTAGCGGGTGACGGAGTGGCCGGGGGGACGTCGGCCTGGTGCGGGCCGCGGGTGGCCGGCCAGGCTTCCCCGTCCCAGCCCTGCCAGCGCCCTGAAGCAGTGTCACTTGCCATTTTTTCTGTCGGAGGCCCTCAGCCTCCAGGGTTTCTGTGGCTGCAGTGGCTGGTTTGGTGAGCTATGGGCCTACCACAGCCGTTTGAGAGGTCATGAAACTATCTAGAGGCCTTGAGAAAAGGTCTCTTCAGCCACAGCCGCTGCAGATGGTTTTACTTGAGTCCAGAGGCATTGGAAATAGATCCACTATTGATAGTGGGATGAACTCAGTGGCCTACAGCTTTGCGTTATGCTTCACCATTATAGTCCGTGGTGGAGGGCCTGCTTCAGGAGGAAGCTGAAATGTGCCTTTGGCTGTTTAAGGTACAGTTACGGGGCTGGAAGCCGACAGCGCACATAGCGTGAGATCGCATGTGTAACTTTTCTTTGTTTGTGTTGGAGCAAACATTACATTAGAGTAATGGGATATCTCAGCAGTCAGGTTTTACCTTTTCATAAGACTGTTGAATTCTAGGCATGTGACTGACAGTTAATATATTGTTGTCAAATGTTAACATAATGTAAGTCTTGTATCTAGTGTCACTTGAAACACTGCAGGTAAGGAGTGGAGTGTCAGATGTATTCTGGATGTTTTGCAGTAACTTGCAGAAAAACAGACCTTTAGATTTTAGAGAGCATGAATGGGGAGGAGTGGAAGGTGGTGAAAAGAAATGGAATTGCCAACATCTCCCAAAGTTCTTAACTCATGGAAACTTGTACAACATCAGAGTTGGGACTCTTTTTCCATTCCCACCCAGAGAGGCTTCCCTCAGGTCACTTGTTACTTTATGAAAGAAATACTGCTTGTTTTCTTTATTTAACTTTCAACAGCAGCCAGTCACAAAGCTAAACACATCAGTAAGCAAAACCTCCAATCCAAAGCTTGTCACAGCTGTAATATCTGCCAAAATGTCATGGGAATCTACAGAGAAGAATAATATCCTCACTTAGTGTATTGGAGACCTGAAAAGAGAACAGAGTGAGGTTTGGGAAGGAAATGATATTCATAGGAAAATAAAACATTATTCATTTAAAAAAAAAACAAAATCTTTCATATTTGCTGCCAGTCAGCTCTGGGAAAATAACAGTTCTTTGAGCAACAGTATTATATTTATGTCCTAAGGCTGCAAAACATTAAAGGTTGAATTCTAGTTGTACAGTCCAGCTGGGTGCTTGATGCCAAGCTGATTGTGAGAACAACAGCCTAGTGCTTTTGCTTAACTTTAGTAGTGCAATAACTATTGCCAGTGCTCTCACAGGTAGAGCTTTCTGCCATCTCTGTACTGAATTGGATTGTTAGCTGGTATGTGTGTGTATGGGGAGTTGGGAATAGATGTACTCTAAAGCTCAGAATGGCTTTCCTTTTAATCTCAATACTTGCAAAGGAGGTACCTTTTTGTAACTTTGTGCAAATGTATGTGCAAAAATGTAATATTGAGGAACTGCAGTTTGTCACATAATCTGTCACCCAGAAGTGGCAGTTTTTCTCTGTTTAGCTTGATACTGTCTTCTGATGTCTGTTGTTTACCTGCTGTAATTGAATGAGTCATTGACTCACTAGCCTGTAATAACTTTTACTGAACCGGTTATCTCAGCTACTGAAGCTATTTTTGAGGGGTTTTTAATCTGGAAAAAAAGTAGCAACATATAGACAGAAATACAGGAGCAAATCAAGATTTCACAGCAGCTTTGCGTGTGGTTGTTAAAAATCATGAGAAAAAGATTTTTACACTGTTCAGTTGGAAGTAGTGAGAATCTTAAATAGTGATGTGGAAAAGCTGGCAGACAAGACAAGAGCAGACATGAACGAATAAGCAGTGCATCCTGTTGGATAGGATGACAGCATGTAGAATGTTGGCCTGCCAATGATAACCAAAGATGATGCCCTTAGGAAGAGGAGGTGAGAAAAAATATGGCGAGGAGAAATGATTGTTTTTTATTGCCAGTACAGTGATGCTGATAGGAAGGTCAGATCCTACCTTGCGGGTAAAATTGAAGTGTGTTAGAGAACTTAAATGGCTGTTTTTCCCCTTGGAGTTGTTTCTGCTTTTGTTGAACAACGCAAGGCTTTTGCATCAAGTTAAACAGAACTAGAATGGCATTCCTCCATTTTGCTTCTGTACACACTAGTGGGGTTCTTCCTTAATTTTTTTTTTTATTTGTGTCTATTTGTTTAGAGTAGAACCTTTCCAATTCATTTTCTGAGATGGGAGGAATCTCAGCTCTGTGTGCACATGCACACACGTTTTACTAAAGCTATAGAAAGTAAAACAGACCAAGGTAAAAGTTGATTTAAAAATAATTGTGGGACAAATAAACTGCTGCTGTTTTTGCTATGCTCCTATTTCACCAGTTGTTGAAAGTGCAGTGAGAAGTTACCAAAGAGGAGAGCAGAGTTAATATCTGGCAGAGTAAACATTTTTTATAAAGGTTTCGGGCAGCTTTGTTTACTTTGTTTACTGTAATGTAGCCTTTTAAAACGAGCATCACCTGGGGCAAGCTTCCAAAGAACTGCCTCTTCAAAAGTGTCTTCTGTATTCATTTGCCAAATATTTTTCCCTGTTGGCTGATGCATGCTCAGTGGCTCTACAGGTCACACAGTTGCAGTTTTGTTAAAGGTATCTATTATGATCGTTCTTTTTGTGTAGTTATCATTAGCTTATTATTGAAATTGTTTATGAGCTAAAAATAATCCAATTGTTTTAACTTTATGAAGGTATCTTTGTTATCTTGTCTGATTAATAAGGAATATTTTCTTTTAGGAAAAAATGAATGGCTTCTGTACATGAGATGTTCAAAACTTACTTACAGTGTTCACAGTGTACCTGTGAAACTTTTCAGATTTAAAAGCTGTCTGCTTTTAATTTTGTACTGTAAAAGATACATATGTATTTATATATTTTTTCATATATTAATGAAATATGTCATCAAGCTGTTACAAAGCAAAAGGAAGTTATGCTTGTTTTCTACAAACACATTTTGTTCCTGACAGTTCTTTTTCTCATTTGATGCTTGAATAGTAAGATCAGTGGAAGTAATGCAGTGCTTGTACATCTGAAGAGTTTCTGTGGCAGTGAAAGATCATATCCTACGCTACTAAAGCAGCCTCAGTAGTGACTGCCTGGTTCAGGCCTTGTTTTGCTGGTACCACTGCCGATTTCAGTATGTTGTATGTTAAACAGGCTGTTAACTGGTCTAAGTAAGAGTTGCAGACACATAGATTTCAGGCTTTGCACTGGTTTGTATGTGAATCAACAGACAGAGGGTTAAACCTCAGTCCCATTTGTACCTGAGCACGCCGTTTGGGTGATACAGTTGCAGAGCATAACTCATTGGTTATTTCATTTCCTCTGCAGTCTATCTTGTGAAGTCATGTAATAGCTTAATCTGTTCCTAAGTTAATGAGCTCCTTTTCGTTGAGTTCTAGCTCAGCTAATGGAAATGTATGTACTTTTGTTTGAAATTTAATGAAACAATACTATTTTCTATTAGGCAGTTGGTCTATCTGTAGGTGATAACAAGGACAGTTACAGGAAACAAACATACAGTCCTTTTCTGCCTCCTTGTTTTCCATGTACTGATATTGAGGTCCTCCCAAGGCAGTTGTAAAGTGATTATAACTGGGTTGTTACTTTTGCTTCATTTGATCAGACCTGACTTTCCTATGTTGTATGGAAGCACTAGAGGTCTGTATGAAGTGCTTGTTAAAGCCCATTAGGGTAGTCTCATCTTTTTCAGGCCTTGTGCCAATTCCTTCTGAAGCGTGCATTATCTTGCTGTAATATTACAGTTATAAAATGGAAAGGGTGTTTACTATTTTTGAACTGATTTTGAGCTGGTCCTGAGCTGCTTGTTATTTAGTATGAAATCTTTCTGAAGGATGTGACAAATTGAGGGAGGGGAAAAAAAATCCATTTACTGCCAGATTGAGTGTATACCAATATCCTTCTACTTTATTGAAACAGTTTGAAACATTTCCATAAGCAGCTCTTTAAAAGAGTAACCACCTGTGTGGTGCACAATTCTCATTTGTGAGAATTATTAGTATACTTAACTGAGTTAGTACTTTTCATGAGTTTTGGCGGGACATGTTAGGCTTCAAAACCTAAGCTGTTCTTGTACCTAATCAGTCTAGAGGATACCTTTATACTCTTATATGAATAGGTTGCATCTCTAAATCCCAGCTCTAATTATTGAACATTAGTCCAGAATGAGTTTAAGGATGACATACTCTAGTTTACAAATGTGTTTATCCAGACACAGGGTGGAGCTGTGACCGCATCCTGTCACTTTTCGGTGTATTGTATCACTGGAGGCCTTGAGCCATCCCACCCACCCTGTGCGGAGATTTATCTTAGGCTGGCCAGTACTTCTGTTCCCTTCTCAGAAGATACTGTGTACTTACTACCCAATTGCTTCATAATCTGTTTCATTTGACTCCGGAATGGGAAATGTCAGTGCTTTTCTTACACAGTCACTAGTGAATGTGCAGACTGTCCACTGTTTCTCGGAGCCATGTTATAGCCTTTCTGCAAATAGAAGTGCAAAGCCCTTATTCTCATATAGTCTGAAATAACTCTTCTTGAATTTTGCTTTATTTAAACAAGTGATTCTCAATATTCAAAGGAGGAACTGAGATTAATCCAATTAGTTTGCTCTAGTTCTTGGTTGAAGTAATGCAGAGGTGCTAAGTTTTGTGGCTAAATGTAAGACTATGACAGGACTCATTTGAGAGATTTGAAAACCTTTTGATGAACCCACAGTGAGCGATGAGTTGAAATAAAACTTGAGACGATATGACTTCAGATTTTACATTTGAACAACTTCAGTTCTTAAGAAATGCTGAGGATATGTTGGTTTGCCTGTATTTTCTGCTTTTGTTAATAATGAAATGAACATAAGGACAATTATTTTTCTTTTCAAGAACGCTAATAGCACTTACATTTATCTTATTTTTAATGCTCATTTTAAAATTAATTGAAATAATTTTCCATAGAGTTTTATTAATTACAAAAATACCATACATAAGGTGGAATATGCTCTGTTTCACATAATTCTAGGGGAGTGGTTTTGTATCACAGATGACTTTGCTTTTGGAGTAAGGATAGGTCCTAGGCAATGCCTTCTCATGTGTTGTTGTAGAAACAAATACCTTGAGCCTGTATGTTTCTGTACTGTAAATTTCTTACTCTTATTTTTATAATTGGAAGTATTTACTATCTTAGTCTGTCTTGTGTCTGCAAAATTAGTTTCAATGGCTTTACAAGTTTTAGTTGAGAGCATATACCATACTTGTCTCTCTTTCTAGTTGGATGTGTAGGCTATGCATGAGTAATTTTATTATAGTAAATAGTAAATTGTTTTTGTAATCATTGCTCATCTGATGAGTTTCTTGTCTGCCATGCTAGAAAACCCTCCTGTCATCAGTGGAGACACAGAAAGGAAAGGCAATCTGAAATCCTTTTTTATGCTTTCTATGTAGATGTGGTAAATAAGGTGCTCAAATAGCTGGATTTGAATTATGGTATTTCTGTTATTTTGAAGGTACAATATACTATGTGTGACTATAATTTATATTTCCAAGTCCTTTAGCACAAGAATGACTTCAGCCTAACTTCAGTATGACTGATTTTAACCTTGTGGGTTGTGGGTTATCTCCCCCTGCACCAGCCTTCAGCTGTAGAGTGAGGCTGATACCAACAGTAAAAGCCTGAACTTCTCTAAAAAATAGGTTTTTCATATTATGGCAGTTTTACCTAGCATAGCTATGTTTTTACACTTTGCTAGCTTCCTAGAGCAGAAACATTCATGTGTTTATATAAATATATATATTTTTTCCCCAAACAACCAGTATAATGTTTCCTGTCGCTATTTAGGCATCACAGTTTTGATTCATTAGCAATCTGTCATTCACTGCTTATACCTATCTTGGCAGTGATCTTTATTTCAGAGTTTTTCTTGATCCTCTTATTCACTTTTACACAGTTGTGCTGGTTTTGGCTGGGGTAGAGTTAATTTTCTTCATAATAGCTAGTATGGGGCTATGTTTTGGATTTGTGCTGGAAACTGTTGGTAATTCAGGGGTGGTTTTAGTTATTGCTGAGCAGTGCTTGCACAGAGCCAAGATCTTTTCTGCCCTTCATACCACGCCAGCAGCGAGTAGCTAGGAGTGCACAAGAAGTTGAGAGGGGACACATTTGGGACAGCTGACCCCAACTGACTAAAGGGATATCCCATACCATATGATGTCATGCTCAGCATATAAAGGTGGGAAAAGAAGGAGGAAAAAAAGGGACATTTGAAGTTAATGGCGTTTGTCTTCCCAAGTAACCATTACATGTGATGGAGCCTGGCTTTCCTGGAGATGGCTGAACACCTGCCTACCCTTGGGAAGCAGTTAAATAATTCCTTGGTTTGCTTTGCTTGTGCACATGGCTCTTGGTTTACCTATTAAACAATCTTTATCTCAACTGACATGTTTTCTCACTTTTTTGATACTCTCCTCCATCCCACTGGGAATGAAGTGAGCAAGCGATTGTGTGGTGCTTAGTTACCAGCTGGGGCTAAACCACAAGAACAGTGTACCAAACAGTGCAACATGGAGTATTCCAGGTCCCAGGATTTACCAGTTTACTGGAGACTTGAATTTAGAGAAAGCTAAAATAACAGATTGTAGCTGATCGATTTAGAAGTTATTGAAGATTTATCCAACTTCTTTTGCCTCTTCTCTGCAAATTGGTTGTTGGAAGCAAGTTGTTTCCCAGAATTCCAGTTAACTTTGGTTGACATCCATTATTAGTAGAGATCCTCTCATGTAGCTCTTCCTTTGGGGGTGGAGTGCTAATACATGCACAAAAACATGGACTTGAGTATATTGAGAGATGCTTTATTTAGCCATCTTGGGTTCCTTTTGATATGAAGATATGAATTTCTCTGTTTCATGGAGGTAGCTGTGCTTTTATTTAGTCCTTCATGTCTGCTTTCTGTTTTCTGTACTGTTTCTTCTAGGATAAGTTGGATATCCGACATTATTGTGGTGGTCTCTCCTGAAAATATTGAAACAATGAAGTCTATCGTTGAAAAATATGGCCACAAAAGAGTTACAATAGTAAAAGGTGGAATAACTCGTCACCGGTCAATTTTCAATGGCCTGAAAGTATTTTCAGAGAATGAATTTTCCAACCAACTGCTCCAGAAACCAGAAGTAGTGATTATCCATGATGCTGTGAGACCGTTTATTGAAGAAGATATTCTTTCAAAAGTGGTTATAGCTGCCAAAGAACATGGGGTAGGTACTACACAGCAATGTGACTTTGCAATGTCATTTATACTGTAGAGTGTAAAATCATGATTGGTAAATAAGGATTATTTTTTTTCCAGCGATTGTATTAATATATTGATTTTAAAGTAGAACAGATTCAGAATCCCTATTACACAGAGGGGTCAGATGGGGGAGGGAAACATTTTTTAAATGCCACAGTTATTTGCTACAGGGAATAATTATTGCCATAGAGACTATCAGTAATATTGAATTAATCAGCAATTTGTTAGTTAAAAGGTAGATTGCATGTATATAGTTCACCTTTTTTCCATGCAGAATTCTCACCTAATGCTAGAGTAGTTAGTGATTACTAATAATAGTCAAAGGGAGTACTGCATTGATTGTCTCACAAACTTTGTGTTTTCATCTCAAACTTGCATGCAAATACTGAGTAAGTGGCAAGAGAAGTATCTCTGTATTAACACTAAATTCTTCTAGAATCTGTAAGCATTGCAAACTACTGGGAAAAAGGGGAAGCAGGAAGCTTCCAACTGTAGGCTTGAGATCTTCCGGGCCATTGCTGCATCTGAGGACTGGGAATATTTACAGGAACCAGAAAGACTTCTGAGAAAGTAAGGGGTATGTGAAAGGGAGGAGTTAGTAGAAGTTGTTATGCAAGTAGAATGGTAGGGTTATTGAAGGCATGTACTAGCAACAAGAGGAATTGGTCGATACTGGCTGACAAGACAGAGGGGTAAGAAATCATGACTTAGCCACAGGCATGTTTGTTACCTTTACCTTGTACTTCAGTTCTCCATTAATAAGGTAATAGAATGCTTTCCTGCTTCAAGGGGATGATTTGAGGTAGAAGTCATTAGTGACAGCAGATTGTTTAGGTATTAGAAAGCTAGGAAAATCTGCCACCACTTGTCTTTTTTTCAGGAAATGAGGTAAAAGATAAGCTAATCATCAGATGACTTGTAACTTTGACAGTGGAATAAAGAGTCCAAAGAATGAACTGTGATATTTCCTTAGCACTCCTCCACCTTTTTTTGAAAGCTTGTAGTGTAAAACGGGAATGTACAACTTGCTAAAATATTTATTATGAAAATTAAATTATGGAAGGTCTTTCAGAACATTATTAGAAATGTAAATATATTGAGCTTCTACTAGTAGGCCTGTACTTGGCCTTAATGAGATTAATAATTGGCTTAATTAGAAATAGAAACTCTGCGCTATAGTTCTCAGTGATACAAAGCGTAAGTTTCCAGTCATTAAAACTTAAGTTCCATTAGAATTTTAACAAGTTTTTTGACCTTTTTCATTAGCACAAAATAGCATTCCAGAATTGATTCTCTGCCAAAAATTTTAAAATAGATCCCCTTTGTAAATCTGTTTTGAATGTGATTCTTTGAGAGTAGTAGGAGAATGGGGTTAATTGTAATCATGTTAAATTGAAAAAAGTAACTGTGTTCTGAATGTGTTTGTGTTTAGGTGTCTTTGCACATTATAGTATATCTCATTTGTTCTTCTGTTTAAGTTTTTTAACTTGTTCACTTTTTCTTGAAACTTGTGTGATTTCAGTGTAATATTTTTTCCTGGTTTTCTTTCTAATTGAGCATAAGACTTCTTCAGTAAAATAGTCTCCATTGACTACCTCAAGGAAGTGTTGTCTAGTTAATCTGAACTTGTGGCTGGCAAATACTTCCTTACCTAGATCACCGAAATATCGTTTGATCTCAAAAAGGTGATCTTACACATTTGTCATAGGGTTTTTTCACTGTAAAATGTCTGAAATGTGCATGTTATTTATTGGTTCTCTGGTGGTTTCCTGTGTTGGCTTAGGTCCACTGAGTTCAATGAGGCTAGGCCATCAGAGAACTGGACCTCAGAAGGTGTTAGCTATTGATGTTACCTGACAAAGTAATTGAATTAAGGATCATGAGAAGAACTTCATTTTATGTAACAAATTGGAGAAGCTTCCTGCCAGAGAGAGGTGGCTGTCTTCAACTGGACAACTACAGAATTCTGAAGGACTAATGACTGAAAAGCTAAGACTCTTTCTCAAAACTAACTTGCATGGTTTTGAATATCAGAAAGAAATTGATCAAGAGAGGCTATCATCTTTAGTTCTTCCTATAGTCACATTCTTTGCATATCTATAAGGGAGTAAATTCTTCAATCTTTCAGTACAAAAAGTAATTACTTCCTTTTTCATTATGTAGAAAGGCACAAAACCTGGCAGAAACATCATATTAAATCACTAGTGTAATAGGGGTAATGCTGTATTGTTGTTCATCTACATACCATATAGATAGCGTAATTATGAGAAGCTTTAATGTTCTTTAAAATGGCAATTGATCAAGTAAGTTATTGCACTTCTAGCTGCCAATTGTCAGACAAATAAACTGCTTTATTACACTTACTAATCATTTTGTTATTTGCCTGTAGGAATCAAAAGGTGCACCTTATCCAGAACTAGTAAATTATGCCTTAAATCCCCCAAACAATCCCTTGATTATGTGAAAATATTACTTTGTAACCAATTAAATTCCATTTATGTTTTTGGGGTAATTTTTTAATTAAAATTACATGTTTCTAGAAACAAATTCTTTATTGCTAGTAAAAGTTGGGAAAAGTGGAAGCTTCGGAAGGCATCAGTCCAAAGCCTCTAGCAACATCTCATTGCCAACATTGCATTTTAAACAACATAACTAAAAAGAAAAATGCTTACAAGGAAGAAAATCAGGAAAGTGTGGGGGGAACTTGTCAGTTCTGCTATTGAAAATTAAAAAAAAAAAGGCACATATAGTCAAAGACTTTCTGTAGTTAAAATAAACTAGATTTGAAAGTATAGTTTATTTCTTTGAAAGGACTGAATCAAACAGCATTCGTAAAAGCTGGTTACTGAAAGCTGTCGTAACATAATTACTTTATTCTCAGATTTAGCAAAGATCTGAACGAGGCATATAGGCCAATATAGATGTGCAGTGCTACTCAATCTCATGGACTCTTATTCACATACACAATCAGTCAAAATAATAACCCCGGACAGAAACAATACATACGATACTCAGTTTGTTCCCGTCTCTGAGTTTACTCTGACTTAATGCTGCCATTATCAGTCTTTCTCTATTGGAGGCTTGGAGCAGAAAACATACACACTGTTCTTTCACCCAGTTATATGAAGCATTTTGTTTTGCTATCTATGATTGAGTTGCATTAGCAAAGTCTGGTGGGTGGCAAACCAAAAAACACCTCTTTTTTCCGGGTGGAGGAGGACTTCAGTGAATAAATAGGCTGATCTGGTGTGGTATGCTTGAATGGGGACAGCAATGCTACAGCAGCTCTGCTCATTCTGTCCTTCCTTTGTTCTTTTTCTCTGAGAAGCAATTATCTTTTTTGCGTTTTCTTATCTCCTCTGTTCTTACTGTATATGGAATATTTTACATGTGATCTTTTTCTTCTTTGTTATACTCAAACTGATTTTAGCCAGCTGTAAAGGCTGCATCAGTAACAGACCATCTTTGATTCATATTTATACAGTGAGTCATCTGAACTCATCCTGTGCCTGTGTTCTCAGAGGTTCTGCTTTCATTGTGTGCTTGATACTTTGGAGGGCTCCTGCTGTCATGTCAGGCACTCGTGCAAAAGCAGAATCAAGAACTGCTTGATTGATACATCAAGGACAAGCTATAAGATACTTGACTGCTACAAGATACTTGATATGAATGTTATTCCGCTGATGGAATGAGTTCTGTAATTTAGGAGACTGACTTATGTCAATGTAAAAATACATATTGATGAATTATAGGGGTGTAATGCAGCAATTTTAGAATAAAACAATTTAAGAGCTACATACTCCTAGCTATGCTGAGGCACGTGAAGGAGGGAGAGGTAATTTGAGACAACCAGCATGGCTTCACGTGAGGACAAGTCCAGTCTGACCAACCTAGTGGCCTTCTGTTACAGAGTGACTACATCAGTGGACAAGGGAAGAGCTATGGATGTCATCTGTCTGGATGTCTGTAAGGCCTTTGTGTCCCACAACATCCTTCTCTCTTAATTGGAGAGATGTGGATTTGATGGGGTGGACTGTTTGGTGGGTGAGGAATTGGTTGAATGGCTGCATCCAGAGGGTAGTGGTCAGTGGATCAATGTCCAAAATGGATATGGGTGCCAAGTGGTGTCCCTCAGGGGTCTGTATTGGGACCAGTGCTGTTTAACATCTTTATCAATGGCATAGGCAGTGTGGGGTTGAATGTACCCTCAGCAAATTTGCAGATGACATGCCTGAGGGATGGGATGTCATCCAGAGAGACCTGGTCAAGCTCCAGAAGTGGGTCTGCATGAACTTCATGAGGATCAGCAAGGTCAAGTGCAGGGTCCTGCACCTGGGTTGGGGCAACCCCTAGTATAAATACAGGCTGGAGGATGAAGGGATTGAGAGCAGCCCTGCAGAGGACTTGAGGGTACTGGTGGAAGAAAAGCTGGATATGAGCCAACAATGTGTGCTGCCAGCCCAGAGTACCAAGTTTCCCAGGCCACATCAAAAGAGTGTGGCCAGCAGGTTGAGGGTGGTGATTCTGCCCCTCTGCTCTGCTCTGGTGAGGCCCCACCTGGAGTGCTGTGTTCAGCTCTGGAGCCCTCAGCACAGGCAAGACATGGACCTGTTGGAGTGGATCCAGAGGAGGGTCACAAAAATGATCAGAGGGATAAAACATCTCTCCTGTGAAGAAGGCTGAGAGAGTTGGAGTTGTTCAGCCTGGAGAAGTGAAAGCTTTGGAAAGACCTTATTGCAGCCTTGCAGTACTTAACAGGGGCTTATAAGAAAGATGGGGACAAACTTTTTATCAGGGCTTGTTGTGATAGGACAAGGGGTAATGGCTTAAAATTAAAGGAGGGTAGATTTAGACTAGATGAAAGGAAAAAACTTTTTGCAGTGAGGGTGGTGAAACAGCGGAACAGGTTGTGCAGGTGACAGATGCCCCATCCCTGGAAATGGTCAAAGTCAGGTTAGACAGAGCTGTGAGCAACCTCATCTAGTTGAAGATGTGACTGTTCATTGCAGGGAGGTTGGACTAGATGGGCTTTAAAGGTCTCTTTCAACCCAAGATGTTCTATGATTCTACATTGTTTTGGAGATCAGAAATTATTCAGAGGCCCTGAAACTTTTCTGAATGTGTGAAGAAATCAAACGTGGTTTTGCTGCTGTACAGAAAATAGGTACAGAATGTATTATTCCTTTTTCAACTCTGTGGTAATGGGTAACTATCAGAAACATACTAATGTTTCCATAGCTTATGAGATTATTGGTCCCATAGAAAGTTATAAACTTCTTGGCCAAGTTGTTAATTGTTTTCTGCATTGAATAGAGAACCAATATATTCTTAGCAAATACTTGAAGGCTTTGTCCTAAGAAGATAGTGTTTGGTGATGGGAAAGCACTGGTAAGGGGAGAAACAACTGTCATTTCCCAGTTTCAGTTTTGGGATTTCATATAATAAATAAATCACCTAAATCACTCCACCTAAGTGATTTAGGTGATTTATTGCATTCATTAGGAAGATGCAACTCAACCAACTGAAATACATAAATCGTCGACAGAAATCTGAATTATAATCTCCCTTTCTTCTTTGTAGCATTTCTATGCTGTACTAATGGAGCCAGCTGTGCCCAATACAACTAGTAATTAATCCTTTTTAAAAAGGTGGCTTAATCCCACATTTTTTTAGCTTCTGGAAGTCTACACATACAGTGATTTTAACCTTACTTTTTTTAGGTATGGTTAGGTTATCCTGTAAATAATTTTTGAGCATAGCTTCCTGTACTTAAGGTTGCTGAGGTAATTTTTATGCAATAACTGTAAAATGTACCTCCTTTAAATTCAGAGAAACTATATATATGACACTGCTGTGGATTTGAGGCTAATTGAAATCCATATTTATTTAAATCTTTATCTGAGAAAATATGACTTTGGAAAATGAAGCAGCTTTTAGCAAAGATATGTGTAGTCACTGAGATTTCTCCTTCCTGCAGCAGATCAAAGGAGTAAAGAATACTTCCTTAAAATAAGGGAAATAGCTGTTTTTCCAGCACATGTGAGGAGCTGAATAAAGGCCTTGGATTATTCTAGCCACTTCTACATGTCAAGATCTGGAGGAGATTCTTAGCCATATATCTCTGGCTAAGGATTAGACATGCACACCTCCCTGAGTCTTTCCCTTTCTCACCAAATACTGCACTGAAAAGAAGTCTTGAGTTTTCATCCAGAAATGCCTCCAGCTGCGTTTTGGCTGAGTTTGTGATCTGAGTGGTTGTGGCAAGGACAACACCAGCCCTGCAGGTTAGGCGAAGCTTCTGAAAGCCAACTTGGCCCGTTTCATATGCTGTAAGTTTGCTGGACTGGTTCTGCACTTATACTCCTGTTTGCGAGAAGGTAAGTGGGTTGTGGTACAGATAAAACTAAAACTGCCTTGGGGAGCATTGGAGCATGTAGGAGAGAATTCATTGAGGTATCAGATTCATACATGCGTGTATTTGAGCCAAACTTTAATGGTAAGGTATAATGATCCATTTTGCAAGATCCTTGATGACAGAGGAGGTCTTAGATGAAGCTTGTATAGAGGTGACTTACATTTTTGAATCTAATGGGCTGTGAGAGGAAGAAGCTTAGGTGCAAGTTTTTCAACAAGGAGGGGACACAAGCAGTTCCAAGAGAAGCAGCTGAGTGAATTTAGAAGGCAAAAACATTTGATCAGCAGGTGCAGAGTTGCTTAGGGAACTGCATGACCACAAACTATACTGCCTGTGGTTTTGGTTGCTTGGGACTGTGTGTGGAGGAAAGAGTTATTAATAAAACATTGCAGTTTTGCATTTGGTTGATTAAATTGTGCAAGAGTCCTCCTACAACACCTCAGGATTTTTTTCTCATTTCTTCATAATATGATGCAAATTGTGTCTTTAATGATATGCCGTGCATCAGTAGCCTTCACATCATGGTCTTGTTGATTTTGTAATGATGTAGACTTTCTGGAGGTAAAATGTAACTTCTTAACTGTAATTGTAACTCTTGTGGCAGTAGTTGCAAGATTTCTACTCCAGTGAATACAAATGTGAACTCCTCTTTATACTGACTTTTAATATGCAAAATCCTTTGTGGCACACAGCACTTTCACTGATAGCTTTTGCAATGTAAATCAGTAATTAGGGTATGAAAGATGGCTTGCTGACTGCAAGATATGTTTCATGTTTTGTTAATGCAAGATAATACTATGCAGTCAAAAGAAAATAAAGTTGTCTTATTTTTAGAGGCAAAAATGTTTGGTTTTGTGATTAATTTTTATAGAAAATATCCTGTTTAATTTTTGCCACCTAGATTTGCTGTATGGCACTAGTTAGAACAAGAAAGTGTTGGTAGCTCATCTTATTGTCATACGTTGAATGAATGCCAAAATTTAAAGCTGTAAGTATACTTTAAAATATTGCTAAAAACTATTGTTAGCATACTGGCCACATGATTTGCTTTGGAATGTTTAAATTGCTTAGACCGAATTTTACATCTTATAGAATCCATCATGAGTGTGTATAATATACAACTAATGCTGACAATTGAAAAGATTAAATATGTTATAAGAAAGTCTTGAAGCACCATACCAGCATGTGCTGCTCTTTAAGTGGGGGTGCTATGTGTGGTCTGGATCTTATACTTAGTATGGGTCTTTGGTAGCATTATGCAGGCTCGATACAAACTTTGAAGTACTTTTTTTTTTTTTTTTTAAATATATCAAGAAGAAAACAAAACCTTAATAAATGAGAACATGTTGTTAAACATTACCAGTTATTGCACTGTGAAAAAAATTAGCTGAATATGTTGACTAAAGGAATAAGACTTTATTTGGCTAATAATACAATAAAACATATTTTATTGATTGTATTTATGGGAAACACAAAGTTCCTTAAATTTCTCACAAGGAATACACTAGGAAAAATACTGGATAATTTGTATGACACCATTAAAGTTGTATGTATTGGTTTAATCCTGTTAACTCTTGTAATTTTCTTATTACATCAAAAATAGTTCAACTGATTTATGGCAGTAATTCATGATACAAGTGTAACATAAGACTAATTTTCAATCTGCTTTTTTAAAAAATCCAATTTTAATATGAAATAAAAGGTTCACATAAATTTGTTGTTGTTGTTTGCAGTACCGCTCTGCTTTTTCTTGGTGCGTGTGTATGGTCTTGATTTTGCTTCTTCTCCACTTTCAGTATGTTGAGCTTGTTTTCAGTGCTGGTGTTGAAAAATTGCAGCCTGTGATATGCTGAGTTTAATTCTGCTTTCTTCTTCCACCTCATATATATGTTTTCAGTTGCATATTCCTATTGTCCTGTCTTTTTGAGGGGAAACTTTGATTTTTGATGGAGAAATCTTACTTTTTTCATAGAACAACATGTAGAATTTAGCATATTGTCTATTAGATCAAAATGATACTGAGGCTTAGAGGTAAATGCTTTAAATACAAAGAATAGAAATGTAAAGTAAAATTGTGTAGTCTTAATTTTTGAGCAATAGTTCCTGTTTTCAGTAATCTTTAGTTTGCTGTAGCAAATTTGGGCTCTGACATGTCTTGATATACATGTGCTATCCCCAGTTACTCAGATAGTATGTTCTGATAAAGGTGACCTCATTAGAAGAAATGTTTTCTTTTTCTTAAACAGTGTCATAAATATACATTATGTTTGTTTAAGGCATTCTGTGTCTTTGAAGTCAGTTCAATGTACAACATAGTTCAGGTCATTAACATTGGATCAAAGTGTATATTAAATTTCTGATTAAACATCCCCTCTTTTGCAGCTTGGAATAAACACAATTATAACTTCTTCCTTCCTGGTGTTGGTTTAAGATTAACATGTGCCCGATTTTAGCAAGTTCGACTGTTGCTCGTAGCCAGCTGGATAAGCAGACTTTAAGGAAGTTAAGTGAAGTTTAGCATACAAGGCTTTTTTTCATAGTGTTCAAAACTCCTTACATCTGTTCTAATTAACTTCCTTTTTGTCTGGCTGATTATTAGTTTTAATATCTGTGTTGGACAAGGCTTGTTTAACATTTCAACCACTGCTGTCCTTGGGCAATTAAAAGCTGCCAGGACAAATATGTCAAGATAGCTGGAATTTGGTTGGTGGTACTGCCTGCACAGAAGAAATTTTAGTGGGTATCTCACTAATGAGAATCAAAGATGGTGTGCCCATAATGACTATGAATTTTGATTATTTTTTTCCCCCAACAATTCAAAATAAGGTAATTTAATAAATCTTTTTGTTTTATAAAAGGAAGATACCTGGCAGAAAGAAGGTGTCTCTTTTTTTTTTTTTTTTTTTTTTTTCTTCAGCTTTAATCTCTAGTTGGATACACAGCTCAGGCTGCAGATTGCACTTGTCAGAAGAAATAGAGTAGAAGGAATCCTGTCCACACCACAGCTACATGGTAGAGTCTGGGCGTGAGTGTGGGTGAAAGTGTTATATACCATGGACTCAAATTTGTGTTTCTGCATGACAATGAGAGTAGCTCTACCTTTATTGTGGCCTGCTATTCTTTACTGAGTCATCCTGGTTGTCCTGTAGCCCTGACTGCATGCCGTATCTGGGCCTTCAAGGGAAATGTGCAGCTGAGGTACTGGTGTGGGGTTGTCTTTTGGATGTGACATTAACAGGAGGAGTTGTGGGGGTGGACGGTGACAGGTTCAAGTTGAACCCATGCAGCCAGACTGTGGCAAGTAGGTGGGTTCTGGGTGCAGGATGATGTTATAACTGTGTGGTTTATGTGAAGGCTTGAATCAGTTTGGTTTGGAAGTTTGGCTAGTTTGGGCTTGAACATTTGTTCACACCTAAGTTTAGAAAACTTTGCACATATAGCCGAATTGTAGTTATCAACTGTACTTCCGTATAGAGTGGTAGCTTACAGTTTGTGTTACTTTGTCTGTACCCCAATCTTTTCCATCCAAAAAAAAAATCTGTTTTGCCAGGATTTATATAGGTTGGAGGAGGAAATACTTCCATCTCTGCACCAGAATTTTAAAACTTCTTGTAGATTACTTTTGATTATAGAGAGGATAAACTGTAGTCCTAGACAGCAGCTGGATACGAAATGCGGAAAAGGAAAAGAAAAAAATAAGAAATAAAGATGTGATATTTCAATGCAATACCTTGAATTTTATTTTACAAAGATGGTTGTATGACTTTGTCTTATTAGATATTCTCCCCTTCAGATTTATAATATAAATATTTGAAAAGTTCATTCTCTTAAATATATGAAATATTTTAATCCTATAATTTTTTTAATTTTGCTTTGAGGATTCTGATTGATATATTTGAAATAAGAAACCTTTCACTAGAGACAATTCTTCCAACTTAAATGCCAATTACTGTGTATGGTTGAAGCATGTTTATTACTATAGATACAATTGGTTGAGTGCAGATGTCTGAATAGAAGAAATGCGTGTTTCTACCTGTTTCATGCATCACAGTTACTGTGTTTATTTCTGTACTTTTTCATTCTGTAGATGGCTGTGAATGCCCTTCATGGCAAATAGTTTGTGTAAAAGAATACTTTCCCTGTAGTAACATATGGAAACAGTTTGATAGAATAAAACGAGAAGAAATTAATCATAGTTATTCTGAGCTGCTTTTGCTGGTTTGTAGCCAGACCTCATTTAGAATGAAATCCTTAAGAGATGGTAGTGTTTGGTAACATAAATAAACTTTCACCTAATAAAAAAAATTCCAGGACATATTTGTAAACTGTTAGATACCTAGCTTGTCTAAATTAACATTGTTTGTTACTTTTACGGAGATGAGCAGTGTCCTAATGCAATCCTTGTCTTCATGGAAAAGCAAGACAAAATTGTTTGTACATTTACCAAATTCACCTCTACAAAATTGACTTTAATGGAGTTCCAAGATGGATGTATTTGTCCTACTAAGTGTGACTAGCCCCACAATCTCGAGACGCAGTTTCAAAGAAGTCATCTTATTGAAGTGATGAAAATATATTTCTAATATACTTCTATTTCCAGTGTATATGTGGAAGTCAAGTTAATTTAGTCAGCCTGCCTTAGAAAAAATAATTTGGGAGTGTTTGTTCAGTACTGTTTTGCTTATCAGAGTTGAAAACAACTCTGATTAAAGAATTCACATTAATAAATGCGAATATTGAGAAAACATGTAAAAACATGAGAGTAGGGACGTTCTTTTAAAGGTAGCACTCATAAACTATGCTTGTATATGTTTGACATCAGAATTATTCCTAAGTAAATTGAAAACATTGAATCTAATGCAGTTAGGATGATTGGAATACAAAATGTACATTTACTTAATGCTACTAGACAGCTGAGAAGTTAGCAAGCTTAAGGAAAAATGAATTTCAGGGGAGATAAAGGCCATGAATGGAGAAGAAAAGTATTGGTGTAAAAACTAGGAGGGAGTCATGCTAGAAGGATGGTCAGGTCTGCTCATTTAGGTCTAGACTGTAAAGTTTTAGGCTGTGATTGCCACTGACTTGAGGTTCAGGGTTTGCAAATTGGCTGTGTAAGTGAACTCTGGGGGTCTGCATCAGTACTTGGGGCCTGTTTGGGACAAGGGTGTACCAAAGACATAGCATACGTTTTTTTAGTATGCCAGCCTGCAGGATCTATGTTGCCTGAGCTTGTTGCCACACTGTTGTAAAACAAAAGGAATTGTAGTTGTGGTATTTTTTTGTAAGAATTTTGTGCCACTGCAATTTTTTTCTCTTCCTGGTTGGTATCATTCAACTTGTTAAGCTTTGCAGCCATTTAGCATTCATTGTTCTGTTGCAAATCTGGCTACTAAAAATGGTCAGATCAGTGATGATGCGGATGTGTTGGTTTTTCATGCCTTTTTTGAGCATCTGGATATTTGATAACTTGTTCTTGGTAGGTTGTATTCTAGATGTGGAATGTTGGTCTCAACTGCATAATGCACTGTGTGTTGGGGGTATTTGTAACCTGGATAATTGCTTGCTTGAGATATAAGCTCGATTTCCCTCCCTAATCTTTCTGGGAATTTTAATGGATTTTTTCTTTTTTTTTTTCCCTTTTTTTTTCCAAATAAAATGAGGATTTTCAGGTTTTATGAATATTCAGTAAAAAGGTCTACCGCATTGTTATCCAACTTGCTGTGTTGTGTGTATGCTTCTGTGGCCTAAGCTTTTGAACTTTATGTTGTAATGAAAGGTGTCATCAATACTGCTTGGATTTTACTCCCCTTGAACTGTGTTGCCTGATCTTAAAACACCTGGTTATGCATTCACTGATTACGTGCATCTAAACAATTTCTTGTCAAAGTATGGTAAAATGAGAATGACACAGTGCTACTGTTTAGTGGATTAGTGTGCCTTGAATCTATTGAAAATACTTGTGACACCCTATTATACTGACCTGCATGATGCACTTAAATCTTCTACTCTTTCTACTTTTTTTTTTCCCCAGTCACAGTTGAGTCTTTACCTTAAATGTATGCTATACTATATATAGGCAGTTAATCAAAAAACTGAATACAAAACTGAGAACCTGTTTGTAAATGTTTTTGTTTTTTGCTATTTAAAATGGGTTATAAAAGACACCTGTTGTTTCTAAAAGCATCTAGAGGCTGGTTCAGATTTCAGCGTATGGGTTGATGAGCTTACTTCCAAGAGATACCAGTCTGTCACTTCTGCTGAAGTTGATGGAATTCTGTGTTCTCAGGTCATTTTAGGACTTTTAAGGAAATGATAGAATAAAAGGATGTTTTTTGTTCCAGTATTTTGTCTGCAAAAGAAACTTAAGTTAGCAGTATTTGTTTCAATGTCTTTTATGCTGTGAAATATTCATAGACCTTGCCTACAGATATTTTGATACTTTAATGAATTTATTTAACAAAATATGCAAAAATGGGGAAAGGTAGTGTATGTATTTCCTGGACATGCCAGTTTCACCAAAAGCAGTTCTTGACTGTGTTTCAAGTGGAGTGGCTTGTAATGCTGTAAAGTGGACCTTTAAAGAAATTCAGTTTAACTATCCACTTCACATTCAGGAAGGGTGATGCACTTTGTGTATGATTTTGAAAGCAAATTTGAATCAAAATTATTAGAAATTGAAAGATAAGTACCCTGAGTGGGGAAATGTTAATACAAGACCCAGGCACTTGCTTTAGACACATAGGATTTGTATTTTGTGGTAGGTTAATTCTAAGTGTAAAAATTATCTGTAAAACTATGACATTAACAGGTACTTACAATTTTAAATGTGGACAGTTCTAAATTTTTTTTTTTAAATTCGTGTCTGAACCTCTTGCCTGAGAGCCAGGCCAAATACCTCTTCTACATTCCTAACATAAATAGCAAGTTAAAGCTTCTCAAACTAAAACAAATAAAATTTGAATACCTGATACTCAGTATATACTTTCTTTACTAATATGGAAATAGTTCTTTGTCACTGATTTATAACCAGAAAACCAACATGGAAATTCCTTGCAAAGAATAAAATATTTGGTGTAACTGAGTGGATGTAGACTAGCTGAATGATTATGTTCTTCATTTATACCCCACAGTCATCAGGGGCAAAAGCTCCTTTGGATACAGTAGTACCTCATTGTGTTACTTGCCTTGCTGTGCCCTAATGTTTAAGCTTCTGAACTATAAAAAAATGTAGTCTGTAGCCCTGTCCTAAGTACCTAAATTCCCCATTCAGTTCATTGCAAGACTGCTAGGAGTGGAATTCATGAAAGCTTTGTGCTGAGGAGGGAGGATGTTGGTGCTAACCAGAAGGAAATACTGTAGAACAAGCCATAAATCTTAAACTGTGCCCCTATTTGGCCTGCATATGAGAACAAAATTCACAGCTCAGTTCTTCTGTTTTTACATGCCAGATATTATTGGGTTGACACCATGAATGAAGTTACCCATGAGCCAATTTTGGAAGCAGAAGCATGTGCGGTGAGGTCTGTGTAAGCCAGCTTGGGTTTGGCAGCTGTGTTCATGTATGCCAGCTAGAGGATGCTGCCAGAAGGGCTGTGGAGACAGCGTTTCCTGCATTAGGGACCCAGCTCTCTTGTCCCATATGGAAAGCAGGGCATACACAGGCCAATATTGTCCTTTGCTTGATCCCAGCTTCCCCCAGTCAGAAAGTGGCCTTAGGAACCAATGCAGTTCTTGTGTCACTGAGGTGGTAAACTCAGCCCTGTGTTGGGTCACATCGTCTGGCTGAGGAAGCTCGTTGTGTGTGCTGAGGCAGAGAAAGGTCCTGCAGAAAGGTGAGCCAGGAGTGAGCCAAACAACCAGCCATTGCTGTATCTTGTCTCAGGATTGTAAGGTTTCTACTCAGTGCTGCACCTCAGCGAGTACGCTCTAATCCACAGCCTGTGCTCATGTGAAGGTTTTCTGTGTGGTGGAAAGTTCCTGGCTTTAGGAAGCACTAGAGCTCTGCATTCTGCTTTCAGAGCGTAGAGCAGGCATGGACTGAGTTGTCCTTTTTCAGAATAAAACCCAAATTCTTAAAAAAATCAAGTGACTGCTAGTTATTCTGATACTGCATACACAGAATTTCTGTCCCTCACATGATCAGAAGTCAGCCATAATAACTTATTCTTTGTATTAAACTTCGTGTTCAGTGTCAGGTGTAGCTTGAGCAGACTTGCTGCTTTTTGTGCCTAACTTGTGTTTTCTCCTTGGAACGGAGGGAAGGCAGGTGAGACAGGCTACCACACCGGGCTCAGTTCTGTGGTAACTTAAAGCAAAACTGTAGTTGCTTGAAAATGCCATTTGTTAAATTTTAGGTGCCATGAAGCTTTCAATTACTCAAAAAGTTCACTGGGGATTTTAAAAAATTGACGTGTTTGGATTTGTTAGAAATTAGATCTTCCTGAATCTTCTGGAAGAGCTAGGCCTCAGCAAGGCAGGAGATGTGGTTCAGTATTGTCACAAAGATGCAGATAAAGACATTCATGAGTTTTTATTGTGCAATAAACCAGATGTCAAGAAAACAATGTGTTTCAGAGCTCTCTTAAGAATATAATTTTGAGTATTTCAATTTTATTTAGAATTGCAGTTTGGTTTTTTGTTCCTCAGAGTGCGTGTTTTACTTGTGAGATTTGGTTATGCAAGTCACATTGTATTCTCTGGGCCTGTTTTGTGCTTAAAATGTAACATGACATGATTGCTAAAAACTGTAATATAATATTGGATCAGCCTAAGAAATCCTCTTTTGCTAACTGATTTTCTGGAATGGTAACTGTTCAGAATAAAAAATTTCAAATAGACTTAACTAATTGCAGAAAAGCTGTGGCTAGCATGCTGCTCCATCTCTTTTCCCATGACCTTCTAATTTTGTAATTTTTTTTGTGTGTGTGTGACCAATTAAAATATGACGGCAGAGCAAATAACATAGTCCAAATGCCCAGCAGCTGGGACACAGAAGTAATAATCCATGTCCTAGAATCATAGGAAATAGAGGAGGGAGAAGTTGCAGGTAGTTTAGTCTCTCTGCTTCTGCTTATGCATGGCTTTTCCTCAAAGTACATCTGTTAAATTTACTCCTCATTAAATACATTAATATATTACTAAAATTATAGTGGTGTTTAGTTTTGTCAGTGTCTTTTCTGTTACAGAAGTAATTGATCTTGCTTAGGACAGAAAGATGGACTAGGTAACCTCTCAAGATACTGTACAGACAGTTCTATGATTTCACGGTTCTCACTTATTTTTCTGTACCATGATTTGCCTTTGGATGACAATGTTTTGCGCCATGTAGGGTTTTATATAGGTATCTCTTCCCAGATATTTGAAAGAAAAAGTGCTTTTCAGATTTTGAGAAAGTGGTTCAGGTATTTCTTGTCATATGATTCTTTTGAATCTTTTCTTTCCCTGCTCCCTGCCTGGTAGTTCATGCATATTAGTACTCTTTGAGCATGAGAAACTGGTTCACATCTCTGTCCTCATTCTGTAAAAGAATGAATTAAGAAGCTGTATTTTAGAGCTCATAAAGTGCTCAACACGCTGACTGCATTCCTCTTTGTTTTATTGTTCAGTAGTATGAAAGGCAGAGGGAAGACAAGTTCTTTCTCTTCTGAGAGGAAAAAAACTTTGGGCTTGCTTTTTGTGTCTCATTCTACCATTATATGCTTACCTGAGGTCAAGAATCTTGTAAGAGTGGACAAGACTCATATGTATGAGGCCAGGATTTGCCAACAGAAAATAAATGAGATCAACAGTAACAGTGCTCTTATTTTATGTGAGTTGCCCTATTTTTTTTCCTGTGTCAAAACTCACTAGCCCTCAGAAGATCTTACGTGGCTGCAGTGAAAACTGTTAGAATTCACCATTGGGAGTGTTTTTCTAGGTATACTGATTTAAGATGTTGGTTAATTCTGAAAGTTTTGAAAAGCATAATTTATTCTTTTTGTTTGTTTGTTTCATAAAAATAGATAATAACAGTGTAGCGTAAGGATGCCATTCCCATTTGTTAGCGTTGTTAGGGAGCATGCTTTTTGCCCTGTGAACTTGATAAGCAATGTTCTGTCAGTGCATTCTTTTCTTCGTTATTGTATGGACAGCTCTTGTCCCAATTAGCCTCCTATAAAGTTCATGTGAGCATTTGGTAAGTGTTTGGTGAATCATGGGTAACTTTCAAGTATCAAAATGACTAAAACCAGCTAGGACAGTTCTGTTTCAGAGATGCCATAGGTTTTTAATACTATATGTAGAAAAAAAGACCAAAGATATATTTTTAATTGGTTTCAAATCTAAGCAAAACCAAAACTGAAATATAAGCATCTAAGTATCTGTTCTGGAGTAGAGTTCTGCTGGATACTGAATACTTTCTGATGTATATACTGTGTTCCCAGTGATTTCACTGGTAAGTGTGGTTGCTCAGTATTTCACGCAGTGAATTCAGCATGGAAGAACAAGCTCAATTTTCTGAAACTGTTCTTGCTGCTTATTTCTGAACACTTTTGGCTAAACTGAAATCTGTGAAAGCAATAGGTTTTGTGGATTGTCAACTCAGGTGTGTCTCTTGCAATTTGATATCTGAATAGGCCTAGAACTGTCCTCAGAGAAACTGCTTAATATGTATGTAGAAAAAAGTCTGATAAACAAACATCTCAGATCTGTATATGTATTTGCAGTAGGTGTTTATGAAGGACTTAAGTTGGTTTGTTTTGTAAATTGGTCCTCAATGTGTATACTTATGCAGCCTTCCATTGCTTTATTAATGTTAAAAGTCTCATACAAAGTAGTATGACTTATTATTAGATATATAAAAGATAGATAAGTAGAAAATGTATTTTAAAGCTCTTTTTTGACTGCAGCTCTCTGATATACATTAATATTAATAACATTTAGGCTTCTGTGTATTTTGTTCCACAGGCAGCAGGAGCAATTCGTCCTCTAGTTTCCACTGTTATTGCCTCTACTGCAGATGGCTGTTTAGACCACTCTTTGGAACGTGCGAGGTACAGAGCAAGTGAAATGCCTCAGGCTTTCTTGTTTGATATAATCTACGAAGCATACCAACAGGCAAGACATTGAAACTTTCTAAGACCTTTTTCCATTTACTTTATTTAGAAAACACAAAAACTTTATTTCTCTTCTTTAATAATGACATACAAGAATATGATGGGATATAGAGTATTTTAAAATATTGGGATAATATTAATTTGATACATATAGGTAAATAAATCTTTCATTTGCTTTGTGTTGCATGTGTATTGTACGTGCTTAGATTAATGGCTGAAAATAACATTTATGTAGTCTCTGTTGTCATTCTCCATTTTTTTTCCCAATATATTACTTTATTTTCTTAAATAAAGATTATGTTAAAAATTGTGGGTAGTATACTGGATCCTGACTCTTTTGCCTTTATCCTTCTTGAAGACTGCTTTTGTTTGCCCCACCCTGCATTCAGTTTGCTGGACACACTCCAGGCTTTCGTCTCAGCGTACTACTTCCTTTTCATTCATCACCTTGTGGAAATTGCCTGTCCTCCAGGTATCTTCAAGACTGACTGGAAGCAGAGCATTTCTTCATTTGTGACTTGGAAGGAATTGTTTTTCACTCCAGTAATGCTGACAGTCATACTTCCCATCAGTCTTTCATTTGTAGAGTAAACAAGCCCAAATTACTGATCTCCACCTTCAGAGAGTACATAGCTTAGAAGTCACCACCAGCAGAACAAATGTGTGGACAGGACAGGCAATGAAGAAGAAATAGTTGCTTAATTGTTCAGTAATTGTTTTACTTAGAAATGTTGGCACAAATTCCATGTCATACCCTTTATACTTCATACTTGAAGCTATTCTTAGATGCTGAAGATGAAGGGCTATCCAAGATGAAGAGCTACTCAAATGATTGGACTAGCTCCAATCTTTTTAGTTCTGATGGGAAGCGGGGATGTTCTTGGTGTATACACAGCTGATACTTGTGAGACTAGCTTGAATATAGTGGGTATACTAGTGATAAAGGCAGCATATATGTGTATAGAACACATCTCAAGAGACACAGCTACTGTTGATTTTACAAATGTTTCTTCCTTGTTGGTGTATCTCTTGGCAAATTGCACATTTATGTGGTGTTGCTCGAAAAAACACCAAAACCAGCCCCCTATTTTTTCTTTCTGCATTTGCTCTTAGTTTGCAGATACAGTAGGGCTGGCAAATACATAAAAAGCTTTTGCCCTAAATGCCTTGCTCAAAAGACAACTATATTTGCAGTCCCTATGCTCCTCTGAATAGTGTTCTCTTCTCACATATGCGCTCCATCAGTTGTCTTTTTTGTATCCCTCCTCTTTCAAGAACAAACCACCAAAGTTGTTAGCAAGCAACTAAGGTTATGGTTCCTTGTCCCCAGTTCCCTTTGCATTGGCTAGATTCTGGTCATTTAAATGTTCTGTGCCTTGGAGCTCTGAGAAGGATAACACTTCACTAAACCTCTCAACTCATATTGTTTGCTAATTATTTATGTTTCAATGGTCTCTCACTGTCCAAGTCAAGGATTAAGACCCTATTGTTCTGGGAACTGTACAAACAAATAAAAAAAGATAGATAATCGTTGTCCTGAAAAACTTGGTCAAGCTACTGTAAGACAGATTTTTGTTGTAGGAATGGATGCAGCTTATGATGCTTCCTAAATATTAACATACCCGTAATTAGTTCCCACAACAACCTGGTGAAGTATGTAAGTATCATTGTACAGCTGAACAAAAAAAGATAAAATATTTTTTTACTCATGTTGCAAGTCATTCACAAAGCTGGGAATGGAATTAATTTTGGCTGACTTGGCATGGGATCACAATCCCTCTCCTGTGTATTTTGTACAGTTGTGACCTTTATGCAACAGCAGTGTGGGGAAAAACAAGTCAAACATGCATTCCTTAGAAAGAAACTGTCCATTTTTGAATGTCCAGATTTTAATTACTGCTTCAAATAACATAGGCTTTTCAGTTAGATTGTGGGCAATGTGGAATACTGCTTTCAAACTCTGTCTCTATTTAAATGCATCATCTGATGTGAGTAGGTAGATTTAGAGAGTTTACTTCCAGATGTCCAGATGTGTGCTTTTTGGTGAATGTAAGAGCAGTGAGTATCTTGACCCACTAAGTTGCAACATTCAATGAGAGGTCAGCTGTCTGATCCTTACAGGTTTGTTGTCTATAGTCTTTTTTTGCTCTTCTTGTCTGGGAAGACCAGACTAGTGCTCTTTCTCCTTCTGTTGCTGTTTTGAATGTATTTAGATCTAGAAAGTGAAACAGAACAAGGTCTTAAAAAAAAGATGAGTCAGGATGAGTTTGGTATGGTGTGGGTGATGCTCTGTTTGTGTTGAGAAAGGAATGTACTCTGAATAATTAGAAAAGGTTCCACTAATGTACTCTGAATAATTAGAAAAGATAAGGTGGGCACCTGAAGGAGATAAGGAGACCATCAAGTCAGGAAATCATTGAACAAAGAAAATTGAAATGTCTGCTCCGCCTAGATCCCATGTATGTGAATGGAATCATTAGGTGTCAAAATCAAATTAGTATGTATGTAAAGATGTAAACTCTCACAAAAATTGTATAAAATCCCAAACTTTTCACTGGAAACTTTGGAGCTAGTTTGTTTGGTGCGAATCGGCTAGTTCCCCAATGTTGCACAAAATAAATACCTTTGCTGCTTAAAGATAAAAATTTGTCTCTGAGCAGTTACTCTGTGCCATTTTTGCATCAAAAGGAATAAGCTATTAACACTAAAATATGTAAAAATAAGGTTTTATGGTCTTTATCAAATTAAAAGTAATTTCTTTAGAAAACTTTTTCCATTTCTTGATTGGGGGAAAGTACATGTCTTGCACATAAAATGAATTGAAGTAGATACAACAAATGCCAAAGGTTGGTTTACATTATCACAAAATATACATATACTGCAGTGAATTCCCTTCAGATTTGGTGCAAAAAATCCAGCACAGATTTTGAGAACATACCGTCAGGTTGTTTGCATGCATTTAATTGTGATGCATCTCATTTTTGTGTGCTGGATCTCAGTTTAGTTTTCACTTTTACCTTTTCTCTGTTGCCTAGAACATACATATTCCAGACAGCTCTTCTTTCTGCAGATACTTGTTGCTTTCTGATTTAACTGTGATGATGTCAAGACTTCTGACATCATAACCATTAACTTTCCAGCTTTATAGTAGTGCTGTTGAAAACTTTTAGAATTTTGTTGCTCAAAATTGCATGCACTCCGTTGTCTTTGTAATGACTTTGAGAGCTCATTAAACAAACGTTCTTCATCACTTGCATATCTGATATTTAGGCCCCCTTCAACAGAGCTTTTCAGGGGTTAAAACCCAGTACTTTTATTTTTTAATATGATTTTCCTGGTTTTGGGGTTCTTTATTGCAACCACTTCGTGGGGAAAAAAAATATGTTGAACCGGAAGTGACATCAAATTAGAGTCTGGTTTGGTCAGTTACCTAGAAATGGGGTTAAGTATTCCATCCATTACTTCTGAACTGTGCTATGAAATAGTTTCTGCTGTGTTTCTGAATTTTTCTCAGGTTGTGTGGAACGTATGCGTTATAGTGTTTTCAAAAGGGTTTCTTGTTACCACTAGTCACATCTCATTTTGCTAGGTGTATTAACTTGAAATCTTCTGTTCTTTGGGACAGTTCTCTCACACTTCCATAATGTTTCTTGATCCTGATGGGGAAATTATTTCATCTTTCTGCTCTGCTATTTTAAGGTAGCCGAGGCCTTCTGCCTGCAAAGTAGGGTTGTTTGTTTGGTTTTAATCCCCAGAGAAGTAAAGAAATCTGAAATGGGAAGAGCAATCAAAAAAAAAAAAAAATGGTGAGGTACTGAGTACTGCTAGGACTTCTGATGGTTAATTTTGAATATTTTTTTCTAACCATACTGAAACAATAGTAGAGATTTATAGATATATTTCCTTAAAAATAATCTCAGACTTTTTCAGCTAGCATCAATTTTAGTGTCAGTTAGTGGTGGAAGCAGCCTTATTGATGAGTCTGTGTGTATGCTTGAGAAGAAAAACCCCCGACTTTCAGATGTTCCATATTTTTTCTTTTCTATTTGGGAAATGCAAGCAGTTTGAGAGCCTTTTTTTGGTGAAGGAAGAATTGGGACTTCTTTGTGTTGGCCTTTTTGTGGTGCAGCAGGTAGGTGGGGGTGCTTTTCAGTATTTCAGGGAAAGCTTTTCAGTATTCTGCCTCAAATGATAATGGCTCCAGTGCAGAAGGATCAGAATACCACTGTTCAGGAAATAGGTACTTCTTGCACTGCAGAATAGTGGTGCTGATTTTAATGTCTATAAAGTTTCTGTTACATTGTTACATGTTTTATATTTAATTCAGGATATCTCTTGGCCCCTGTACTGAACATCACATAAATTAGACTAAAAACATTTACAGTCAGTATTGAAATTAAGCAACTTTTCAGAGCCCACAACATCCAGTGGAGCTAAAATGATGTCTTGGTAGTCTTAAGTTAGAATAGCAAGGCCTTTATGTTGTTAGATAGAGCACTCTGCTATAATAAATGAATACGTATAATGAGATTTTGGAGGATACAGGCACCTATCCCCTGTATGTAATGCTGCTTAATGCAAGTCTCTGTGTTCAGTTGGTTATATGAAGCATGGGAAAACAGCTGGTTACTTCTGTTTCAGTGAAGTATTTTGATGCATCCACTTTCTAGTAGGACTTTGGAATTTGGTGTTGGGATGGTCCTGAGGTGAGAAAAGGATGAATTGTGCAGGCCTCCTTACATATGCTTGTGGGTGTTACCGTATGACTCATCATATATATGCCTCCTTATCTCGTGTTCTTAGGAAGTACAGCACTGCTTTCATGCCCCTCAATTTGTAAAATTTAAAGAAGTTACACGCTTATACAATTTATGAAAATGGTAGCTTTTATTTCTGTGAGTACTTGACACAAGGTGGACAAATGACATATGCAAACAACTGCAAGGGGAGAAAGAGATATATTTATAATATGTGTGGTATCTTGCAGGCAGGATGCTTTACCTTAGCCTGGATTTTTCCTTGGGATGTTGGGTAAAAGGCTATATAAACGTGTTAAAGGGTTCAACGTAATGTTGCATCGGTGCTGCTATTAGTTTTGGTATGTCCTAATTTGTGAGTTCTTGTTTTCTGCACAATGTATTGAACCATACCACTAACCTTCAGTAAATATTAGTAGTGGATGCGTTAAATCTTTTAAAATGAAAAATGCAAATCTCTAACTATAGCAATACCTCTGGTAAAGTTATAAAATTGCAGAAGCCATGATTTACTTCAGTTCTAATGTACTTGGGACAAAACCAGCCAGTTGGATTTTTTTTTTTTTTTAAGTGAATAAGAATTAAATTCCTGCTATTTGGAAATGCATGTTTCTTTTCTATTCTTGTCAGCCCTAAGGGAAATCAGAAAAGTTTTAAGTGTTAATTGAAAATCCACCCTTTCCAAAGATAGCAAATAAAGAATAAATTCCTTAGACCAGACTTGTTCATTTTTGCTTAAGGTAGTTTTATGTTTCTGTTCAGCATTTTAATTTAAATAGGAACAAACATTAAGTATGATCCTGTAAGCCTGGGTAGGGGTGGGGGGAAGACTTAACTTACTAGAAGTCAAGTGTTCCCCTGGAGCAGTATCTTTTATGGAATTAGAGTATCAGGAAGTCAGGTAGACTACCTTTGTCCTTTTAATCAGAGTAGGCTGAGACTGATTTCTCTAATACCTCTCTCTGACATATTGTGAAATGCAGAGAGATCTCAGAGATCTTTTATCTTTAACACAAAGCGTCTTGTTGTATCATGTCATGTTAGCGTACAAAGTAACACAACCACGATATACAAAGGCTGAAATGCCCAAATATAACAAAGCATTGTGTATTTGAAATCTGCCAAAGTAAGGAAGGTAGTAAGAACCATTAAAAAGCTTTGCCTTTCCTGGTCTGGCAGAGAAACAGATGAAGATGGAAGTAGAAGAGGACTAAGTGGTATGCAGAAGATCCTGACTAGCTTCTGTGTCAGGGGTATAAACAAAAACCCCAGCGCAGATGATACGAGGGTTAGAGAGTTGTCAGCATGAATGATTGAGGATACAATAGAATTGCTCACCAATGTGACCAGTCTGGTGAAGCCAAGTACCTTGTAAGAGGGAAGAGCTACGCACAGCTGAAGAAAGGCTGGGACTTGTTAGAAGGCTGTTCTGCAGGAATCCTCCATGTGTGGATGGCATGGCAATGTGTGATTGCCACTTAAAGATAGACTGATAAGTTTATAGAGATCTTAATTTTAAAAAACAATTGAGATTTTTTTTTTTTTCCTGGTAATCTTTTATATGTTGTTTTACACTTAGCCTCAAGATCTTCTGTACCTGGGGAAATTTACCACAAAATCTACAGTATTTTTTTGGGGTGTTTGTCTTGCATATGTAGTTAGTTTAATTATCTGTTGATAGTAGACCGTTTGTAGATTATGGAATTTTATATTTAGCTAATCAGAACAATGAAGTGGAAATAAAAAAAGGAACCGGAAGCAGGAATATTCATTGAAGGAGGATGGTCTTCAACATGTTTAGAGATGTTTCTCTGATGCATGTCTATAACCTCCTTACAGATACATGAAACAGATGGGCTTTAGGGATTCAATCTAATCTGTGTAGAAACTATGTAGAGATTAGTACTTTTTGGGACTACACTGAATTAATACAGCTGTTCATAGCCAACATTACCCACTTTGGGATAATAAGCAATAACATGTACTTATGGGACGTTAGAGCATCTGCCTGCATAGGAGAGAGCTGCTATATATAAGCATAGTAATGACAAGATACAAAATAATAGTGTGTCAGGGAGAATCATGCAAATACTTTGATGCTAAATTCTGGGAGGCAGATGTTCTTCCACTCCCCCTAAAAAATCATTACAAGATGTTCACAGATGGGGTTGAGATGGGGAGAAGAGATATTCTGCAAACTGTCCAACCTGGTCCTCAGTAGAAGTAAAGGAAATCCCAAAATTGTTCTCATCTAACAAACCCCTGAGAATGTTCAGGGAAGGTTTTGCCAGAGTAAGAAAGGAAGTTGGCTTTGGCTATTGTTAGGCCCATTGTAGAAGTATTTGCTCAAAGTATTGTCTTTTTTGTATGTAAATAATAGGGAGTGTATTCCATGTGGATTTTGTAAACTTCTAAAGTGCTTTTTGAAAGGGCATGACATTACTGGGATTCTTCTTCAAACATGTGTGAAGCATTTTAGTATCCTCTGTAGCAGGGAAGTGGAGTCAGCTGTAGCAGTTTAGTAATATTTTGGCATAGGTCAGGCAAATCCTTCGAGGCAAAATGTCTAGACTGATTTGGGGATTTTCCTGTGGGTTCATTCTTTGTTAAAGAGATCAGTGTCTGTCAAATTAATATTGCCAGGAGCAACAGGCGATTAAATGAACAGCAGCGGACAAATTGTTGACTAAAACCTTGGCAACTTTGGGAGCAAGGGTCAGATTCAGAAAAAGGGCTGAATGGTCAAAATGTAATTGAGGCAGAATGTGTCATTTAAATCTAATGCTGGAATCCTGAGAAAGAACCCACTGCTCACCTCCCTCCTAAGACTAAAGATATCTGAATATTCAAGACACCTCAACTTTTTTAACATTAACCAAAGAAGAAACTTTGTTTATGCCAAGGCATCTTAAGTTATGGCAAGGCTGAAAAGCTTAATATTTACCTCCTGTAAACATTTACTTGTACAGAAAATTTTTTTGCTTGATGCTGTTCAGTCATGAGTTGGTCATATGGATCAAATCTGTTTGTTTTTGTAGTGTAAAAACACTGAAAAAGAGACCACCATTGTTTTTAACATGACAAAAAGTAGGTAAGATATATAGATTTTATCATAAGCTGTAATGGGTTGTTTCTTGGCCTTCATTTTTTTTAAAAAGCATCATGCATCTTTTAATAAGTATTATGTTGTAAGCATGATCAGTTTACCTCATTTTTCTTCAAATGTATTTTGCAGTTTCTGTATGCTCTGTGTGTGTATGGACATCTATTTTGTTTTCCACCATCCCCAGCTTTCATCACCAACTTTGCTTTTGTATTTTGTAGTTGTATGTTCAGGTCTTCTGAATATATGCCATGTAACAACATTGCTGTATTTTTCCTAATTCTGTGTTCTGGGTTGTGTCAATAGGTTTTCTTCCTTTTCATCAACTGTATTCTGAAATACTGAATCAAGAAGTGATTTGTGAATGAGAAGAACTAGCTAAAATAATAGTAATGTACTAGTATGATTTGTATGACAGTACTACAAGCCAATGCTCTTCTTTGTATGGGGTTCTAAAGACAGCATACTTCCATCTGCCTATGAAATTTAATAGGTAATTACAGTTTTAGTCTAACTGCCTACTTGTTTGGTCCAAATCAACCTACTTGGCTGAAGAGTGAAGTAGCATGGAATATTTCAGTTTGTTGAAATTCCTACTCCAGTTCCTTTGATGGTATAATAATATAGATTTTAATTAGCTGTATACTAGTGTCAAGATGGGGAATATCTGTGAGTTTTTCAATGTGCAATCTAAACATATGAAATAACCTAACAAAAGGAGCCTTTCTGCTGATTTGTCCATGGGTCATTAGGATTTTCGATCTGATTGTTTGACAAGGAAATCTGTGTAGCTTCAAAATGTTGGAAGAAAACAAAGTATCTCATTTCTCCTTATATGAGAAGTTTTTGCTTTTCAGTGTTGTGGTCCATTTCAGCTTGGATTTTATTTCTGGTTTTAATCCCATTAAAAAAATCATTTCTTTGGAACTTCAGTAGAACCTGAGTTCTGTTCCATTTCATTCCTGCTGAAAACTGGTAATTTTTTTTTAGTTTGATGCAAAATTACAATGGAGCTAACTTTTTGATAATGCAGATTTGCACATGATTTTGATCTGCCCTTCTCCATTCATCTTCAAGCTGATGCACACAGACTGTTGCTTAAATACACGGTTGTCAGCCTCACCTAAATTAATATCCTAATTTGTGAAGTCCTTATGTTGGGAATCATGAGATGTTTTCAAAAGAGATTTTACAGTTACTTCATCTGGCATCTATTTACCCTAGCAGCTTTGTCCTGCGATGTAGAGGAATAAGTATTTTTTCCCTTTCCCTGTCCTTAAAACCTACCCAATTCTACAGAATTCTTTTCAAGACAAATATACCAAATGAATTTTGTCAGTAATGCCTTCATTTATTCAAAACCTGAAGCTAGATAGGTGGTCTGGTGAGAAAACTATGCTAGCTTAGATAGCTCTGTACTTGATTAGTTTTTTGGCGCAATGGTAGAGCCAGGATTCTGTATGAATCTCCACCTTGCCCTAATTAATTTCTGCCACAAGAATGTTTGGAGAAATTCTAATGCCTTGCATAAGAAAAAAATAAAAAGTCTTTTTGCTAATGGGATAATTACTTCCATTTTATGGCACTTCTCATCCTGTAGGATCTCAAAGCACTTGCAAATCCAATCCACATATTAGCTCTTGTAACTGGTGCAGTGGTGCAAAGCTGCCACACCCTGGGTAAAATCTGGGATCTCTGTAGCAGTGAAAAGGCATTTTGAATTCAGATACTATTTGGACGGTGTATGTTAGGGAGACCCACTGCAATTATTCTAGTTGGAAGTTAGACTGGATTATGAGAGTATTGTTGTGTTACTGGATTTATCCTTATGTGTTCTGTATCCACAAGAATCACCCGTTTGGCACAGGCTCAAAAAATGCTGAATAGTGAGTGAGAATCACTATCCAGCATATGGGAGACCACCCATCTAAATTGTCATCTGCTGCTTGTTTTGGGAAAACAAAGAAGAAAACAAGGTAGTGATGCTAGAGCTTTTAATCTTATGGCTACTGACAGTTTAGCGTCTCTCAGAAGGCAAGGAAAAGGACTATTTATGATCTTACATAATTTCAAGAGGTGATTCTCAAGTAAATTGTTCTGAGAATGTGAATAATCTTATCTGTTAAAATATTTTTAAAATAAAACATCCATTTTAATTTGGCCTGAATTTGGTTCACCTCTGCTTCTAAGGCTGATTAAATTTTCCCTTGTTTGCTTAATTTTAGAACTTGGTATATTTAGAACTCTACTGGGAGAATGTAAACAATCACTCTTTTAAGTTTTCTTAGAACAGCATAAATACTCTATAGTTTTATGTATAGGGACAGTATTTTTTGTCTTGTCCATATAATTCTTTGCCAAATATTTTTCTAATTTACAAGATGATTTTCTAAAGTGTAAACAATGAGTCCTAACAACATATTTTGACTACTACTGTTGCCACATAGAATATTAACATTTTCTTCTTGGCATTGTAACTAAATTAGGACTTTTTTTACAAGCTGAAATTGTATATGAGCTATGAAATTCCATGTTCAGCTGCATGCTCAAAATGACTCCTGTGTGCTTTTCTGGTACCAGAAAAATCATTATTGTCTTATGGTTACTTAGGACCTGTTTTATGAAATCAATCTGAGTAATAACTAGCTCTTAGTACATTAGTACCAGGTATTTAACCTTTATATCAATACTAATGTTTATTCTCACCTAGTTTGTATTCTCATTTTCATTATGCTAGTTTGTGTGGAAGTAATATTAGGAATATATCTACTGGTATGGCACAAAGAAAGATTGAGGTTTCTTTTTTTGGTGATCTGTTAGTTTCAGGATTGTTATGTGTAAAATGGGACTTCACCAGCAGTGATGTTCATCCCAGTTACCAGTCATGTGGACACAATGCATTCAGAGTCCTGGCTGCTAGGGCATCTTGTGTCCACACTGCAAGTGATGTGCTTCAGCAGGTGCCCTTGCATATGACTTTCACCTTGATTCCACCAGAAAGGAAATTACTTTGAGCTTTCCAGCAGCACAGTTAAGGGCATTTAGTAGGGCATTTGTTCTGAGTAGGGATGCAGGAAAGATTTGCACAAAAAAGAACCTCTCCTGCATACTACCTTGGTAGACACAACCCTTGGCATTTCTTTTTCTGCCTACTGGTGCCCTTCTTTTCTTGGCAAAGCACCTCCAGTTATTCTCGATTAAATTTTTATTCCTTAATAGCAAAGCTGCACTTTCTTCCTTCTCTCTATAGGTTGATCATGATTTGTCTAGTAGAACCTAGCAGATCTCATTCTCTGGAAGGACTGAATTATAGATGTGTATGTAAAGGTTAAGAGCTCTCCATCTAGTTTTAAAAAATACTATTTTTTTTTTTTCAAAATGATAGTATTAGTGATTTTATGATTTTTGGCGTAAAGTTGAGCACATGTACTTCTTTTCTTGGATGGTTGGACCTCTCCTTTTGCAGAGACAGAAGCAGTAGCAGCCAGGATAAGATTAAGACTTAAAAAGTAGGCCTTAATCATAAATCATTTAGGTTGGAAAAGACCTTTAGATCATTGAGTCCAACCATTAACCTGACACTGCCAAGTCCACCACTAAACCATGTCCCTAAGCATCACATCTACACATCTTTTAAATACCTCCAGGGATGGTGACTCCACCACTTCTCTGGGCAGCCTGTTCCAATGCTTGACCACCCTTTTAGTTTTTCTTCATATCCAATTTAAACCTCCACTGGTGTGACTTGAGGCAGTGATACAAACTATCATAATAATCTTCTAGAGTATCTGCAAGTATCTTAAGGCATGGATTTAGGAGCAGGAAAAGTAGTTTATGTTTTCTCAAAAGAATTTTTAAACTTGCTCTTTCTGTTTCTTTTATCCAGTCGCAATTAAGGATGCTGGGGCTGGGACCTAGGTTTGTGATTATACTTCAACTTCTGTTTCATTTTGAGGTCAGAGCTGGAAAATGACAGTCAATAAAATGGGTATATTTTTTAATTGTTGCTTTATCTTATTTCAGTGTTTTTGTTGTAGTGATTCATTGATGAACCTAAATCAAAGTAAATGACATCTTTTCTTAGCAGTTTTGATAGAATGGGACACTGAAAATACGGGTTTTTCAATCTAGGTTATTAGTCCTAGATCCTATCTTTTCACCTGTGATTTGTTGCTTAGAAGTTAAAGGAACTTGTCCAAAATGGACAGAAATATCCACATAATTTTTTTTTCTTAGATCTCACACAACGATTTTAATTTATGCTCAGAAGTGCAAACTTTGATATTAGTTCTCTGCATCCATATGCATTTCTGAATCCCACTGAGTTTCTGCTTTTGCCTGTTGTGACTGTGAATTTTTCAAGCAAATTTGTGTTTAAAGAAACAAAAAAAGCGCAAAGTTATCTGCAACCTTAGTAGCTAAAACAGTGATGGGGAAAGCACATTTCTTGCCACCCACGCTGCATGTTTGTGCTCCGCATTCTTGCCTCTATGGGACTCCTACTGCCTAGCAGCGAGTTGTGTACAGTGAAGAGTAATTGTCAGACTCAACATAAAGGGAGATTATAAACTACTTTCTAAGACTAATAGGAGGAAAATGTGTAGCTGACTTGACTTGGGAGCTCGTATGTCTACAGCAGGAGTAGAGAACATGATTGCTGGTGATGGCAGTGTGAACTGCATTCATTGACCCAGAACATTTATTCCAGAAAGGGAAGAACCAAAATTACTCTTTCATTTGTAACTTTTACTATTAAAAAGATATTTGAAAGCATTGCTTGTTCTTAAGTCTTGTCTCAATATTTTAAACCTTCAATTGCACGTTTTGTTCAGTTTTGTAGAAACTTAGAATCATTTATATTGGAAAAGACCCCTAAGATCATGATTTCAATCAAAATTGACACGGGCGTAGAGTTTATATAGGGACCTAACATCACTAGTTTTCGAAAAATCAGTGAGTGTGAGGAGCAAGGAAACTCAAATGAATGCCTTCATGGAGAGGAGGCTGGAGCCTCAGAGCCTTCAGGCACTTAGGCTTTCAGCTCCATGGCTGAAATGCAAATTCGGCTGATACCCTCTGTTTTTCTTGGTCACACACCTTTCAGCACATGGGATCTTGGAACCAATCTATGCATAAATTCTTTAAGAGGTATTTAGTGGACTTAGGATCACCTCGAGTACCAAAATATTTCACTGGGCAGTCTGGAAGTATTCAGGGGATCTGATGATAGAGCGTAGGGAAATCATGGCATGTCTGGACACTGCACGTGCAGTTACTGCAGTGACAGGCGTTGGGATATAGATACAGATCTGTAGAAAAACAGGCTTGCTTAAGTCTGTTACACAGTAAATTGCTGTATCTTTATTCTCTTCGCTGTGATACACTTGGTTTCCTCATTCACATGTTTCTTCCTCCTGTTACTTCTCATTTAGCTGTGGTGTATTACTATAGGCTGAGTGCTTGTTGCAAATCCACTGTTGGATTCACAGTTTTTTGGTTTCCATGGTAATGAACATGGCAAAAATAATTCTTTATAAAAGACAATAAAAACAGACCAGTTCAGCCCCAACAAGAGCTTGTGTCTGCTGCTTTTTTAGCTTAGTAAAATGTTCCTGATGATGAACATTCATGATGTACTCTGGCACTTCAGCAGTGGAAACTTGATTTGCAAGGATCTGGAAAAATCATAAAGCTCTGCTATCGTTAATTAGTTATGCATTTAAATTGCAAGTGCTCTGATACTGTTATAGAATGGATTTACATCAAGGGTAAAATGGAGACGCTGCTGACAAAGGAAAAAGTACTAAAGATGACACAGCCAATGATTACAGAAGTGTAAGAGACTGACTCTGTACAGGCTTTAGTGGTACCTATGTAAAGGAGCAAATCTGAAGATTTTCTTTCAGTTAATACATAAAGAATATTGATTTTGCTTCCTTATTCTGAAACTAAGGAATTATGAAAAAAATAAGGAAATGACAGCGCTGTAGTGAAAATTTTTTTCATCTCTGTTTGTTCTGCTGTATGTTTACCAGTTCCCGTGTATCTGTTCAAAATCTTTTATCAGTATAAAGATACAGTAAAATAGTGCATATCAACAGTAAAAGCAATTGTTAATGTTAAATACTGTGTTTTTAATAATTTTACTTGTTCAAAGTATTATATTGGAAACAAGTTAGCTTATGGACTATTAGTAAGTATCAGGGAAATACAGGCTGTGTAGCTGCTCTCTAACCCCTTGTTCGATGTTTATGGCTAAGCAACAACAGTATAGCTTGCATTTTAAAAAGTAATGTTATTTATCAAAATATTTTCAAACTTATCTAGGGGGAAGGGGAAGAATTGGTTTAATGCCAAAATCTGGATCTCACTCCACCCATAGCACTGTATTCAAACATCCACTCTCTGTAAACAAACAAAAAAACCCACCCACAAAAAAGTCCCCCAAACTACCTATTAGAATGCCTTTGAATATTCAGCAGTTCAAAAACATTTTTAAATAACATATTTCCTTGTGTGTCATTTAAAGAGCTAAACTAATCTATTTTCTTTCTTTTGTGGATGATTTTTTGTGCCAGTATTTACATATGCTTCCACCATTTCAAATCTGTGGTCTGAAACTTAAATTATGTCTATTGTTTCACAAAGCTATGTGTGCATGTCAAGTTCAGTTAACTCTGTCAAACTTTATGTTAAAAAGCTTTTCAGTCAAAAAGGACTTTAGAAGTAGTAAGTTTTAAACAGATTGTTATAATGTAAATTGGCTCTAGGTGTACAATGAAATACGTACAGACAACTCGGGATGAGAATGTTGTATGCCTGGGTCAGTAAGAATTTTCCTCATGGAAATTTCATGACTCTTTATTGCAGGCACTCCCTGATAATGCTTTGTTTGTTAACTGAAGTTCTTAGAACAATATAGAAGCCTTCAAAGTCTGCACCGTAAATATGGATTTACAATTCCACACGTGGAGCTGCTTAGCATATGGATAATATAAAAAACTAAACTAAAACTAGTCTTGAGCTGATATTTCCATTTCATTGTTCTCCTCTGACATCAGTGTATCAGACTTACAGAAGAGTACACTGTGACAGTATGTTTAGGTTTAAACAATTACAGATAATTAGAGTGGTAAATGTCATGATGTACAAGTGTTAGTGAAGTATGTTTTTAATTATTACTTTGCTTTGTGTCATATTTCATCCCTTGAAGCCAGTAATACCCTCAAGATGCTTTAGCCCATTTATGGAACTTCTCCACTCCCTATTAATTATCTGTAATTAAGACCTTGCTAAAAAGTTGGAATTGCTTAGTCTTGTCCTAGTATCATTTGTTACACATATATTTAAAAACAATTTTAATTGAAAGTAAATTCTTTCACAGATATTTTTTTCTGAAATTTTCTCACCCATTCCAAAGGGAAGAAAAAAGTATCTGTATGTTATTCACGTTAGTAGAAAATAGCTTGCATTTTCCTTAAAATCAAACAAAACAGCAAATGTTATGCTAATAAATATTTGGAACTGAAAGTTGCAAGGTCGTTCAGGTTTCATTGGCAATGTATCTCTGGACCTCTTTACTGAAGAGATTGTTCAGGTTTACATATTCTGGAGCTAGAGTTCCCTATTTATCTTTCCTATTGACCTTTCTTGTATGTTGGTTCTTTAAATAATATAAATGATTGCTGCTTAATTTATAAATATGCCAAAGTGTCTTTTGGAAAACCCTATTTTCTTTAGTATTCTGGAAGAAGTCTTTCTTTTTAAGTTACTCTATCTTCTTATATCTGTTTTGTTTTGTTACTTGAAGCACTTCTGTAGAGAAGTATAACATTTAAATTACTTTTCTTTCTAAGTGGGATGTTTAAAAGCATCTTCTTTTTGTATGCAGTCAGGAAAAACTAAAATGACAAAAAAGTAGTAATTTAAATAACATAAAAATGACAACTACAGTTTTTCTAGGATGACTGTGTGCGAGTGATATAATTCAGATTTATAATGCTGATGAATTCCTTGAATTTCACTGATGTGTTACAAAACAAGAATAGAAATAAGCATTTTCTTCATATCTCTTATTAAACTTCTTGAAGAAATTATTAAAAAAAGCAAGTTGTATTGTAGCACTCTGGTTTGGTTCTTCTTTAACACTTAGAGTTTTGGATTCTTGACAATTTTGAATTATTGAATCCTGGAGGAGATTGTGAATTACAAAGCACAGTAACTGGCCTGTCACATTTTATTCGAAACACAAATTTGTAGGTGCATGGTTAAATTTGACATGGTGGAGGGATTATTTCAGCTTTTGTAAAGGAAGGTTTATGCTTGCAGAGCTAATTGTCATTCTCTAAGGAGTTAACCGGCATCTTGTTTGAGATTGCTGAAGCTGATAACAGCCTACTTGCATAATAAGATGTTTCACTGAAGCTTTTAGCAAAGGCTCTTCAAGGAAGCTGAACAGATTTAGGGTAAGAACAAGGGCTTTGTTAAAAATACAAGAAACAAGGTAAAGTGAATGACTAGTTCTCGTAGCAGTGTATCACCAGTAGAGTTTTGTGCAGATATGTGCTGGGAGCTATGCAGTTAATTTTGTTCACAAATAATTTGGAACAGGAAGTGGAGATACCCTTTTTTTCTTTTTTTCTTTTTTTTTTTTTTTTTTCCTTTTTTTTTCTGGGTAGTAGAGATGAGGGTTAATTAAGAAGGTTTGTAAAAGCACGTTACAATAAAATTCCTGAGTAAGTGTAGATACATGTAAAGGAGGGCAAAAGGGTTTGTCAAAGTTTTGAAGTAGCTTCCACACGTGAAATGACTGTACAGATATTGATTTCTTTACCTGTGGAAGGATGTGAGAAGAGATGTAGTGGAGCATTTTGAAGGGCTGAGAAGGTGGTTTTGCACTCTCTTTTCTATCAGAACAGCAGAGCGTGTGATGAGTCAGATGCTCCCTGATGCAGGTGCTGAAAAAATACTGCTATTCAAAAAGTAATTGGGTGAATTCAGGGTTCCTGTAATCTACTGAGGACTGTTAAGGCAGTTGCTTCTGGTTCAATGTGTTCCTCAGGGACGTCTTAATTTAGGGGTTTCTTAAGCCAGGAGGATAGCTCTATATGTGGCCGAGGGAGTATTCTGGGAAAGTAAGAAGATATGATTGCCTTATTCATATTTACTTATCCTTGACTATCCACTGTCAGCCTCTGCTAGAGACTGGATACTTGGATAGCCAGCCTGTGGTCTTATCAAATACACTAATTTTTATGAAAGACCCTGTCTTAAATTATCCTTCCTTGTTACATGTAATTCATGTTTCTGGATGGACTCATAATTTAGTAATATGAAAAGAGACTAGAATTTTCTTGGTTTAATCAGTCCAATTTGTCTTGAGGTAGTCCTGTCCTGCTTTTGTACTACCTGTTTTAGCTCAAGAGATTCTGTCCCTACTCAGTTTTCCATTAATAGGATTCTTATGATCACTAACTGTAGGAAGCCAAACTACTTAGAAAGGGTATATTGAGAGAAGAATGCCTCTTCTAGATAGCTAAAAAATGGACAAATTTGAGGGTTTTTTTGTTTGGTGTTGGGTTTTTTTATTATTATTTTTATTAAATCTGGAAGGCTTATGGAGCAGTGTGAAACTTTGCTATTTTGTGTGCAGATTACTGGAGAAAAATACAGAGGGAAACATGTAAGGAATACAGAGGTTCTTAGTTACTACAATCTTTTTTTGATGCTGCAAAACCCAAACCAGACAAGCTATTTGAAGAGTCATGCTTCTACAATTTATTAACTTGTTCCCATACTCTAAAAGTTTGTTACTGGGAAGTTGATGATATCTTTTGGTGAGGCCTCAACCCCATCATTTTTTTTTTTTTAATACATGTAACTTCTTATTTATTTAGTTAACAGCATAAAGGTTTAGCAAGATCACTTGCAGCAGCTGATTGAATTAATTTGTGTTTATAAAATATTTATTTACTTCTGTAACATTTTGCTGAATAGCTAGAATTTGGCATAAGCTTTTTGGAAGAGTTTTATTTCTGATTCATCTTGAACCAACCTACCTAATACAGCATGTATCATTTTGGACAGGATTATTGAGATGTTTAATTAATGAAAGAAAACACATTATTACTTAAACATATGATTTCTTTAAGACTAATAAAGAATATTTATTCTTTTTCAATTACTGCAGTGTACAAACTATGACCTGGATTATGGAACTGAATGTTTGCATCTGGCTTTGAAATACTGTAAAACAAATGCCAAACTTGTTGAAGGAACAGCTGACCTCTGGAAGGTAAAGGCAATAATAATCTCTACTTTTAATATATCTTTTTAAATTAATTAAATTTGCATATTAGTATAAAAATTCAGATGTGTTTGGAGTTATAATAGCTAGGCTTTTCCCCATTTCAGAATGAGTTTTGGATTATCATGGCCCTTTTTTTTGAGCTCAGAGTTGTGGACAGACTTGAGCAAATGTTACCTGAGATAATCAAAGAAGACGGCATTTATCTGGAAGTAGGGAAACCAACTGGGTAGTTGAATAACCTGAGAATCTGTAAAACTATAAATCCATAATTTTTAAATCCAAGAACATTATTTTTATGAGATGAGCTTTCTCCTGGTATTTCTATATCTTTTGTTTATTTTCCTTTCCTCCACTTTTCCTATGAGGAAGAATTCTCTAAAGCCAAATAGCTGGCCAACAATGATTGATTTTTAGAGCAGTTCATGACATTCAGTAATTTTGTAATGTTTAAGACCTCTTCAAACAATCTTTTAAAATTTTTTAAACATTATTTACCTTGTCTGATAATCTGTAGGTTTCTGATGACTGACAAAGCAGGTATGTATACAGGTACCAAAGGATACATCCCTGATGCTTAAAAGTATCCTATTTCATTATTTTGGATGGTGGGACATTATTCTTTCTCAGTAGCTGTTGTCATGCAATTTTTAAGTGTTTCCTTTTTTTTATTATTTATTTTATTCATTACCATGTTGAAGGATCTGGAAGCAGCTCAAATCACTCCATCTGCCTTTGACAGTAAATTTCCTCCAATGCGACATGATTCCTAATAATATGACAGTAAATCTTATGCAGAAAGGTATAATTTCCTGAATCTGCAGTGCAAATTTCCTGTGCAATTTAGCAGCAAAATTTACTTACATGTTGGTTGCATACAGAAGCTTCTTTCAATATCTTTCTGGGGACATAGTCTTTCTGAAACAGCATATTGGCTGTTTTCCTATTTAGTCTTCTAAGAGACAGATTATGTCATGCATATTTACATTACATGACTTTTTGGATGTTTTCATTGTTCCCATTGTAAAGTGTGGTACTTACATGAAGGGTAGCAAAATACACCCATCATGTTTGTTTAGCTCTTCATAATGTTTATTTAGTTCTTTACTATTTGTAGATACTAGTGACAGCCAGCAGATGAAATGAGAATGGAGATTTCAGACTGTCTTGGGAAAACAATTCCAATGCATATATCCCCCCCTGCCCTGTATGGAGGAGACCTTTTTCATAATATTTGGTCAACATTTCCATTGCTGCCTCTTGCACTGGGGAAGTATGAAAGGCCAGCAGAAAGATATGCAACAGAAGTCCAGTTTACTTTTCTCTATAGCCATTAATTGTGACCCTTCCCCACCCTTCATCTTCTGTTCTTTGGGCTGAACAAGCCAAGTTCTCTCGTATTGTCTTAGCAACCTTCTGCAGGGCTTCCTCCTGTTTGTCATTGTGTTATACTGCAAACCCAAAACTATAAACAGTACTCTGGTGTGTTTTCAAAACTGCTGAATACAGGGGAATAATCCCTGTATTCACTTTAATGCAGTCTACTTCCTTACTAATACAGCCCAGTTACTTGGACTGCTTTTCTGCACTGCTGACATACTCAGCTTGTCCAGAAGGTCCTTTTCTGCAGAGCAGTTTTCTGTATTTTGACATCAGTATGGCCTGCTGCACAGGGTTATTCTGTCCCAGATGCAGGATGCTGTGTTTGTTGCATCTTACAACACTATCAGCCCATTTCTCCAGCCTTTCGTGGTCTATCTAAATGAGTGTCGGACCTGTCTGTTGTCATCTATTAATTTGCCGAGGGCATTTCCCCTTTCCCTGGTTATTAATAAAGATATTAATATTAGACAGTGTTGTCTGCAGTATCAGCACCTGAGGACCAGCACTGCTAACCAGTCCACACTTATACATCAGACATGAGCTTGTGCCACGTCTGTTTTAAAGGAGGATTGCTGAAGTGCTAGTGCCACTCCAGCATTGCTGGTGAAGCAAATTCTTGATGCTGTTAACTTTCTGGCACATGGGACCCATTGTAGCACTGGACTTTAAAGAGGCCTGCAAGCACATGGAAAATGATAACACGAGTGAATTCCTTGTAGGTGCTTAGATATTGGTCAGAAAACCTTTGTAGCTGCTGGCATACTGGAGAATATCATAGACAAGGAGATTCAGGTACAAAAGCTGAAAATACTGTGGACCAGGTGGAAGAGTGTATTACATTTGTGTGGCAAAGTTTTGGTAGCAGGGGTCTACAGGGGTAGCTTCTGAGAGAAGCTGCTTAAAGCTTCTATCCTATGTCCAATAGAGCCAATGCCAGATGGTTTCAAGATGGATCTGCTGCTGGCCAAGGCCATCAGCGCAGTGGTAGTGCCTCTGGGATAACATATTTAAGAAGGAGGAAAAAAAGATCTGGACAGCTGCAGCTGGAGAGAGGAGTTGAGAGTATGTGAGAGCAACAATCCTGCAGACACCAAGGTCTGTGAAGAAGGAGGGGGCAGAGGTGCTCCAGGCGCCAGAGCAGAGATTCCCCTGCAGCCCCTGGTGAAGCCCACGGAGAGGCAGGCTGTGCCCCTCAGCCCATGGAGGTTAACGGTGGGGCAGATCCCACCTGCAGCCCATGGAGGACCCCGTGCTGGGATAGGTGGATGCACCTGAAGCAGGCTGTGACCCTGTGGGAAGACCACACTGCAGCAGGCTCCTGGCAGGACCAGTGGCCCCATGGAGAGAGGAGCCCAGGCTGGAGCAGGTTTGCTGGCAGGGCTTGTGACCCCGCAGGGGATCCATGCTGGAGCAGTTTGTGAAGAACTGCATCCTGTGCATGTTGGAGAAGATCATTGAGGACTCTCCTATGGGAGGGACCCCACACAGGAACAGGGAAGAGTTTGAGGAGGAAGAAGCAGCAGAGATGTGTGATGAACTGACAGCAACACCCATTCCCTGTGCCCCTGTGCTTCTCTGGGGGAGGAGGTGGAGAAAATCGGGAGTGAAGTTGAGCCTGGGAAGAAGGGAGGGTGTTGGGGGGACGTATTTTAAGATTTGGTTTTATTTCTTATTACCCTACTCTGCTTTGGCTGAAATCAACTTGATTTCCCCAGGCTGAGTCTGTTTTGCCCATGATAGAAATTGAATGATCTCTCCTTGTCCTTATCTTGACCTGTGAGCTTTTAGTTTTATTTTCTCTCCCCTGTCCAGCTGAGGGGGGTGGGGTGGCAGAGTGGCTTTGGTGGGCACCTGGGATCCAACCAAGGTCAACCCACCACACAGCCTCAGTGTTGACAGTATTGTGCAGTGTGTGACAGTAGCAACAGCACCCATTTATGTGCAGATATTGTGCTGCAGGTGGTGTAGAGCAGCAAATATGCTATATATAGTGCACACAAAGATACCTACTGGTGCCATGTCATTAAAGTAGTTGTACCTTCTTATATCCTATTCCCCGTCTTATTTTGTAGCTAAACATCATTGGTGTCTTCTGTGGCTTCTAAAGACATTTGAAGTCAAAGGCATAAAAATTATGAGGTCTATAAATCAGAATTGTTTCCACAGCAAACAGTTATATCAGATTAGAACAGAGGTCCTCAAACTTTTTAACCAGGGGGCCAGCACAGATCAAGTGGCAGGCAGTTATCTGTGGCTGCTTGGTTTCCCCTCCCAACCCCTGGCAGGGGGTGGGGTGGGGGTGTCTGTAAATACCAGGGGGCTGGATTGAGGACCCTGGGGGG
>JAVJGJ010000047.1:82304442-82343455 GCA_035590215.1 Microhierax caerulescens | reverse complement strand
GTTTCCCCTCCCAACCCCTGGCAGGGGGTGGGGTGGGGGTTTCTGTAAATACCAGGGGGCTGGATTGAGGACCCTGGGGGGCTGTATCCAGTCCGTGGGTCGTAGTTTGAGGACCCCTGGATTAGAGGCTACAGAGGAAGATGGCTCCTTCCTGCTTGTGTAGCACCCTGGTATTGGTCACCCTGTAGCAGGGTGTTTGGCAGGTGATGTGGAGCTGTACCATTGAAGAAGAGGATGCTTGTGCTCAGTCTGCACAGTCTGCAGAAAACTGCCAGTTATTTTAAGTGATGCTTTCCTGCAACATGGTTAGGAGCTATTGCTGTTTGTTACTACCTACCTTTCAGAAGCAGAATTGTCTTTCCTTAGCTGTCATAATAATGTAATTTGTAATATATTGTTGGTTTTCTTCTGTAAGGCTTTTCAATGCTGAGAGAAATTATATTTCATATGCCAAGAACTGATGTGCTTCCAATGGCCCCAGTCTTGTTTTTTCAACACAAGGCAAAAGGCTGTTCCATCCAGATAAATGAGAACTGAAGGAAATAATCATTGTTAAGTTGAGGTTTCAGAGGATGTGTAACAGAAAAACTGCAGTCAATTAACAGATGGAGAACAGTTTTTAAAGTCCCAGGTATTACAAACCAGTTTCATCTTATGTGGACCTTAAATCTTTAAGAGAGCAGGTCTGATACTTGTAAGAATTCAGTTTGTTTATTAGGTGCACAACCCACATAATATTAAATGACTCTGTGGAGTCATTTAAAACTGTGGAAAGAAGTTACTTATGTGTGCATATATATTTTTTTCTTGAATTAACTCTTAATTCTTCCTGAGCACTGTTTATTTATAGTGCATTAGAAAAAGTAACATTTCAAAGTCACTTACTGTTGGAGCTAAAGCAAGAGATAGTTTGTTTTCTTTCTGGTAACAAATTACAAAATTAAAATAATTCTTTGTAGTGACAACAACCAGGCAGGAACAGTCAAATTACCTCAGTTTTATAAATATTTGTAAGTTCTATTATGAATGTAGGTATTATGTAACTATTTACAAGATATTTAAGATCATGGTGGCAAAAAAGAAACAGAATGACACTGTTAGCACCCCATTTTCAGTTTCTCAGTGCTTGACACCTTTGAAACAAAATGACCTTAAATGTTCTGGGACAACAATATCCTCTTAAATAAAGTATAAAATCATGTAAGAATGTAATTGTTAGTGTCTAATGTATATGTGTGTGTATAATGCAGATGAAAGCTGTATCGTAGAAACATTTTTAAAAGATTAATACCCATTTAAAGACTTAATGCTGATAGTGCAAAAAATCTTCACCATTTCTAAAACCAGCAGGTTATTTTGTAATCCCCCAAAAATATCCCATACAAAGGAGATCTGTATGATACCTTAGTATAACAGAGGGAAATACTTCATCAAACTAAAATGCAGTGCATTTTGTGTATGCATGATCGTAACTTTATTGCATTTGTTTGGTAAAGGGTTATGTTTTGCATTTAACGTACAGTTTTGTATAATCTGAAATGTTCATCAAGCTAAATCAGTTTGCAGAAGACTTTTAAACATTAAATGGGAATAATTTTGGGGAACACAACAAGTGAGATTCCAGTTTTGACCACTGAATGAGCTGAAAAATTTTGCATCAGCAGCTGTATGCAGTTTCTTAGTCATTGGCTACACACAGTTCCTTCTGTTCAAGGGTTCCTGTGTGCCCTCATGTTAGTAAGTGCACCTGCTCTTTGTGTGATGTTTGAAAGATGGGCTGCTCTTGGAGGATAAATTGGCTTCAGAGAAACAGAAAGTGCCGTGACAGTGTAGCACAGGATAAATTAACTTTGGAAGGGTAGCCTTGGTTCAGGCACACTCGCAACTAGTTTGCTATCTACAGCAGTACAAACCAGGCTTGCAGGGAAGCTGAATGGCTAAAATGTGGACAGAGGGAAGAGAGGCAGACAAGAAATGGGGAAGATGGGGAAAACGGTGTTTATAAAGCTTTAAGGGGGCTCTGGGAAGAGCATCTTCCTAGGCAGTGAAAAGTTGCAGTCTGACAACTGAGAGAGCAGGGCACACAGGAAAACAAACCAACCGTTGTCTGATGATTTTGAGGCTTTACTAAATAGATGGATTGTTCATTATAGAGAAGAGTAGAGAAATGTTTAATAAGTAAGCGTATTCTGTCTTTGCTGAATAAGCAGATGATGGTTTCATATTTCATGATAGTGAAGTATTTGTATTAAGTTTTAGTATTTGGCCCACTGATATTCTGGATCGCAGCGACAACATTCAGAAAGTCTTGTAACACTAGATGCTCAAGATGACAAAATGGAAATTAATATTGTCACCTGAAGAGAGAGAATCTGAGAATCAGGAGTCTCTGAGTTCAGTATTGATCATCAAAACAAAAAAGTGCAGTGCTACAGGCAGAACTTGACTAATAAAGAGTTAAGGGGCAATCACAATGAATGTCAACCAACATGGTTTTTACTTATTTTGTGAAATTGATTTCAAGCCTTTTTTACAAGGTTATAGTTTTGGCTGATAAAGGTGGTAGTGTTGATACAATATATGGTTGGCAGAAGTTTGACTTGTTACTATATGGCATTTTAATTAAAAAAAGGATGCCTGTAATTGCGCTAGTCCTCATTAAAGAGATTAAAAATTGTAAAACTGATATATTGCAAAAGATAATTCTCACCACATGCAGTTCTGCAGAAACTGTTATTGTCACTAAGCTATTTAGCATTTTTCTGATAAAGTTTGCAGACATCACAAAGATGTAAGGATTTGTAAATAAAAATTGATCAGAAGTAACCTATTGTTAAGGATTGCTCGGCAAACAATTAAAAAGAAACTTATTATTTTCATTGTAGCCAAATGCGAAGAAGCGTTTTCAGAAAAAAAAAATTAAAATTATAGGCCATATTTAGAGAATTGCTCTAGAAAGGCAGTGACATTGAAAGTGGTGTAGGAATCACAGAGGACAGCAAGTTTGCACTGTGGGAAAAATACCTTATGTCAACTGTGGATAGAGAAACAAGAACGTGAATTAGAAAGAGATGTTCTGGTATTACAAGTGCATGTAGAATTCTATGGTCACATCTGGACTCAAGGTCTGTGCAACTGTTGAAAAATAGAGAAGGTTCAGAGGCGAGCATGAAAAAGAACATTAAATTGTAATTTTGTAGGTCTGTAGAGATTTAGCTTAGTAATGTGATATAAAAAAACCCAGAAATGCATGAGCCAGATCTCTCTTCTGAAAAGTGAGAGAGAACTCCTGTGTGTCATTTTTTTTGTTTATTCTTTTCCACTGATTTTTGCACCTCACCTGGGCTGCAAGAGTGTGGAGGATGCTGTGTTACATTCTGGTATAGAGTGGCAGTAAAAGTATTCTTCCTGGCTGATTTGGCTAGATCTGAATTGCTTCTGGCTGGGGTGAGCCTAAAATGCAAATACATTTTAGTGTATAGCTACTCAGAACAATTAACTATTGTGTTGACTAAATTGTTTAAAGTTGTTTAAAACAGATTCATACTAAAGCAACCAATGGTTAGAATTAAACGAAAGGGTGTCTCTGTTATGGTTGCCTGCTGTTTGAGTAAGTCTTACCTCAATTGCAAGAACACCTCTTAGTCAACACAAGAAAATCCAGGAAGATTATGAATATCAATGCCTTAAGAGAAACTTTTGTTGAATTTAGCATATTATTCAATACTGAAAGAGGTGCAGAGAATCCCTCCCTCCCTGACTGGTAAGTGGTGGTTACCTGTGGTAGCTGGCAGGACTTTTCTTTCTGTCAGCTCTACTATTTCATAAAGCTTATAGGATCAAAGATGATGGAAGAAATATATATATGGATAGTGTGACATGGTCTCAGATGTCTTATTTCTGTAGGAAACCACCCTAGAGAAAGTATTTGCTGATATCTGGCTCAGAATTTTGGAAGAGATTTTAAAGGTTCATTCTTAACTTTTTATTCTTCTGTGCTGTTTTCTTGAAGACTGGGCCTACTTTGTGAAGTAACATTTTGAAAATTGGACTATTTAAAATACTTTTGCATGTTAAAGACATTATGAACCTTAGAGTACGTGAGACCACTTTTAACAGAGCTTAGATAGCCTTGTTTCTTGAAAGGTTTTTAGATGGTAGTCTGTTACAGGTTTGCTGCAAGTGTTACAGGTTTGCTGAAAGTTCACTATAAAAGACCTCTAGAAACAGGTGATCAGAAAGAAACTTTGCAACAAAATGGGTCATTCAATAATTCTTTGTCCTTAAATTCAAGACACTGGTCCTTAAATTCAAGACACTGGGAAATGGTAGGTAAACTCAGGCAAGATTCATTCTCTGGCTGCTTCTCCTGCAGGACAAGCTGTTGGGAAATAAGTTGATTTTTAATTTCAAGAGAATATAATTCCTTGGAGAAATGATGCTTAATGAGAAAGGTAATATTATTAATATGTTTCTGACTGCAGTACACAGCTTAATTTGTGAGATGGAAAGGAAAACAGTTACAAGAATCAAATAATCAAATAATAAAAAAATAATCAAAAAAATCAAATAATCATTTACTTGGAGACTAAAATGCTAATACTTACAATGGTATGTTTCTGCTGGAAGATTTACTTTGCAACACTAAAGCTTTAGGAATTATATTCAGTTCATTTCAGAAAGAAAGAAAAAAAATATTCTGACCCTAGGGTAACAATAGCAGAAAATCCAGTAATATTTTATTTTATGTAAAGGAAGTTACAGTAAAAACAAAGGCAAATATTTAGAAATGATTCTTACATAAGTTCATGTCACTGCATGTCATTGTGAAGATGTTCTGGCAGAGGCTGATAATGTCTTGGGTAGATGCTATGTTTAGTTTTGCGTTATTTTATTTGCAAAGCCTAATACTGGGACTGTCAACCACCATGAGGGTACAAAGGCAGATATGAAAGGTGTTTTTTTCAAGTACCAAGTAAATATTCAACATATTACTGTCCATCTAACTTGATCTGATTAGTGTCTTCAAGAAAATCTCGATGGTTTTTAATCCTCTGAAAACTCATACAAAGCCTGGTCTAGTTTCACTGACTCCCACTGATTAGTTCAACTCTCATTAACAGTAATTGTCTTGCGCTACTGAAAAATGACACCTATATTGCTAAAAGAAATAATGAGGCTTCTCCCAGGCTGTCATTTATGTGATCGCAAGTCCTATAAAAATTAATCTATTTCACAATAAATTTACAGCGTAGGATGGCTGTGTGAAAATAGAATGCAGTATCAGGTTTTTGTGATTCTTCAAGGGGTTAAAAATATTTTATGTTTCAAATGAGTTCTAAACAGATCTAAGTATTTTATATATCTTCTGTTCTCATGACTTGCCAGTGATATTTTACCAGAATTAAGAAATTGACAATATCATTTGTTTATGGTATTTCAAATGTAAAGAATTGCCTTCAGGGCGTTATTTTATTGGTTTTACATTCCTTCCTGCTGTCTTAAATCTAATGAGGCTTGTCTGTCCTTTAGGTGACCTACAAGCGGGATCTGCATGCAGCTGAATCGATTATTAAGGGTATGTGTTCGTCCTTGTGGCTGTCAGTTTGCATATTCCTGAGTCTAATTAAGAATCTTGTGTGCTATAGTTTTAAATGTCTTTAAGAAAAGTTCTATGATGAATAAAATGTGCTTAGGCAAGTTGGTTTAGCTTGTTCATTGGAATACTTACGTTATGCATTATTTACCTTCTTTTTCTTCTCTTCAAATAAAGAACCTTATGAAAAGTTTTGTGTATTACAGAGACAAACAGATTCATTTTGAATGGCTTTGTAAGGAATGAACAATTTTTTCTTTCATTAGTAGTTCAATTCTGAGTATGTTCCATCTTTCTAATCTAAGTAGCAGACTGAAAATTAGATATTAACTCTTCAGGTCTCTTTACTCTTTTACATATAACAACTTGTTGCCCAAATTGCTGTAGTGATTATATGATATTGAGGTATTCCATTAATTTATAAGTACTTTGAACTGCTTTTTAACCTTTTTCTGTACTGGAAACAGTGTTTTCTTAGTAGTTTAACATGAAGACTAGATTTTTAGTCTTTATGTAGTTTGACTTAATCTAAAAACAATGTAGAAAGGAAGAACTCTTAAATGCTGTATAATGAGCACACTGATGGTTATTGTAAACCGATAGGCGCTGATTCAGGGGACTCTTGATTCCTGGTGGAGAACTGAGGGATAAAGGCCCAGAAACTGATGAAGAGAATGGGACTTTCCTTTGCATTAAAAATATTTTTCTGGAGAGAAAAGTGTGGTTCCTATTTAAGAAAAACGGAGCAAACCCCATGACATATTAGGGCATGGTGAGTGACTGGCTAGTTGTTCGCTTTGGTGGCTCATGTGTTGTTTCATGATCCAGTATTGGCTTAACTTCTGATTTGGGTCAATTAGACCTTGCCAAGATCAGCTCTGTTACTGTAGACAAGCGAGGAAGCTTAAACAGAGCTCAGATATTGTTGTGGTATTTGGCATGCTGCTTCTCTAGACCCCCAAGAATGCAACAAATTTGAAGCTTCTGGTTATTACAGTGGGAAATTATTGCACATTGTATTCATTGCCAGAACTGCCTGACTGAATTTTTCAGGCACATATCAAGGAGATAAGGCTGGGAAACATTAGAAGTTCTGGTTTTGACAGGGAATGAGCTCTCATCTCCATAGCTGGAGGCCTAGAATTTTTGAAAGTCTTTTTTTGAGTAGGAGTTTTAGAGGTTCTACACTCCTAGCTTTCAAGCTTAGGATTTCCAAACATATTGAAGACAAGTAGGTGGCTGGGAATGGTTGGCATGCATTTACAAAGGGGAAATTATGCCTGACCGACCTGATAGCATTCTACAGTGAAATGACTAGCTTAGTAAATGAGAGCAAAGGGTATGGTTTGTCTTGATTTCAGTAAGGCTTTTGACACTGTGTCCATGATATCCACATTATCAAACTGATGAAGTACAGACTAGAAAAGTAGACAGGTGGATTGAAAAATGGTTGAATTACTGTGCTCAAACAGTAAAGCCCAGTTGGAGCCCAGTCAGTAGTGGCCCCTATGTTTACCCTAGGGGTTAATGCTGGTTAAAATCTTCACCAGTGATCTGAATGATAGGGTACAGCACACCCTCAGCAAGTCTGCAGATGATGTAAATCTGAGAGGAGTAGTTGATAGACCAGGTGGTTATGCTGCTATTCAAAAAGACCTAGACAGGCTGGAAAAATAAGTGAACAGGAGTCTCATGAGAATTCAGCAAGGGGAAATGCAACTCCTGCACTTGAGAAGCACCATTACAGACTGGGGGCCCATCACCAGGAAAGCAGCTCTGCAGAAAAGGCCCTGGGGGTGTCCTGGTGAACAACAAATTGAACAGGAGCTGGCAATGCACCCTTTGGCAAAGAAGGTTGACAGCCCCTTGTGCTATGGTAGTCAGAGCATTGCCAGCAAGTCAAGGGAAGTGATCCTTTCCCTCTGCTCAGCACTGGTGAGGTCACATCTGGAGTGTTGGGTCCAATTCTGGACTCCCCTGTGCAGGAACAATGTCATACTGGAGAGGGTTGAGCAAGGGGCCATGACAATGATTTGGGTAGTGGAGCCTCTGTCCTACAAGCAGATGCTGAGATGGACTGTTAGGCCTGGAGAAGAGAAGGCTCAGTGGGATGTTAGCAATGTGTATAAATGCCATATGGGATGGAGTGAAGAAGATGGAGCCAGACTCTTTCTCAGTGATGCTCACCAAAGAGAACAGGCAATGAACACAAACTGAGATACAGAAAATTCCATTTATACATCTGGAAAGCCTGGAAATTCTTAGGATTCTCAGTTTTTTTATTACAAAGCTGGGAGTTTGGAAGGGAAACTCTGTCTTTGATTTCCTAGCAATCGTTTGTTCAGCTGTGTTTGCCAATATGAGCATCTTTTAGCTTACAAATGCCATTTTTTCACCAGCTTTTATTGAGTTACTGTGAAGAATGTTTCATCTCAGAGTTTACTTGGGTTAATACTTTCAGAACAGTATTTATAACTTATTCAAGTTTATGGGAAACTTTGAAAATGGGGGTGTGATCTGACATAAACTGGAAAACCACTTTCAAAATAGGGAATTTCTCCATTTTGTCCACTTTTTGATAGCTATCCGATATTTACAAACTTTGTGCAAACAGAATTCATTCTGCCATTAAGATTTTTTCACAAATCTAAAATCTAGATGAGAAGTTCTTGGGTTAACCCAGTGATTATCAAAGTATTTTCTTTTAATTTACTAATATTCTTGTGCTCCTGGAAAAGTACTAGTAATTTTCATTTAATTTTAAGTGATCTTTCCTTGGATAAAACAATTCAATTTAAATATAAATTTTAGAAGCTCAAATACTATTATTGTGGTTGTCATATGAGCAAAATGTCTCACAAGACCAAAAAAAAAGTTAATAGAACAAATCAGTATGCAAAAGAGGAATTTCATGGTACAGTATGAATAAAATTAAGCAATTATTTTACCTCCTTGATGAATAGGAATTGGAACTAATACTTTACCTTGAATGATAGATCAATGGAAAAAAAGGAAGCTTCCAATCTTTGAGAAATGCAAAAGTAATTACATAAAAAAGGTGGTTTTTTCCCCCCCAATCTAAATATAGCTCTCATTACACCATTGTCACTGAATTCCTAATTCTAAAAGACTGTATGAATGCTTTACGGTACAGACTTCTTTTAATGTTAAGTATTATCTGTAATTTTATGTATTATCTGTATAGTAGAGACTGTCAAAGAAAAATTCCCTTAATGGTAATGCCAATAAGGAGATGTAGAAAGCTGATTCAGCTGCTTGGATGTGCAGGATTATTATAATCTTTGTAAATGCTTTCTGTAACAAGTAATGTACTTCTGTCAGTCAAGCTTGCTGAAGCCAGTAAAGCCAGCATAAAATGATGTAAATGCCATGAATCAGCTCAATGACTGTATTATGTTGATTATATCTTGACAAGAGTTTCAGTATTCAACTTGGAAAAAGCTCAGCAAACTCATTGTTCTATGTTAACTGCGATCTTATTTTCCTTTTTCCTGTGTATTTTTCATATTTATTTACTGTGTATGTTCTCAATATTTAATGGCAATTTATCAGTCTTTACTGGATAAAGTAGATCCATTTTCATTTCCATTTTCCTTGAACTTAACTGTAGACTATACTTTTTTGTAATACGAAGGCCAATTTATTGAACTGTATAATTTGGTATTAGTCAAATACTTGTTATTTAGTTCAGATGACCTTTGGATGTACTAAGGTTGCGTAAACTTTAAAGGAAAAGAAAAATTAAACCCAGTGCTGATTTATATTTTGTAAAAATTCATATTCATCTTCTTGCCATTTATTTGCTGCTTTACCAAATACATTCTTCTGTATTGGGCAAGGAGAAAGCCAGATGGACACCTGATGTAGAATATGTTGCTTTAGGTAGCTAGAGAAGGAGACAGCACCCTGCTCCCATCGTTCAGCTGTCCAGTTTGCTTGTGCCTCCTTCCCCACGTATCTCCATCGTTACAGAGCAGCTCTTGTGAAGGTGGGAACTGAGCCATCACACTTCTTGTGGGGAAACTAAACAAGAATACAATGTGAAAAAATGATTTCTGTGCTCTCCTTCTGCTGCCCTCTCATCCTTATAAAGGTGACTCCTTGTATTCTTTAATCAGTGCTATCCTTTCTTCTTTATAGATTTTTCAAAAGAAAACCAAGTAGATTGGTAATATTTTGAACCATATTTTCAAATATGTTTTTATAGTGTTTATGTTAATTTTATGTAACATATTCTCACTACTATTTCATACCCAGAAAATTATAAACCTGAAACAATACTGCAGCCTTCATGTAAATGAGTTTCCATGTTTCTGTATATATAAGGGCTTCAATAATCTCATAAGTTATTAAAGAAGATTATTTGTAATTTATTTAAAAAATAAGATCCATTCCAGGCAGCTTTCTCTAAAACTGCTTGAGTAGAAAATGAGGGTGCAGCTTATTCAAATGAACATTCACAAAGTTTAACTATTTGTGTTTGTAACTAGAGCAAAAGTACTGTAAATGACCAGTTATTCTCTTCATAGATACATATTTTGCATGCGTATTTCATCACAGTAACACATTTTTTTTTGTTTTCACTAAAGCCAATACAATCTTTTCCAGCTGTTGGTTAGGACAAAAAGTTTATGTAGCTTAAAGTAAAAATGAAGATGTTCATGGTGGTAAATCAGGTTAATTCCTCACTTGATCTTTACTTATCTAGTGATCTGTCACTTTGGCAGCATGCAATATATCTGCTTCAGTAACCGCAGTAGCTTTTATTATGCCTGCTCTGTATGAAAAACTGTACGTTGTTCATTGAAGTTGGGATTTGCTTTTTGCTTCATTGCATGAGTTCAAGAAGGGGAAGCTGCACATGTTCTTTACTCCTTTTGCAAGCTGTATAATGAGTCCTCCATAGCTAATTAGGACACCTCATGACATTTATCTTAATTATTTTTAATGGGGTTTTGAATAGACACTGTTGCACTCCAAATATGAAGTTTGAGAGTTGTGCCTTACCTATTCTGTGCCCTTTAAAAGACTTCAAATACCATATTTTCAGGTTGATATTACATGACTTATTTTTTTAGTGGACAATTGAGCTATGTAAATTAACATTAAGCAAGCATTTTATTCACAGTTCATGCCACACTTAAAGGAAAGCATATTTAAGGGGAGAATATATTTTTGTCCTATTGAGCATCATCTTGTTGTACCCCCACATTACATCATTCAGACTTATGGTTTTTAGTTTAACAGAAGAAATCTTAATACCTATGTTCTGCCATTTTGTGCTGTGGCTATGGGAAGCCTTCAAGGGTATTTCACCTTCCAGAATGGCAACCATCCTACAAGCATGCTTGATTAGGTCTTTCCTACTGGCTGAATAATTGACTGTATCACAGTGTCTGCTTTTCCTGAGAGTCGAGGACCCAGTACGTGGTGCTATATGAAGTGCTCCTACTTGTCATTATGCTTTTGTGCTTTCTGCCACAACTTAGATAGCTGTCTGCTGTGTGATAGCTACTCACTGCTGTTTGTGAGCTTCTGTTACAGACCTGCTAGTTCCATGAAAGCGTGTCATCTGACAGAGAAACCACCACTGCAGGAAAGTGACAAGCATTGTTTCTTCTGGTGGTCTCAGTAATAGTCTCTGGTGAGAGGAAGGACCTTCTGCTGATTCTGATCATTTTACAGCTACAAACTTGGCTAGCAGAAGTTGCCAGTGTACTAATGTGATGTTCATGGCTCACATGAGACCCACGTAGTTGTGCATTTTCAGATACCGTTCCCCCTCAGAGTCATCCTCAAGGATGGGTTTTCTGGATATCTACGTCGTCTTTTTCCTTCCTTCCCTTTTTCTTTTCCTTCTTTGGGATGATGATGAGATACCAGGAACTCTGGAAAGGCATATTAATGGCAGGAATACCTGCCTTCCCATGCAGAATTTACCATCTTTTGCCTTGATAAACCCCCTTTCTTTTACTTTTACTTGGCACTGGCTGCTAGTGTGTCTGTAACTTTGCTGAGCATAGCTGGCAGCAATCTTTCCTACCTATATGGAGAAGGGGGTGCCTCTTTCTGACACTATATATTGCTTTGTGTATAAGTGGTATTACCTGTGGGGTGGTGGTCTACATGATGGTTCTTCTTTGTGTCAAGTTGTTGAAGAGGACACAGGACTGAAATGCACCATTGCACACTGGATGGTAAAGTCTTGTATCACATACTTGGGTGGATTCAGACTCCAGGTTCACGCCATGTGGAGTGCCTGAAGGGGAAGTCCTGCATGACACTGTAAGGCTGGATTGCAAGGTACCAGCTCTTGGCATGCCAGCTTGCATGCTGTCAGGGTCCTCTGGAGATGTCCCAGAAGCTAAATGTATGGGCTTGGAGAGTGTAGGGTACTAAGGGCTTCACCCTGGCTCCCCACTACCGTTCCAGTCTTCACAGCTGATTTCTTTATTATTTATTATTTATTTGATTTGCTGGATGCATATTTTAGCATTGGATGAATTCAGAAGCGATGAAGAACTTTTGAGTGTACACATATAATTTTGTGACTGCAGTTCCAAATTTCATGTCATCGACAGTCTTATTTATTAGTGACCAAAACTTGGTTTGCTTCAACTTCAGAGAATGACAGTTATCTTGTCTGTTAACCTGTTAGTTTTATTTAGAAAATCCATTGAAGCTCTATTAAAAATACTTGTTTTGATGAGAACTATTAATCCAACTGTTCTTTTTCTGGTTTCAAATAGTAATCTTTTTTTTGCTTTGAGTTATGAACTTCAACAGATCTTTAAATACTTAGATTTTTATGCTAGAATATTAAGGTTATACTTCTGCCTCTAGACAGTTTTGCTAAGGAACAGGTTCCTTGTGGTTCAGTTTGACGTGTTAGTTTGCTACTCTATTTATATTCAGGTGGCCTTGCATTTCTCTCTGTTGTCCATATATTAAATTATAATTCTTTAATTACTCAGATTAAATAAAAGAAACATTATTATGGTCATATGTGTTTGGCAATTAAATTATGTCTGAAAAAAATACAGTTAATCATGTGATTATGAGACTGTTCCTTTAGACGGCTGTATTACAAATGTAATCCTACCTAAGTAACAAGTCTCAAATGTTTCATAGAAGCACAGGTAGCTGTACCAGCTTAATGAGACATAATAAATGATAAATTTAAGCTTGCTAAACTTGACTCAGGTAAAATTAAGAAAAGCATGCATGCATATGTACATTTTTATACTTTAGATATTTTTATGTATATAAGTAATTCATATTCAGGACAATACAAAGAAACACTTTAGTCCATTTACATTAGTAATGAGTGAGTTATCTTTTGAGACTGTTTTCTTAAAATGTGTCTTATGAATTTGCTTACTTCCTCAAGCCTCTTTTACAACTGTATTATGAAAGTCTGAGTTCTAAAATTTGTTTTATAAACAGTAAAGGTAATGCTTTTCTTTAGTTAAACAGGTATGAACTTGCAGAATATGCAGACAAGGTGGCACACGCCTATTTTTAATAGTCTTGAAAATATCATCTTACAATAAGGGTGACTCATCTAGAAATGTAGTTAAGATCAGGCTAATACAAAACATCCTAAAAAATTTCCATTAGGACTACTGCCCTCAGGGTAGGTATCTTTGAACTCTAGTTCTAACATGTAAACTTTAAACGGTGCTTCTCAGTAGAAGTTTGTAAATTGGAGTTCGACTTGCTCTCCTCCTCTTTTTTTTCTTAAGGGCTCTTCTTCTGCAATTACTTTTTCAGAAGAGCATGCACTTACAGATTGGATATTTTGCCCTCATATTTAGCTAAATAAGTATGTGCTGATGTTGATACAATTAGGTTTTGGAAGCGCCAAGAAAAATATTGCAATGCCCTCAAACTTTTTATGATTGTTGGGAGCTATATACTATGTTTTGTGTTATAAAAAGTCATGTGAGTTCTTCATATAAAGAAAACAAAAATACATAAGACTTGTTTATCAAAGGACAGAGATCTTACTTGAGGTAGCCTGCATTTTCATGGGCACACTCATTAACCAGTGGCTGTTCTCAGCTGTGAGGCAAAGAAATAGACTGGCAGGTGGGGAGGTACTCCTCAGAAAACAACCCTCTTTCTTTTCTTCTATCACAAAATCTTCCTCTCTTTCTTGTATAATACTGGTAGGGGCAGTGTCAAGTTTGGCTTTTGGTGTTTTTGGCTACAGAGAAATGTGGAATTGGTAAACAAAAAAAAAAATTGTTAGATATTTTTAGTTAACTTATATCGTGCAAATAACAATTTCAACTCATTCTGTTGAGCATGAATGAACTAAACGCTTGGCAGTACTTATTTCATTTTTCTTGTGTTTACGGTGGTAGAAACATCTCTGTTATACTAAAAATGCCTGAATTTCCAGACCAGTCAAGCTATTGCTGCGTAGAAAGTGAAAAAGCAATTCTGATGAATTCATTTCCTATTTTGAATTCACTGCAAACTTCAAAAGTATTTTGATGAATAGGATGTGTTTGCAAAATGGTAGGAATTATAATGACAGACCAAGAATGGCATGGTATGAACATGTTTACAAAAACAAGTATATGTGTACACATATATGTGCAATTAATAGAAAAAAAAATGTCTGTAGGCTAAAATCTATTTGCTATTGAGATGCATTTTTATTCTTATGGTATTAATTCCCCAGGATATGATATTTATGATCTTTAGCCGAGCAAAGTATTATTTTAATCGCTGCTTGTTTGTGGCATGCATTGCAGGGTGAATTTTTAAGTCATTCATTGAGTACACTTTAATACATTATCTAACTAAGGTAGTTCAATAAACATGCACGCATTTTAATTTATAATTTTGGGTGATATCCTAGGATAAAGACTATAACAGATGTTACTGAATAATAATGTGATCTAAAGCTTTCAGGATATCAAAGAAGCACACAGAAAAATTGAAAATTAAATTTTCTGCTGGAGAGAGGAGGTGGTTTGATGGAATAAATTCTGAAATCCTGTATCAAATTTATCTTCACTGAAGAAAATTCCTATCCCTTTCCTGATAGAGAACTTTAACGTTTAACATTTAAACATGCAGTGTAAAGTTTTAACTATTTTTGATTTTATATGAAAAATATACTCTGAGTGGATGTTAAATGTGATGCAGTATGGCGAGGGTGTTACTCCATAATCACGTACAGCTGTAAAGAGGCCAATAGTAAATGGGAGACGTGTATTGGGAAGAGGAGATTTCCAGGGAACTATTAAGTTTAAAGTAAGCAGAGGAAGAGGTAAGCCAAAGAAGGATACAGATTTTGATAGGCAACGTAATAGCAAGAGAAGAAAGAAAAAAAAAAAAAATTTAGGAAAGTGTGTCATGAAAGTAGAGAAGAAAACAGAACAGTGGTGCATGGCAGAAGGACAAGAGGGAGCAGGCAAAAAAGGTCATTCTGCCTCAGGAAGAACTTTCACCGTGAGGACAGTCAGGCAGTCAGCAGGTTGCCTGGAGAGGTTGTGCACCCTCCGTCCTCAAAGGTTCTCAAGGGCCAGGGGGTAGGGCGCTGGGTGACCAGGCCTGATCTCATGGGTGATCCTGCTTTGGTCAGGAGTTTGGACTAGAGATCTCCTGAGGTCCCTTCCAGACTGGATTGTCCAGGAATTTGGTGACAAATTGTTAGCTGAGCATTACAATTCTTTATGACATGGCCCTGCTGTGGCTTTCCAGAATAACTGTTCCGTTCACCCAGACAGACTTCTGAAAGCCAGGGGTGAAGTGCAGCGCGCGGTCAGCAGGACCCGCGCGGGGCCTGCGCTGGCTGGGTTATGGGTTCCGCGTGCTTGCACTGAGGGACAGGGCTCCAGCGGCTCGCCGGCGCTGGGACATGGGCAGTCCTGGGGAGCAGGGCTCCGCGCAGCCTGCCTTCCCACCGTACAGCAAACCTGCAAACTGCTGAATTAACATACAGGTGGGTTTGGCCACTTGACAGGGTTGGGGTTTAAATGGAAATTGAGTCTTCAACTTCAATTAGAACAGAACTGTTGCTTTGCTATGATTTCGTAAGCTGTGACTTCCCAGACTTCATTTTTCTTGATTGTTTAAAAGCATGCAGCATCTTATCAATGCGTGTATTATCATTACATTGTTTTTTCATACTTTATTTGTAGACTTTCCCCTTGCTGCTTTATATTCCTCCTTCCTCCAGATTACAAATACATTTTTTCACGCTTCATTCAATTTTGCGTTCTTCTTTACTAAATTGAACCTGCAAATCTTAGTTGCTTTTTTGGTAGTCGTCTCTCCTTTCTCACTTATGTTGCAGGAAGTTAGAGATCTGAGGGGGCCGGGGAGAGGAGCAAGATGGGCTTTATGGCTGCAATCTTTGAGCAGCCTCTTGTGAGGTTACTTCTGACACTTGCAGCTGATAACTGACTTATTTTTAAAAAGGACTGTCTGAGCTTAAGTTATGGTGCATTCTTGGCTTCCACAGCCTTCTTCCACATGTGGTTTTTTGTAACAGCTCCAATCTGACCTTCTTCATTAAGTTACTTCGTTCAATAGAATCGGAGTTCTTGAAATCTGATATGCCAGTCTGCTTTATTATGTACATCTATCTTGTATCTGCATTCCACGTACAGTACTAAATTCAAGGGACTCTTGCTCTTATTTCAATCTGCCCACCAGTTTCTTTCTGCTGATAAGAAATTAATTCAATACGGTTTCCCACTGACCCATATTTTAGACTGTAAATTTCTTCTGTATAAGTAGAAGCCAACTTTGGCGCATGTTCAGTATATTTTTTTGCCCAGTGAATCTACAGGAAGATAATTTCTCCCACAGTCGTGGTATCCTATGATTTCCAGTCCTATGAGAAGTGTCCATGCATTTTTTTAATTCTCACTTTCATCTGGTTGTGATGGTTTATAAACAGATGTTTATTGTTCTCTCTCTTTCTCCGTGCCCCGACCCCCCTCCCCCCCACTGCATTCTTGCTAACTTAATACAGAGCCAGTTGCTACCACTATTTTTGTTGTCATGTTACAAATACTGGATGTCATAAATGCCCACGGTTCATAAAATCATTGTAATTATATTTTGGGATACTCAGTGGTTGATTTACTTGTCCTGCTTACAAATAATTGTTTAAAAATCGTTAAGTCAATTTCCAATAATGTTAACTCTGCAGCAGCTTTAAAATTAATTTTCAGGTCTGTATGTCTCTTTTGTAAAGAATTCTTTGAGTTTACAGTAGAAAGTGAGATCTTTACCTAAGTAACTCATTTGATTGAACTTATTGTGTGGTATGTAATTATAAAAAAACCTTTCCACATGCAACAAATATGTATCTTTATACTCAGACTTGTTTGAAGAGAAGTTAGGCCATATTTTTATAATTTCTTTTATGTCTTTCACTACTAATTTATCTTGTGGTGGTTTGGTATATTTCTGTCCCTGATGTTTCATTGAAGTCTGCTTTAAACATAATTAGACTTTAACCTTTATGAAATTTCTAGCTGCTTATGGAGTGGCTACCCCAAAGACAGTAGAAATGTTATGTTTTGGTCTGCATATTAATTCAGTATCTCAAAGATAAAATCCTGAATTAGAAGTGAGAGTTCCAGACTTGAATTATTTTGATTTGTTTGCTTAAAGAAAGGAAAACTTTCACTGAATCTTGAAACTAGTCAATAACAAAAGAAAATACTAATTTTCTGAAATATTTGCTTTATGAAGCAGATCAGGCAATAGCCTGAAACTATTTGTTCACAGCATCAAGAAAATATTACATTTTTTCCCATCAGTAAAAGATCTAAGGGACTGCCCGTGCTAAGATCTTTGTCACTGACTCTGCAACTTTTTTGATACTGAGATGAACAGTTATACCTGCTATCTCCCTGAAACTTATCTTCAATACATTTGGGTTTTTTTAGCTATGTACTATATATTGCTGGGAAGTGGATTTATGCTATCTCCTGGGGTTTTTTTGCTTTTCTCAATATTGCTGACACTACATTTAGTGATTTGTTGAAGTGGTAAGTGGTGTGAGGTTTTCAAAAAGTTGTTTTCTTGGTTGTCATCTAGTGTCAGTAATGTGTACCTAAACAAATACTTTTTCATAGAAGTCCCTTATTTAAACGGGCTCTGGTGACAGTATGACTGTGATGTTTTAATGTACGAAATAATATAAAATATAATATGAAATTTATATTTGAGATGTAACATAAATTATGTAGTTATATTAACTGTGCCTTGAAATAAGTTGTCTCAAAATTAAATTTACAGCTGTTGTAAAGGTTCTGTCAAGATACAGCAGTATATGGATTGAAGGTAATGTTTAGCAGATTAGTAATTTTGATTGATTTACCTTTGCATGACATACTAAAGTTTTTTTCTTGATCACAGACAACCTATCACAACAAGTTTGTGTTATTACTGATGTGAAGGAAGCTGTTGCACAAGTAGGTTTTTGCCTTCATGAATCTCTGAAAAAACAATTAGAAGTAAGTACAACTGTATGTCTGTAAATGTACAATTAATGTTCCTGGTTGTTGCAACTCATAAGAAATGGTCTAAATAATGTGAATAGGGAAACAGAGACCTCCTGGGTCAGTATAGTATTTATTACAAGGGATTAACACCAGGTGTGGAAGTTACCCAGAAGGAAGCATCTTCAGCCCAGCTATGCTGTGGAGGGGGATCTTACTGATCCTCTTAAAATGTATATATTAGATTAGAGGAGAAATTGGATCCAGACAACAGAGAGGCCATTTTCTTTAGATTTTATAAATTCAGTAAGCTCAAATTGTAACAAATATGTTACAGAGGAAATGCTTTTGTTACTTTGAAGTCTGAATTAAATTCTGAACCCACTAAAGAGTAGGATGTATTCCTGCAGAACTGCAATGCAAAGTCAAATTAATCAGCCTTTTTGCAGAGAGATAGAGGACATTTCACTCAGTGGATGCTCATTGAAGCCTTTGCTGTAGGATATTGATGGCATTTTCTACTGGCATTTAACTATCTTTTCGTTTTTCATTATTTCTACTAATAGAACTATCACGTTGTCATTTTTCCCAAAGGTGGTTAACATTTGGTAATTGCTTAAATCTTGACTGGTCTTGGGGTGATTCTTAATTATATCTTATGTGATGGTATCACATCTTTCTGTCACCCATAGAAACAGAAGGGGAATAGCTGTTCAAAAATACAGATTTCCTGATTTGCACAATGTTGCTTTTTGCAATGGTTTTATTAGTGTTTGTTGTTGTTCTGCAGTGTGCGCTTTGTTAAGAGTAGGATGTTCTTGTGTAGCAAACTGTATTGCTATTTTATATCTAGAAATGTCATTTGACATTGTACTTACAGGTTTTATTTGGAAACAATTGTATTTAATATGGAAAATCATGCTTTATTAAATGTCTACATTTAAAAGTGCAAAACGATAGCAGAGTTGAATAAGATCTTTTCTTGTCTGAATAGCTATATAATGGAGCAGAACTATGTTTCCATTTCACTGATACCAGGTCTGTTACTGTTTTTCCTTTTTACTCTCCATTTAAACTATTCTGCACTTACTAGGAAGATGTAGAAACCTCAAAGCAAACTGGCAGAAAAACTAGTTTAAATTTTCAACATGTTTCCAAATTTTCATTTTAAAACCAGTTTATTTATGTTGGGTTGGTCCAGCACCTGAACCCATGGTGCATTTGAATAAAATACACATAAAATGGGCACAAACAAGGTAATGAGGGCATAAAATGAAGGGACTCCTACTAATATGGGACTGAATTTTTTTTCATGGTTCTATTAAATCAGTTTATTTAGTTGATAATTTCTTCTCTTTTTTTTTTTATCCATGTTTCCTTTCCTCATAATGAAGTTGATTGTTGAATTTCTTTTCAAAGGTTTCTAAAAATTCCTGCAGTGATACCTACCAAACAACTCCATCAAGATCCCTGTCTTCTTGTGTCCCTTTAAACATCCTTAATAATTAATTTCATGAACTCTTAGACTGAATATCTTTGAAAACTTATATTTATGTATTGTCTTGTTTTCAAATGGTAAAAATCTCTTAAGAGTTAACTTTTAAGCTTACCAATATACAGAACTTCTAGTTTGAAACACCTTAGAATATATCCACTGGCCTATGATTTCTCAAGTGAAGCACAATAACCTTGTGTGAGAGAGATTTGGCTCTGTACAATGTGATAATTGCTTTAAGCCAGTTAAATGTACCACGGGGAAAGCTGGGCCTTTTCAAAGGGATAATTGGATGATAAATGATCTAAGACAGACACTAACTGGGAATCATTCAGTAGGGTACATACTTCAAATTTAAACTAACTGAAATTTAAACTAGCTATGGTCAATATTTTAACGTTTTGGATAGTTTTGACACTCTAGTTCTTAGTATCACCCATATTTACTTTTAGGATATTTGTTAACTTCTAGATGCATCCTTAAAGATAAAAATAAATTGTTAGTGGGGTTTCTGAGAGTCTCCAATAATGGGAAAAAAGATGTAAAAATTGAAGTGATGAGATAAAGAAATGAAAATAAAAGCTTTTCTAAAAAAAATAAAAAATAAATTAAGGCAGCAGTTACTGCTTGTAAAGTACTTTAAGAGTAAGTATTTTAATCAGTGTTACTGTAAACCATATAACCAATACATGAATGCTTTACAGAAGATATCTTAGTGTGGAAGACATAAGTTTAGTCTTTCCTTATGGTTGTTATTTAGCCCTTTCTTTTGAAACAAGCAAACCTAGATGAGGGACTGGAAGTGTTTTCTTCTGTGACTGGAAATTACATAATCCTGCTTACTCAGTAACAAGGTGCTCCTGTAACATGAAATGTGATAATCAATTAGATGAAGGTGGTTGGATTTTTTTGTGACTGAATAAATATCCACAAGCAGTATATCAAAATATTTGCTTGATTTTAATTAGTAAATGAACTAGTGTTTCACTAGTAGAAATGCACTAATTTCTTAAACATTGCATTGTCTGCTTGCTGAATTGGTATTAATTGTGATTTTAAATTCTGATATAATTCAACTAACTTTTACAGATTCCCAATGTCCTGGTATTATTTTTCAATTTTATGGAAAGCTTCAGGACAGGGCATCTGATAAGCTGATAAAGGCATCAGAAAAACATGAAAGAAAACATTATTATTGCTATCTTCATGTTCATGAAAACTTACCATCTCTGCTTCTTTATACTATCTGCATAGCAATTGCTGTAATGACCAGAAGTGATAAAGAAATCCTTTTTTTTTTTTTTTCTATTTAAACACTGAAACATTATGCAATGAACACATTTTACTGAGGTGGTGGTTTTAGGTAATTTTTGCTTTCTCAAGTAGCCAATAACATTGATTAATATTAATTTTAATTAAAAAAAAACTTTGGCAATTAATTTTAATTAATTGATGCTGTATTGAAGGTTCTAATTTGGCAGCTAACTTTTCCAAGAGAGAAATCTGATTTAATTTTTGCTGGAAAATATAGCTGTAAAACAAAGAGTCAGTTAACTGCTTTATCAAATTGTTCAATTTAAATCAAAACTCTGATATACTATTAATTTTTAAATGTTCAGGAATTCTTAAGCATCATGTATTGTATTATCTTAAGGTAAAAGAAAAAAAATAGGCCTTGTCCCCTGAGTCATGTTCCATTTACCTTCTGAAAAGACTGTGGCATGTATTATGCTCCTGTTCGTCTAAGTATTTGCGAGGTTGTAAAGGTACTGGGGATTTCTGACTTGACTTCTACAGTTCAAGCCAGGAGAGTTTTGTGTATTTGCAATATCTGGAGTATTAAATTTTTAGAGTATATTAAGTAATTCTTGCCTTCTCTGATTTTATTGGTTTAAATCTCTTTAAAATATTAGATGTTAAGTATTTGGGGTTGTTTGAATAAAATTTCAGTCCAAAATGTTTCTAAAATCTTTAGTGCGTAAGTGTCAACTTTTGGGTTTCAAACCACCTTCCTTTGCAAAAAGTTAGCTCCCCAAGTATAAAAATAAACAAATACAGCTTTAGATAACAGTGCAAAGCCTTTTCAAATGTTGTATTTGGTACTTCTGTTGGATGGTGGATTATGTGACATTTTGAGGGAACACAGCGGTGTATTCCTTCTGTTGTTTGCTGCTGTATATAATATGTCTTCTGGGCAGCTTATTTGAGCAGTGGAACAGTGAGGTTTGCTAGTTTAATAGAAGCAAGCAGAAGATTTTTTTTTTTGCCTTATTTTCAAGGTTTTTTTAATTGGCTTCAAAGTGTTATCTTCTTCTAGGGGATTAATTCCCCTTTTACTACCTGGTTTGCTGTTTTACTTAAAGCAATCCTGAAGCTGATAGTGCAGTAGAATCTAGTTTTTATTTTAATTAGGATAAGATATTTTCTTAGCTGGTGTTTTAGTTAAAGGTTGCAAAATAAGTATGTCTGTGATTAAGGCAGTATTTTGAAGTATTCACTAAGGAAATTATTTTCAGGAGGAATTCTAAATGAGTCTTGTCATATGTAGAGTCCTAGAATACCTGTGTACCTGGTCTTTCATATGTTCTTCTTCAATTATTTTATTTTTAGTTGCATGAAGACAAAGTATATATGTGTTTGAATATTACAGAGATTTTCTCAGAATTGGAGGTCTAAAATCATTAGATTGTCTTGATCCTATGAACAGGGGTTTAATCTCTGGCAACAGCTGAACATCCTACTGCAGGCAGCAGCGCTAGTGTCTGCGGCTGCCAGGGCTGTGTCTGGTGTGGCTCCTACCAGTGTGCTTCAGCAAAAACTTGCAGAAAACTCTGCAGAGTGTTGTGACTCCATGCTGCACTGTTGAGACACCTACAAATCTGAGCAATTTTTAATTCTCATAGTGGAAACAGTAATTGCCTGTTTTAAATTGTTTGAATGAACAAACTCTGCCATAATGGTGGAAACTTTAGCACGTTGTTGAAGCTGAAGTAAAATTTGTGACATAGTGATTTTTTTATTTTTTTTTTCTAATCAGGTTGAAGCTATATCAGTATCTCTAAGCAAAAATGATAGCCATCTACAGAACATCTTTTCAGGACAATGCTACAATTTTGTTTGTGTAAATGTAAGTAGTAAAGGATGCATGCTTTTAGTTTTGCACTTAAACGTATTAGTAACAGTCAATAATAATTACATATTTGAATAATATGATGTTTATTATTTCTATGCTCTTGGTGTATCCATTCTGATGTTCAGTGTTTCTGATGTGTGCCAAACTAGACCTTTGAGATAATGGCCCGTCCTTTCTCTCCTGGTTCTGCACTTCCATCACTGTGGTGTTAAATAAGCCATGAATTCTTGAATAAAAGGGATACAACTGAAAGTAGTTTAAAATTTCCTTTCATAGATACTGTATTGAAGTGAAATGTCTCAAGAAGAGGTGTGTCATACATGTAGTCATCTAACTAACTGTGCATTGCTGCTGTGGTCAAATCAGCATTTCCTATCTTGGGCACATTTATGCTGTACAATCTGTATTTGGGTCCCTGTATGGGAACAGGAAGGTTTTAGATGGACCACATCTAAGACCAATCAAGACTCTTAAGCTTGTTATATATATATATGTCTTAAGGATAATATTATTAATTTCATATTCTTTTTCAAACAGCTATAACTTTACCAGGCAAGTGTTACAACTATATTGAAACCAACTAACCAAGGAAACAAAAAAAAACCCAAACCAAAAAAGTGTTGTATCTTTTTTTGATAAATATCAGATCTTTGAATTCCATTTTTATGAAATCAGTGTTTGATGTTTTCAGTAATTCTAAACACTTCTTTTCTTTTAGGATAAAAAGTATGCCATTCAAGAAACCCAGCGACTAGTGGATATGTTGGAAAAATCAAATATTCCTCTCTTATATCCAGTTGTCCTTATTTCGGTAAGTAACTCCTGTAAGTTACTGTAGAAAGCATCTAATGAAATATATTTAAATGTTAGACTAGGTTTAAGCTGCTGCTAGCTCTGAATAAAATTGTAAACTTGAACTGTAAATTGGACTGTAAAGAGCCTCATTTGCACTTCAGAAAATGTACTGGGTGCTCTCAGGAAATAAACCAATACTAGCAAATGACAATTCATTATGTTTCTGTGAAAGACTCATTGTGGCTAGTCATACAGAACTGTTAACTCCTGCTTTGCTTTTGTGCTCCATCTCTGCTGGGGATGCTGTGAATGTTGTACTCTGCTTGAGTGCTCAGTTGAAACAGAATTAAGTGGCTTATTTTTTGTCTGTGTTGTGTGGTTTGCTCAAAGTTTTAAAATTATTGTTGCTTTTCTGGTCCAAGGATTAAAAATTAACTTTGAAGCACTTACTTTGTAGTAGAAGTTTAATACATATTTTACTTACTGAGATGTTGTAAGACTGAAAAAAAGCCCTAATCTGGTATGTGGCAGAAGTTTTAAAGTGTATTTTTTGGCTGAAATTCTCATTATTTTAATATTGCTGCCAGAATAATTTAACAGTTCATGTGGTTGACAGCTGAAGGTGTGCATGACTTTTATTTTACTCAGACTGTTAAAAAGGAGGAAATATGAGAAGATTTGAAAGTCTCTATGCAGTGTAACCAGATCCAGTTAATTCTGTCATTATGTTTTCTGGCTTAATAGGTAGGGATGAGAAGTGTTGGGTGGAATGAGTGTCATTAATGCCATATGTCATGTGGAATGTGCCTCTGGACTACATTTATTATGCTCTGCAGCAATAACACAAGATAATATGTTGTGACTTTAAAATACAGTTCCATATTTGAGGCTCTTGAAAAAAGAATGAATAGTTATTTTATATGGGGCCAGAATAGTTTCAGAAGTGCAGAGTCTCGTGATCTGGAGGGAAAACTGAGCATTTACTTGTCGATTTTATACTTAATCTGAAATTTAAGTGATGAAATTGCATTACTGATCCAACAAATAAATGAATTATCATGAAGCTTGATTACTTTTACAAAGGAATAAAGTTGTATCCTTATCTATTGGGTGCTGTTGTCTTGGGAGTGATTGTATGAACATCAATATTTAGCACTTTATTTCTAGACTTTTTCTTGACCCTGTTTCTGAGGAAGTTCAGAGTAGAGCTTTAATTGTACTGAATTTTCAAAGGTAATTTATTTCTGCCTTTGATAATCAAAGTAATGACATGCCTCCAATTTTGTTGCCTTACAAGGCTACTGGATGTGTGGAATGCTCCTTTCTGAACTGAGAATGTTTTCATTAGTCCTTTACCAAGAATATAAACACCCCCCCATGCCCCCCATTTCTGTCTGTATTACATCTGGGGATTGTGTAGATAAAGTTGGAATTGTTAATCAAGTAGGCAATACCATGGTGTTAGAAGCATGTTTATTTTGTGCCTGATTCATAGTTAATCTCTACTCTGGACTTTGAATTAAGTGCTTTTTTAGTGTCACATGAGGAATGTGAGCGCTATATTTTAGTAATTGTACCTGTACGTTTTCTGGACTTAATATTTCCTGAGAAATAGGTATGAAGGAAATAATGCTTACACAAGCTCACCGTGAAACTCAGGTTTGCCCCTAAGATACTAGATCTTGAAGTCATTGTAGAATCCAGCACTGTTTTTAATGAAATTGTACTTGCTTGAGTGGCTTGCAGTGTGCACAAATTATTTAGTTGGACACCTTTTAAAATAGCCTCAGGAGAAAACAATACATTTAATCTCTTTACCGTGCTCCAGATCCATGAGTTATTCCTGACAACTTTCAAATTTCCCAGTGAGACAGTGAGAGAAAAGTCTCATAACTAGGTGGAAGCAGTTGCTAATATTTAAAACACAGATACACATATATTTGTTAAAAATGTCATTTAAAAATAACATACCTTAACTGTAAAAAGGCATTTTATGCTACACTTTTGAATTTTATGGAGGTACCACACTATCTTTTAGAAATACAAGAAGGAACAAACGGGAAGACTGGAAGGTATGTTTTAAATGACTGAAGAATTAGTTAAACAAATCATTGCCTCATATTAATCACTGGGAACTATTTAAGTCATTTAAACTTCTGATCCCTAAAACTCATTACAGATGGTATGGCTAGGGGACAGAAACTTCCTTCAGCAGTCTTTAATTAAATTCAATGTTGGGTGTCCTCTTCACTAAGGCTTATGAGTGGGAGACTCCTCAGCTTTATTCTTCACTATATACTTTGTTTAACATAAAACCTGAATGCATTGTTAGGGAAAAGCCTTTTAAGACACTTTCTTTTAATGTAAAAGGGCCCATTAGTATTTCTCAGGCAGATGTGATAGAATTTTAAGCAATATGGTGACATTGAAATGCAGAGGTTTCAGGTACTAGCTTATTATGCTTTTCTACTCAAAAGTAAAACCGTTCCTGGTAGTGAAGAATTGAAAGGATAGATGTGGAGAGCAGCTAACTGCTTCCATTCTAACCTCATAATCAGGAACAGTCTAATGTAGACTTTTACGTAATTGGAAAGTTCTTGTCTATTCTTTGATTTCAGGACACACAGCTTTTTTCTAACAATCTGATAATTAAGAGAATCAGTTTTATTTTTCCTTCCAATGTTCAGCTGCTTTAGTTGTAAAAGCGACAGGTGTTGTTATTGTGCCACATTGTCTGTTTAACCAGCCTGGGGAGAATTGTCCCAGTAAAAGGATGAGCTTGCACTGGACACGATGACTTCTGTCCATATTTCCACATACAAATTGCCTGAGATTTCAAAGTCTATCCTTTATCCTGATGCCTGACTGGAGTTTTTTGTGGCATTTGTAAGCTGAAGCAGCAATTGGAGTACTGTATCCAGATATAAAAAAAGGAAGATTAACGTTACAGGAGAAATAGGAAGCAGAGGTGAACTTCACGCAATTATTTGTCTGCATCAAACCAGTATCCTTTCCAACTCTGCTATAACCAGGAGAATCATATTCCTAAACTGACATTACTTTTCTGAGTAATACATGTTCATGTTTGTAGATGCTGTGAATGGATATGATTTTTATTTTGTTGTTATTACTTAGGGTTAGAAAGAAATGAATGCTAGTGCTTCAGTTCTGTAGTTGCCGTTATTTGCATTTTGTACAGAAGTTTGAGAAAAATCTCTTTTTAAAAAAGCTGTGGAACAGGTTAATGGTAAATAGGTGTTAGGTTGTGTTCTCTCAAAATAATAGGTTTTAAAATGTCTTGTAAATAGCTGTAAATGAGCAGTGCTTAGCCTTGTTTTGGGTAAAAATAACAAAATAATGAGTGTCTGAAAAATTAATCTGTGCCTGTGTAATAGCAGACAATAGCTTTGCTCCTGCTGAGTATGCACTTAGCCAGTAAACAGCTTTTTAAAAAGTGTTGCAAGGGAAAATAACCTATTATCAGTCAGGATAAATTGAATGTGAATTACAAAGGGAATTTGAAATAATTTTCCCAGGCACAGATCTCTAGGGCTACCTCTATACTCCCACCTCTCTATAGTACTTACAGATAAGTTTTATATCGATGGAATGAATCAACCAGGAAAATATTTTCTCTTTCTTTTAAGGGAAGGGCATTTCTGCTATTGATAGATGCTGATCCTCCATATGTACAAATCAGCATACTTAATTTTGATTTCTGCATTTGAGAGAAACTTGGCAAATTGATTAAACTGTGGAATATGTAAGCCTTGGGAAAGGGTTAGCTAGTTGACACCTCCCTGGAGACACCAGTTTCTGGTCCTAGGGATGAGACCCACCCTGTTTGTGCAGCATCCCTGCTTTTCCAGCCTTTCCCTGCCCAAGAGGTCAGGACAGTCATATCTCTACCTTCTTTTGAAGTAGTTTCTTCTTTTAAACTTGAAGTGTTATCTTGAAATTAATCCAGTTAAGGCAACTAATTTGCTATACTGAAAAGGTAGCGAATTCAAAATAAATCTTTAAAGAATGCATTTCCATTTTGATAGCCTGTAAGATGCTTAAGAAAACCACCTGCCTTTCTCTAGTATCCTGATAGTAAAATAAATAAATCTGTAAATATTAGAAAATAATGTTGTTTGTTTTCTGATTTTAATTATTTTTGATGTACAGTTAGAACAATGTGTTCTGGTGAGTGTTGGTGTATTGGTTTCACTGTGCTTTGAAAAGAATAATTTTCATGTCACTAAATATATAAGTAGTGGAATTCAATAGTAATAGAAGCTAAGAAAAACCTTTGTTAGCCTGTATTTGTATGTGTGCTTAACACATAAAAATGAGATACTAAAACCTCAAAACTGGCAGTCTAAAATAGCATGCTATGGAAAAAGTGGATTTTTTTTTTTTTTTTCCTTATTTGTTCCTTTGCAGGTGCACTTGGATATTTCAGAAAATATTTCTTTCAGCATTGGGATGGAAGAACTAACTAGGATCAAGAAATTTGCAAGGGAAATGAAAAAGAAAAATATTTTGGTTTATGGTCTCCTTATCCAAGATAAGGTATGTAATTCTTTTTCTATGTGCAAATTATCTTCTTTTGTGATTTATATGATTAATGATAGGATCTTCATTTAAAACAAAATCAAAGGGGAATAAATATGACATGAAAAAGATTTTTTTTAAAGAAGATTCTTGCCTGTTCTTGTTCAAAATTCAGAAGACTCTGTAGTTATAGGCAAAAATGTAAGCATTTTGATTAGAGAGGAATAAATTGTAAACATTTAATAGAAGCATGTGAAAATGTCAGGGCCCTTTTTCTTTTTGCTTTTCTGCTTTGCAGCTTGCTTTTTGCACCATTAAAAAAGTAAAAAATAGTAGAAGTACTTTTGATCAGTTTTTGCAGAATTTTACATTCCTCGTCAAAACAGTGTTTGGTGTTCAGGTGACAGAAAGGGCATGGCATACGGGTGTTTAAACAGTGTCCATGTCTGCAGTAGCAGCAAATTGTCTCAGCTGGAGGCAAAAAGGGTTAGTACTCCAGCATCCTTTGTACTCACAAAAGCTTTTTAAAATAAACCGTTTTGGCTAGGAAACGTGTTCTGCCAACCAGAAAAGCAAGCTGCCTTACCTCCAGTACAGATTAGAGTCTTTGCAGCTTCTTAACGTAGTCAACAGTGAAGGAAGAAGAAAGTTAGATATTCAATGGGAATTTTCATAAAGAAGAACAAATGTAGTCTCAACTGATTTTATTTAGGTTGGGTTAGGGGTTTGGGTTTATATATAATTGATTAAACATGGCTATAGTTAAATATCTTTTTCTGGTATACTGAAGACTTGATTTCCCCTCCCAAATTCTATGGCTTTATTAAGAGCTATGAGTATCAATACCTATCAGTTTATGCTTTTACAGACTTCTGATGCCGCAGAACATGAATAATGCTATTATATGACATTCATTTGTTTGTGCAACATACAAGGAGGTTGTACAACTATTTCTACTCTCCTTTCTGGTAATATCAAAGCTCATTTTTCCCAAGGTGAATTCTGGCTTCCTTGGGTAAAAATCATTTGAATAACTTGGAACGTAGAGACACCTTACCATGGCAAAAAGTAACGTTGCAAATATTGCTTTAATGTGAACTACAGTTTCTTTCCTTTTAAACTGCATAGGGTGTATATATGATTTTATTTCCAAATTGATCAAATATACATATGTGGATAACAACAGTTAGCAAAGCTGACTGGAACAAAGGAAAAACTTACAAACTTCAAGTGGTTTTTTGTGACCATGGCACCAAAATATTTTATCAATAACCGACATCTGGAAGAAAACTGCAAAAGAATGCCGCCTTCATTTTTTGAAAATAAAAAGCTAAAACAATTATGTAAGATCACTGCAAACAGAGTTGTCATTTATTAGTGTGGAAGAAATATTATATAGAGTAAAACACTTTGCAAAGTAAGTAAACTAATTCTAGCTATCTTGCTTTAAAATGGCTTTAAAATGTGTCCTGCGTACAAAGACAGGTTATGCAGATCATGTGTGTATATGGGATACATGTATCAAATTTTCTTTTGGCTGCAGATCTACAAAGGACGTAATTGTTTCTAGGTGAAAGACATATGGAAAAACTTGACATATGAAGGTAGAAATGACATAACCCAAACTTTATTGCTGGTCTGCAGGAAAGTGAGAATGGGGCACTGTCAACGAAAGCAATTTGTTAAGTGAAAAGAAGTCTCTAAAACAGTTTCATTTTTTTTGTTCAAAATTCCAAAGCATGATTTGAGAGTCACCAAGGTTATTTTACTTTTTGGTACAACCCATTAGCTAATAGGTGAATCCATAGGTGAATTCCATGGTTGAAGATAGAAAGATGAATGTCATACATTCATGGGGGGTCCAGAGGAAGTGGAAACACAAAATGCATCTGCTGCTGTAATGCAGGGTACTCGGCCTGTTGTTGCAATAACTTCTATCTGTATTTGCTTTTCAGAAGTCCTTGAAAGCTATAGTTTATTTCAGGAAAAGTGATGACAGATTACTTCACAGAGCTTCCCTCTAGCTTGACAGGTTTATATCATCACTACCAGACATGCGCAGTTGATATACACACTTTTACTAATTCAAAAACAGGAATAAAATGTAAGGGACAATGAATTTATTGATGCGTATGACCATGGTAAAACTGAGGTGAAATTAGTTTAGAAGGGTTGTGTGATTAAATGGGTGTGATGATATCTTAATATAAAAGAATATGGATGCACTCTCTAAGATTCTGCCTTAGAAAAGTAAATTTGTTGAAATAAATATTTTTTGAGATCACAATTGATGTTTATGTTCTGGAAATGGAAGTGGAATGCTTTTTGAATTTAGGAGTACATTTTTGACAGTATTGGAGGAGACATGAAGCCCCAAGAAAAAGTTTAAGTCTTTGTTTTCATTTCTCAAATGCAGTGCTTATTTGGTATTTAGAAATAGATATCAAGTGCTTCTTTGAATATTTGATACTCAAAGAAGCAAATCAGGAAGATTAAAGGAAAATGTGCTTTATAAATGACCTGCTTTGTACCTTCCATTTGCTCAAAATGAGTGCATATTCACAGCTTGTACACAAATAGTTATTCTCACATAAACGTCATGCGTGGAATACCAAATTACTGATATTGATACGGAGATTGGATCCACTTCATAACAGCTCTGAAAATATTGTTGATTTAAATTTCACTGATGAAAATATTTTTTAAAGACAGTTCTTTTCTAAAACAGTTCCTCAATGTTAGAAATGTTTTACATACTCAGAACACAGAGGGGGAAAGAGTATTCAGCAAATTCCAGAGTCTGAACTTGTGGAGTTAGCTTTTGAATGTTTTTCAGAGAACTTGAAGAAAATAGCTGATAAACAAAGTGAATTGAAAATAAGGAGAAAAATCCAGTTTTTATGGAAGATATAACCATCATATGCTGATGACAGTGTTAGTTAAATTCCAACTGTTTTGATTTAATTAGTACTTTACGTTGAAAATAGTAATGACCGGTATGCTATGATTATATATCAGAATAAGAATTTTTTTTAAAAAGAGTAGTTAGTCTAGTAGGGTGTAATGCAAAAGAATAAATTCTGAATATTAGGAGGAAAAGCTATAAAAAGAAGCCAAGTTATTCTTAAATAAACAAATTTTTACTTAAAAGGGGTGTTTTAAGAATTGCTAAGAAACCAAAGAATATAAAAGGTAATGTCAAGACATTGCATCCATGCAGAGCTGGAAATATGTTAATCTTAAAAGCATTGGTTTATGTCATTCAATCTACAAGATTTGGGAGGGAACTTCAGCTGCATGTGGCAGTTATTGATCTGTGCTCTCAACAATGGAATAATACTGAACTTGGGCCTTGATCTCACAAATACATACATTATTATCTTTAAACATACCCTAGGTAGTTAATGGATTTGTACCTAAATATGACAGTAATTTTTTTAAAAAAAAAAATCAACTATTTTCTCTATTTACTGTTGCTCTCCCTTTTAAAATAATAATGTCTTATGACTGAACTACAAAAAATAGTCAACACATAAAGAAAAATACAAGTGGCATTTTCTAATATGGGAGTGCAAATTCAGAAGCTTGTAAAGGACACAGTAATAAGATCTTGGTCTAGAGGTTTCAATAATAACTTTGTTAATTTTCACAGACAATAAAAAAGAAAAATTATCAAATCATGCATGGGTGGACATAGGAAGCCACAGAAAGCTTTAAAATATGAAAATAATACTAATGCATCTTGGGTAAAGGACTATATTAATTTTAAATATTCCTACTTCAGAGAGACACTGACAGAATGTTGGGTCAGAACAGCAAATATGTGCAAAGGCTTGCCTGGGGTAAGGTGGCCCCAAATACTTTTGCCTCTGAAACCACTATTTAATTAAGATAAAAGGACTGTTCAATAACAGCCAGAAAAATTGCAGTCCATACACTAAAAAGAGACAAATGACTCAATAGAATAATTGTTGTGAAGCTCCCTAAAACTAAAAGAATTGAAACTGTGGGTGATTTCTTACGCAAGCATACTGGACATTTGTTGTAGTCTTTAAGACTTTTTGAGGACAAGAGGCCATCTACAGTGTGCTTGATGGCTCAAGAAATATTTGCAGTGCTAAGTATATTTTCTGTCTGACTTGGTAAACCAAAAATATAAATATTTATAGTTTCCTTTTTGTCAAAGATCCCTTAAAAATAGTATTATGTGCAGATGTTAAGGTAGTGTTTCTCAAAACAGGGATCACAATCCCAAATGGGATCATCCAAGTGGCAAAGCTGAAGGTGGTTTGGCAACCAGTAGTGAGATAATGAGCCTGAAGAGCGAATGAAGTAAAATCACTAACTAAAAGTTAGATAACTTGTTGCAAACAAATGAACCATGCCCTACATGACCCCTGCATGATTCTTAATTCATTTAATAATCAGCATAGAATTGGTCAAATGATTGCAATCTGACTAGAATGATTGGGTTGCTGCTGGGAGACCTCTTTCTTCTCAAGATGACACTCTTTTTTTTATTTCAGCTGCAATGACATAATGGGTTACAATGAACCTGGAAATCTACATCTGCTCATAGAAGTCCTTAAGGCCAAGTAATTACTGTTTAGTATTTTCAAGAGCCAGAAACTGAACTTTTAGGTAGCGTGATCCTGTGGACTGCTCACTCTTTCATCATGGAAAATTAGGCAAATGAGTGATGAGCCAGAGTGATCTTGCTTGCACGGTGTGGGATAGAGTGGGAAACTAAATCTAGTTTAAAACTTTCTACATGACTTACTTCATAGAAATCAGCATCTCTAAGTTTGTTAATGCAAAGACCTGGTAGGTGATTCACCAAAAACCCCAGAGATTGGAATTTTTGGAGGCTGGACGCTACTTCATCCTTAATTATTACTGTCTGTGATCAGTCATGACTGCATATTTTTCAGTTGGTAGAACTAACTTCATGAAAAAGGTTTACAAACACTGACTTCTAAAATAAAACTACAAGTAACTCTTAATGGAAATTTCAGTGAATAAAGGCAGAACTGGTGGCTCGAGTCACTTGATAAGAATTCGAACATAAAACTATCCTTTTCCCTTGAGAAATGGCTGAAACAAAAATAGTAAGATCGCTCATAAAGGACAATATTCTGAAAGGGCCATATCACCTTTTAGTGCCCCCAGAAGATGGTAGTGGAATTTACAGTATCAAATGTTTATAGGTGGTATTTTGCATACATCAATTTTCAGATCTCCAGTAATTTCAGTAATATTTAGCTTATCTTCATCTTTGAATTTTGCAATTGGGTGATTATTTAAAGCAGTTTTATTTGCTTTGGTGAAAAAGATTATATTTTCATGGAGAAAAAAATCATTGTGCTCCATCAGTATTTTTACACACATGAACAATTAGAGATAACTTTCTCGCTCACCTTGATAATTTTGGCTTTAATTTTGAAGTCTCCAACAGCTCATCATTTAATCATACATTTTACTGTGTGAATATGTGGAAATCTTAACAGGGTTTGTTTAAAAAGTGTATGATCAAAAACATTGGTCCACCCGGTTGTTTGACCAGCAGACTTTTTTGTCTGTCACACTTGCTTATGTGAAAGCACATTTACAGGAACTTTTAAAAATAGCACAGTTTTAAAATATAGATTTAGTGATACTGTTTGTAACAACTGCCTGTTACTGCAGCGTATTTCTATAATTCTTACAAGTTAGTATCAAAATTGTTGGAGAGTTCTCTTAAGATTTCTGTTGCTGAAATATTTATATTACTTAACTACAAAATATCAATTCTAAATTTAACATTTGAAAGAAAGCTGAGTAGTTCCAAAGAAATATTTCTATGGTGAATATTTTTTTTCTGCTATGTAATATATCCAAAAATAATAAACCAGCTAGGTGGCTTTTCGTTTTGAACTGAAAACTGTTTCATCAAACCAGCCTTCTGCATCTGTTTGTACCATTCAAAGCATGTCAAGAAATAAAAAAGGGTCACATACCTGGTGGTTAATAAAATGTTGGTTAAACTTTGGGCTTTAAGTCAGGAAAGGGCATAAACATTTGATTGTGAAATTATTTAACACAAACCCAGGAAATCTCACTTTTGCCTGAAATGCTCTGGTGTGTACCGTTGTGGGGAGCACAGCTCTTGTGCTGCTGCTGATTCTAGTAGATATCTTGAATCCTGATACTGGATTGTATTGATGACAAATTGTGATTGTTACTAGTTTGTTTGTTGTTTTTTTTTTTAAGGTTTTAGTATGTCTACCTAGAGTGCATGCTTATGTGGTCTTGCATTTGCTTGCCCATTTTCTCCCTGTGTCTTTCTCTATTTTCACTCTCCCTTGCATTTCCTTGTTTTCCCTCATTTTCCTCGTCTCCTAGCCAATACAGGTAATGAAGTAGTGGATTTATTACAACTGTGCAGCTTTACTAAGGCACTCAGATGAAGTATTTCCACAAACTACCTTCACAATCTACTACCAAATTCCCAGTCTGAGGAAGATAAGCTTTTTAGAAAAATAATTCGTAACCTTTGGGGTTTTCATTAAATAACTGTATAGGTTTTTATCAGAAAAAGGTCAGAGAATTGCTCAATTTGTGTCTGGTATTAGAGCTTGTAGGAGTTTAACAAGCTGCACAGAAAATGATGAGATTAATGTTTTATGCCTTTTACACATGACCTTTTCAGACTTATTTCAGCTATTAGACTTATAATTGGATAAATCAGAGTTCTCCCATCACCTTGTCAGTTAAAATGATTAAGGCAAGTAGACTTACCTTAGAAGTCATGTCTTTATAAAACAGTCTTTAACCTTCCTTGTTTATATAGCCCAGTTCAGCCATTCTGGCAATGTTAGTCAATAAATGTTGCCAGTTGGTTCTTTTGTGAATGTTTTAGTGGTATAAAATATATTCCTCTAAAATAGCTGAATAGTATGGAGGGGAATTTTGGGGAACAAGTAGATTAAAGGTGAAATGCCAAGCTCTCTAGAGGAAAGGAAAATATATAATATACAATATAGCAACTTAGAAAAGTATGTACATATTAATTATGCTAGATACTTTAATGTGATAAGAAATAAACATTGAATTGGAACCATTTGAAAAAACAAATACTATGAACAGCAAATCTGAGTTTCATCTTCAAATCTGTTAGGATGAGTTATTCTGACTTTTTGTCTGTCTTATGAAAGCTTTGATGTTGACCTGCTATCTCTTAGTGGAAACATATAAACATTTAAGATGAAAGGATTTTGACACAAAATTTTGTTTGCAAACAAACCACTTTTAACTTCTTTTTTTCTATTGATTGCTTGCCTACCAGAAACTGGTGAAGACTATTGTATCTGTTTATGGACAATTGCAATTCCAAATTTAGTGCTGCAATTCTCAAAGCAATGCTTTGTACTCTTTTACTGTCTAAGATGGGCATCAAAAATTAGTCTTCTCTTTGCATCCATGCTGTCCCCCAGAGGCATCATTTAGCAGGTGGCCAAAATATTCATCTATAGTAGGGAGTACATCTGTTTTTCCCAGATTAGTTCTAAATACATAAAACAATAAAAAGAAACTTACTAGAATTGTTATGTGTGTTTAAGAGGCATTTTGAAAATGTTACCAGCTTGCTGTTGTTCCTAATAATCTTTTGTATTTTGGATGCATTTTTGTAGTGAAAAATATGGCTGAAATTTTTCAGATAGCTTTTTCCAGTTTCAATACAAAGTTTAGTTTTATAGCTGAAGGATTAAACAACTCTTGAAAATAAGAGTTTATAGTCAATGCTAGCTTGGCTGCTAATACAGGTATTGGCCAGTATTTTACCGTAGAGTCATCTTCTCTGGAATATGTGCTCTCTGTTGCCTTGTAGGTTTTATATTTAATCATATGGCAAAGGTATGTAACATTTCTGAGGAATTTAGGGTTTCTACTGGCAAAGATCAGTAATTTCTGCTCCATTAATTTACTTGTATCTAATGATACAGGTATCAGTTGTGCTTTTTTTTTTTTTTACCGTGCCCCTCAACCGTATAACTTCCTTAGTTTGTAACACATTTTCATTACTGTATTTGACCAGAATACAAATTGTATTTCATACATATTTGAGATATGTATGAAGTTCTTCAGACATTTAAACACAAGAAGAAATCTTCATTAAGGCGTACATTGTTAGTAACTGAAACCATTCTGTGGCTTTTGCTGCAGTCCTCAAGGTATAGTAGCTCCTAAAATTTGTGCAGCAGAGGCAGTGGCCGTCAGATCTGTATTGGGAATATTAATTTCCATTTTAAACCTCCTCTGCTATTTACAAGCAGGAGTAAAGTAATCCAGCCCCAGGCTGACTTTGGGGGATATCTTTACAAGGGTTGGAAGCAGTGCTTGAGGGTTTTGTACAGATTTGAGATACTAAGCCCCAAATGTTATTTGTTGCTTATATCAGATTGTTCACATGAAAGTCATCTGTTATGGAACATACCCAATGCTGAAGTATATAAAAATAATGTGATATTACACTGTATGGCAAAAGCCTTATAATGTCAAGAATTAAAAATGCCTTTTACTCCCCAGCCTGTGCACAGCCTTCAGGTTCCAATGAACTTTTAAAAATTATGTGGGGAATATTAGCAATAAAACTTAACAGACATTTTGGATTGAAAATATAAGAAAATTAATTTTTTTTGTAGCTTATTTAAAATAAAGTTTTCTCAGCAGAACCGATAGAAACAATAGGAAATTATAAACCTGCTACTCTAGATCTTTCTCACCACGTATTTCCTGTTTTCTTCAAATGAGACTGCTTTGCTTTTTGATTCTGGGTTTTAAGAAATGTGAATTAATCCAGCCCACCTTTATTTTCTTGAGCTGTTTCTTGATTGCAATGGGAGTTTTCTTTGAATGAAAGATGATGCATCCTTACATAGGTTAAGTGACAGTTTTCCTTTTGACATGTTACTATTTCTGCAACTGGTTTAGAGTGCTTCTTTTAATACAATTAACAACACTTACATAACCTTTGTTACATCTAAAAATGCAGATAAAAATTGCTACAGCTATAGCATTAAGAAAACAGAACTGGAAGAGGATGTCTGACAGTGGCTTGAGTCCCTTGCTTCCTAGTCTTGCATTCTTTTCATTAATCAGTGAAGTGCTTTTCCAGAATTAGTTAGGTTTTTCTGCATCCCTCATTTTTAGTGGAAAACCAGTTGTGTTTTATCTCTTTCTGCATTCACGGTGCATTCATATCCTTCTCAGAATTATTTTTCTGGAACAAGGAATTCAAGCTCTTCCATCCTCCCTTTGTGTGATATCTTATCCTAGTAGCTCCTTCATGCACTTAAACATTTTTGAGATTTGTAGAACCATGTCACTTACCCATCTCATCTGGAAGCACCTGTCCTGATACATCCCAGGTTTGGTTTTCTTTGTTGGGGTGGGCTTTAATATGCTACAATGGATTAACATCAAAGATGGCCGTAACAGATCAGATCATAAGTTTATCTAGGTAGTTATCCTGTGTCCAACAGTAGCTGTAAGGAAATGCCATGGAGAGAATTGGATCAGGGAAAGCATATATGACACCCCTGATTCTCTCCCTGTATGCAGTTATCTTCAGTATTTCCTGAGCCAGAGCTGTTTTCTGTGGAAGTGTTAGCCCTAACAGGTTTCTGTTCCATGCTCTTGTCTTGTCTTTTAGGGTCCATGTAAACTTTTAGCATCCACTGTGTCCCCTAACAAACAGCTGTGTAGACTGGAAAACAAAGAGAGAGATGGTTCTTCATGAAATAGTGTCCTACTCACAAGGTCTTGCTTCGGAGTAATAATGGTTTGCTGAGATCCCATCATTTAAAATGTGAAATACACATGCATTATTTTACATTCTTTTATAATTTTATTGCCTAGTTACTCAGTTTATAATGCTCTTTCTGCATTTCATTTCAGTCAGCCCTATCCTAATGAACTTTGTATCATAAGCAAACTCCTGTTATTGCTTACTCATTTGTCTGGTTTGTTTATGAATGTGTTGAACAACATAGATCATAGTTATAACAGATCCCACCCGAACTACACAGGTTCTGTTCTGAGAACTGACCCTTTACTCCTACCTTCTCCGCTCTGTCTTTTGAGCAAGTATTTATCCATTGCAGGACTTCTGTCTTATGTCATGACACCTTAGTTTGCTTAAAAACCTTTGGCAAGGAATTCTGTTGAAAAAGACTTCTTGAAAGTCTTGGAAATCCTAGTAAAATCCATCAACTGTCACCCACTCCTTTAAAAAAATACAGTAAAATTGCAAAGTGAAGCTTCAGAAGAAAGTCATGTTGACTACCATCATCTTGTAACTTGCTGTCTACTATTACTGTGCAATATTTCTTTTTTTTTTTTTTTTTTTTTTTGTTAAATTCCCTGCTACAGGCTTCAGCTCTCTGTTCTGCAGTTCTCTGGATCTTTCCAGATTTTTCTTGTTTTAAATTGGCAGTTACTAACACCCAGTTGTGCCTAGTAAAGCAATTTTTAAACTAGGGATTGCACACCACTGTTAGGAACTGGGCTTCAGAACCGTTGGGTGAATGCCATATAGTCCTGAGGATTTGTTACATTCCTCTCTTTAATTTCTTCCATACTTCTTCTACAGTAACTGGAATTTTACAGGTAAGGAGGGGATCCAGCATGTAAATTTTCCCACACCAATTCAAAGAATTAATTTAGTTCCCCTGTAATAGCTGTGTCTTCCCCGATTGCTCGCTGTATACATTGATCGTCAGTTGGCCCTACAGTCTCTCTGGCAGACTAACTGCTTCTGGTCCGCATGAAGAAAGATTTATTGGTTTTGATGCTTTTGCTAGTTGTTCCTCAAAATGTTGTTTTTTTTTTTTTTTTTTTTTTTTTTTCCTTAATGTGTTTTTATATTTACTTTAACAAAATTATGAATCTTTTTTTTGTATATATGAATGTCTCCA